>OY783191.1:33025443-34242335 GCA_963678675.1 Xiphydria camelus | reverse complement strand
GAGATTGAACGAAATAACGTTCCCTCCCCCGTATCTCCTGCAATTTGCATCGCCTCGACGCTGCGCGCACAGGCGACGGCTATCGACGGACAGCAAATTTGACGTCGACCGCGAGCGTCCCGCCGCGAATCGACGCTACGCGTGTTTCGGCACTCTTGGCACCTAACCACCCGGGGCACATCAACGCCCCTCCACTAATAATGCCGGACGGCGGCGCGCCGCGCAAGCGAAGCGTCCTCGTAATTTCGCAAGGTGACTTTGCTCCGTCGGCCGAAACGTGTCGCCGCGGCGAGCGTAAGCTCCTCGCGCGGCTTTACGACTCACGTCATCCGCACGTGCAACGCGGCGACGGAGCTGTTGCAGCCGCGCTGCATCCTCCGCACCTTCGCGATTGACGTCCGCGCGTTCATATATCGAGAGCTCGTGTACGACGGCGCAAACTGCGTCGCGACGAGACCGAGGCTCGACGATCAGAGTCACCGTCGATATCGGTAATCCTCTTACGCTCGATTTTTTTTTTTTATTAATCCCGACCACGGTGTATCGGAGCAGGGACAGGAGACTAGACTTCCGCCGCAGACGGGTTCGTCGCGAAAAATCGACTGCATCTTCCTTCTCGATGGCTCGGGTTAGATTAGGTCGGGTACACGCACGGTAACCCAGGTAATGCGTCGAGTACATGATAGCGCGATATGGCGGAGTAAATCCTGCGCGTTACGATGGATAACATGCGTTGCGATCGAGTCGCGATAGCAACGAACGTATACCACGTGAGAGAGTAAAGTTATTCGCCAGGAAGTAGACTTCAGTCGCTATCATCTCATTATCGATGAGCTTTTGGCTGTGATATTTGTATAATACTTTCTTGAAGATTATATTTTCATTTGGAATAAAGTCTTATGTCGATGTAGGCTGAAAGTTCATAGATAACGAGATAATAGCGATTGAAGCTTCTTTCCTGGCGAGTAAGTTTAGCCTCATATGATATGAGCCGTTGAAAGCCAGCATGGTCTAAGTCACATTTCATGTAAGCTGAGATTATTTGACTGCAAAGTTAAGTACAATTTGAAAAATCTGTCTAGATGATACAAGACAGATATTTACGATTTAAAATATCTGTTTGTATCATCTAAACAGATTTTTCAAATTGTACTTACCTTTGCAGTCAAATAATAATCTCAACTTACATGAAATGTGACTTAGATCCATTCTGGCTTTCAACGGCTCATATATGGTCTGCAGTCGGTGCGGTATGCGCGCTAGATCGATGATAAGGACTGTGGAAACAAACGGTTTTATTCATCGTGCGCTGAATATTCATTCGATTCGAATGGAAAATAGGGGGAGAGGGGGGATATTTCTGCTTCGGAACAATTATAGGTGCGATCGATGCCGAGTCTCCCCATGAAATCCATATGTGGTTCTGGTCATACATGAATACACGAAAAAAGTTCTCTATATTTTCTATACCTAATCCATATGTAGTTTCGATCGTACATGGCCAAAACCACATATAGATTATAGAAAATATATTGATTTGTTTCGTCTGGGTCGGTATTCGCTTTAAAAACGCGATTATTTCACTTCCCATCGAATTCCCGCCGATAACGACACAGAACTTTTTGTAGCTCGAAACGCAATCGTCGAAAAAGCACCGATATCAATCCCATCGGAAAATGCTCGGATAACGAAATAATCGCGATCGAAGCGGACGCACGCCCAATTCCGATATTGCTCGCGGAGATGCTCCGATATTTATCGCCGACCGAATTACAGGTATTGACGACGCGCGAGTCGCAGGGGTGCACGCGCACGAAGAGGCGAAGCCTCTCAATTCACCCTCTCTCTCCGCTCGCGCCTCGTTATTGCGAACAAAATGAAATTTCTCGCTCGGATCAGCGTAAAATTAGCGCTCGCGGACGGGTTTTCACCCGCGCTAATGTAATTAGTCCAGCGACGTCTCGAGAAGAGCCGAAGCGAGAGGTGAGCGCACGAACGCCGGGGCCGCCGTGGTCAACGCGCCCGTATAAGCGGGCCGATAACGCCCTCGCTTCCCTCTCGTTGCGAAGAGGATTCGTCCATTTTCAAGATTGTCAAAACGCGGCGGCGCCACGGAAAGAGGCGGAAGTGTCACAGCGGCAAAGTTGTAAAGCGCTCATCGAACAACGTCTCGCCCCGCGAGTATAGGCCATAAAAATGTCACTGTCAGGTCGCGCGTTATCGTCTTTACTTCGCGGAGTCTTCCTTCCCCCCGTCGTCTCGAACCCTCCCGGGAGGTACGATCCGCGCCCGCTGTACAGAGATGCACCGTCAACCTCCCGTCTCCGTCTCGACCTCCCCCCTCCTCTCGTCCCTCTGAGCGAAACACAAAACAACCGCGAGCCCCGACCGCGGAGCTCTTTATGACCCTCCTTATCGATGGTAATATGTGGCCTCCTGGTCGCCATTTTGCTCCCTTGCCGTCGGTTTTCGGGAACTGCAGGGGCGAGCACTAAAAAGTTCACCGACAGTTTCGTCCGGGCGTATAAATTAAAGCTCGCGCGCCGAGTTTTCCGTCTTTCCTTCTCTCTGTCGCCCTTGGCGCGTATGCTCTCCCTCTCTCTCGCTCTCTTTCTCTTAGTTACTCGGCCGCTCGGTCGTTGTCGGTGAAATACTTCGCGCGGTAAAAGTCGGCAAGCTCTCTCGTGGATTATATTCTATCCGAAAATTTATATGACGTTGAAAAATAGGAGATAAAGAAGGAAAGAGGGAGTTGTGGGGAGGAAGAGAGGATTTCGAAAACGCCGCATAAATTACTCGTGCGCGCCGAACGGTAAAGCGCCTCGCTCCGCTCGTTTTCGTCGCGGAGGTATACGCGCGGATTAAATATCGTACCGCGTCTCGCGAATCTTGCGAACCGCTCGTTCGTCCCCTTTGTAGCGCGCACGCGGATTTACACGAGTCCGCGAGGACGGGAGATGGAAGCGGCGAGGATGCACCGGGAATTATCCGCGTTAACGTGGACGGGGGTTGTACCCACGGCGCAAAGAAATTAAGTACCCGCCGCGTTTTACAGCGTTTCGCGGAACGGCGGATGCCCTTAAGCCGGTAGACGAAAAAACGGAGAGCATTTTTCCACCCTCCCCGCGTGCGAACGCCGCGACGTTATCGCGACTGCACTCGGCGGCGACGTGGGATTAAAACGCGTACATCTCGGCGCGCCTATGCGCGATTCGATAACTCGCGGAATGGAGCGGGGGGGGGGGGGGTGAGCGGGAGAACCGCGAGATAAAGCCGCTCGATCATCCCCCCGTCACGCTAAACGCCGAGCGTCAGGAGAAAGCCGGGATATTGCGCGGTCGTTAAAATGATGATATGCGGCAACGAGCTGTATAAAGCTTCGCATTGCGCGGTACAGGGTGTTATCCTTGAGAGCGGACATAGGAGGATATGTAGTAAAGTCAGAGGCTGTACTATTGGCTGCACACCGGAAAGTGTCGATCGAAGGAACCGATAATACGGAGGGTCCTGTGTCATTGGTTCCGTATATCAACATTTTTCGGTATACATACCGAGAGAAATTTATATGTCGCACAGCAATGAGTATAACTATAATAGCTGTACTTTAAGTCTAACTGAGGTTAATTAGACAGTTTAGGTAATATAGCAATACCAAGAGCACAATACGTATTGCTGAAATAACAATATATGTGTACGGGGAAAAAACCAGCAATTTTCACTGCCTGATCCAGCAGCGCTGAGGCTCGAGCTCATTTTCAAGAATTTGTACAAAGGACACATTGCTATTTACTGCTTACAACGGTAAATAGAATTGTTTCCTCTGCACAAATTCTTTAAAATGATCTCGAGTCTCAGCGCTACTGGATGAGGCAGTACAAATTGCTGATTTCTTTTTTCCGTATACCTACGTATAGCTGAAATAAAAATACGTATGGCTAGGGTTAACTAAAGCTTATTCTTATATTAATAAAATACACTAGCATTTCTGTGCAGCCTATAAAATGTCTTTAAGGGGTAAGAGGCCACCATGCGCGTCAAGAAAGAAGGACGATTTTGGGAATTTTTTGTAGGAATATAGTAAAAGCTGTAGAATTTTCTTATACAGCACTTTATCAAGTGTCTTTAGAGGTACAAAAAACATGTTGTTTTTAATTTTTCGTTAAGAAATGGCCGCTCTAGGATCCGGTTTCTGCGACGAGTTTTTCTGGGGATCCAAAACGGGCCTACACCTCCAAAAGTGAACCTAGATCAAAAATCCAAAAATGTTTCTTTAATATATATCATAAACTAATAGACCACGCAGGTGATTTTATGAATATCGATTTTTCGAGAAATGGTGACCATATGAAGGAAAAGTTCACGTTTTCACGTAAGAATTTCATATTTAATCATTTATAAAACAAAAAGTTTACAACATATCGAAAAATCCCTACGTGGTCTATTAGAGATTATATATGTATAAAGATACTCTCAAAATTTCAGGGCAATCGATAAAGATTTGTAGCCGCTATCGGTACGCCCGATTTTAAAAATGGTCTTCTGAGAAAAACGCGTTTAAACGTCCCAACAGGCGCCTCCGCAAACTGACGTAAACGACCGGTTCGAGATTTTTTTGACCACGAGACCTTTTTTTCTTATTCTTGAGGGTTTAAGGAAGGTTTTAAGCTAATAAAAAAAAATTCAATTTTTTAAAAGTTGCATGGTGGCCTTACCTCTTAAGTACAGCCATATATCTACAGGATGTCCCTTTACCGCATATCGTCCTGCGTCCGGTCTCGAGTATAACCCTCTGCATGTACGATGCTCCGTCGAGATGTGCTTCGCACCGTGTTTCTCTCCACCTGTCAACGCGACGAGAGAGATCAGCCTCAAAGACGCGACCTCTCCGCACGCGTCACTACACACTCTCCCGAGTATCTCGAAGAAGGGTAGACACGGCCGAGATACGTATCGCGCCTCTCTTCTCGCTCCTGAAAGAGAGTCCCCTTTTCGCGTGACGGGGCGCGGGAGGGACGGGGCCGCGTCTAATCTGCACTGACATCTGTATTATGCTCGGCTTGCCTATTACGCCGAGAATGGCACGGGAGGGAAAGCCGGCGACGGCTCCGAGAAGCTCTTATTTATCCGCGAGGATTCCCGGACCTCTCGCGGGAGTATTTGCATAAATCGCTCTGATTAGATTGCTCCGATAAAAAAAAAGTATATTCTCGACGTTCACGGCTGCCGCGCGATATTCTCGTGAGAACTACCGCTCTGAATTCTCGCGCTCGAACGAACCGTTATACCTACTTGTTCGTCGTTTGTATAGTGCATTATTTCTTTTTAGACGAGGGAAATTTTATTCTTATTACACCAAATAATTTAATAACACGTAAATGGGATTCTTTTGGCTGCGACTTGCGCTATAGTAGCGCCCTAAATTCCGCACCGGGTCGAAATTCTTGACTCGGCGCGAAGCCAAATCGACTCTCCATCCTAATTACGCCCGCGGCTAATTGAATATGTCGGCCGTGGAAATAACGTTGTCATCGCCGCTCGCACTTGTACGGCGCTCGTGGCAGCGCGTTTAACTCCAGCGGGGTCTTCTTCGGTGTCGGATCGATTCGCCGCCTGGAGCGAGTACCTATGGGTTGCGCGGGGAAGGACCCGAGACACCTCTGGTATTACGTATCCACCTTCTCGCACAAATGCCGTCCTGTCCCCGAAACGTTAACTTAAATTGCCATGTAAAACTTGGAACCGACAAACCGAAACTAAATTAAAGTTCCTTCCCCGATCTCGCGAGTGAGTGGTGCACGCGAAGGAGGAAGTCGGGGTAGAGAAAGGCGAGATAGAAATAGTCGGGGAAGGAAAGTTGTGTGAGAGCGGGATATAACGAGGCTCTCCCCGAAGAACGTGGATTTGAAGTGATATATTGCAAATCAATAGAGAGAGCATGGGGCGGGAGTGGTTGCCCAGGCGGAGAAGTTCTATGTATCTTGTATATGGCCCATATATGTGAATTCGGTCATGTATGAATTCGGTCTTAACATGAAAGAAATGTTAATATTTTTAAATTTAATTTGTAATTAATAATAATTTAATTTGTATATATATATATATGTGTATATTTAATAACAAACGAAAAGCAAACGATTCGAACAAATAATTATTCTCAAAGTTATAAGTGCGTATCCCTTTACAAGATAGTGACATCATCAAAAAGGCAGAGACGCACTTATGCCGCAAGTAACGAGTGCGAGGGTTATAGTCTTACTAGACCATGACGTAGCTGTATTTCAACATATCGCTCTCCAGCTCATATAAGGCGGAAAATGAAAAAATACCGGGTAAATAATTTTGTACCAAATTTTTGTACAATAAAAAAAATTATTTTAAAACCGAATTATATATTATTTCTATATTAACCATATAAGGACTATATTTGGATTTGTGAATTTTTGTGCAATCCATATATAATTCATATATAGTTAATATAGAAATCATATATGACCAAATCGATATGTTCAACACGATATATGGATCATATAGAAAATATTTCGAACTTCTCCACCTGAATGGGTAGATACATGTAGATAAATGTATCTATTCATTATACAGTTCCTGATGATTCCTTGGGGGTATTTGGGTACAGAGGGATGGATGTCTATAACATAACCCCCCCCCCCCCCCCCAGTGCAGGTGGATGGGAGATTAGGATTATAGTCTCGGGGGTGATTAATATTACATGCAAAATTTGTGCGTCCGGTATAAAATCGCGCGTTACACTCGGAGAAAGGAGACGTGAAATAACCCGAAACGCCTCATAATATCTCCTTTCTCCGCGAAAAAGCACAAAAGTAATATAGAACGGCACACCATACGAATGGCGGAAGGGAGGAGGAAGGAAGCTCCATGCATCACCGTGATAAACTGCAATAGCGCGAGGTTAAAGTATCACTCCGCGTCGAATCGAGCCGCGGCTCTGGACTGCGGTGGGTACTTCCAACCCTCCTGGAGGGATTAACCTGTTCCGAATCAATACCAACCCCGACACCACTCCCTTCTCGCCGCTCGCGGCTGCTGCACGCGGCCGGCGCGGCGGTTCGCGGTCCAGATGCAGCAGTGAGAGCGAGAGAGGGACGCATCCATCTTCCCCCACCCCGCGGGCAGCATCCAAGGCTGGCTGGTCTCTAACGGTCGATTCTCTGCGCGTGCGCCTACATAACCTTGACATTGAACGACTTCGCCCCACCTACGAGCCCGCGGCTTCCTGCCTACCCCGCCACCGCCGCGCCCGGACCGGGGAAGGTGTGCAGCGCGCGCATGTGTGCGCAGCGCGTGTCGCGTAACAGCTCCGCCGTCGTGTGGCACTCGGCGATGACGCTACACGCGCGGTGCACCGCGCGCGTGCAAGAGCGTCGCAACGTCTCTGGCAAGCGCGCGCGGTTCTCATTCGCGCTCTCTCTGGTTAACGGTCGAAAGAGGACCGGATCTCTTTACGAGCTATGCGTCGCCGCGACGCACCCGTATATCCGCACGGATATCGGCTTATCTCAAATTTCTCCGCACCGCGCAGCCCTCGCAGGGTTCACCCGCGCGCGCCCGCGGCAATCCGATATTATATCCCCGGAGCCACCGGTGCCGCAGGATATACGCCGCGCAAGTATGTAGGTACGTATAAGTGGGTATCTAGGTGGTGGCCGCGCGCGAGCGGTGAGCGACACCGGTGTGCATGCGCGCGTGGCGGAGACCCTATATGCGCCTCGCGCTCGCTTCCTGTACAACGTGTGATTACGATTATCTAATCGCGCACGGCCCTGGCCGTTACGTAACGCGGCATCTCCGACCGGGCTGCACACACGCAACCGAAACGCACTCCTTTCCCCGCCTCCCCTCTCGCCCGCTCGCCGCAGCCCGCCCCGAGACTCGCCCTCCCCTCCCCGGGCTCTCGCGTTTCGATCAGCCGCGCGCGCGCGCGCGACGCAGTTGCATACATGTAGCTACGCAACACCTGATCGTGGATACAGGCACTCTAAATGCGCTGCTACGCGCGACTGCATATACTTTACGCGCCGCGCGCCGTGGGAAGACGCGGAACGTTGTCACGGTCATTCGACCAACTCGATTTCACCCTTCCCCGCGGCAATTCTCCCTGTATTTTTCTTCGAACCTTTCCGCGACGAGACGCGAAATCCCCGCTGCATACGTGACGCCCGAGTGACTCTGCGAAAATGGAAATAACGGGGCGGGCGGGGCAGTCGGTTTGAGAACCGAAGCACGTCCCCGGTGTAGCCGGATATCGGAATCAATTTCCTCTTTCGGAGACTCGCCCCTGCACCCGATACCCGCTCGCTTCGCTGTCGGAACACCGCGGCGCTTTTAGCGTTCCCTCGCCGAAGGGGTGTGTGTCGACTGATCGCGCGTCGAAAGCTTCGCGTTCGATCCCCGCGTGTATTTCCGTCAGCGGCGTGGATAAAGGAACGCGAACCGACGGAGCTTCGCACGCTTAACCGAAGCATCCCGGCGTCCGACTCTCGGAGTCCCGTGACCACTGCGCGATTCGCAGTCGATGCTCTCGCGCCGGCCGTGTCTGACGTCCACGGAATTCGTCACTGTCTGGCCAGACGCTCTCTGGTCCGCCCCGCTATTGTCATTCCCATACGCGAGCACTGCGGCGCTCTCGTGAAAGCGCGACGTTTGCGTCGACTGTGTTCGGGCGCGATTCTTCTCGCCCGGAGGATATGGAGAGGACGGCCAGCCAGACGGAAGGACGGAGATCGAGCCCGACAGTCGGACGGAGTCGAAGGGAGAGGCGCTACATGCTGAGCGTGTCCCCCTCTCCGTCCAATTGCGCTGCGACGACGGGAAAGCCGTCGGGCTTCCCCGAGACGAGAGAGGAGATGTCCTCTCCGGAGAGAATTCGGCATTTTAACGAGAATCCCGAAAAATCCTCGTCGAAACTCACCGATTCGTCCCTCGGTGGCTTTTTTTTGCGCACGAGCGCGTACGCGTATACATCCTTCCAGCATCCCTTCGATCGTGCCAAAAGTCCCCACCCTTCTTCCGGCCCTCGCAATCCCCTCTCTCTCCCTTCTCGTTACACCGCCTTTAAATTTCCAATACCGCCGCTCTGTGTGTGTGTGTGTGTACGCGGGGCGACAACGCGACGCAATCGCTGGCGACCGCAGGGGGTTGGTTCGCGGCAGCGCTTCTATAGTTACGCGATGCCGGAAGGTGTCGTCTGTCCTTCCACGTGCGCACGTATATCGTTCCGCGGTCGACCCTCGGCTGCGTAAGCTCCCCGTTGTATCGCAAAGGCACAATTTGAGAAAGTATGGGAGAAAAGTTTCAAATAAAAAATGTACAATAGTAACGGGGCAGTTATGGATTCAATTAAATATTATGCTTATATTTACGTCTAACTAGATTTTTTATTCGGTGTTTTTTTCCCACAAACTTTCAGGGATTGATTGCTACACTTTGAAACATCATTTTTCTCAGTGCATAAATCAGAGTTCGTCTCTCCGAGCAAGTCGGAACTTTTGAACATTTTAATCGTATACGCGGGCCTCGTAGCGCCGGCCATAAATATCGCCGATGCAAGCTCGGGCTTTTGGCCGCGCTCCAACTTCGTTTAACCCCCGCTTAGCCATCTTGGACCGCGGGGTGAGGAGAGAGGGCGTCGTCGTTCCGTTCCGCATTTAGAGAATTCTCTCCCGCGAGTTCGCGTTATGTAATATCCCGGCGTTTTGGCTGCACACATTTCTCGGATATCCATACCGTAGCGTCGTGACGCGAGCGGGATGCGAGCGCCCACTCGAGACGGCCTTTGAACGACATCGACGCGATGTCACTCTTCGTCGCCGAGTGCCGCTGCTGGAAGTGGATACGATGTGATCGGGCGTTGCGCAACGTTCGATCATCACGCGCGGTAATGTCACGATCGAGACGTTGCTTCGACTGATCTATACACGGGGAAAAAAGCAGCAATTTTTTACCGCTCCATCCAGTAGCGCTGAGACTCCGATACAAATTGCTGGTTTTTTTTTCCGTGTAACTTTACATAATTTATATATGGAGCGTAAAAATAAATATGTTTCCGTTCGCGTGTGTATGCAATCTCCGCGATAGTAATTGGATTTATTTGGAAGGGTTACAGAGCGACGATCATCGATTCTGAGACGTACCTATTTATTTTTGTGAGAGTCATTTCAGTTGGTCTTCAAATTCAAACTGAATTTCATAGAATAGCCTTTCGAGAAAGAAGCTTCGACTTCTCGCCCGGAAGATATTCCACAGATTTTTATAAAATGTTTCTACGATATTTCCGGAATGTCTCGGCGGTCGATCTTACGCGATTCGTTTCGATTCCGAGTTACGAATTCGAGTGTGACATTTGAGTCGAATCGGTGCTTCCTCGCGTAACTGTATTACTTAATCAACTCGGCGTGTCTGATTCACTTCCGTTTTCGCGTCTAGGGAAGTCACTCGATTCGCAGCATCCGACGCGCGAAGATCTCTCTCTCTCTCTCTTTCTCTTTCTCTCTCTCTCTCTCTCTCTTTCTCTCTCTCTCTCTCTCTCTCTCTCTCTCTCTCTCTCTCTCTCTCTCTCTCTCTCTCTCTCGGAGAGAAGTGTTCATCGCGAGGAGTCGGAAGGTTTTGAAAAGTTAAACGGCGCTGATGGTTCGAATTTTCGTAACCGGGTGTTGGTTGTGACTAATCCTACCTACATCGCGCATTCATCCCACCTCCTTTCATGAAACGCGAGCTCCGCGAGCGCGTTTCCACGGATCAATGTAAAAGACCCGCGTAGTAACGGACGTGCAGGTACAGACCGCGGACGACCGGCGCGCGATCGCAGGCTGATTGGAAAGCCGTGTACAGCTACTGCAACCGCGCTAAATTTGTATCGTGCGGCATAATAAAGCAGGAGTTAACGAATTTTGAAAGTTCGTACAGGAATTGTCAAGGAATTAATTCTATTATCAAATTGCGGTGGATGTCGCGGACATTTTCTTTGCTAACTACTAGTAGACGAAATGCAGCTTCGTCAGCCGCGATACAAGGTCATAAAGGAATTCGGTCTTCTCGTACAAAAAATATTCATATTTTTAAATTCAAGCTCTAATAATAAGTACATCATCGTTATCGAAACGCAAGAAAAACGCACTTGTGCCGAGCAACGAGTGCGAGAGAAATAGTCTTACCAAATGACAACGTAGCTGCATTCTTAAATATCATTTGACGGCTTGAATAGAGTTCAAAAATACGGTAACAAATTTCGTCCGAATTTGTCGAAAATCTATGTTAAATAAAATCAGTGAGAAAACCTAATCGAAGAGTAGCACAAATATCGCTTCCAAAGTTCCTACAAAAGAACTCCACAGAGGAACGAACCAAACGAGCAACCGAGGGAATCGACGGAAACACCCTCGAAAGCGACACGAGAAATTGAATACTGCGCACACACCGCATCCACGTTCCGTTGCACGCGAGAGAGACCGGGCTACTCGGAGCGCGCGTGGTATCGAGACCCTCCTACTCTCTCTCTCTCCGGAACGTTCTCCGGTTACCCACGCGACCCGCCAGAAATACGAACGGGGGAAGGAGAAAAAGAGAGAAGCGTCGCCTCGCTCCTGGGTGCACACGTGGCTATCGCGGCGGCGATGGTGGTGTGGCGATGGTGCGCGGCCGCCCGAGTAGCCGAGTAGTCGAAGGACATCGGCGAGGCGGCCACTAAATCGCGGCGCAGGCCGGAGAGCGAGTTAGATGACGTAACGGCTCAGGACTTCCTATCCGTGATCACGTATACTGGGCCGGCGGACTGGTCACGGTCAAGGACGCCGTGAAAAGGATCCCTTGTTTTGCCAAGGGCCCGCGGCGCGCTGATGCCGGCCGGGCAAAAAGGACGAGACACGCGATATAAAAAAGGAAAGGAGAGACGCACGCGCGTCTACTACGCCGCGAAGAGAGCACGGCTCCGGAACTGCGACGCTCTCCCGGCTCACGGGCGCGCGCGAGGAGCATTCTTCGCGGCGCAGCACTCGGGCTCTCGCGAACGTTCTCCAGAGATAAATTTGGCGATTCGCGGTCCGATGATCGGCGGCCGTTAGAAATTCGGTAGGCCGATTTTGCAAGGTCGCGTTGCGCTTCGGATACGTGGAAGGCGTGACCCGTATGCGGATCCATGTAGAGATGCGCGATCGCGTCACGGACGTTTCGAGATCGCGTTGACGTTTTGTCGAAGAAGGAGTCTTTCTCGCGGTTGGAGTATAGCCTTGAAAAATTCCTCCTCTCTCTCTCTTCCTCTCTCTTTTCATTGTCTTCCTCTCCACTCGGGCAATTCGCCCGCGCGTAAGTAGACTCCATACGTCTATTCGCCGATCAATCTGTGCGGGATATATCGAAATTCGTCTCTCTTCGTTTTCTCCGTTTCGGAAGATGCGGCGTCAAGACCGCTTCGACGCATGATAACGGGACACACATGTACTTGTTATGTACGTCCGTGAAACTGCGCGAGACTCCTCGCGCGTGACCTCTGAGCCCCGGCAACCAATTCAATGTAGAAATAACGAAGACCGTTTGAGCAAGTTAAGAGGTGCATTGATGTCAATAATCGGTTGAGAGGGAGAGAGAGAGGAGGGGACTTTCGAGCGGCACAATTTATACGTTTCGCTTTTCAGCGACGTGCCGATCGCTTCGGCGCTTCCCGATCTTCGTTCGTGCCTCGCGCGGATCGGAAAAGTACCCGGCGGCCGATCACGTCCGATCGCATTCCGCTCGTAATGGCTTTCCTGCGCCTAGGTACGTCCCCCTTGGCTGCGTGTTTAGTATATATCCGATCGCAATTACCACGCGGCTGTACGCGTCCGCCGGGTAACTTTGCTTCCGTACCGATAAACCTTCCGTTAATGCGTTTTTCATTAGTGGACTTTACTGCCATCTTCGAGGGATTTATCGCGCGGCGTACGACCGTACCGAATTCGCTCGCGTTGTAAAATCAGCGCGGCAATCTGCGAGAAATGGTTCTCCTTTTATCTCGAGCTCTCCATCGCGTGTATCGATATGTGCGCTCGCGGCTCCAGCCATTTCCTCCCAATCAAATCCGAGAGAGAGAGAGAGAGAGAGGAGAGGAGAGGAACGTCAGGTGCCTCTATACGATATATATACGTGCACTGTAAAAAAATGTTGTATTTCTAATATACTTTTATACAAAGCTTTTTTTTTCAATAAGTACATAATTACGAAAATTAATGTACATATTTCCTTATGAAATTGCCCTGATAAATTTCATAACAGAATATATTAATTTTCATAATCACGTAGGTATTGGATAAAAGCTTCATATACACTTGTGTTAAATTTAATACAATTTTTTCAACAGTGTACCTACGTGCGGATTGTTAGAAAAAATTCAATCCAATCTCGCATTACTTGGCACGGCGAACCCGGAGAAACGATTTATTCGTATGTCGTCTTCTTTTTACGCATCAAACTCGCAAACATAATTACGTATACCCACGAGCACTGAAGATACGAGTATCGTCCGTTTCGAATTAACTTCGATTTTCCCCAAACGAATCTCCAATTCCTCCGATAAAAATACATTCTCACACGCGAACGAAATCGCTCCTCCGAGCGAACGGCTGACTCTCTTGCGCGTCCCACGCGGTGTACACTCGTCTGTCTTCCGCTCTCGGGGGTACTCTGAGCCCCACCGACGCGTCGGCGAAATCCCCTTTGTTCCAAAATAGTACTCGTCGACGCGAGAAGCACCGGGGACCTTTCCGCGGATCAAAACCCTCGCTCGGCAGCACGCGATGCAACGAACCACCGGGGCGGCTGCTGAAATGCCAACCCCCGCCTCCCGTAGTCCTCGTCGTCGTTGCACCCATTGTGCACGGCGCGGTGCAACCTTTCCCGGGGACGCGCACTGTTTCTCGGAAGGCTCGCGATTCGGCGGGGGTGGAATTTTAAAAGGCGAGAGGGTGCTCGCGACATAACAATGGGGCCGTTGCGCGAGGAACGAAAGAAGTGGCGGAGGGTCGCGACTAGCGCGCCGAGAACTCTCTCGTGTCTCTCGACATCGCGCTCGGTCCGATTGAATTGACTTCCCCCGTGTGTTCGTCGCAGCGTTGGGTGCGTGATTATAGGTATATCGCGGGTTTGCGTCGCGGTTAACGGCTGTCATTTATCCGGGGCGAGATACATTCGTTATATTCACCCCGACTATATTAAATAATTTATTCGCCTGACGACGCGCTATACACGCGGCACTCGCGAAAGCTTCGCCGCGTGTATTTTACCGTGCGAGGCTAAACTTACTCGCCAGGAAAGAAACTCGAATCACTATTATCTCATTGTCAATGAATGTTTGGCCTGTATCGATATGACTTTGTTGCAGATAAAAGCGTAATCTTCACAAAAATATAAGACAAACATAAGCCAAAAGCTCATAGGTAATGAAATAATAGTGATTGAAGTTTCTTTCCTGGCGAGTAAGCGCGCTCAGCCTCATAAGATATATCAAAAGATTCGCTAACAAAATCCGAGTCGATTTGGCTCGAAAACATCGCGTCGTCGATGTCGTCACAGACGACGTCTCGACGGAAGACCGGAAAATACTCAATCGTCTCGACGCGTTCGAGCGACGGGCGCAAAAAGTGCCGCTCCCTCGCATAACACGATGCGAGGGTACGGCGCCGCGGCATTTAAACGCACCCCGTTGCGCAACCGAGCAAATAGCGCGCGAGTGCTCACGACCCCGACGAGAGCGCGCGTTCATCCGCGCGCCACTCAGCCGTTGCGCGCCTCCCGACGTCTCCACGTGCGCGAATTTGCGCGCCGCGCCGCGTGCCACGCACACGCGACTCCTATACGGGCGATCCCACCGCTACGCGCACGGAGACGTTGGCAACGCCAAGCCGTCTCGCGATCGTTCCGCGAATGCCCCGAGTACGCGTGTGGGTACGTACGTCCCGCATGCCGATAAACGCGCACGTATACACGCGAACAACGGGGACAAACGAACGCCGCGCACGCGCTCATCGCCCGGGGTCGCTCTACGTGCAGCGAGGGGGCACGTAACGCGCGCAGCCCGACTTACACAGGGACAGCTGACGGGCGCCTAGCAACAGGCGTCAGGGGTTGCCAACCCTACCGTCGCCGTTCCCTTCCGGCTCTCTTGAAATCGCGCTTACGAGAGGATCGTTCCAGCCTCGCGCGATTGATTTAGCCATCCCAGGTGGACAAATTCTGTATGTATTATATTATATATAGTCCATATATATCGTCCCCTTAATACTGTAACTAGGTAACTCGAATTTTCGGTATTCAAATTGTGCGCTTATTGCATGCATATATTAGTCGCTTTAGTGACTGTATCTATATCATACTACTGGATTTCTGACCTTAAATGTGCGAAAGACCTTATCTCGTTGTAACAACGAAAAGAACGTACAAAGTTCGGTACAAAGTTGGGTACAAAGTAGATGACTGAAAATACCGAAAATTTGAGTTACCTAGTTATAGTATTAAGGGGGCGATATATTATAAATGCAGTTCCATATGGATTAATAATTCCTGTAAAAACCATATATGGACTGTATATATGGATTATACGAAAATTTATAAGATTTAATTGCCTCATATATAAGGTTAATGCTCCAATTCCTAACTACAGCTTAATTTCTAACCAAATCCTCAAATATATCTTTATTAACTTATCGTAGATCGTTAACATGAATGTCTTTATCGTCCCTTATTATTTATATAAGTATTTCTCTGTCAATCGAAGCCACGCGTCAGTGTTATAGGTACTTTTATTGATGGAACTAAATATATAAGTGGTCAGAAATTGGGAGACTTACCTTACTCTGTGTATGGCTTATATAGAAATCACATATAATCCATATAGGACCAAATCCATACACGCGCGGGCTCTATACAAACCATATAGAACTTTCTCCTGGGATCGCCGGCTTGCCTTCCTCCACATTGTTTCTCGAAACCGCCCTCTCGAGCAGTAATCGTGGAGTGTGCCAGATATAACGCTTGTCTGACTACGTTGTGCTTACCGTTATCCCTCTTTACGTTCGAGTCTCATCTTTCGATTCCAATTCCCGTTTGATCGTCCCCTCATCTTTCGTATTCTTATCAGAGGATCATTCTCTCACGCCGAAAGTGATTACAGCGTCTCTGCTCTCTTTCCGCGACAGTGTCGACCACTGATCAGTTTCGCACATCGCTGATCTACGCATCCGCCAGGATTACGAAGGAGGAACCGAACAAGGACTCGCTCGCGTTTCGCAACGAGACCGCGGATGAACCTCCGTCGCGGAGACGGGGGTTTATTTAGCATGACGGCCAGGGTAGGAAGGGCGAGGCGTGAGAAAGGCGTCTCGCGGTTCCTGTCGCCGTGTGGTGTATAGTGGCGTAACTGTCGGAGGCGTTCGTTTCCTCTCTTCTGTGTTGTCTCCTTTTTTTTTCCTACTCCTGTCGTCGAGGCTAAGTCGACACTTCCAGTTAGCGTGCGGTCTCGAACTCGCGTGGCTCGCTGCTCCGCGTTGTACGCGACGCTCTTCTTCCCTTCCTCCTCCTCCGGCGGCGAGGAAAAACACTCGAGGAGCGACTCTCGAGTCGACTGCTCCGCGCGTCCTGCGGCTCGACTGCTGCTCTGCCGCTGCAGTTATATTCGCTCTTCGAGGTTCCGTTTTTTTCTACACCTCCTTCGGACCCCCTTTATTTCCTCTCGTTATCGGCGATTCTCTGTTTCTCCTCCCTCCGCCCCTTCCTCTCTCTCTCCGTATTGCAGTGGTAATGACCCCGTTACTCGCTGGCCGATGTAACGAGTCCTTCGGTTCTCTTTCTCTTACCTTATTATTTCTCAGAGCTAATGATAATGCTGACAAATCGTTTGGAGCCATTCCCTTGAATAGTCTTTGAGGTATTCTTTTTCATTGAGGGGGGGGGGGTTATGGATATTAATTTTTTTCAATTTCATTTACGTAGAACGATGTAGCGTTGCATTCGAGTGCACGGTGCATACGTATCGCTCACTGCAGTTAGAGAAACGTGAGCGCGATTCATCTGTGTTCATTTATCTCTACATCGATTATATAATCCGAGTTATCGGCTCAAAGCTTAACTCTTATCAATGCGCTTCGTTTACTCTTTCCCTCCAATCGTCACCGGCGCGACGGATAGCGCGTTACGCGCGTTCCTCACCTCGCTTTACTGCCGTGACGACCGATCGATAAAGTCGCTTGGATCCATATACCTATACCCGAGCCGGGAGCATTACCGATCGTAAAAAAAAAACGTCACAATTTAAACCACCTGCAGGTCGTCAAGACTTTTTCGCTGTCAGTGTCGCGCGACCTATGTCTGCATGTGCACGCACGCTGCAGTCGGTCGAAGTCACAAGAGCGATATTGGAGCCGAATTGATTCTCCCTCCCCGTCGCCCGCGTGGCGTGCATTTCGTGCCGGCTCGAACCCCGAGCTACGAGAGTAGTGACTCACGGACGTCAAATTTTAATGGTTCGATCGTGAACGTTAGCCGAGCAGCTCGCGCGATGAGGTATTTATGCGTATACGAGGCAGTTTCACCTCGAGACAAAATTGAGCTCTGAAGAACGTCCCTGCTCCTCTTCCGACGATAACTTCGACCGACAACCGCTACGAGACGATTCGACGCCGCGCTCGAAAGGTCCGCCGCTGCCGCAACCGCGCTTCCTCTCCGTCGGTCGAGCCGCGAAACGGATGCGCGGCCCCGAAGAATCCTTCCCGATTCGCCGATAAAAGGAAGAGACCGAAGGATCCCCGTTTCTCGTGGGATTCGAATCACTCTCCGTTCGGAGGCTGTATCCCGGAAGGCGGAAGAATTTCCGTCGCGCCGTCGCCGCCGGCGCGCGATGGTCTGCAGGTGCGGTGGGAAGCGGGAACGGCGGGGAGGAGGATGTAACGTCGGAGGATCCGGAGCACTATCGATCCCGCGCGCGGAGAACGCCGCTTAACGTCAATTCCATTCACGCCCCGTGATGTATCGCCCCGTGGTATACCTACCCCTGCATATACATATAGCTTGCATTTGGGAATTATTTGCCAAGCCCAGGGGGGCGCGCGCTGCACGGCTCAGGGTGGGGTATCGCGGGCGCACACACGCAGCGCGTATCCATCCTCGACGACGACGCGTTATCCGACGTAAAACGTCGAGTCGCGCGCTCGCGTGTGGAAGCCGGCGCGGAGTTGACGAAGTTACGCCGAGGGCGTTAAGCTCGAAGTTGCTGCCGGCGACTTTCCTCGAAGAACGGTTTAATCGAATGCGTGCGCGCGACGACGTTGACGCCGTCGTCGTAACCGCCTTCGGCAGTCGCAGCCGCTCAGCGTTATAAGCGCGAGAGTTCGCGGTTTGCAAGCTCTCGAGGCGCTCGAACGAAGCCAACCGAGGTGACGGTTCCCTGTTTGTAACGCGAGCGCCCCGACACACTCGAGCGCTGTAAACGGAGGGTGGAGAGATCGGAGCCCGTGATATACGCGTTCGGAATATTTTTACCCGATACAATTGAATTTCCCCCCACACTCGGGTGGTCCTCGCTTCTCTCCTCCTCCTCCTCCTCACGTCACAAGCTAATCCGCATCCGGTGCATGTCGACCCGCACACGCCCCTGGCAGCCGTGAAGTAATTGAGCTTAATCGGGAGGCGAAGCGAGACAACCCGTCTCGCACTTCCAAGACGTACCTCGTCCCGCGGGGTGGCGCGGGACGTCGCTCGGGCGAGGTCTTGCATAATGTAGGAGTATACGTATAGCGTCGAGATGGTTCTCTGAAAGAGATCCGGTGCGACTGGCTGTGGGCGCTTTTCTGCAGCTCCTTTTATTGGCGAGCGATCAATTAAACCGTAATCCCCGCTACCAGCTGTTGCAGCTTCCGATAAATTCGCTCGAGAGAGAGAGAGGGGGGGGGAGAATCTCTTTGCGCCTCTATCGCGTCTCTTATCTCCGTCGTTTGCTCGTGGCTGACACACACGCGCGCGCACACGCGTGTGCGTACTCGGGACTCGCCTCTCCGCGGGGATTCTCCTCGAGGAACGGTGCCGAGGCTGACTATTCCGGTTAAGCCGTCTCATCGGAACGAACGAGGACGACGCCTTCGCTCTCCCCGTCGACGATTTACAAGCCGGCAGCGAAAGCAGGCGGTCTCGTATCGGCTGCTCGCCCGCGCGGTCCGATCGCGAACGACCGTTACCACTGCCGCCGCCCGGCTACCGTCGCCGGCCGCGTTCTAGAGAGCTCTCTGCTGCGGCATCCTATACGCGTATCTGTATTTAACCCTTTCGCTACGAACGGTGCCTATAGTCACCCAACGACTGACGCTCGCTAGGTACGAACGGTGACTATAGTCACCCAACGATTCACGCTCGCCAGGTACGAACGGTGACTATACTATACGTAATTACATTATTAAATTATATTTTCTAATTGCATTATGTGATAATCTTTCCACCTTTTCCTTTCTACGGGCGATTACAATCGCTGTGCGTAAGATGCCGCGGTATTGAACGTACGACGGACAATTGCAGGTCTTCCGCAAGTGTACACTTTCGGCGCAGCGGCCCGTTCAGCGGGAGTAGCGCGCCGAAAGATCGGCCCGTAGCGAAAGGGTTAAACGCGTCGATATTACGCGTCACCCCTCGGTGGAGAGAGAACAGCAGGCAAAAAGAAGCCAACGGGCACTGCTGTCGACGCGCGACGGGGGCGCGAATCCGGATCGGCCAAGGATGACGCTCCGACACGCGACGAGGCGCGGATCGTGTGTGCGGAATGGCGGTGAAAAAAAAAAAAGATGGAAGAGTCACTGTGAATCGGCCCGGGAATGCGGCGCGAACGACGCAATACGACTAGATAAAGCCGCGGGGGATCGTCGAGGTCGCGACTACTCTCGGATCAATTGCGTGGAATAGGTCAGTGTTTCGACGAGGGTTAAGGTGACTCCCGCGCGCCTCTCGCTGCTTAACCGAGCCAAGGGTTAGTAGCCCTCGTTCGATCGCGAAGATTGGCATCGCGATTGGCGCGCGCCTCTCGGCGGTCCCCTCCTCGGCTCCTGCGAGGAGAAGAGAGAGAGAGAGAGAGAGGCGCGGTGAGGAACTGCGAGGGGAAAGCTCGAATGAATTGAGGAGCCGCATCGCGTATACGGCATATATATTCCGGGCGCGTAGCAACGCTCACGGGAACCGTGCCAAAAACTCTCAAGGCCGATCGCCGAACGAAACCCTATAATTTTTGCGCGCTGCCGTCATTAGTCCAGATGGCAGATAAGGTACGACGCGAACGCTCTCTCTGGGTTATCGCGTGTACACCGAAACCAATGGTTCAGCCGATCTTATCGAGCGCGGTTGCGATCGTCACGTTCTAACTCCGGGCGCGCCTCCCCCTCTCTCTCTCTCTCTCTCTCTCTCTTTCGCTTCCTCTTCCTCCTCTTTCTTCCCTCTCGGTATAACGTTCTGTTTGCATATATCGGCCTCACTGCGTGTCCACGAAGCATTACGCGGACGGGCGGTTGAGAATCGGAAACGAGAATTGCCGTTGTACACATATGCGTGGATTTATGCGTTACGATTTCTTGCCCACGTGCGCCGAATGCATGTTACGTGAGACTCTAAACTTGCTCGTTAGGAAAATAACTATTATTTCATTATCAATGAGTTTTTGGCTGATATTTATGTAATAGGTTTTTGAAAATTACATTTTTGTCTATAACAGTCTCATATCGATATAGGCCAAAGTTCATAAATACGATAATAAAGTTCGTAATGAAATAATCGTGATCGAATGTTCTTTCCTGGTGAGTAAGCTTACACTGAGAAAAAAGAAATTGGTAAAATCAACTAAACGTTTAGCTGAATAGTCGCAATTAAATATTTCATTAGCTCAAATAATATTTATTTGCCCCGGTAACAAATTTTCTTGATTTAACAAAATACATTGATTAAGAAAATGTATCACTCGAGCCGAGAGAGTATTTTTTTCGGGATAAATACATATTATTTGAGTTAATGAAGTATTGTATTTAATTGCAACTATTCGGTTAAATAATTTATTGATTTTAATACATTTTTTTCTCAGTGTAATCTCGTATGGTAGGTGCGTCGAAATTTAGTCGGGGTTGCGAGAAAATAGGCGGGGCTGAAAACGGAAATAATCCTTGATAGGAATTTATCGTCGGGTGAATCACAAAGTCGAAGACGACCTAAATCTTTATTTTATTCTTCGATCTAGATGTTCATTTTTTTCTCTGCACTTTAGAGGATTGCACATGACGCTGACCGCGCATAAAAGCGTAATACCCATCGTTCGCGTATGCATGCGGCTCTGCACTTCAGTATTCACGTGCACGCGCATCTACATTTGGATATCAAACAAAAAGCAAACAATCCCCGTGACGTCGCCGATGGCGTCGAGTATTCGCGCATACGGAACGAGAGCCATGGGGCTGCTTGCAATGTCAAGGCCACTAGGGTAAATGTATAATACGAGGAAGAGAGAGCGAGAGAGAGAGAGGAGAGGCCTACCCCATGCAAGGGGGAACGAGAGCAGGCATTCCGGCATCGATTCCGCCGGCTAATGCATGCGCTGCATACACGCGCATTCGTATACGTATGCACCGGGACGTTCGATCGCCCTCCACCCTCCCTGCTGCAGTGCTAGGTCTTTACCGAAATGCCCGCCGGGGGTCGATCGATAAACGCGGAACGTATCGCGCGCCCTCTGCGGAGCACGAGATCTTATAATGGTTCGGAATTGGAGCGATTCGATCTCGGATCGGATTTCTCATTAGATTTCCGACGGGAGAAATTCGATCGGCGTCCCGTCTCGACGAATATTTCGACGGCAGGAAGTGGGGAATCGGTCCCTTGAGAGTTTTAAAACCCTCTTGCCGTTGCTACAGAGCTCTCACTGTTGAGCATCGAAGGAAGAGCCTCGAGAGGGTCGTGATAAGAAACCCACATCGCGGAGGAATAAAGAGATCGATCGAGCTTCCTTCGAATCCGATATCCTCGCAAACGGACACGAAGAGAAGAGTATATCGATCAATGTTATACCAGATAATTAATTTGATATTTTTTGGGGAAGGTATTGCGTTCGTTTCTTTACTAAATGATAACAATTGGCACACATTTAATGAAGTTTATTAGATGTACATATATCAGCTGTTGTCATACAATAAAGCAATGAACGCAATACTTTCCCCAAAACGTCAATTCTATTATCTGTTATAACAGTGATCGATATACTCTTCTCTCTCCGTGTAATCGAACTCATTGCATTTTATTTCACGAGGCGGAGATCTCGCAACGCGATTATCCATATTCTTCATCCTTTCTCTCATATGCATTAAGCCGACCGTGTAGCGCCCTGCCTAGTTTACGCACGCATGGGAAGCCTCCCGAAGCGTTCCCGCGTCTTTCCGCATTAAACGAGCAAACAGACCGGTACACATACGAGCAAGGCTCACCCACGTGAATCTTGGGAAACGTGCACACATCACGGGCTATTCAAACAGCGCGTCTCTCTCTCTCTCTCTCTCTCTCGTCTAGCCCCAATCAAAAGGTGAAGTCGAAGAGGTGTAAATCAGCGACCACCCACGCTCGTTAATTCGAGTTGCACAGAGAATTGCTTCTCTCCCTGCATCCTCTCCCACCCTCCGCTGCTATCCCGCCCGTCTCTCGCCCCGCGCTCTAACCGTCACTCACCCGAGTCGCGTCAGACGCGCGCGGCGCTATTCACGCTTGCTCGATCGGCCGCTTGGGCTCGCGCACACCGCGTAGTCAAACAGCAGTACTCGCTCGCTCGGCGGCCACGGTAGTCACGGGTGTGTGCGCTCGCGACTGATCCTTGAGCGCGCGTGTGAGGCGGAGAGGGGCCACCCCCTGACCCCTCGACACTCGAAGAGCCCGCGCGACTCCGACTCTCGGCGTCCAGAGAGGCTCGCACAAAGAAATAAATTATTATTATTTTCCATTCAATGCGTCGCCGGGCCCCGAGAATCTATTGAGAAACCGAGTCGGGTAAGAGGCGAGGCCGCGCGCCGCGGCGCTCTCAAGTTGGGAAATCGCCTTCTCGCAACGCTAATTTATACCTCTTCGCGCGAGAAGAATCGATATGAACGGCCCGGTGAGCATTCCAACTCCTCTCTACCGTTACCGGTGCTTGTTCTGGATGGAGCTTTGAGTGTGCTTGCGTCGGCTGTGTTTATTTAAACGTGTACAGCGCGGAGGTGCAGCGTGGTGCCTTGATACGGTGAACTTAAATGAGTGGGAGTCCCCGAGGAGACAATCGTGTTTTTTTAAATATTCACTACGCGCCTTGTTCGAGGCTAATGAATCGAAACGCCTGCGTCGGAATATGCGTAAATTACACGTTTCGATTATTGGTGTTGATTACCGCGCGTTATCGTGAAAGGCTCGAGTGTTCTTTTCAATATTTCTCAAATCAACATTTTAATGCTGCACCGAGAAAAATAACGTGGTTAAAGTGACAAAACGCATGTGGCTAAATGAGTTTAGTTGTTCTAATCAAAATACTGGCCAGTTAAACCGAATATCAAGTTATTCTAACCAAATGTTTAGTTATTCCAAATAAAGGTTCAGTTATTCCAATCAAAAAGTGGTCAGTTTAATAAAACAGATGGAGGATCCATATTTCATTAAACAGTTTGGTTATCGTCTTCAAGATTTTGTTTAAATTGACTAAATATTTTTCTCGGCGCAGATTTGGACTTTTACAGTTTGCAAATAATAGTTTGAACATAAACTTGATTTGAGCGGATTAATCGGTCGTTTGTAGGTCTAAACTAATGTTAAATCCTTCGTGTCTTTAAGGGCTTAAACATTGGTTTCAATCTACAAGTGACCGATTTGTCTACTTTCGCAAAATGTAAGCTCGAACTGTGCTTTTTCTTTTGTCATTTTTCTTTATCAAACTAGTATTCAAATTTCAACTCGGGTTGCTCCACTCCTTCAGTTCAACCTACGGCTATAGCCGGAGCAGCATTTTTTAGAGCGCAATCCAGTGATTATATCGAACGTAAAAACTATTTCGAATACGATACAGTGTCGTCACCCGGATATGACATAATTACACTGAAGATTTCTAAAATGATATACGAACGGTTACCGTAATTACGGTAATAGACGTTAAATGAAAAAAATTCTCCCCGTCAAAGCACGTATACTTGGTAGACACCGGAAAGTGCGTATTGTGGGACAGCGGGTCACTGCGCGGAACGGACTAAATTATCATCATCGAGTTCCCGAATTAATTTTCGTGTACCGCTGATGTTTCGGTTCGATATTAAACATCGTGGAGCGCGACTGGTAATTCGATACGGATGCTTCGCTGATGTGGTGGATATTATTTTAAAAGCAGCGATATAGATATATACAGTCACTGCGCGCGTATACGGCACAATAAGTATCGAGTAATTTTAACGAACATCGCGGTCGCCTCCGTAATTTCTGTCGGTATCTCTATATCTGTCCGTTTCTACTACCTACGCGTCCATCTCTCGTTGGGCTTCGCCGTCATACCGCCCACGTCTGGCGTTTACCGCGGCGCGTCGAGAAATTACAAACCTCTCGCGACGACGAGTCAAACTCCCGGAGTGACGCCGTAAAAATAAACGACGTATCAAAGCCTGTTATTAATTAACAGTGAGATCTGAAAGGATTTCCTTATAGGTAAAAATTATCGTACTATTATAAAACTAGAAGCGCGAACATTTTCGCGACCCCTACACTCAAAAAAATTTGGCCACAACTAGAAAATTATAGTAATTGCAGTGATAATTTTCTTCGCAATAGCAAGAATTCTTGCTACGCTAGCAGTATTTTTCTAGTTGTGTCTGAGGCAGCCAGAAATATAGCTGGATTAGCTAAATACTTTTTTCAGTGTAGAATCGCAGATGGGTCGTATTATTCTATTGTGATTATCGAATAGGTGAAAAAGATTGTTATTAAATTAAACACTTTATTAGAGCTTAAGGCTACGTTTGACCACAATCGATAATAATTTCATTCGCACACTTAATAAAGTAAAAGGAAGAAGCCTACTAAGTTCTCCTGCACGAATTTCGATTTGTCTAAATGCTATCGTGCGAAGGTCAATTTTCCCTTCTCTGCAGTGGATGGTAATGCGATGCTTAATTATCACAAGTAGTGCTGTGCTGAGCTTGTTGATAAAATAAAAATTGAAATTTGATGAAACACGATTAAGTACCTAATATGTACATTGAAGCGGTGGATAAAAAATGACCCAATCGCATTTTGAGTTAAGCCTGAGTTTAGGAGGAAGGATTGTCACAATAAAATAAAAATTTCTTGTAATTACTTTTCATTATGACCATTATTTATGAAAAGTCACAAAAAATAAGAACTCCACATGGAAATACAAGTTAACTAAAAAAAAAAAAGAATTATAAGATAAGTTAAAAGTGGTACAGTCGCGGTTCTAGTGTTACAAAACACATTTGTATGGATGTACAAGCGTCTATTTTAACGACTGCACATTCGCTGGTATATAATTCCGTGCAATGTGTCGATCGTTCGACTCGAGCAGCCGATATTAAAACGCATCTCGGCGAACGATCGCGCCCAGAGTTTTCTCCCGAAGAATGACTACAACGGTACCGCGCGCGCGCTCTGTTCTCTTTTGACGTCTCTGTAGATCCGCGCACCGTAGAATACGTGATCCCGATGTCGACTGCGATAAACCGCAGTATAGGTACGAGCCTCGCGTGAGAACTCGCCGCGATGACTTTCATGAAAAATCGTCGGCGCACGGCAATCGCGAGGATCGTTATTGGCGCGCAACGTATCTCGCTCTCCGTCCTAACGTCGATACGCGATACCCAGCGCTCTCCATTCCCCGCTCGGCCACGTCTTCCCGCGCACGTGTATCCCTAACGAGGCTTCACCGACGCTCGTTCACTTTCCAGGAATCAGTACGATCCCGCGTGGCGATGGACTTCACCGGAAGCGTGGGAAGGATAGTGGAGGACCCGAAAGAGGCGAGGGACATCGCGGAGAACGAGGGCCTCGCCTGGAGGCGGAGGTGGAGGCCGTTCTCCAGGCCGCCACCCGGTTGCGCGGTAGTCAGGTTACATGGCCTCGACGGCGGCATCCACGTCCTGCAACCCTGGTTCCACAGCGGCCTGAAGAGGGAGAACGCCGCGGCCATCCTCAGGAAACACGGCACAGTTAACGGGTGAGTCGTCCGAACGGCTTTAGCGTGCACAGATCTGCGGAACCTCGTTCCACCGTCCATTATTCGGCACCGTTCGAACTTTGCGCGACCCCCGAAGCTCTCGGAATGTCCTCGAATCCGCGCGCGTGTCTCCGCGCGAGAAGTTCGGACCGAAACTCGCTGCCCTCCGGTAAAGTTTATCCGCGACGTCGCGACGTTTGTACGTCTTACACCGATACGTCCCGTGCACCGACGCTATTGCGACGGTCAGTTAACGGTGTTGCTGGTATACCTCACTTCGGTTGCACGTAAAGATGTAAGCATAATGGTGCCCTGAGCCAGCTCGAAACCGGTTAAGAGTTACGACCTCTAAAATGGTTATGTAGACGTACCTATGTACCCTCTCTGCAGCATACCCGGTTATACCGGGTGCTGTTCAGGGTGGGGGGCCTCACGGGAGACGCGCGAGTGCGAGCGAGAGCGTCGATTAAACCTGGCGAACGCGCATAAGAGAACCTCTCTCGGCGATCGCAGGTTCTCCGTCTTTTTCCAGCTCACGAGGCAGCTTTTACGCACTCACCGGGATTAGGTAATCGACGTTCGCGCTCGCTCTCGAGGGTCTCCCGGAGAGCCCGTCCTGAAAATCATCCGGGATAATCTTTGACGCGATTACGAAAGGGACACTGGTGCGTGTATATCGTATCACTTTGTAGTGTTGCGTTATATAAATTCACGCGGGACGAATTCAGATAAACTCCACCAGTGGAGGAGGCGAAGAGAGGGAATGACCGTGGATTTTCGACGATCCTTTTTCGCGGGTAGAACTACCGGTTTCGCTGTGGCATCGCCCGAAACTCCCGCCTCCAGGGCCTGTTATGAAAATCATCCGGGATAATCTTTGACGCGATTACGAAAGGAACACTGGTGCGTGTACCATATGAGGTTGAATTTATTCGCCAGGAAAGAGGCTTCAATCGTTATTATCTCATTACCTATGAGCTTTTGGCTCATATTTGTATAATACTTTTTTGAAGATTACGCTTTTTTTTCTACAATAAAGTCTTACGTCGATATAGACTAAAAATTCATTAATAATGAGATAATAGTGATTGGAGTTTCTTTAATGGCGAGTAAATTTAACCTCGCATGATATACCGTATCACTCTGTAGTTACGTAATATAAATTCACACGGGACGAATTCCGATAAACTCTACCGTTGGAGGAGGTGAAGAGAGCGATTGTGACCGTAGATTTTCGACGATCCCTTTCCGCTGGTAGAGCTACCGGTTTTTCTATATAGCGTCGTCCGAAACTCAAACATATGTATGTATACGCTCGAGAATACGACGACCCTAAGAAATCATTCACCACTCCCCTCCCCCTTCGCGACCCTCATTTTATATCCCTACGTCGACGGTCGATTTATCCAATTTCCTAGTACCCATACACGAAATCCAGACGATCCTCTCTCTCCTCATTCTCGCGCGGCCGCTTCATTCAGTCGGACAGAGCGGCGCCAAAATTCCTGGACGATCCGCTCTTTAACGACTCTCATCGCTCTTCCCGTTCGAAACTTCGGCGTCGTTCTCCTCGACTTGTATTTCCATCTCTCTCTCTCTCTATTTCTCTCTCCTTCCCTCTCGATTTGCATTTATATACACGCGTCCACATCTTCCCCCCCCCTCTCTCTCTCTCTCTCTTCAACTCTCCTTTACCGCTCAACGAGTAATTAAACACTTCGGAACCGTTGTCTAGTTTTATATTCATACAGCTCGTTCGGTAGATATATAAATTTGCATAAATCACGAAGGATCAAAGCGCGTCGCGGAGAGCGCGATCGCTCGAGCGTGTGTACTCGAGTCGAAGGATATCTGTATATAATAACGGCTTCCGTGGGAGCACCTCTAACCCGTCGCGCACCGGGTGACAGGTACAACCGGGCGGCGGTTCACGTGGCGGTGCTGACAGCGGGATTTAATATTCGACCCTCCCTTCGCACATTCCCGCGCTCGGTAAATGCGCTTACGTGCGTTTTGGCCGCGCGACTCGAGTTATGGCCGTTATGGATATTAAGTCGGCGGTTTTGCGGCGCGACCGCCTCTTCGGACTCCGACTAATTCGCTCTCCCCGTCTTTCCGTGTGCTCTTCAAATTAGTTCTGGGCTTTCGATTAATTTCCTCTACGCGGTGCCGCGCGCGAATCGCTCTCGCGCGTCGCGGAAAGTCTGTACTCTTATTCGGAAGGTACGAGCGAGTACGGCTTGTGTGTGTCGATTCCGAAAGTCTAATTAACCTTCTCATAGAGTTTGTCGCCTCTGAACCTTGGCGGGTACCAAAGGAGCTGTTCTGTATGGAAATTGCTGGTTCAAAGGATTTGAAGTGTATTTGCACACGGAAAAAGAATGTGTTGGATCTACTCCAAATTACTTGCAGGGTCGCAAGTAATTATTTATTTATATCAATGACATTTTTCAATACATCTCAATTTGATATTTCTTCCTTACAATTATGTGGAATAGTATGCGATTTTGCAAGGAAGAAATATTTCATTAATATGAAAACAGAGATTTAGTTGATATAAATAAATAATTACTTGCGACCCCGCAAGTAATTTTCAGTAGATCCAACTAATCCTTTTTTTCCTGTGTAATTAGCTGAACATATCCTCCTATATGTATCGACCTACGCTCCTCTTATCATATTCCCAGAGCACCCCGTACAACTGTCGGGCTCGTGCCGCGGATGAAAATTCCCGTTTCCACGTCTATACCGTTGCTTCCTCAGAGAGGAAGAACAGTGCAAGCCGTGCACGTACACGCACATACGAATACTCGCGAAAATCCTATCTGTGACGGAGGAAACAAGTGTGAGCCGAATCTTCGAGTTTTACGATCCTAACAGCCGCGGTACAATCAACTTTATGACCGACTCCCCCCCGTCGCATCCTTCATGGTCATTCCTCCTCATTTCGTATCCCCTGACCTCGATCCTCCTTTCGCGACGATATTAATTTATGTCGCGCGACACGCGTCATTAAACGCGTTCGACGATCGTGGCCGAACGCACGCGTCGCGCGCCTATGCAACACCGGTCACCTCGACACGTCCGGGAAATCAGACTTCTCGATGACTCCGCCGCGAGATTGTCCGCACCTACTTGTTCCACGGCGTCTACGCGCTCTTTTACACGCGTGAGAAACGGGAGGAGGGACGAGAATAAATGCAAAACAGGTAACGAACGGGTTGTGCCAGGCGTCGGGCACGACGCGGTGCGTGGTATTTATTCTTTCCAAACGATCCGTTAAAGGGGTTTACGATCTTGCTCCGAGGAAAAATCCGTGCTGCGCCCTCGCGATCCGCGAAAGGTTATACAGCCGCGTGTACACGATATCGCCGATCGGTCGTAAAATCGAGTCCTTTCGAGGTGTCGGGTTCTTTTCGCCGCGCGAGGAGAACGACCGTTCCCCGTTATGTGCACCTCGTTCGCCGGCATCGCGCGTTATTTCCCTTCGCTGCGCTAACGGCGCTCTTCTATCTTCCGCTTTCAGAGTCTTCCTCGTCAGAGAGAGCACCAGCCATCCAGGGGCCTACGTCTTGACGTACAGGTTTAACGAGAAGATCTTTCACGCCCCGATTCAACCGGTGAGTAGCGCACCCAGGTTTAAAGGCTTCACGATGATGCGGGGACGATGGAATGCATCGTAAGAAAAGCGGTGATAACGTGGACTTGTACGGATCGTCTTTTAGAGTTAAACGATAGCAATTCGATGTCACAATGAATGTGAATAAACAATAAATAATCCCGTTCTTCGCTGGTGAGGGATAATTATTTTTCATTTTCTCTTGTGACAACGTGAAATATTTAGACAATTTCTGTGCACATTACTCCAACAGCGGAAAACGAGATAAACATTTGAAAGACTTCTTTGAGATATTTCAATATTATACTAAAAGTAACCTTATGAAGGTCCACACGATTCCATCTTCCACATCGCAGGAATCAGGAAGACGCGAAGTTCCCTAATCAGAGATTTCCATGATCGACAGGTTTTCGACGAACGACGCAATTGTTGGCTGTACTCGCTCGACAAGGGCGTGACCAAATTCTACGATCTCCTGCAGCTCATCGAGTTCTACCAGTTGAACTCTGGATCGCTGCCGACGCGGTTAACGCACTTCGTGCAGAACAGTGTGCCGGTTCCACCCGTGAGGCCAGAAGACGGAGGGGCGTCTCCGTCGCCGGCCGAAAACGCCCAGAGTTTTAGGCCTAAGAACGACGTCAGTAATGCGAAGAGCATTTGAGTATAGGAGTTCCAGCAATCCGCTGGTTCCGACGATCTCGCTGCCATTGCCCCCGATAACCATCGCGCCGCCAATAACAACGTGAATTGCGGTCGCACTAGTAGTAACAACGGCAATGGTAACGTACGTTCGACACCTTCGGGTTGCTGGACTCTCTGCAGGGGCGGTTACGACGAGTGGGACGTGTAGCGAGAGCCTCGAGGAGCTCGACGACGACGACGACGACGTTCGAGATGACGCGCGATCATTCTTTCGCGAGGGGAATATGATAAAAGTTCGAGACGTCACCAGGGTCAATCGACCCCGGGCAAGGAGAGATACCATTGAGCGCGAACGCGAAGCCGCAGAGCAGGTCACTTTTATTACGATATTAGATTAAGGGACTTATAGAGAGGTGGCAGAGGTTTACGATAAACTGTAGTGAATGGAACCACGCGTTGGGATTTCTTGCTACGTTATTAGAATTCATTGACTATCAACGATAGACGAGGAATGCGGGACGAGCTGCGACGTGGATTTTCGAAGGTATCTTCGGGAATGTTCGTCTCGAACGCTCTTCCGCCCAGCGAGAATATTCTCTTCCGATAATCCCACTACGTTCTTCCCCTCAAAGCGCGTAGCAAGAAGTGTCCGCGTGGTTATCCAAGTCGTGGGCGTGGGAACGAACAGTCGCGGCACTATTACGCAGCCTGAAATGGACTCGTACTTTGAATGTCGGAGTTTGAATTTTCAAATTACCCGGAGGAAAATTGCGAAATCCTCTGTTCCCGCGCGGACAGCTGAAGCAAGGGAAAAGAAAGAGAGAGAGAGAGAGAGAGACAAAGAAGGTGAGGAGACCTTTTAAATGTTTTTATCGTACAGTAGATTGGTAGAGTGTATAAGGATGGAATCTTCGATTACTTATCGTCTAACGTATTTTTAATGACTCGCGAATACCGAACGAGTTGTACTGCATATGGTAGCGATAAGAGACTAAGACTTGCATGTCACACCGCCGATTATTCCGAATATACGTGTAATAATATTTGTAGAGATCGCGAAAATGCCTCGTTTATGTCTCAAAACAAAAAGCTGGTACGTCAAGAGCAAGGACACGGGAGTAGACGGAAGACGGTTTTCTTTTCTATGTGTCGTCGTGCAAGTATAATATATATAGCGGTATATAGAGAAATCGTGGGAGGGGAGGAATCTCGGCTGACGGCATGTCCTCTCCTCGCAAAAAAATCGACCAATGCGCGCGAAAAAAAGCGCAGGCAATAATAATATGATGATTCTAATTCAAAATTAAGTTTAGAGCAGCGCGTCGTTTTTTCTCTTCGCGGTGGCGTCGGTGCTCCTTCGTTTCGCGTTTCCAGACGTATCGACGGGACCGATTGCGCGAGACGTCGGTGACTGATAACGACGCCTGGACTCGATACGATTCGAAAGAATCCGCCGCTGAGAAACAACGGTAGAGTTCTAGTATTATGTTTTGTTTGAAGTGCGAGGTGTGTTTTAACCGTGGGAACGAACGAAGGAAATCGGTGCGAATGGGGATGTATGCTCGTGTCGATTACCGCACATCGGTGTCAATTAGTTTTGCTCGCGAAAACGAACGCCTGACTTGACGCGACTCGATCCGATAGCGAGTATCAGAGTGCTTCTGCGTGTGTTTCTGCTGAAGGATAGAAAGCATGGGCGCGAGAGTGAGAGAAAGACAAGAAAGGAGGTAAATTTTCAAATTAAGATGATAGGATGAACTGAAAATATATATTCTATAAAACCTATAATACGATTAGCGTAAGCTCCTCGATTTACCGGGGAACGAAGGAGCCGGTCGAAAATGTCACGAGCGAAGCGAGAGGAGAAAGAACATGTTCCTCGCGACACTGCTCCACGTGCGCATGAAATTCGTCCGGCGTTTTCATACGGTTCCTTCGTAAGACATGATCTCATATATTACAGACGTTTTGGACGCGCGATTGATTTGATACTAATTAACGCGAGATGCGCGGGTGAAAATTTCACGATGAATTACATTTAATAATACGAGAGAAGAAAGAAAGATTGATTGACAAACAACAACAAAAAAATTATAAAAAGTAACGGTATAAATTTTCTAAATTATACATTTTCTAAGAAGACTCGTTTTAAGAATTTAACTTATATGTGTACACTCTATTGCGACGACGTTCGAAGACGATAGAGATAGAGGGTAGAAGGGAGAAATGTGGGGGGAAAAGGGAGAAAATATAGGGAATGCATAGAGGAGTTACGAAGCCCAGCATGGGGAGTGAACAAGAAATTACGCAATGTATTATTCGTCACGAAACACTAATCCAACTCGTACCTATTTTAACAATATATTTTTTTATCGATTATTTATTTCCTCGTCGACACGAACGTGTGACGTTTGACGTCTGTGTCTCTTAAACCGTATATCTTAAGAAAACTTAAAGCAAGGAGAAAAACCCTTTGTATTAAGTCTTAGACGTAGCGCTTTTTAGAACTGATATTGGGATAACGGAATCTTTGTGAATGAATAACAATTTTGTAGTGGGGTGGTACAGCTTCCGGCATCCCTTTCTCTCCCTTCACTTCCGCGCGTCCCTTACTGCTCGACGATCGACAAATTACCCTTTCGAAAGACTTAAATGCGAAAATGTGTTCGGCCTTTGGTGTAAATATGTCTATTTAGGCCAGTTTCTTCCCCATCCTTCTCCTCCCAACCTCGTATTCTCTCACGTCCGAAATTTTAGAAATCAATTTTGACGGCGGTCAGTCAATCTTGATTCTTCAAGTCGGAAAGTGTCCTTACCCGTCCATCTCCCTCTCCCCTAATTGCTTAGTGTCTTTCCGGAGGGAGGAAATTGATGCCAACGTGTACTCACCCACGTTAAAGTTATGAATATAATGATTATTATGATATAAATTGTAAAGTATATTTTGTATTATTGTAGCCCGAATTATGAAGCAAACGAGCGGTCTATGAGACTGAACTGAGTATAATTATTGTGTCCGATTTCATCAACGTCTGTTAAACAATAAAAAAAGGTAACGGAACGTTAAAAAATGTATTTTCACTTTCTTAACCCTGTTCATGTCCATTAAACCTCTTATGCTAAATGAATGCTAAAATCAATATCGTATATCACGATTAGAATGAAATTTGTAAGAATATAATATGTAAAGGAACGCCTGGTCAGACTTGCCTTTAGTTTGTACGTGACTGTCGGTTATTGAAGATGAAAAACGATAATTTGAACTCTAACCCATTATCTTTGGTAGTGCACCCTGGCACACCCTACTGTACTTAGTTGCGCAAAGACAAACAACATGTTATCGTCAGGCACGCCTTATACAGCCCATGTAAGTTTGCCACGCGCGTATACGTATTAGACGTAATATTATTTCATTGAGGAATCTTATTCAATTTCATCCATATGAGAGCAATAAGAACGAGAAAATCGAAGAGAATAATATTTCATACATTCTATTAGAGTCTGTTCATATATGTACGAGGGTATAGATGGGGGACGTATAGATGGCGGTAGTTATTTTAAAAAATTACTACGTCAGAAAAAACCTACCTTATAAAGCTTATGTTTGAAGCTTGAAGACGTTACATTGTTTAGTATTTGTTTGGCAGTCATCAATGGTGAAGAAAGTGTTGTTTCATCAAGACAATGCACCAGTTCACATATCCGTTATCGCAATCTCCAAAATCAATGAGCTGAAGATCAAATGCTTCCTCATGCACCCTATTCGCCAGGTTTAGCCCTCTCGGAATATTTTCTTTTTCCAAACTTGAAAAAATGGCTCGGTGGTAAAATGAAGAGGTGAAGTCAGCAGTTGATGGCTATTTTAAGGAGCTCGACGATTCTCACTATAATCAGGGTATCGACGCTATTGAACATCGCTGAGAAAAATGTATCAAGCTGAAAGGAGACTATGCTGAGAAATAGATATTTTTTTCCAAATTTTTTGTTACTTCGTTAGGTGAGGTAGGTACTTCTGGGACTACTCTCGTATGTATGTGTATAAGGAACGTCCAAACAAGTTCTTATCCCTTTAATTTGTATTCCACTGTGAGAATTTGTTGATTTGTGAGAGAATCAGTATCTTACCAGCCAAATTTGAAAAAGCTCTTTATATTGAAGTTATCAACTTTATTTAAATAGCGACGGGTTGAGGGCATTAGACTGCACAAATATGATTTTTCAAAGTTTGAAATGTTCAATATTTTCTAAAAGTATAGATTGTGAGATGCCCAGACGCACGACATACTCGCATGTGCTATATAAGAACACCTGATCAGACGATACTTTCAGTCTGTGCCTGACCGCCGATAAGCGAAGATCAGCAACAATAGCGTCTACTCTTTTACCTTGACTAACTCTGGCTCGTTATCTTTGGCGCACTGCTTTGAAAATTCTAATATACTCATTAAAAAGTATAACAGACTGTGAAATGCGCAGCCGCACGATTTACCTACTTCGGTGTATAAGGAACTCCCGACCAGGTCACCCCGTCAGTCAGTACTTGTTCGCTAGTAAGTAAAGATCAGTAATAATGACCTATTGCATATTCTCCTACCCTGAATTCTAACTCACCATTTTTGGCAATACTGGCGTTCTGTTTTTAAAATAACTACAATAGCACGTTATTTAGATGAATAGCGAGTTGGGGGGCGGTGTATTCAGCAAAAATTATTTTTAACAGTCATTCGAAATGTACAATACTTTCTTGAAAAATGCAACCTATGATAAGTGCAGATGCATGGCCTACTGGCAAAGTTTATATAAATAACGCCAGATCGGCTCTGCCTTCAGTTTTTGCCGAACTCTCAAACAAATCAGTTACCTTCTACCTCGAATTTCAACCCGTCATCCCTGGCAGTACCCTCTTTCTTATGTGGCAAATAACTACAATAACACGTTATTTAAACATAGAACGGCCCAAGGGAGTTTGGAGAAATAGAAATTATTAAACGCGTATACGTATGGCATACTCACTCCCATGGGCCATATATATAAGGAATGGCCGACCAGATCATCCCTTCAGTATTTGCCCGACAGTCAAATTGTAAATATCAATAGCAATCTTTCATATTCGCCTATCTTCAACATTAAACCATCATCCCTGTGTGGCAGTGCTCTTCTTACTTTAAAAATTACATTACTCTCTCAAATAATAAAAACTGCGAGATGCGCAGAAGCCCGGCATGCTCGCATCGGCTATATAAGCTATGTCCAACCAGCCCTGTCTTCACTTTATGCCCGGCTCTCGAATCGTGAGGAGATCGGTAAGAATTATATATATACTTTCATCTAACATATGGGCCATCAAGAGCAGGGGAACCTCTTATTTCTCTTTCCCTCTCTTTAACTCTAATTCATCTTAATTACATTCATTAACTTTATCATTCTCAATACTTATATATGTTTATTAGTTAACTCCAACAGAATTTATCAAGCAATATTTTTTCTAATTTATGTCTACATTCGGTTCTTTTATTTTCTATCTGAATAGGTACTCATATGCATACCTATATTAACGGTCTGTAACAGATTCAATCAAACACACACTCTTATTGCTTCCATATTAGCGAAATTTATTAAGATTTATTATCTAGACAATATTATATCTAGAGTGCAGATGGCATTGTAAGCTTCCATGGACTATACCTATAAGGAGTGCTTGATGGCGACATGCTGTCAGTCTTCGCGCGACTGCTGGTTGGAGAGGTGATCTTCTGGCAACACTTCTTTAAAGAACTGAGGAGGAAATCGAGCATGGGATTAATAGGTAAGACTTTGATATCATTTTTCACACCCTCCAAATCCCTAATACATCTTCTAAAGCCCAGAAGCCTCCTCTACATTCCTAATATGTCTTCTCACGTATCATCACACCTTCCACATTCCTGACACTTGTTCTACAGCCCCAATATATTCCACGTACTTCCATACCATCCACATTCCAGGATGCCAATAGACTCTCTTCATTCTTAATACTTCTTCAAAAACCCCAATGCACTTTTCTCATTTCTAATACTTCTTTCAAAACCCCAACACTTCATCTACATACTTAAACCACCCTCTGAAGCCCCTGCACCAGTCTCCATATCTCTAATACTTTTTCTAAAGCCCCAACATATCTTCTTTATCCCCGATATGTCTTCCAAAACCCCAACACATCCTCTACATTCCTAATACATTCTCTAAAACCCCAACACAGTTTCCATACCTAGAATACTTTTTTCTAAAGTCTCAATGCACCCTCTTCATTCTTAATACTTCCTTGAGAACCCCAATGCATTTTCCTCATCCCTAATACTTCTTTCAAAACCCCAACACAATCGCTACATTCCTAATACGTCTCTTAAAGTCCCGACACAGTCTCCATACCTCCAACAGTTCTGCCGAATCTCCAATGCAGCCTCTTCATCCCTCAAACTTCTTAGAAAATCCTAACATACTCTTCTCATTTCCATAGTACTTTATTTAAAGTATATCTATAGTATATCTTCTAAAGTCCCTCCGCATTCCTAATACTTTCTCCAGAGCTCTAAGAAACATCTATATGCCTAATGTATCTTCTAAGCCCACAAAACACTCTCTTCATCTCTAATATAGATCTCTATCTTCCACATGCCCTGATATACCCCCTACATCTACAGTGATATCTTCTGAAGTCCAAGAACACCCTTTTAATACTTAATACATCTTCTAAAGCCCCAAACCCTCCTCTACATTCCTAATACGTATTTTCACATACAAACACATCTTCCACATTCCTAGTACTTCCATACATACCACATTCCATACTCCAGGACTCCAGTACATACTCTGCATCCCTTATACTTCCTCCAGGGTGTTAATTGGGCTAGTGCATCAGTCTAAAACCCAATTCTCACCTGAATAACACATTTTCACCTGATCCTCCAGCCCAAATTTACTCCCAGTGCATCAGCCCAATTCACGCTTTGAACCTGATGCACCGAGGGTAAATTGGGCTGATGCACCGGGAGTAAACTCAAATTTCATCTAAAGCGCCAAACCAATTTACTCCCGGTGCATCAGCCCAATTTACACTTTACACCTGATGCACCGAGAGTAAATTGGGCTGATGCACCGGGAGTAAATTTGGGCTGGCGCATCAGGTGAAAATGTGTTATACAGGTGAGTATTGGGTTTTAGACTAATGCACTAGCCCAATTAACACCCTGGAGGAAGTATTAGGGGTGCAGAGTATGTACTGAGGTGAGTATGTACTGAGGTACTGGAGTATGGAATGTGGTAGGTATGGAAGTACTAGGAATGTGGAAGATATGTTGGTATGTGAGAAGACGTATTAGGAATATAGAGGAGGGTTTGGGGCTTTGGAAGATGTATTAAGTATTAAAAGGGTGTTCTGGGACGTCAAAAGATATTACTGTAGATGTAGGGGGTATATCAGGGCATGTGGAAGATATATTAGGGATGAAGAGGGTATGTTGTGGGCTTAGAAGGTACATTAGGCATATAGAGGTTTCTTAGAACTCTGGAAAAAGTATTAGGAATGCGGAGGGACTTTAGAAGATATACTATAGATATACTTTAAATAAAATACTATGGAAATGAGAAGAGTATATTAAGATTTTCGAAGAAGTATGAGGGACGAAGAGGGTGCATTGGGGATTCGGCAGAACTGTTGGAGGTATGGAAACTGTATTGGGGTTTTAGAGAATGTATTAGGAATGTAAAGGGTGTGTTGGGGTTTTGGAAGACATATCGGGGATAAAGAAGGTATACTGGTGCTTTAAGAAAAGTATTGGTGATATGGGGACTGGTGCTGGGGCCTTAGAAGGTGGCTTAAGTATGTAGATGAAGTGTTGGGGCTTTTGAAAGAAGTATTAGAAATAAGAAAAGTTCATTGGGGTTCTTGAAGAAGTATTAAGAATGAAGAGAGTCTATTGGGATCCTGGAATATGAAAGGTATGGAAGTACTTGCAATATCGGGGCTGTAGAACAATTGTCAGGAATGTGGAAGTTGTCATGATACGTGAGAAGACATATTAGGAATGTAGAGGAGGCTTCTGGGCTTTAGAAGATGTATTAGGGATTTTGAGGGTGTGAAAAATGATATAAAAGTCTTACCTATTAATCCCGCGCGTGCTCGATTTCCTCCTCAGTTCTTTAAAGAAGTGTTGCCAGAAGATCACCTCTTCAACCAACAGTCACGCGAAGACTGACAGCATGTCGCCATCAAACACTCCTTATAGGTATAGTCCATGGCAGCTTACAATGCCATCTGCACTCTAGATATAATATTGTCTAGATTATAAATCTTCCTAAATTTCGCTAATATGGAAGCAATAATAGTGTTTGATTGAATCTGTTACAGACCGTTAATATATGCATATGAGTACCTACTCAGATAGAAAATAAAAGAACCGAATGTAGATGTAGATGAATTAGAGAGAATAAGATTTAACATGAGTGTAATAAAAGTGACAATAAAAGATATATTATATGAAAGACAATATTGTTTATTGAACTCTTACCTACTCGTCCCATACTCGACGTTCCCAAGTCCTTTGCAGAACCGCAGCCTGATATTGATCTCACCAACCAGCAATCGCTCGACGACTGACAGCATGCTGTCGTCAAGCACTCCTTATACAGTCTATGGCAGCTTTCTATACCATCTGCACTCTAGATATAATAATATCTAAATAATAAGTTACTAAATTTTGGTCATACTGAAGCAATAAGAATGTTTGATTGAATCTGTTACAGATAGAAAATAACCGCTTGGCTCAAGTCCTTGTACTTTTCGAAGATGATGCGGATACAAGGAGTTTTCATTTGTTTTTCAATTGTACAGGTAGACAAAAAACTCAATATTATTCTACTTTGATCAACCACGGTCGTTATAAACTTGAAAAGTTGATATCTCCAGAAGGGGGCGCTTGCGGGTATAGGTCGCTTATATCAAAATACTTGTAATGACGTAACCTATCACCCCTATTTCTGTGTCGGTGTTTTTTCCGAACACCCTGTATATTTTTCATTTAGTTCAAAGTTTCTGTTACTATTTATTGTAAGTATCAATTCCCTGCTCGATTTTCTAGTAAAAAAAAAGTGAGCAGAGGAATTCTAATGCTTAGGACATTAGAATGGAGACTTTGACTTAAGATGGATATGAGTATATGTCCTATATGAGTACAAGGAAGACTTAGGAAATAATGTAGAAGGACTGTAATGTATATGTTGAGAATGAGAATAGTTGAATGAATTACTGAAACGAATTAGAGAGAATATGTATACAGTATGTTCCGTGGCAAACTAGAGCGTTTGAACTTCCCTGACATATGACTTCGGTAGTAGTTGGGACGGTGCTGTAGTCATTTATAGTGAGAGTTGTCCCAACCACTACCGAAGTCAAATGTCAGGGAAGTTCAAACGCTCTAGTTTGCCACGGAACATACTGTATAAGCAGCGAGAAAAATAAAATAGAAGATTGTAAAGTAAATGAAAGAATTAGAGAGAATAACATATTTGATCAATTTTACGAAAGACTACTAATGTATGAGAGCATTGAGAATGAAAATAAAAAAATAAAATATGTTGTAGATACATTATAAAAATAATAAAGTTTAATGAATCTTATCTATCAGTCTTTTGTCTTAATTCTCTCCCCCCTCGGTCCCTTGCAGAACCGTTGCTTACAGTTGATCCCCATCAACTAACAGAGCTAATAACGATACAACTCCTCATGACCTCTCTAAATAATTTTCAAGAAACAAACTAATGCATCATAGTGTCCTTACCTCTGTATCCTCCCTATTATTTCTTCTTCCACGACCATTTCATTTCTCGAACCCATTCCCTTTCGCTAGGCCGCAACGATAATCGCGATGTTATCGAATCTTAAGTAACGCGATATCCAAGTACCGACGAGAATGTCCGACTGCTGGTGCTCGTTGTTGAAAGTATTCGAATTCACAGTGTCTGCGCGCGCAAGCTGGCAACAGGTAAGAAGCAGGACAGGCCGTTCGCAGGTGTAGAAGTGGAGGGAGGTTGACTCTCAAGGTGGGAGTCGAACCTGACCGGTACCTGAGCTCTGGGTTTCGATCGACAGTCACGCACAGGAAGTCAATATACTCGGGTGAAACAGCGAGCAATATGTGATTGTAAAGAGTGTTCGTGCGAGTTTCTCGTCATTAAAAAAAGTCAAGTAAGTAGCGGCTGTATAATGGTGTTTCGCTTTAAGAGAAAATTCGGCGTTCGAAACGATCGGGATCGGGCTGATAAAATTTCAAGAATGCTCGCGCGCGTTATATGCTAGTGTTATAAAGCATAGATCCATCCTGCGCGGGAAGATAAACGCAGCTTCTTGTAATCGCGAGTGCCGATGTGACGCTTACAAGAAGAATATATATTTCGAAGTAACATCAGTTTACATACACTTTCAATTACGAATGAGCAGATCGTCTTTCGCGGCGCACCAAAATCTTCGTCGATACGACGCTCGAGCAAGAATAGGCCGAGGAAGCGGAGGATTGATTTTTTTAATTCAGTGCAATGCTTCCCCTGAGAATTGATCGGTATTTCCTGGATCCCGCGGTACTGTCGTCGATCAAAGGACAGTTATATATACAGTTATAGGCATAACCGCGGTGGTGAGTTCCATATTTTGCGAAAAGAATACTGTTTCATATGTCTTTACGCGCGACGTCTTCTCATTTGTGGTATTAAATATACACGAGGTTATTGAATGGATCCAGAATGGGAACCCGGAATCGGAACGATACCATGTAGATGATCCACAACGATTATTCGATTTTATTTCCCGGTCGATACAGCGCGGTTAACTGCTACGGCATTGGCAAAACGTTCGCAGCACAGTGACTTCACTGTATATTCTCGGAGCCTTCTCCGCGGAGAACCCGTCAAACGGCATTCCGACCGTTTGACCGTACAAGTCGCCGGCGGTAACACAACTAGGAGGAACCGATTCGAGACGCGCTCGGGATCGAAACCTCTCGAGGATACAACTAAGCGAGAATCGTGAAATGATCGACTGGAATCCCCCTCGGCCGTGTCTGTCTTCCGCGATAAAAAGCGTAGCGGCAAAAAAGTCTGACGAACGGACAATTTCTCAGGTGGTCAAAAAATCGATACTCGTCGATCACGCGAAGAGACCGGAAGATTGGAAGGCTATACCATATGAGGCTAAACTTACTCGCCAGGAAAGAAACTTCAATCACTATTATCTCACAACCTATGAGCTTTTGGCTGATATTTGCATAATACTTTTTTAAAGATTACGTTTTTATCTACAATAAAGTCTACAATAAATGTCGATATAGGCAAAAATTTCATAGATAATGAGATAATAGTGATTGAAGCTTCTTTTCTCGCGAGTAAATTTAGCCTCACATGGCATAAAGGAATGTCGTAGGAGGCCGAATTACAAATCCACGGTGAATAAACAAAGCGACACGGGAAACGGCGGAGTCGACGTATCTCGTTCCCTTCCCGAAGATTTCACCTATTGTAGCTGATGATTACGCGACCGTATACTTGCGGCTTCCGGTCATTAGTGTGCGAGTCGACTGCCTGACAAATAAAACTCTTCCTCTGTACATATATATATACCTTCGCACTATAGAAGCGTCTAGGGGCGCGTACACAATGCTCGCCCACCAGAACCTGGTACCAGGTACGCTCCTACGCGATTACGATACACGTATCGAATACGCGCACGCCGCTGTGCGTGTACCTCGAACCCACTCGATGAACTGTACACATACATATCTACATATGTGCACACGAGGAGGACCGGTATAAGGAGTAGCGTGTATAATAATCCACTTCGTTTACCCGGTTTTTCGCTGGAGCGCGACTTGGAACCAGGTAGAAGTACGCGTGTACTATGTATAAATTGGGAGGCTCCTCAGAGCATTCGGATTTACGGAAAGACTGATGCCAGTAAATTTAACTATATTTGTAATAGAAGAGGTACATGTAGGGGTTTTCGGATGTTCCTACTGTGCTGAAGTACAATTTTTCCTTAGAAACAAGCAAATTGTAGTATAAATTATCTGTAAATTTTACTGTATTTACAATAAAAGAGGTACATTTAAGGATTTTCGGATGTTTATACTGTGCCGAAGTACAATTTTTCCTTAGGAACTGATAAATCGTAATGTAAACTATCACGATTTAATGTTTCCAGCAGAATAATTACTGTACTGTACACACTATAAAAATATTTGAAAACTCACATGTGTACCACTTTTAGTTTATCTGAATACAGTAAAATTTGTTACTAGTAGTCTTTCCGTGTTAAGGCCATATGGCACAATATTGTGCGTAAATTTCCGTAAGCATAAGAATAAAAGTTGATCAATCAAAAGGCCTGTTTAAGGACACAATCTCGGGTCGTAAGCATAATTCCGTAAGAATGATATTTCTAATTGGTCAATCCTTATTCTTACGGCTTACGGAAATTTACGTGCACAGGCCTTAAGCACAGACTTTGCTTGACTTTTAGAACCGATAAGATTTATGGAAAGTGAAACGAAGATGTAATTGTACATGCTAAGAGCGTGAAGCCAGCCACGGTTTACGGTAGTTTGTTTATGTACCCGATGGCGTACGGGGAACCATCGCTTCTGATAAAACAATATGTACCAATTTCGTGCATCGACATCGGCGTTCCGCGCGTTGCACTTTGTAAACCCGAGACGCGTTTACAAAGCAGCGGAGTTTGAAACGAGTTACGTGTATATGCACATCCGCTCGTGCTGCGCGCTGCCATTATCGGCACGGCGGAAGGGAGAAGACGTGTCTTCTGTGCGGAATAAAAAGAATATTCTCCTACCCCCCCCCCCCTAGCGTTCTTTCCCGAGAACTTCGAGAGACACGCGAATCGTGGATACGTTTTCCTTGTTTCGAAGACATCGATCGCGTAGATCTTCGCGCCGCGTTGAATTATTCCCGAAGAAGATGATGATGTCCGTTCTTATCTTTATTTTCGATCCGGAATCTATAATGCTTTCTACCCTCTCTAACGGCGCTGTAAATGAAGACGGAAGATACAAGGATAACATTGGTATATCGTGCAATTCGAGTACTTTGAATTACAAATTTTTATAGGGAAATAGATATTTAGATGTCTCACATTTTAAACCTGTTTTCGAACCTTCTAAAAGATACGTCGATCGGGTACCTATATAAAGCGCGTAAAATGTTTTATTTTACGGTACCTGCCACACGATACGATCGGGACGATTGCGCACACGCGACATATGTGCGTTGCGCTGTATTCGTTACGTAAGGCCACGGAGCGGGCGTGCAAATATTTATTACGACAGTTTCTGGAATTCCAATAACGTACGGCGTGAATACGTAAAGTGATGCGAAGATTGTCTACATTTTCTGGAGAAAAAAGGAGTAGGAGGATTCGCTACACTTTTTTCTTCGTTTATTTATTGCTAAACAGGCGTTTATTCTATGACTCAAAGTTAAACTATGATAATCCATTAAATAAAGTTATTTATTGTTACAAAGATTGCAAGATTATTGCGAAATATACTGCATCTTACCCGCAATCCTTTTCTTCTGTGAATCTCTGACTCCCCTTATTTCTCGCGACCACACTCGCGGCACACACGCACACAATTTCAGCCGCAGGACGGTCACGGATCTCTGGTTTCAAATCGACCATTGCCCCGCGGCAGTCGATGCGAGAACGATCGATTTCTTCGAATCTCCTCTCCTTCTTTCCAATCTCTGCGGGGCAGGAGAAGCTAAGGAATAAAATATAATCTCGATAAAGATATTTAATTAAAGCGAATTGTTTCATCGTTCCCGGTGGACGATAAAATGACTACGTATAATATCCCTGCTAAAAATATGCGATAGAAAATGATGGAAAATTGCAGAAAAAGTTCAAAAATACCATAGATTGAGAAATTCTATCGTTTCTTATAAATGTTTACATTGAATGTCATAAAAAACAATAAGGTGAACATAAAATCTGTACAAGTTTCTGTGATATTTAATATAAAAATTATAAGAAACGATCGATTTCACGCTCTACGGTATTTTTGAATAATTTTTGCTGTATTTTATCATTTTCTACGGGAAATCTGTAACAGGGATAGGTACCGAGCAGCGAGAACTGTGCGATCGATTCACCGCAGCGTTGAAACTCCTGTATATTATAGATATACAACTTCTCTCCCACGCAAGCATTTACCGGCCAGCGCCGCTGGGTCGATAATGAAGCCGAAATGACATCGATTAGATCCTCTTCGAAACGATTTACATTTAACATAAGCGTATGAGTCTCTAGCCCCGCGGCTAGTAAAGTTCCATCGGGGGAGTTTCGATAAGTGAAAGGCTGACGCGTTGCAGTTCGCCCGATACCAACGATGAATCATACCGTAACGTTATATCGTCCTTGGAGAGACTTTACTCGTTGATATTCGTTTTCCCTGTGAATTCCAGTCGCACACTCGTGCATTGCAGCACGCGCTAAGATATGCACACCAGTTTACGACTGTACTCGATGCGACTCCCGTTATCGAGTCTATAGTTGTACCTACCGTTGTTTCGCGCCGCTGCGAAGTATCGCGGTAATACTACGGAATTAGTCGAATGATTAATGGGATTTGTCGTTTAGTTCGATTTAACGACTGGTTCAAAAACGCCACGCCATGCATTCTAATGTTTCTCCAGCATTTGATATAGCGATGTACTGAAAAAAAATTTGCTACATTCAGCTATTGGTGAGGTTAAATACGACGAATCTCACGGTGTAATTGTTTCACTACCTGTAAAGGTAGTAAAAGACTGTAAGGACAAATACTCAGAGTTAAGGCAACCAATTTGAAATTGAAACAAGTGAATATCTACTTGAAACAACTACCTATACCGTTCACCGTATTCAATTTTACCGATGGTTGAATGAAACAAATTTTGCTTCAGTGTAGCAATGCTATAGAAAGCTTATAAGATAAAAGCGAACCCCTCGAAACATAAAATTGCATAATCGCAATACACAGATTGTCATAAAAAGCATTGCCCATATCTGATAAAATCGTAACGAGTCATATATTCCATTGGAATTTTTCTACCATCGCATTGTCGTTGCGAGCACCCCGACGAAACGGGGTATATACAGCGGCTAACTGAAGTGTTGCGTGAGGGAAGTCGTTTCGATTCGTATATAAGTATACATGCATGTACGTATATAATACATATATGTACATATGTATATAACCGTGGAGAGAAATGCCTATAATACACGGGGTTAACAGAGTACATGCGAGGTGAAATTCTACCAGGACCAGGTCGTTACAGATTTCATTTAAAAATAAGCGTGCACTTACCTAGGATGCGTTGTTTAAATGCGCAATGCTATGGAGATTTGAGAATAAATGTGCTTAGTGATTAATTAAATTACCGACAACTATTCTTCTTTCATTGTAGGTCGATCCAGGAGACGAAGACTATGGATCCACCCAGAAACGTTCCGTTCGAGTACAGTTAATGACGATCTCCCCCCTTCATCGATCGTTCGCCGTATCGGTCAGTCACGAATGGCAAATTAATCGCCCTCCTCGTTTCGCGAGTGTCGACCCTCGAATGTCGCGTCGCGTGAAAAATTGCGAAAGTCATCCGGCCACCAAAGCCTCCCTTCGGAAGATGATCGAATATTTATTCGCCTTCTTTGTAGCAACTTTATCGGCGATCGTTGGACTAGTTTGCGCGCCCTGAAGGGATCACGTGCCACGCGAAAGTGTATACCATCGAGTATCCTCGAATTTCCCATTCCCCTCTGACGTACTGTCGCGGAAATGACGCCACACGAGTTCGCCTTTTCCCTCTTCTGGTTCTTCCTCGCGATCGCCTCCTCGCCGACGCAAGCGACGCTCAATCCCGACGGGACCAAGTGCGGGAATCACAGGTGCACGACTGTCCAGTACTGCAACCCCTTCGACTCGCAATGCAGACCATGCTCGGCCGTCTGCGACCCGCGGAGTCACAACCACGAGGCGGAGCTGTGTGTGCGGGACTGTCAAGGTGAGTGAAAATCTTGGGAAATCACTTTTTCGAAGGAATTCGCGCTGTGGAAGACGAGTGCGCGGAAAAATTCTGATATTGGATTTACAAAGTCATAGTTGTAAATATATTCTTGCAAATGCAACTAATATAAATTTTGTATACAATTAATTACTCGATATTTAAACTGTATCTGACACTGCTGTTAATTTTTCATTTTCCTGGTAAATGTTACATTATTCTGCTGTAGATTTTACATTATCTTTTGCGCCTGTCACACATACTGAAAGAAATAATTGCTAGTGTCAAAAAAATATATCTTAAATCCAGAACATATGTCCTTACACATTTTTAAGAGAATGCAGATTCTTAATCGAAGAATACACATGCACGTGATTCAAGAATATCTTCGTTGAAATAAGAAATTATTTCTGTGAGAAAAAAACAATTACTCGAGCCTAATAAATATTTTCTTGCACGAAGAAAACCACGGCTTGATCGTGGAATTATATCATGTCTTTGATTGAAGGAAACATTTTCTTGGCTTCAATAATTATTTCTCTCAGTGCAGTAAGCACAGATTGTGTTACAAATTTGCAGCAGTCGGCGTACCCCGTTTACGTCAAATTTTTTTCCGTGTGGCTCCGCTCGATGCGTCGCGACGAGGTCAGTACCGAACAAAGCCTAAACGCTCAGTGAAGCAAGTGTAGAAAATACGGCGGTCGAGTTTTGGTGAGGAGGGAGGGAAAGACCTCTCCGTATCTCCACAAAGGTTCTAGAAGGGGATGATGTTTCTTTACGAGCTGCCTCTCCCGGAGCAGGTAGAAGGGATCGCCTCACAATAGATAAATATTGCCTTTATCGCCGAACCTGACCAGGACCCTCCGCCTGGTGCGTTAAAAAGGACCAAGGGCCGGGGTAAATTCCGGGAACACCGCGCCGACACCGGGAACCGTGCCATTAAGTAGATTAGAGGAAGGATTCTGTGGACGCGTCGGGGATGAACTATATCGGATAGTGAAACGATTTAAAATCCTTTCTTCATGGTAGGGAAGTGGGAGGAGGAGAAGGGTATTAACGAGATTACGCGTAGTTAAGGACGGGATCATTTTTAAATGAAACCCCATATGGGAAGATTACGCGATCGTTACGATGAATTCTCGAGCAATAATAATTTATCTGTTTCTCGTGGAAACCGTATAGGATATTTAATGTCCGTCGTTCTATGGGAATAGGGGATGAACGGGTAAGCAGTGTGGAAGTACTAAACATCGAGTGGATGTACTGAACGCGGCATGGGAGTACTAAGGGTATAGCAGAAGAGTAATAAAAATCTGATAGAGGTACTAAAAATAGAGTGGTCCATATACTTGCGAGGATTGAAATAAAGTTGGCGAGGTTTTACCCTACGTCGAAGCTGACGTAACTTATACAGCTTTATTAACGAGTACCTACGCCATTGAACATGCGATCCGACACGATCCAGTGGTTGAGTCATTCCGAAGAGCAAGCAACGCGCGGATGCTGTATAAATCACACCACGACTGGCCGAAGTAAGTTTCGGAGCCTCTCTCTAGGTAAACAGGACGACCGCGAGGTACCGATGAGTCACTTACGTGTCACCTGGTCACCTGCCTCCAACGACCGAGTTGCGCCCGTCGTGAACCGTGCGGTCGATTCGCTTCCTTCCACCATACCTCTACATACCTATACCTGTAAACACACAGCGTCGTGACATTTCCTAAAAAAACATTCTATCATTTCCGACGACACATGGTAAAAAAGTCTGCGGTGTGGACCTATACCATATGAGGCTAAATTTACTCGCCAGGAAAGAAGCTTCAATCGCTATTATCCCATTACCTATGAGCTTTCGGCTCGTATTTGCGTAATACTTTTTTGAAGACTATGTTTTTATCTACAATAAAGTGTTATATCGATATAGGCGAAAAATTCATAAACAATGAGATAATAGTGACTGAAGTTTTTTCCCCGGAGAGTAAGTTTAGCCTCACATGATATAGACCATTTTTAGTGTCAGGTAACGATGGCACGAGACTGGATGATACTAGATATGATACATATACCTAGGTCCACACCGGTGAAATGGTATGAAAAATTAACGCCACTTTTTTACTCCGCAAAATTATTAACTCCACCGCGAATTCTAGCGATCGACTCCTCGCACGTTTGCACAATTGGCCAGCGGGCGACCAGACGTGCTTTAAAATTCCGTGATAACTCCCCCCACAATCGCGATAACGAGGAACGAGCGTTTTCGATCGATATATCGGCCGCTTTTAATTACGTAGAAAATCGACTTGAAAAATTCCATCGGCACGAGGCCAACGGCCTTTGCGCCGCAGAATAAATCCCCTCTCCCTTCCGTCAATGTTGTTAGCTCTGCTCTTCGCGCACTGCAGGTATCTATCTGAATAGGGTTCAGGTCCGTTGACTTTGCACCTGACTGTCCTCTGCCGGCTTCCCACACGGCGGCCGTGGTCGATGACTCATCCGGCCGCCGGCTTCTTCGGGTTGACGCGCCAATAGACCTCGGCCTCGCTCGGCGGAACAGGTCGAGCGGAGGCAGGTGCCGCGGCGAAGCAGCCCCTGCTCAGGAATTTTGAAGGATACACGAAGGGAGGGAATGCGGAGGGTGGGGTCGATGGGATCTCTTTCATTGGAGCGAGAAAAGACTTCTTCACCCTTCATCGAAGTTCTCTATAATATTTGAGCCTTCAAATTTAACACCAGCTTAGACCTACAAGTGGCCGATTGCTATATACGCTTTCACCAAGTTGAGGCTCAACTGGTATTAAAATTTCGACTCGGGCTCTCTTTCGTTCGAACTTCTTACGAGATTGCCTTAAAAAGCGATCCCCTGATCGATAATTTTCCTCCGATCCCCTGAAACGTAACTTTCTTCCGCGTAACGTTTATCCGCTTAATCGTATAAACTTCCCGGTGGCGGCTAATGGAAACGCCAGACGCGAGAGTCGAATTTCAACGCCACGCTTCGGTTACCTCGCGCCGAAGTGGACGCATAGTATCTATAAACCCGTTCGCGAGAGCTTCTTCGGTTTCTCAGCTCGTCGGTACCACCGTGTACGTCCCCGCGGGCGGTGCAACCGCGACGCGAAGCCGCAAGAGATTCGGTCACGCCGGATAAGGATGCTTCGAGGCGTTAGCGCTTCCTCCGCGCCCACCTCTCTTTCTCTTCTTACGTGCGCGAGAGCTCGCGTCCATCTGTAACTCCGCACACGTAACAAACGCGCCAGCACACCTGTACACTCGTGCGCGCCTCTCCAGGAGGGACGCGCGCGTGACTCACAAGAGTATACGCGATATGTACGTACATATTTACGTGGTTCATCGCAAGGTTACCGTGTGGTTCGCGGAGAATCGATTCGGTAGTTTCGTACACGGAGAAAAATTTGTGGTGACTATTCTCGCAATTCGTATGGTAAGATTGAATTATTGCGGCACATATGACATTCGGAACCACACATACTTATATCGATATTTACTGTAAGTATAGCTAGTGTTGCAACACTTATAGTAAGTATCGACATATTTATGGTACTGAACGTCATATATGCCGCAATAATTCAATCTGACCACATGGATTGTGAGAATGATTGACACAAAATTTTCTCCGTATAAACTCAGAAAAATATCTTGGTCAATTTAACCAAAATCTTGGAGACGAGACGATTCGGTACGAGTAAAATATGGGTCTTCCATTTGTTTGATTAAACTGACCACTTTTTAGTTAAAATAACTAAGTATTTGATTAGAATAACTTAATATGTAGTTCAATTGATCAATATTTTAGTTAGAATTACTAAACGCGCTTAGCTAGATGCACGGAAAAAATAAATCGCAGGAATAACAAAGTTGATGGTAAATTTCAAGACAAGATCAATTTATAGTTACGATAACTATGTACAACGGCCGCAATGAAAGTCGAACGTGGACAGAGAAGAAAATTAGTTAGATGTACTAAATAATTACTGGCGGGGTCGCAAGTAATTTTTTATTTACATTAATTAGATCTTTTTTCATATAAATTTTATATTTATTCGTTGCAATCACATACCATTCCACGTAATTGTAAAGAAGAAATGTCTAATTGATGTATTAAAAGATGTCATCGATATAAATAAATAATTACTTGCGACCCCGCAAGTAATTTACAGTAGATTCAACTAATTCTTTTTCTCTGTGTGATGGATCGAGCGTCGCGCGATGTGAGCTAGTGATTACCACCCGGGACGAATCAGACTCGTCGCGTCAATGGGAAACCGATTGGTTATTTGCCAAGAAAGCTTCTAATTTGTACGAAATGTTCGATGTGAATTTCGTACGCAGTGATTTCTATCGTTCTCGCTGCACTGAGAAAAATAACTTGGCCAATCTAACCGAAATCTTGGAAATGATGACGAAACCATTTGGTGGAATATGGATCGTCTATATCTGTTCGGTTTAACTGACCAATTTTTAGTTAGAATAATTAAACGTTTGGTTGGAATAACTTGACATTTGGTTAGAACAACTTCATATCTGGTTCAACTGACAAGTATTTTAGTTCGAATAACTAATCGTGTTTAACTAGGTGCATTTTGTCATTTTAACCTAATTATTTCGTACATCCAATTCAATACCGCCACAAGTGTAAATTATATAATTTTGAAGAAGAGAAGGAAGTAAAACAATGCTAGATCGGAATTCTAAGGGCCATATATGCAAATATGGCATGTTTTAAAACTTAACCACTTGTGGCTGTATTTCTTTTCAAAGTCCAATATGTTGGCTCTGCAATAATCACCATAAAATCAAAAATTAAAATTTTGCAGTTATGGCGGTATTGAATTGGATGTACGATTTTTCTCAGTGTACAAACACGGGCAACTCGTATTCGCTCCTCATTTCCCTCCTGGCGAAGAATGGGTATGCAGCGGTATCGTAGTAAATTCGTGAAACACCTTGTACATTCGCTGTAGCTGTACATACGTATTACATAATCTACGAAATACGTGTGTACGCTCGGGCGCGTACCGACCAACACGAATGCAACACACGAAAATGCCGCAATGTACGTACGAATCTAACGCGAGGTGTAGGGACGATGCACGTGACGTCATTTGGCATTGTTTGCGGCAGGTTGCTATCACAACTGTCGTCGACGCCTGCGCCGAGCGAATATAGTAGTTATAGTTGTTCCTGCGCGAGTTGCTCGGCGTGCTCTTCACTGATTTCCACGTTTTTCGGCTCAATCCTTAACAGACGCTGTCCCTTTCTCGTTTTCGAAATTCTGTCGAGCTGTGGAGATTGCTACAGACTCAAGTGTATTATGTATACCAAGGTTTCGAGGGAAAAGGACAATGTTTGGGAAAATTATGGGGTTGGAGAGGGACGTTCCGGATGAAGCGGCAAGTACGAAGAGTAGCGGAAAAAAGAAATTAATTTAGATTTTGCACAGTGAAACAGGGAAAGATGCATTACGGAGGCGTCGAGGTTTAGAAAAATATGCTAACTGTATTTTCAGCGCAGAAATACCTATGCTAATTCACGTTCCGTTCTATAATTTTCTTTACGCAACGCCTTTTTCTTCTCGCAGCTTCCTTATAAGAACGTACGCAAAGTGCGGGCTCCGGAAAATTACTTCGAGCGAATGGAATAATTAATTACCCTTAAACCTCGTTCGAGAAGCACGCATTTCTTTGATCCCCGCAACGGGATAAGCGGAGGTCCGCGCGGTAGCGTGAGCTAATGCGCCAATGCCTACACGGCGGATCGTATCGCCCCGGCGCTTTCATAACTACCGTGTTCTCCGATAAGGTCTCGGAACGGTGCAGCCCGAGCTGCAGCTTACGCGTATCCCTCGCGGTCTCTCCTGGTTGCGCTGGAGAACATGTAGAAACTCAACATATAACGCGGATACGCTGGAATGTAGTCGTGCGTACACGCCTGTGTGCACGCATGCGTACAACGCGATATTATGGGTACATAGATCCTTGTTGCAGAGTACAACGGACCAGACTTCCTGTCCTTTGTAAACACAGCGGCCCCACGCGCGATGCGCTGTAAACAATTCGACGCGTACAGTCGTACGGCCTATACATTCTGCCGTACAAAATGATACTGTTCAAAGGGGGCCGGAAGGAAATTCAATTTTTCACGAATCGAGGCTTGGCAAAGGCTAATTTTCTCTTTGGATCCTTCCCTTTCTTTCATGTTTTCCATTTTATAGGAGTTCTTCGGTGACATACTGAGAAAAAATGGGCAGTGAAATGAACCGTAATTGCAAGGATGAATTTTCCTTTGTCGAGATAACTTTTGTCGCATGGTTATAGTAACAACGAAATTGTAGTTTATAATAGCCATGTGCGATATTATCGCGCCATGGCCGAATTAACCGCGAAAGTGGATCAACAATATTACTGCACGATAGTGTGTTAACTATATAAAACAAAGATTTGAAACCTTTATCGATCGTGCTGCAAGTTGACCTAGTTACAGCACTCCTGATCTCCTATTATTATATAAGCCGATAAGAATCTCGCTGCCCGTAAAAACTATAAAATTACGATTCGCGCCAAAATCAACGAGGATTTCCGCCGATTAAGTTATAATTCTTTTAACCAAATTTTTCTCCGAGCGCACCACTCTCATCGACTGGAACACTTTTCGCGAAGGGAAATCGATTGCCCCCGTGGGAACGAAAAAGTAACACGCGAACGGTACCGAGCGACACACGTCTCTCGTGTTTACAAAACAAGCGGGCGCATAGTTAACATAGCCCGCGTACACGTTACCTCACACAGCCACGGACCGCGTACGTAGCTGGATCGGTAAATGGGTGGTACACATTAGTAACGAGTGCTAACGAGACGAGTCGAGGGGAATACTAGAACGGTTCGAGACAAATCAGGCGCCGAGAGCTCTGTATAGTATGCCTCCGACGTTTCTTCGTCCAAGACGGATCTCCGCGTGGGATAAGTAAATACGGAGCGAAAATATAACGTGAACTTCAACGCGACCAAGTCTCGAGTGCATATTTGGCGGGCAACGAGATTCCTCGTCTTAATTCGCAGTGTACACATCAAAAAATTGTCGAGGCAGAAGAAGGAGACACGCGATGTGTAAAGCGCGCGCGTGGTTGCGCAATTTTTTCAGCGGGCAAGTCGCCGACCTTAACGCCCGAAGGGATTTGCATTTAGAGCGCGTCGCATCGCGCTATAAATCTCTATACGACTTTGATTTTTCTCAAGTGCTCGTACGTACTTCGTCGTCAAGTCAGTCGTCCGGTTTACAGTGCGCGAGACGCGGTTGCATCGCGAGGAAGCTTAAGTCGCGTCGTGATCTTATGCGTACCGATTTTTAAAGTTTCCGTTTTCCACGCCGGTTCAAATCTCGTCGATCAACGGCTCATCTCTTCTCTTTATCTTCCAGAATACCTGCACGACCAGCGCTACGTCCTGCGCTCGGACCCGGGCCAAAACGGGGACTTGAGAGGTGAGTCTGAAACGCGAACCGAATTTCAATTAGCCGCGATGATTCACCGTTGAAACTCCGCCGCGAAGCGTGCATCCGATGGGCGCGAGGTGAAAGTTGCGTGGGGTAGAACCGCGGTGCGCTACGCACCGAGGGGATACGCCGGGACGGAGACTGCGGCCGAAATCAAACACGTTTAACATACCTGCGGTTCGTGCAGCTATAGAAATGAAATACTATGAGAGACGAACGAGCCTACAGAAACAATACTGCACTGAGAGAAATAATTGTTAGTGTTGAAAAAGTATTTCTTCATTCAAGAACGTATGACCTTAAAAATTGTTAAGAATAGAGATTCTTTAAAAGAATGTTATACATATATTCTCATGATTCAAGAAAACCTTCGTTGCGACAAGATATTCTTCCTGCGTGAAAAAAACAATTACTCGAGCCTGTCATATATTTTCATGCGCGAAGAAAATCATGGTTTCATCCTGGAATTGTACTTATTATAATTTTTTTGCACGAAGAAAATCATGATTTATAATCCTGAAATACCATGTGTGTGATCGAAGAAAACATATTTTTGGCACCAACAGTTATTTCTCTCAGTGTGTATGCGACTTATATTTTTCCCTCTACGATTATGTCACGACACAGAGAAAGAGAATTTGTTGAATCTACTGAAAATTACTTGCGGAGTCGCAAGTAATTATTTATTTACATCAATGAAATTGTTTAATACATCAATTTGATCTCTTCCTCGCAATCATGTGAAATAGTACTTGATAGTGAGGAAGAAATATTTATTCAATATGAAGCACGATTTAATCGATCTAAATACAATAAATAATTACTTGCGACCCCGCAAGTAATTTTTACTAGATCTAACTAGGTAATTCTTTTTCCCTGTGGATGCACCCGCATGCTCTGATAATAAAAAGACGAAACTTTGTTGAAAATTGCATTCGATTAATTTGTATAATTAATTTGGTACAAAAATCGAATTGTAACACGCTATTTCGAGGTCCACGATCGTTCCATTTACCCGACGAATTATAAATATCACCGTAAAACCTTCGCAGATAAAACGACCAGTCGCTTTTTCTTCCCGCAGCGATTTCCTTGCGGCGATGCGGGTCACTCGGCGCGAGAGACGTTCGCTAGGATTTACTGTTACGACGTTGGCGTGTTACCATTTCGTGCACGCGATCGGGAAGATCTTACTTATGCAAATGAACGCGGTTCTTCGGGTCGACGCTTTATTACCTTCGCCAAGAGAGAGATCCTGCGGATCCCACGTCCCGGGTTCGCCGTAGATTATACGTAGTCGCGTCCGTTCTCGCAGCCGAAGTGGACCGCGCGAAGATCGGCCGAACCGGTCGCCCCCTTTTTTTTCGCGCCCTTTCGTTTTTCTTGCGCTCGCGGCAAAAACCACCACGAAACTCGGCTCGGGAGAACGAGTAGCCGTCCGAAAGACTGCGGCGAGGAATGGAGAAAAAGTTGCGATGATAATCGACGCCGGCTCGTCGGACGTAACGTGAGTTTTTGCGCCACGGCGCGTGACCACGAATTTCACTTGCAATTAGAAGCGGCCAGCGCTCGTCGGGAAGCGTTGAGAATTGAATAAAAGTGAGCGCTGTTGCGGAAGAGAACGCGGAGCAAAGATTCCGGGCTGATAATTATAGATGTCTACGTACGAAACTTTCGTTTATAACGCACTCTCATTCGGCTGAGATAAGAAGCAAAATACCGATATGTGTACTACGTATTTATACATATCTCGAATTACCTTCCAGCCGAAGTGCAGAGGCTGAAGACGCAATTCAACATCTCCCTCGCTCTGAGCAGCCTCTCCATAATTATAATTCTGATCGTCGTTGGTAAAAAATTGTTGCGATGCAAGAAGATCGGAAAGACCTTGCAGAGCCGTGGGTGGCTGAGAAAGAAATGGATCAAGGTAACTTATCCTTCTTTCAACCTGAATACCAAAAATAGGACAAATCAAATACATAGATCAATCCCGAGTCGAAATTTTAGACCTACTCTATTAAGGGCCGGTTTTACCAACAGGTATAAATGCGGTATAGCGCTATATACTGAGAATAACCATAAGACTTATTGCTGGTTATTCTCAGTATAGCGCTATACCGCGTTTATACCGTGTTGGTAAAACCGGCCCTAAGGCTTATAACAGGTCGATTTTCCATTGTATCGAAATGCTATGTAGAGCCTAAACTAGTCCGTCAGTGATTATTTCACCAACTTTAAGTTCAAAAGAGAAGCTTATAGGCTGAGCACGGCAATATTAGGCCAAGTGGAGTATTAAAATCGTCAAAATAGAGATAGAATTTTAACTCGGGTACAGGAAAATAGCAATTAATATCTGGAATATTAATTAACGCAGAGCATTGTTCATTACCTCTTTCAGAAGGCAACGAACAACAACAAGGTACAAGACGACGCGGAGTTGGGAAACGCCAAGCAAAATGGTTTGAAACTCACCATGCCGACGATCAGCGCGACGGTGGTGGGACCACCTCAGAGCTCGACCGGTGACGGAACACCGAACACGACGAGCACACCGCTCTCGAGGAGGCATCCCAGCGAGGACACGACCCTCGACTACGCCTACGACAATCCAGCTATGACGCCCAGCCCGGAAGTCGCTCAGCCGCGAGCGAAGCGCGAGAGTTCCTTCTGAGGTGACGAGGTCGAGAAATTTGCACGCGGAAGAGAATGGAACCGAGCGCGAGGACGCTCGTAATCTTTCGGCGAATGCATCGCCTCATCGAAGAAGAGGCGGCGATTTTTTAGCAGGAAATTTTTCGCAGTTGTAGATTTTTGAAAACTTTTTTATGCGAGAGTCATCGAAGGTTCCGTACTTAAAACTTTTTAGAAAGGAAGACGTTCGAGGACTCTTCGTTTCCACTTTCGACTCGATCCCGTCGAAGCGGATTTTGTGGCCTTGTCTTGTAATTTTGATATTGTACATATAGAAAATTGTGCGATCGTCACTCGAATTGAGAGATGGAAGATGTAAAATTCTTGTTAATTTTGTATGTAAAGTATAGTTACGTTTTTATCGATATAGTTCGTTGCAAGCTCAAGATCGACATCGCTCGTCAACAGTATTTCCGTTCGTCAGTTCTCGCTCCCCCGTTGTACACACTCGTGCAACCGATCAAAAATTGCGGCGCCCCGTCTGCCGTTCGTTAAATCCCAGCCGGGAATCTCGAAGAAGAGATGATCAATTGAAGCAAAAATTCTGAGATCGGCGGGTGAATCGACTCGACTCGAGATTCAAATCTTCATCTCGGCGAACGCGATCGCGTCGGCGAGCGAGTATCTAGTTCTCTTCCCTTCACTAACTCGTAGCTCGTAACTCACTTACTAACATTTATAGACGTAAGAGGAGCGCGAGGCACGAGGAGCCGAATCTCGAAACGCCAACGTTTTGAGAATCACTTCCTCGCGCGCGTCTTCGATTTCCCCCGTACCGATGTATGATCGCGTTTCGTGCATCTGTCAACCATGCGGCTGTGTGACTTAAATCGCGTTTACAGAGGATATAGTAATGCGACCCGATCGGTCGTTTGCGCAATACATAACTACAATGAAAAAAAATTTGCTTCATTCAACGATCGATGAAGTCGAATATGGCGAACATCGCTGTGCAATTGTTTTGACGCCACAAAGCCCATTTATACAATGAAAGGAATAAGGAATACAAAATAAGGAATATGATTCCGACTTGTTGGCATCTTATTCCTTATTCCATATAATGGCCTTCTGTGATTGGTTGAGAAATCCTTATTTCCTATTCCTTTTATCGTGTAATGGGCTTAAGAGCGACCAACCCAATTTAAATTGAAACAAGTGAATATCTCTTTGAAACATTTACGCCGTGAGGTTCGCCGTATTAAACCTCACCGATGGTTGAATGGGGCAAATTTTTCGTCGCTGTATATATTAATTATACCGTTATTTATCTGTACGTTAAGTGTATATCCGTTTACCTATTCTCGAAAGGGTATACCGAGATATTTCGTAAGAGTATTCGAGCCTTATCAGTCACTCCGTCCATGAAAGGCCTTACGAGCAAGTGTGCGCGTAAGTTTTTGCGTACTTTGTATAGGACGGTCAAGTTGTACGAGGAAGTTGCACAAGGGTCATCGTCGACTCGATCACGCCGTGCGCTCAAACTACTCGGTAGATCACGCCTCGCGCGTCAGGTGACTCGTCGATCACTGCGTCTACCGATGCTCAATCAATAACGCTCAAACCTGCCGAAGTTATGAAACTTGAGGTCCGGATCGTCAATAGAGTTCAAAAGCTAAGCTACAGATTCGGGAAAAATTGCGACAAGAGCCGATTGACAAATCGTTAATTGAATTTGCTCAGCAAAACGGACCTTGATTCGCGTAAACGCTCAAATCAATCGTGTTGCAATTGAAATTGCTCAAAGTACACGCGTCGTGTTGCAATTAATTGTAAATCGCTGTACCAGTGTTACAAATACATCCCCGTAGTTCGATCAATTAATCACCTGTTCGATCGGTATCCCACGTTCTCGTGCAACTACGACTCTCCTTAGACTTATACTGATCTATACGTTCACAGTATCGAATCTGTTAGCAATTCGCACACATCTCTACATGCATCCCCGTTTAGATTTCTATGTACTACGTTAATCCGATTTGGCCCGCACCGCGCGGACCAACGTCTTCCAGAATTGAAGATATTACTTTGCCCAAGGCAGCTACTAGAATAGGTTTCTGATCTGTGCAGATGTAGGATAAATTAGAGTAGCGTATAAGATTAATAGCGGCATGCCGAGTCATCGAAGTGAACAAGCGAGTTTAATTGTTACGATCGATTTTCGTGTAATGGCAATTTCGATTGGAATGTGTGTAAAATAATATTTGTATAAAAAGTAGCGAGTCTTCGACCTCGTTACTTCGACGTCTCGGTCGTCCAATTAATAATAATGACGATAACATAAACGGGCTAACGGTAGCAATGACGAAGAAGAAATATTTGTAATGGTATACTTACTTACGATATTCATATTTTTAATATTTTTCGTGTGACATTCGAGCAATACACAGTAGAGCACATATCGTCGCAATCCCCCAGGGAGCGACGATTGTTAGTATTATTCGTTAGTCTTGTATTCGACTACCCGATTCTCGAGCGCTTGCCGGGTCGACGGAGTTCGGCGACGTTCTCATTGAACGCTCTGCGGAATGCAATAATGTTCAAATATTAGTTCGTAAGTAGCTTCCCTCTTTCTCGCGCGAGTAGTCGAAGAATTGTTTGACAATCGTAGTTAGGACAGGAAAAAAACGCATCGTGTGTCGCGTGCCTTCCCATCGAGTATCAATTTTAAACTTCGCATTTTCAACTCTCTTCTCTCCCCGAGGAGTAGGATTTATGAAATCTTCATCGACTCGATAAGACTGTAATATTTTTCCGCTTCTGCTCTATCCCTCACAAGCATGCATTTTAGCGTTGAAATACAAAAAGGGGCGCAGTGAGGTAAAAAAGTAATTTTACTTCTCTGCGCTCCGTGTACATATGAATGATATTGTTATTTTGAAAAATACTATAAAAATAGGGATGTAATAATATAAATTGATATTTGGGAGAGCTAGTTGAATTGGCTCTCGGTACTATTTGGCGATTGAATTTGCGTAAAATTTATCGAGGGGAAGACATTGGTGAGAATTTATCAAACCGTTGTATAGTTACTCTTCAGACTTCTCTCTCTTTTGTAATTTTGATTCTGTGGAAGGTGTTTGATGGCTGGAAGTTGTTGATCTTTTTCCGATATCGTAAGTTAATTAAGTCTCCCACCACCACGCCACATCACACGGTACAAGAAACTAATTTAAATAAGACGCGATAGAGATATCTCGATACACAGTTCGTATATGTTTACGATGGATATTATTTTATTATCTGTATCTTGAACAAACAACCAATGTTTTACTTCAACAAATCTACTTTAATCGGGATTATCTCTTTACTTGTGAATTGTTGGCCAAATCGTTATAGAAAGCTTTTTTCAAGAATGTATTTTATTCAACAAGAAAGTCCTACATCAATGTTGATAAAAAGTTCATAGGTAATGGGATAATCACGATTAAACTGAATACGTCCGAAAGTAATATTGATCGTTGTTGATTCAAGATATAAATACCTCTACTGTAATCACGATAGCATAACGTGTTAATCGTAAGGACGATAAATAAATAGAGTTTAGGAATTAGAGCGACCGTTCGATCACTGAAACGGTTTCGATTATTTTAATAACGCCGATACTTATTTATGCCCACCATTGCATACCAGAAATTCTACAGGAAAGAAATAAAAATGTAGAAATCTGTTAATCAATTTTTCTGAAAAGTAATAATCGTGCCTTAAAAGCAAAGCAAAAATCCACCTTACGTTGAAGAGTAATAAACGGTCCTTTTATCGTGCAAGTGTAACAAATGAAACTCAAAACCGCAATCGCAATGAAGTCATTCGTGTTACATTTACGAGCCTTCAACGTTCGTATACAAACCTGTTCAATTTATCGCGTTTTGTACATTTGGTAATGGATTTGTATGAATAAAATTTATGTAAAGAGGAGAACATTGAGCGACAGTTATACCAACTGGAAAATTACACCACCCCAAATGTCCCGAACTGCATACATACCGCCACCAAAATTAATCCCATCGAATTCGGACCAAAACCACCACCGCAGCAATATAAATGAACAGTTTCCCTTTGCAGTTAACATTTTATTTCACCCTCTCTATCAATTTCCTATGTACAATTATATACAAACTACCGCGTGCACAATTTTACGCCACTCGTACATACCTGTAAAACGTATCTCTCGTATAATAATGGTCGTAAAAATCACCCGGATATGTTGATTAGCACAGACAGACATGGAATGCACATGACAAGATTCGTTTGATTATGCTATACCGAAACGGCCCTAAAGCTCATCCGCGAGCACCTCTCGATATGCCGAGGTAGTCCGCGCTAGAAATATTATAGATTGATGACTGCGCGTAACGATGCGTCATTTCATTAATGATAAAAACAGCACATACTTTCGGCGCGTGATGAATCTTTCGATAAAAACGCGTCCTCCGTCTCGAATAAGAATCCTACGGGAGGAACAATTCTCCGAATACGATGATACCAGCATCACTCATTTTCTTTTAAGCATCGCGTCGGACCAATCGCGACATTTATTAATCAGAGAGGCTCTCGGGCGGTAGAACGGCATAAATGCTTCCCGTCGCGTTCTTCTCTACGAGATAAAAGAATGTAACGATTAACACACATCTCCGTTACCCGTTGCTTAAAGTAGCGATATGTATTCGCACCAAATTCGATTTCGGTCCCCTTTTCTCCTCTTCAATTCATTCGCCTCCCATTTTTTTCTACATCGTTCTGATCTCGAAGCTCTTCGAGGTGTTATCCCTCGTAATCCCAGTCGACGTAATGCTGGAGGAAGAGTCTTTCGTAACGGGCTTAACCCTCCCTGCAAGTAAATCTTCGAATTATTACAAGGAAGACACTTCGCCCACCTCTCGTGCCTTGGAATATATTATTCTCGGTGCAATCACGTAGACGGTACGTCAGTAGATGTACATACAACCGTAAGAATTCAATATTTACACAAGTTCGACGTTGAGCCGTCTATTCCGGAGGATTTTATCGACGAATCGCTACCTTGGACGTAGGACTGGATAACATTTCCTGTTCGCAAACACATCAAGAGTCATTGTATTGATACATCGTCATCGATCATGGGTAGACCGCAAGGAGAAAAATATCTCTGAACCTTTCGTGGCGTTGCACGGCAGCAAGAAGTCGCGCGAGTAAACAGATCACATCGCCATGTGGCTTCCCGTAAATGACATTAAAAATTTAACGTATATAAACGTTAATAGAGCTCTTGCAATTTCTTTGGGAATAGATAATGTTAGATCCAGTGCTACGTGCACAACGACCAGAGTATCGAGCTTTTCTCGCGCCTATTCACAGAGATCTTCTTGCTGACGCGCAAAAGGAGAAAGGATTACCGTTCAGGATCACTACTGGAGTCGCCGGCGTGGCCAAGTAGGACGAACTCCTGTGCTGCGCCATTACCACTTCCTTGGTGTTTTTCTCCGGCTTCATCAGTACTATATAGATCTTCGGGAAGAAGAGGCAGCCTAGCTGGACCAGTCCGCTAATCGAAAGCGATAGCGCTAGGGTGACCACCCTTATAGCGTTACTGGTAGACGCCAGGTACAGAGGCACGAAGGCCAGCCACAGTATTATTGTGGTATAATTGGTGAAGGCTATGTAACGGGTCTCGTTGAATCCCTCGGGACACTTTCTCGTTTTTATCGCGTAGACTGTGCACATCACTGACGCGGCAGATGGATGGAGCAGGAAATTTAATAAAAATTTACCTAGCATTCACGCGTTTTTTAATGAATAATGTTGTGCGTACTTATTAGAACAAATGGATAGATCAGGCCCACCATGTAGGACCGATCGTCCAAGCCTTGGCAGATTCTCAACCTGGTATCTCTGGTTGGGAAGGAATGAGAGACCGAAGGAGGGACCTTCAGCAACCAAGCACCATTGATGAGTACCTCGAAGAGGGTCAGTATACCGGTGATGATCAGTTGTGATTTTGGGCTGGTGTACCTTCGATAAATATTGAACTGGTTAATGAGATATCCAAATTACGTGCAACTGGATTTCCGATCATCGGAGATATATGATACCTGGGCTTATGCGGACTGTGAGTGGTGTTGTTAAATATTCTGTGAATTCGGTTGGTCTTTGTAACCAGTGCAGCATAGCACAGAGTGTAACAAAGTCCAATGCCGAACCTGGTGATCGCGCAAGTCGCCGTGTCGGGCTTTGCGACCACCGCAAAGGTCATCAAAAAAGAAACGAGGGCGCCGAGCAACAGAAGAGAAGATAGCTCTCTGCCGGAAGCCTTGATCACCGGCGTCTCTCTGTATATCCAGAAGACGGAGAGGACGAATATCGTCAGCAGGATGCCTGTACAGCCGAACGAATAAGATCGGTCGAAGTAAATCAGAATATAGAAGACAGAGAATAAGACCCCTATTGAAAAAGTATCATGGATTCTCATAGATTTTCAGTGAAAACTTGTAAAATCCCCATAGAATTCTCATGGGAATTTTAAGTGCTTCAAACACAGCAATTCCAGAGACCCTCTAATAAAAATCTGAGCGAGATGAATGGGGATGTATTGGATTCTATGTGTATCTGTTGAAACAAATAAAATCTTGTAAGGTTCTATTAGTAATTATAAATAGAACGGCGTGTACAAGTCTTTATTATCTTTATGGGATTCAACTTGTTCTTACAGATACATTTAAAATTCCGTAAACCCCTATTCATCATCTCAGATATACGTAGAACCCAATGTATTCCTATTCGCCCTTCTCAAATTTTTCTAATGGATATCTAGAATTGCTGTGTCTCAAACACATCAGATTCCCATAGAAATTATATATATACGGGATTCTCTCTCTATGGGATCTTTTCAATAGGGACGATAGAAATAAGATAGAATACTTAGTACGCTATGAAATAGTCAAGACATACAATCGAACTACGAGTCGCTCGATATTTATCCACACATGCCACCTCGCCTTGCTTTTATTCGTACAAACAATTCGTCATTATTAAATATCCCATTCCTATAGTGTATCTTCGCGAGCAGAAATACAAGGTAATACGCTGTACACTCGGCGGTAATTGGATTTCGTGGCACAACTGGAGTGGGTAATGGTACGCCTACGGAAGGCAACCACGAAATCGAGTTACCGTCAAGTATACAGATATCAACAAGATGAACGGTACCGATACGTCGCACAAGACATACGTATGAAATATAGTTACACGATCAATGTAAAATATTCATCGACTCTCGATGAGAACTCGGTGTTTACGGGTATTAAATTATATCTGAACGTTGTCTGAATAAACGTCGCGTTATACAAGCATTCTATTTCGCTTAGATGTATGCGAGCGCATTAATTCGACTATAAGTCAAAGAAAGAGAAGAGATGTAATTCATAATTACCGCAGCTTGCGACTGCCATGGCAGCAATGGCCCAAGGACTCGAGTAGTCGATGAACTCTTCGGGTATCGGCCGACAGAACCTGCGATCGCTCGTCGGTTCGGTTCCGGATTGGCAATCCTCACACCTGTGCTCGTCCACTCTGTACTGATACTGTCCGCAGTTCCTGCATCGCCAGCAGCACGCGTCCTGCTTCTCCCGGACCTTCACCTGATGCGGCTGACAAGGCTGGGCGCACGTGGAATTCGGGAAATATTGACGGCCGCTCTTCGATTGACCGCGATATTTCATCGACTTCGACTCGATGTGGAGAACCGGCGTGCCGTTATCGTTTTCTGAAACGTTTGACGATATATAATACTTATTAACGCATCCTGTTGCGGAGTGTATCAGGTACTGTGTATTTCAGTATTTGCTCGGAATTGCTATAAGCCACATTCGAGGAAATAATTCGTGAGACATTGCGATTGAATTTTAGGATTAATGAGAAACTGTATACTTGCATCGAATAATGATACATTCGGTATAATTGGGTCAAGTACATTTTTCAATTTCGAGCAAGTATCGTTATTCTTCCAAATTGAAAGAAATTGTTTCTCAAGCTTTACCGTCGATATGAAAATACTCGAACACACTGTAGCCATATAAACGCAATTCTCCCGATGAACGAGCCTCGTGAAACGCGAAGTGGTTACGAGGCTCGATGTAAGCTAATCAATAGCCCTACTGATCAAGAAACAATCGACGGCAGCTGCGACGAGGCGGTATTCAATGTCGTACAGGTACTCACGGGTGTAATTTCCGATAACGATCCACTGATAAGTGCCGTCGGGCTTCTTCTGATAGTTCAGTATCGAGTATCGCGGTGGCCCGTCCACTTTTTGTATGAATCGAAACTTGTTGCCGGCCTCGTCTGAAATCAAGTCATCGCCTTGGATTCGCGTGATATTCCCTCTAAGGACGATCCATACGAAGCGTCGCCGCGTACCTTTGAAGGAGACGTTGGACAAGTAACCGATCAGAGTGTCGCCGTCGACGTGCCTCATCTCCCGGCACATGCCGACGTACCCTTCGCCGCACTTATCGCGCTGCAAGTCGTGCAGCGCGTACGCCACCGCGTACACCGCGTCCCTGACGAAGTGCAGGAACTTTTGCTGCTTATAGCCGGTGCTCAAGTTGATCTTCAGCGAAGAATCTCGGCACGTGTCGTTCCAATCGCCGGGAGCACTCGACATCTGGTGAATAATTGTTTTAGGCTAAACATCAACCGACGATAAAATTAGGTAGGTACCGAATTTTTCCAGGCTTTCCAAATTTCAATTTTCTCCGAAATAATCTCGATATTATCGCCTGGTTCCACGCGGGACACCCTAAAATGCCAGATGAAGTGTCCCGTCATATTCCACCGAAGGATCATTGCACCTTCGGTCGATCGAAATATTGAACATTTTTCCCTTTCCGATCTACCGAAATAATCTCGATATTTTTTGGGTCCACACGGGGGCCCCTAAAATACCACGTAACATTGCCGTGATTTCTCGGATATTTTGCTGTCTTCTTTTTCGCGTTCGTGCAATTTCTTGAGGCAAATGAGAATAATGCGAAAAAGAAATAAAGCGGAAACTGTACAGAGAGAGAGAGCGCCGTTATTTTCTCGCCGCACCTCTCTCGAGTTGTTCTTCCAGCACCTATGGTACTCGTTCCAAAACTCGCCGAACCAGGGATCCACCTTCTCGTGGTCCAGATCGAGGCCGGTGAAGTACTCGTCGAATCCGGACATGTGCCTCGACAGGGGCTGCACCGCGAGCGCCCCTTCCAGAACGACCATCTCCTGCTCCTTATAATACTTGGTATTGATGAACTCCCGGTGATTCGCCGTGGACCAGGCGTCGCTGCCGATCCAGACGAACCGCGTGCCAACGTCCAGCCGCCTGGCAGCCTCGAGAACGCGGAGGGTCATACCCTTCTCCGCGAAGAGGACCACCACTGTGCGGAGAAAGAAGAGTAAAAGGCTCGGAAGATCATCCTTTATGCGTGACTCGAAAAATTCTCCTTATTCCTGTCGCATCGATCACCCCTTCGCAAATTTTTTGCACTCGGCTCGAACCACGCGAGAAGCTTTCGTCTCCAAGCCTTCCGCGCGCTTCTAAATTTAAGAGCTCCCCTTGTTTTACCCGGCTGCACTGGGAGCGGATGATTAGATTACGACGTCTGTATTGGAAGTGTGTCGAAAAATAGGCGTCCTCGCGAGAGCTTCGAACTACACGGTCTCGACGTAATAAAAATATTTCTCCCGGGAATCCCGCGACGAAAATATTTTCTCTCTCAAATCCCGCCCCGTAGAACATGGAGTCTCGAAATCTCAATATCATACAGGGGATGTGAATTGTGGTAGAAGTTCGATACCTGCACATATTCCTACTTCGAAGAAATAAATGAATTTAACTTTGTTTCCCAATAAACCCGCATTACTTCTCTCGGAAAAATCACCATCTAAATTATAATTTCGGTCCACTAAACGCGAATATTCAAAACCCCGTTTCATCGTTGCATCCCAATTTGAATAGCGACGAATAATGGTCTCGAACTTCCGGCCGCCCGTGCACATTCAATCGTTTATTCAGTGTCTAACGAACCTCGAACTTCCGTCTTGTTGGCAATCGTCCTGATGACGTTGTCGTAGTCCTCGGCTGCGGAGTGTTCCTTGTTTATCCTCTGAGGCGCGCTGAAGCAGATGGAATAGTTATTCGCCAGCGAGACCAAGGTTTCGTAGCCGTGGTTCCCGTATTCCGTATCAGAGTACACCACCGTCACGTAGGTCCAGCCGAAGTGCCTGAAACAAGAGAATAGAACGCGCTTATCAACAGTGTGTGAAGCGCGTGTGACTCTATGTGGCTGTCACGCAATTAAGAAGATTCTATTGATAATACCTACGCTGGGGAAAAAATGTAATAAATCAGACTAAATTAGCCGTCACGGGCTGCGGGAACGCAGATCTAATTACTTGAACTAATAATTTGCTAAACTTGACTACAGCTTGTTTTCGTCTGACAATTTCAAATCATTATAACAAATTATTTAATTCAAGTAACTTGATCGGCGTTCCCCTGCTCGTGATCGCAAATTTAGTCATATCTACTATTTTTTTTCTCTCTGTAGAATTAATAGAATAATTTTTGTCGAATTCGGTAAATCGACAAATATGTGTCGGGACTCTTCGGTTAAATTTCTATGATGATTTACTAACTTGTACAAGATGTACAAAATAAATTAATTAAAATGCCCATATTTTAACGTATGTAGAATCTTCCGAAAAGCAGCACATTAATCTCTTTTATTTTTGAATTGACAAATATAAATATAATCCTCCGGTTAAATTTTTGCGATGTGATTCTTATATATTCATTTTATATTATTTATACCAGGTGACGAACCGAAGGGTCCTAACACCCTCCTATCTATCAATTTACCGAGTTTCGACAAAATCACTCTATTAATTCTATTGTCGAACATCCTTAAACGCCGTCCATCGCTGTAGCCCCTGCGAGCGATGGCAAAATGACGAGGGATCCTGAAACTGTCAGCGCGTCGACGATTATTATCGCCGATATAAACCGAGAGAACATTTTCAAAAATGGAGAAATCGATCTACGGATTTAATCTTTTCGCTGCCGCTAATGCAGATAACTGCAACGAATTCTAAAACCGAGGCACCTGGATAACTTTATTCCCAAACCATCGTCACGCGCGCGAGTGATATAGACACGCGTACATCCTGCCGCGCGTCGAGAACTAACTTCGAGCTGGTAACTTCGGTTGACATTGCGTTGTACCCAGGGCGGATTACCCTCGTCAGGGAATTACGCCGTGCTCGGCAGACTCTAGGGAGCGCCGACCCCGCAGACACGAACAATTCGAACGTCTGTATTTGCAGGAAAAACACGGGAGGACGGTCGATATTTCGAGTGCACGCGCAGGACTCGTTCGGTGCAACGATCTCGATAGAGTGGCTTTGTACCTCGGGTCGATAACAATTAACGTCGGAACGGACCTGCGTCCACTTTCATCAGCGACGTACGTGCCTCGTTAGCCGGGGGGGTACAGCTTTACGCCCAAATCGATATCGAGCGTTTTATAGATAGAGAGGTAATTTTCGTAACAGTATCGTATCGACACGAACAAGCGATGCATAAATAACGAGACGCCCCTCTTTGTCGTCGAGTGTTGTTATGAAACTATGAAGTGGACGTTAAATATTAATAAAGCGCGGAGCAATCCTCCTTAACTTATAGTGCTACGAGTATATACGTCCTCACTTGAGTATCTCCAGCATGGCGTGCGCTTGATTAAGATCGCTCGGTACCGTCCTGAAGAAGTGGGGAAAGCGTTCCTTGCTGCTGAGAGACTGCGAGGTCGCCATGTAGGAAATCTGCGGAACGGAGAAGAGACGCAGCATCGAGGCCACCTGAAAGGCGAAGCAAATTGAATGAAATAGGAGCTCGCGCATTCGTTGGAAACGAATTCGAAATGTAAGGAGAAAGGAGAGGGACCAGTTTGCTCTTTATATGTATGTATATCGTTCGGTACCGGAAAAAAAGCACGAATTTTTTCACTATCATTATACAACATCGTAACTCGTTGCTACACTGAGAAATAAAACTTGCTCGATTGAAATAAACGTATTTCGGGGTAGTCCTCGGAATATATTTATGCAATTCGAATAAATACTGATTTGATCTAAATAATATTCAATTAAATCAATAATATTTATATTCGTCCAATCGACATTCATTCTAATCGAATAAATATGCTCTCAGGACTATTCAAAAATACGTTTATTTCGATTGAACAAATTTTGTTTAGCATAGCAACGAGTTACAACGTTTCTCAATGATAGTGAAGAGATACGTGCTTTCCCCTGGTACCGGTCGATATGCTCATGTTGATTCAATTTTCTCGCTCGAAGAAATACGCTACTGCACGATACCTCTGTGCGAACGAATATACAGAATAATAATAAAGCATCTGCATCCCTTATACGCTCAGACTAGTAATAACTATTCCTCTGAAACCCTTTCAATATCGGTCGTATAGCATTCAACAGCTCTACGCTCATCTTCGCATAACAGATGCTGAAATATTTTGTACAGTCGTACGAACGAACAAGAGTTTACTTCTCTCTCTCCCTTTCCCCCTCTCTCTTTCTCTCTCTCGAGGAAACATCGATTGGCCATCTATCGAGTCAATAATTCGACCAGTTCCCTCCATCGAGTTGGATGCGAAAAGTAACTATCGGTTTGGCGTGGGCTGGAGTCAAAGTTCGTGAGGTGGAACTCCAGACAGACTTTGAGGTGGGTTCGTGCATATGTATGGGAGCAGCTTGAGACCTCGAGCATCGGTAGGTTTCGCCACAGGTGTACCGTACGTATACAACGTATCCGCATGTGTGTAGACGAACGTAGCCATCCTGTACACTTATGGGGAAGACAGAGAGGCGTTTGCCGAGTATGTCGGGGAAGGTGGAGCGCTAGAAAGGGGGGACTTGACAACCACCGACTCTAACGCGCCGTAACTTTCATCTCGGCTAACGTTCCCTTGGTCTCGTGACCTCAGCCTGCGAACCTTACCACCTGGTGTCGCGCCGCAACCCTACACTCGATTCGCATCCGTTATCCGCGGATGACATTCGTCTGATCCGAAAAACTGAGAGGGGGGCGTGGTACTTCGCTTCACATCTAAACTGACGCTGCTACACCGATAAAAAAATGCTGTAGATCTGACTAAAGCGGCAGTTACGGGTAGGGGAATGCAGATTTAGTTACTTGAACTAATAATTTGATTTGAATAGACTGCAGCTTGTTTCCTTCACTGAGAAAAATAATTAGGCCAAAATGACAAAACGCATCTAGTTAAATGCGTTTAGTTATTATATTCTAACCAAAATACCGGTCAGTTGAACTAAATATCAAGTTATTATAATCAAATATTTAGTTACTCCAACCAAACGTTTAATTATTCTAACTAAAAAGTAGTCAGGCAAACCAAACACACACAAATGGAGGATCCATATTTCAACAAACGGTTTGGTCATCGTCTCCGAAATTTTGGTTTGATTGACCAAGTTATATTTTTCAATGTTCAACAGCCGTTAATCGCCAAAGCAAAATTTATCAGTCGAAGCAAATAAGTCTGCATTCGCCCACCCGTAAACGCCGATTTCATTGAATATACCATTTTTCCCCCAATGTGCTACGCGGGTATAATTCATGCACGCGGATCAACGAACCTGCAAGGTGACCGAGCTGGACTGCGCGGCCAAAACGGCGACCACTTTGTCAAAGCCACCGCCTAGAAATTTTGGCGAGCTTCCATCGGCGCATTGGAACTCCCGGTCGTGGTACTCGTTCTCGTGAGCGATGAAGCCTGAAAACCAACAGAAATGCTGAATGCTCCGTTTCGATGCGCATTAGTATAGTCGATCCGAAGTGCACTAATCGGCGTTGCGTCTTTTTACGATCGAGCGAAGACTCTTCGTCGAGTTAGTTGCGTAAGAATTCGAAGCCCACAAGACGAGCGAGAAGAAAAGTCGTGCGTGTGTGTATTCGAGAAGATTTCGAAACTTTCGAAGCAGAGTTCGCCAAAGATAAAATAGTCCAAATAGAGCGCAGAAAGAACCTTTAACAAAGTTTAAAGCCTGCTCCAGTGCGTAGTTCGCGTTGTCGCAGGAGTCGAAGGCGAGGGCGCCGAGTCGAATCCCCGGCAGGATAGTCGGATCCTGATTTATCTGTTGGATCGTGTACAGCATGGCCTCGAGGGGCTGGATACCGTCTTCCAGCTGGAACACACAGACGTCTTCGTGTAGAGAGAAGAAAGCGAGAAAGAGCGAGAGCTTTCCTACGGAATACAAAACGAAGGACCAAACCGAAGAGGAAAAAGCTCGCGCGCATCAATGTATAGAGGTCGAAAAGAAAGGAAGGAACACCGTGGAAGAAGACGCGCGATAAGAAGCATCGAGTCCTCGGAGACGATCAATTTCCTCGCCGGAGTCGCGAGGGCGATCTTTTTTCCCCCTTCCCACCGCTTCTTCCGCGTCCTCAGGAACCACGCCAGCTGGCTCTAATCCAGTTTACCTCTTTCGTCGAAGGTATACACGCAGGGAGGAACAGTCACCGGAAAGGAACGGGAAGGAAAGGGGGAGAGATAAAGACATAACCGCGGACAGGGGGGTGAATTGCTGGAAAAGGAAGAGGCGCCCGAGGCGTCGCTGTATATCTTCTGCGTTACGAAGGACTCGTGACGCCCTCTTAAAAGCAATAGCGAGGAGCCACGACGATTTCTGGTCCCCGGCGTTGACGCGGCAGGCGTCCGGCGGAGGCGATCGCGCGTAGCAGACATCTGACATTCTCCGTTGGAGACGTCGGAAGGGTCGATGCCGTCGACAGGGCGGCCGTTACGCGAATTGCGGCAGTCGGGAGAAATGATCGCGAGTACCGAGGGGGGTGGCCCGGTAAAATAAGCTCCGACACTCCCTTTCTCTCACTTTTTCTCTCCCGATCATTACGCGGTGTAGAGGCGGGGATGCGGCGGACCGAAAAAGCTGATGAGACAACGAACACGACCCTTGTTCGTTTACCTGGATCTTCCCGCAGTTCTCGCCGCCGCTGCCCTTCCTGTGGATCGGGAAGAGCGCGCCCAGTACGATGTCGCCGGACATGTTCAAGTAGAGCTTGCCATTGGCTACGGTACCCAGCGTGGCGAAAAACAGACCCACCCTGTATATCATTATCTGGAAAATAAAAGAGGGAGAAAAACGTGCGTGAAACGTACGCGTAGCGGCAATTTTCTCGTGATCTATAACTCTCAGCGAAAATTAACGAAGAACTTTTTTGAAGACCGGATTCCGATCTATAAAAAAGCTCTACACCAACATCGTTGAAAAGTGCACAGGTAACGTGTAATCGAGGCTGGAATAGATATCACTGTAAATTAGTACTGCGCTCTGTACACTGAAACGGGTCTACAACAGTGAGAAAAATAATTAGGTTGAAATGACAAAGCGCATCTAGTTAAACGTGCTTAGTTATAACCAAATTACTGGTCAGTTTAGTCAGACAGATGGAAGATCCATATTTCACCTAACGGTTTGGTCATTATCTCCAGGATTTTGATTAGATTGACCAAGACATTTTTCTCAGCGTACCGTTAAATCGACGGTACACTAAAAAATTCTGCGGTGTGGAACTATATAGACCAATTTGGTGTTAGATAACAATGGCATAAGACTGAATGACACCGTATGTGGTACATGCAGGTCCACACCGGTGAAATGGTGTTAAAAATTAACACTACTTTTTACTGTGTTCCAATCGTCGCCAGTGAAATTCTAATATCCAGCAATACTGTACTCGCCGGAAGAACGATACATTCAGCCCGTGGATCTCGTGGGAAATATACCTATGACGAAGCGCGCGCGCGCCGTTTCTTTGTATCCGCGGAAGTGGAAACCCAGCTGAGCCCACGCCCTTTAATATTCTTTTGTCAGGCTTTGTTTCGCACGGCGATATATCGCGGGACTTAAGTGCGCGATGATTTCAATGCCTTTGTACAGGTGTCTTCTCGTCGAGTTTGACGCATAACAACCCCTGCTGAATAATTGGTCACGTACAGCGTTGATGTAACCGTGTATCGTCGGTACGTCGACGCGGAAGGGCGGAAAGGGAGGAAACCCACGCGCGTCGACCCCCTCACGGGCCCGCATAAATCCTTCGAATAGTTTCCGCGGGAGCGATTCGGCTCGGCTTTCCGATTCACGGGAGGAGAAAAGGGAACGAACGTAATTCCCCCCTGATTGAAAGTGTTGCAGGCCACGCGCTATAGCGCGATTTTTCGTCCGACGATGCAGCATCCATTTCGGTCGGAGGCAGATGTCTGGTCCATCGGGGTAGCGTCTCTGATCGAGGCCAAATTTCCGACTTTTGAGCTCGGTAATTTGGATTGAAGGAAGGGTAGTTCATTATTATTATACAACCATTATCATAATATCGACTCTCCGCGAAATTGAACGGTTCGAGCGGAAAAATCCGAGGCCCTTCGAGTGTTTCGCGGATGGAATAATACAATCGCCAACCTCATTCGTCGAATTGATCGGGAGCGAGGACATGCACGGGCGGAGGTACGATTATATTCGGTGCTCTTAGAAAAGCACCAAAAAAGTAGTACACACTGCAATATCGACGGTATACACGAGGTGATGCGCTTTATATTTCGCAGCGGTAAATTCGACTTCATGAGCGCAACATTAGGTACTTGTTCCAGCTGCGCCCAATGGAGGGCGACCAGAAATGTACATACGTGTCAATAGTCTCATACGGTACCTATCCATCCGTGCCATGTATCAAATTCCATACAGCCCTTCTTTTCCTTTTCCTCTCGCCGCCCAAGTAGACACACACCGCGGCAAGGCCGACCGAATCGTTCTACTAAAAATGGATCGTCCGTAGTGATCGCTCTTCCTCGGCGAAAGTCAAAATATTATACCTGTCTTCTCCAGTTTTATTTACGAGGGACGATATTTCGGCCGGGACGGCGTCTAGGCATTTTTCTCGTACCACGACACGGGGGTCCGAGATATCTGTATGGAAGTCGAACACGACTATTTCGAGATCAAAGTTGTTTCCGGGATGCACAGACTGCGTCAAAACTTCAAGGAGAGCGCGGTTTTCGCTGGCCTCCCTTTACGTGCCAGCGAGTCCTCTTAACCGTTCACGCAACCATGAGCCAATAAAGTCGAGTGCTTCGTTTTGGCGAGCTATAGCTTTTATAAAAACGAATGAAAATGTCGGGATGATACGGCGGCGGGGGAGGAAGAAGAAGCGAGAGGGAAGGAGAGGGAGAGAGAGAGAATATGTGTGTTGGAGAGGTGCGTCCACGAATTGGTCCATTACAAAATCGCACGTGGTATAGGGATATAAGCAGATGGTTGATCGCGAAGGGGGTAATAAATTTTGAATTTATAAATGATACCACGCACGCGTGCGTACCGAGCCACCGAATAAACACCGTTCTACATATAGGTACGTCTATAATCGAGAAGCTAATGTACTCGTGTGTTATCCAGCGGTACCACCATGCATAATTAATAGTTCTTTCTAATTGACTCACGTACTATTGATTAGATTTGCTGACGTCCTCGACAGAAATGTATTGAATCAATAGACACAAATATTGGTTACGTACCATACCATGTGAGGTACCATTGGTACCTTTTTTCCATGTGAGGCTAAACTTTCTCGACGGAGAAAAAACTTAAATCACTATTATCTCATTATTTGTGAGCTTTTGGCCTACATCGATGTAAGACTTTGTTGTAGATAAAAGTATAATCTTCAAAAAAGTATGGCATGAATATGAACCAAAAGCTCATAGATAATAAGATAACAGTGACTGAAATTTCTTTCCTGCCCAGGCAAAAAAATTCTATATGATCCATATGTGATTTTGGTCATATATGGATTATATATGATTTCTATATTAACCATGTACAGACTACATATGGATTATACAATCATTCAAAAATCTGTATATATAGTCCACATATATAGTTAATATATTGTAGAAATCATATATAATCCATATGACCAAAACCACATATGGATCGTATACAAATTATATCGAAATTTTCACCGAGTTTTCACTACCAAAAATAATGACCCAAATCCCCAGCTCATTAATAAAATAATATCGAAATAATAAAAGGAAAACGACATTCACAAAATATATACCTGAAACAGTCGAGACACCGTCCCCATTCCCACCCCATTTTCATAGTTACTCACGAAGCCTATACGGACAAGTATCCGCCTCGCGAGGATCTCATCAGCGGGAGGATCCTCGAAAACTCTCCGAATCATAACGAATTACCGTGTCCCGCGCCTGCTGCACTTTCCCACCGGCTCGGCCAAACCCGAAGGAGCTTCTCCGACGGTGGGCGACGGCTTTGGAATGTTTCAACGGAAAGGTCGTCCAATGAAGGCCGCCGCAGCCGCGATATATCAATTCTTCCGTCCGTGAGGATTTCTCATTCGCCGCACGCGCGGGAAGCTGTTTGCAACGGTTTTAATGAAGAGAGTCGAGGGTATATAAAAGTCCAGCGAGTAAAATGAGGAGGGAAGTCTTTTGATTGCGTATCGCGACTTTGCTTCGGACAGGATGCGATCAAAAAGCACGACTTCCCTCCCTCCGCTTCTTTTCAAGCACCAAGAGAAGGGCGCCAAAATCTTTCCGCAATCGAGTCGGCACGGGTTCCGCTTCGACCCTCTTCGCAAGGACATCGACGACGAAGGAAGCGCGCGGAGAAAAAGGATTGGTTATTTTTACAGTCAATCCCAGTAACAGGGCTTCTCGGGGTGAAATATTGAATTATTTTATAGACACAGCGTACTTTTTACAGTTCGTAACAGCCAAGGTGGAAAAGATTCTATATGGATTATATATAAATTTTGTATATGAAATATACATATATAAATTTGGGCTTATATGTAATTTATATGTAAATCACATATATGGACTATATATGGTTTATATATAGTATTATTTCAATTGTTTTAATTTTTGTACAATCTATATGTAATACATATATGGTTTGTATTGAAATAATGTATAATAAGCTCAAATTTATATATGTTCTATATACGAAATATATATATATATAATCCATATATATATTTTCCACCTAGGACTATAAACCAGTAAACACCTGACATATTAACGGGAGATTGGTAAACGTTATCGTATAAACTCTGTGGTTTATTAAAAACTTCAATATTTCACCTCGAACAGCCCTGTGTTACTGGGATAACTGTAAAAATTCATGGGTTAACCCATGCGTTTTCATCGATCCTTTTTCTCCGTGCGACGAGTCGTGGCCAATCCGAACGAGGTTTCCAGATACAAGACTAAATCCGGGCCCATATTAACCGCGAAATCCGATCACCTCCCTAATCGCTCGGAATTCGAACTCCTCATTCGCCCCGACGGGTTCCCGCCCTCCCGAAGGTTACGCCGTGATGGTATATCCTGAGAGATCCCCGAAAGCGTTCCGGTCGCTTGCCGCGGATGAAAATTTATCGCGACCCTTCCTCCGCGAGCCGCCGGAACCCTTTGAATAATTATTCCCGGGCGACGTGGGAATTCGGGGCGGGGGCACGCGATCGCTTCCTCGAACCTGATATGTGAAGAATGGGAGTGCGAGATTAGGAGAAGATGAGAAGGAAAGAGCGGGAGGGAAAGTGGATGGAAAAAAGCGGGGGGGGGGGGGTCGCTCGAAACAAAGAGTAACGAGGAACAAAGGCGTTTCGAGAGCCTCGCAATGGTACTCTGCATCCGAGGAGAGACTCGGCTATCGATAATACCTATTCGCGCGCAGAAGTGACGACGACAGCGGCGATAACGGCGGTGGTTGCGAGTGGCGGCGACGATATTGCGTCGAGGTAGTAACACGTGTAGCGGCCTTCGCAATCGGGAAAGCGGACGTTGTTCGGCCAGCCGGGAGAAATTGCACGGGCGATGATCGTCAGGCGCGTCCGCAACGCGGCGCCGCGTGCGTTGCTCGACACGCTTCGGGGATTCCCTGGCAACCCGATTATTTTACGGTGGAGGCTCTAAAAGGGGCTTTGCCGCGGGGAGGGAGGCAAAATTCCGACTTTATCAGGCATGTAACGTAATTTCGAGGCGAGCATTCCTAATGGCAGTGTTATGACGAAACGTGGGGAGAAGTGTAAATTCTCACACGCGAATGAGATTAGCGGATATTCTTGCTCTGCTTCTGAAAAAAAAGAATCCGAATGGATTTAACGATCCGAAACCCCGTGAAACGATGATCCGACGTACCCTTTATCCCAACGTTATTTTACGGCTCGACGCACGTATCATACGCCGGAGGGCTTCAACGCGAAGAAATTCTACACGAAAAAACAGGAGCGCGCAAACGAGGGATGAATCGCGAGCCGCGACGATGACTGCGGCGCGGAATATAGTCTCGCAGGTCTTTTCACCGCCGACACACAACGCGAGCAACTCGTTAACGATGTTTAACCGGGAGAGCGGGGGAGTAACGCTGTTATCGGGGTCGCAGCGGTGCGGAGATGTGCATCTGCAGCGGGCGCTTCGGCAGAGCCGATGCGCGAGGACGACGCTCGAATCGTGGGTGCACTTTATTGCGAGAGAGTACGAGAATAATCTGGTTACGCGACGTATACAAGCGTGAATAGCTGTGATTTTGTCTACAGACGAGTATTTGTGGGTATCCTGCAGCTTCCGTTGTGGTATTGTGACGTGGGAAAGGACGGAGGGGCGGAAGGAGTGCACCGAGTTCAACGTCATTACGTTCACCTCGACGTACTCGCGGCGTCACGGATTCCGTCGCTGGTGAACTTTCAAAATGTCATTTTTAAGCGTACCGACCAATTAACAATAAATTCTAATGCTTTTATTAGCCAGGGCAAACACCGCCGTAGTTTGCGAGAACATCAGAACTAATCATTCATCAGCTGGTTCATTTAAAAATGACATCTCAAGAAATCACCAGCAACAGAATTCGTGACGCCGGGATTTTATACACCGTGAAGCAAGGGCTCGAGTGTAGAAATCGGGAATCGTCTGAAAAGACACTGAAGGCAAATTTTAAACGGACGTAAAAAGAGGTACTATCCTTTTTTCCAGCGAATGCGAGAACTTCTCGCATCGGGGATAAACGTCGCGTGCAATCGGTACACCGAGAAAAATAATTGCTGCTATTAAAAGGATATTTATCGAATCGAGAACATAATATGACCTAAAAATTCCTCGAGAATACAGACTCTTGGTAGAAGAATCTATATTATTAACCTAAAAATACTATGAAATATTTTCTTGCACGAAGACAATTATAAACCGAGAAAACAGTTTGTTTGCGGTTAATAAATGTTTGTTCGAATGTGGCGAAATAGACATTTTATTGGACCAAGTAAATATTCGTCAACTATTGCAATATTTATTTGGCACAATTAAGTCATTCGACGCGACCATTTGAATGAAATAAACATTTTAATAATTACAATTACAATATATTTCCTCGTCCTTACGAAATATTTATTTCGCCGTATTTGAAATTACATTTGTTAACTATTAATAAATTGTTTTCTCGGTGTAGCTTGATCATGAAATTATATCGTGTTTTTGATCGAAGAAATACATTTTTTGGTACTAACACTTATTTCTCTCGGTTTACGCGATGCAAACCATGTCCGAGGCTCGCAGTAGACGCAGAATCAGTTCACGCAGTCGATAGATCGCCTAACGAGTTGGCGTTAATCGTCCCGAGGAGTAAAATACGACCGCGTCGATCGTTCGAACGATATACGGTCCGAGTCGATTTCTCATAGCGAAATGAGCCACGGGAAACCGTGTAAATATCCATTGATTATTCGACACGCGAACGCGGATCGGTTAGCCGTTTAATTCATTACGCGAGCACGCGGCTCACTCCGTTATCCCTCTCTCTCCCTCTCGCCACCTGTTTCAGTCCATCTCACTCCCTCTCCGCTTCTTAATCGGATTCCTGCACCCCGACGTTCGATCGACTTGTCACGGACGGCGAGGAATTCGGTAATCGACGCCCGCGAGAGTGCAAATTCTTCGAGATTCCGCACACACGTCTCCGTCATCGACTTCCATTGATATCCGCGCGTCGAGCTACGGTAAAGGCCAACGATCTTGAAGGGGAAAATTCTCAGAGACTCATAAAATTTTTTGTAGGGTGACGAACCACGTGGCGTTCTCGCCCTCGCACGCGACATGTGGACGAAGAAGTCACCCCCCAATTTTGCCAGGGTGAAATTTCGTTCCCGTCGCGTCCTATTCGGCGCGTCGTAAGTGCAATGTTTCTGAAATGAGAGCGTCGCCGACGCGAGCTCGATTGAATTGTCGAAGGGCCGCGCCCCGCGGGTGATCCATGCAGTTAATAACACCCCTTCGACGTCGCGTTCTTTCATTACGTCCGACATATTTTCCCCACACGATCTCCCAGCAGCCTGGCGTCGTCGCTTTTGACGGTTAATTGGTACGCAGTCGACTCGGATGCTGCGTGGAAATCTCAAAGGGACGCCTCGCGTGTGCGCGCAGCGCCTGCGTTGCATTATTCCGCGGGTGGCGCGTGCGAGGGGGATAATTAAACCGACTCGCTCGCAATCCCACGTGGCAATTATAATTCGTCCCACGATAAAGTACGACGAGAGATAAGGTCTAGCTGGAAACTCCTTTTATCTGTAACAAGGTTTCGGGACAGAAAAGTTTTACAGACGTCACCCGCGTGCCTCGATTCCGTTCTTCTCTCACATCCCGTCCATCCAACGTCCAAAGTTTCCTCGGCAAGACCATTCCATCGTCACCGAGGCGCGAAGCTCCAGCTGTGACTACTTCCCGACAATCCCCGGCCTCCGCAGAGGTCCTGCAGTGTCTCGGGGGAAGGAAACTTCCGTGCGCCTTGGTTGGAGTGAGAATCGTCCTCGCATTTCGCGAAACACCCGTTACACGTCGGTATAATGCCTCGATGGTTTGCGCGCCAATTTGTGTGTAGCTATGACGTAATTAAAGAGAAGTTCAAATGGCCAAGTGGAACGGGCACGAAACCGATCGGTCTAAACATATGTGTATGTGTAGCAAAAGGGCGTTGCCGAACGGGTCGCCTCTGTACAGAAAGGCGTCGCCGTATGCAGGTAGCCTTTGTGTGTAAAAAATTTCACCCATGCTTACCTCACTGGCCAATGGCGATGGGACGACCAGCTGGCATTACGTAGTAGTAATAGCTAGCCAATGCACGTACCCGAAGGTACTCAAAGATACTTGATACTCTCCCATCTGCTGACGAGAGGAGGGAAGAGTACGAGAATTGAGATAGATCCGTTGCAGGGGACTTATTACTCGCGATACACTGAGAGAAATCATTACTGGTGTCGAACAAATATTTCTTAAATCAAGAACATATGATATTAAAAATTGTTAAGAATACAGATTCTTGGTTGACGAATCTATATTCTTGACCTAAGATAACCTTCGTTGGGACAAGAAATTCTTCCTTGGGAGAAGAAATTGATTCTTGAATTATGCATGTTTTTGATTGAAGAAATAAATATTTTGATACTAATTATTAATTAGTAATTAATTCTCTCAGTGTGGAACGTATTGCCGATTCTCTGTGTCTCCGCCCGTATTCTACGACTTCCTATACGCGGGTACGTATAGGTGCAGTCGGAGGGCGTACACCCCTTTCGCTACCCTCGCAATCGGGCGCCACCGCCTCGCGACATTGCCCCGATCAAACAGCGATGTCCAATTTACAGCGAAGACCCTTTCCGCGCGGTGAGATCTTTATGCCTGGTACGGCGACAGACCCCGCCCTCGGCAAATATTTCTCGGAAGGATCAACCAAATTAGATTATTACTCGGTGCCGCCCGTGGGCACGCTCCGCCGAGTTCAAGAGCGCAAAAAGTCGCCACCCTCCCGCGGTCCGAATGTGCGATCTTAAGGGTCGGTTGAGTACGATTGCATCTTGAACAAAGTACGACTGTATATTAGATACATTCGGTGGTATCCTAATAAAATGATGATGAACACAGTCGAGAAAAAGAATGAATTTTTACACATCTCGCAGTGACAAAAGACAAAATTGCGTAAAAGTGCGTAACCGAATAAAGAGAAATAAGCTATAAAATCGAATCCGATCAAGCGTCACTTTTTATACAGTTTAGTCAAAGCCGCCGAGGAATCAATATTAATGTAGACCGTATAACATCGATCCCCACGGGGCCTCTCGCATTACAATGAGAAGGGAAACTTCCCTCTCGGGTAAGAACCCCAAGGAGAATTCAACAAGGCATGTAGCTTCCCGATATAGCCACAGACGCTAAGAATACACGCCTGCACCGACACACTATCCGCTTAAATGTCCGGCTTATTTACGTCGCATATTACGAGAATGTAAACACTGTCATAACACGCGTAGGATATAGCTTTATAGGCGTGTACGTGTCAGATTTTGTCGCTACACCAGGAAGAATTTAATATAGCAACGAAAACTTTCGAGGACACTGGACGGTATTAGAATAGAGTGCCCGCGCGAAGGTGCAAGTAGAATAGAAAACGAATGGTCAGCCGAGTTAAATATACTTCGATTCAGAGCGTATAAAATTGGTTTCTATAGCCGGAATTAATGTGCAATTACTAATTAGGCGTACGGGGGATAAATTTAATAATTCTAATGGAACTCTGAAGAATTATTTCACACACTTTCATAAGCGAAGTAGTAGATATAAAACACATACGCGCTCGAAACGTCGACTACAATGTGACTTATAGCATGTCTCGTTATTTTTATGGCTTTCAAACAAGAAATTTTTACGACGATGAGCTTATCTTGCATAGTACTTCCTCGTAAAAGAAAGGTACAATACTTATCGTAATTTGTCGAAGAACTGCAACAAAAATTGCCAATTACGAAGAAAGTATAAAAAATTGACGAGCAATAGCGAGGAAATGATCTGCTCCGGAAAATGTTTAAATATAAATGAAGGGTCAACTTCGCGAAGCTATAGAGAGACCTGCTAAATTCTCCTTGTAGATCCCTACAAAATAATTAAATAGACAGAGCTAAGAAATAAAGGATAACGATCGGTGATGACATTACTGTATCTACATCGCGATCGGCTCTAATTAATTATTCGTTCACGCGTAGAACCGGTGGATGGCCAGCCCTGACATTTTACGATCTCCTCAAACGAAGAGAGGCACTTTACGCGCAATTCGTTATCGAAATAAGCGAGCTTAAAGTCGTTTCACCGTAATTGCTCTCCCTCGTTGGTCAAAGAACATTGACGCGGGGCACCGTGAAATCCCGGAGGGAATTAAAACGAACGCAGCTACGTTGTACTAAAAGTGCTGTCTGATCAACCACGACGATTACTACTCGATCTCTCTCGATTGAGAATTCTTAGCAGATTCTATAACACGTAGAGATATTCCACTTCAACAATTGCCCACCCTCGGCTTTATCATATGATACAATATCAAATTTTCTTCAAAAGTGGAAGAGGTGGGAGCGGGACGGTCTAAAATGCTTTTCAAACCGATTTCAACGGCACCCTCGACCAGTGTCGATGCAAATGCGTCAATCCACACGAATCTGCTTTTGACGCGGAGAGGGCGGCTTCGCCGTCGCAATCGCCGCGCCGCTCCATTGTTATATTCCCTCTTCCACTTCGACCCTCGTGACGCGAGGGCACGCGTTCGATAGCTATACGCGTATACGCGAAGAACCTGTGCACGCGACGTGCAACCACGGATTGTTCGATTGGACACGCTCGAAGAAATCGACAACACTGATTGCGTGTACGAGCATTTTTTTTTCTCTTTTGATTTTATTTGAAGCTATTGAAATGCTGTTCTGGATTCTACAGAGAGGATATACCGATAAAAACCAGTTTTATTGACGGGGATTGCGTGCGACAAATGTAGGAATAGCAATTAAATATCGTGATTTGTTTACAGCATTATTATGTAATACTATGAGGAATATGTATGTAGGGTAGAATGGGGCTAAAAATGTCAGGGGTAAAAAGCTCTATTCGCTAGATTTTCATAAATAAACCGTTTCGTTTATTCGCAATCAGTGTTCTCTAACAGCTGTCGAATACGGAGACTACTTCTACTTAATACAATAATCAAATAGTCATTTATTTTTTAAGACTCGCCAAATGGTAGTTTTTACCCCGCGACACTTTTAGCTCCACTATGTCCTATCTACTCCAATTTACCACGAAATTGAAGTGAATAAGAATTATTTAACTCGACAGCATAAGTATTCCACTGATAAGGATACTTATTCTTCCTAGCATGCTACACCCCGACCCCAGGTTTACCTATATCCCACTTTTCTCCCTCACGCTCTGAGGAGGAGGAGAGTTAAGCCACCGCTGAAAAGCCTTGACCCTTTCCTATTGCCTTCGCGAAGGGAAAGGAATGGGAGAATCAGGAAGAGGCAACGAGAATAAGGTCGAGATTGTGGGATGAGGTCGGATAGAAAGCGAGAGAAGAAAGAAAAAAGGGAGACGCCCGTTTCTCATCGGGGCGGTCCTCACCACCTTTCCCTCGTTCACCACCGCCACCCCTCCAAACCGGGCGTCGTGAATGACGCTTTAATAAATGACAAAATTATAATAGCATCCAACGCGGCGGTCTTTCGACTTCCACCCCTCGAGACCGTATCACCCCCATCGGCGGCAGCACAGCCGCTTTTCATTAATTCCTTGACATTTTAGGCGCGAGGCACACAGGCTCGAGAAATATCCGCGATAGATCGTTGGACCAAGAGTCTCATAAAGACCGCGTTTACGATTGGGAGAACAGCGATTTTCATTGAATACGTTCGCGCGCGCGCGCGTCACAAGTATATTTCTCTCCCGCGTCACTTTCAATTTACATTTTTAGACGTATTCTATTCTATGCCAAATTTTCAAGCATAAAATTGCCCGTGTGAAATTAATCTTTAGAAAAGGAATACTTCTCGTCGCTATTTAGGTATTTGAACGAGCAATTGGAATTTTTCATTTTCAAGATTCGATTTGAAATACATCGTGGCGCGAGTCAACGATTTCAGAAGAAAGTCACGAGAGGTCGAGAGGCGTTGAAACAATGTAACGTGAAGAACTTTTCCACTTTTTATTCATTTATCACTTTCCTGTTGTATCAGGCTCTTCCGAGAGTTCTTTATTCTCTATCAGTTTGTTGTGCTGATGACACGACGAATAAAGTGTAAAACCGTGTAGGTGAAAGCCAAAGTATTTTTTTCACAATGCGGAATTGTAAAGAGTCCGATTCGATTTATCCGATCGATCGAAAATATAATATGTATGAGGAGAGATTCTTCGAATCAAACTCGAAATAAAAAAATTGGAGCAACACAACAGACATTTGATACGTTCAAAGAAAAATGTAGTAAATTTGACTCAATTGATGGTTACGGGTGGGAAAATGCAGATCAAGTTACTTGAACTAATAATTGACTAGAATGGACTACAGCCCGTTTCCTTCAAATAGCCGTTAATTATTATAACCAAATTTATTAGTCGGAGTAACTAATTCTGCATTTCCCACCCGTAAACACATATTTAATTGAATATACCATTTTTTCCCCCCAGTGTACGCATAAATATACGCACAAGAAAAATAATTAAAATTTATTAATATCTATTTCATTGATTGGCATATTATTTTACAGGTACCTCTTTATTGAAGTTGCGATTGCACTTGTCCCCTAGAAAGAGTCCCGCTATTAGAGTGCACGACATCCGACAGGAAACATCACTGGCAACTGTCACTAAAATTTCCCCGTATGGAATTCGTCACGGAAGTGACAGAGTGATAATTATCCGTGAAGGAAATCCTTATTACGAATCGATTCCTCTTCTAGCACTTGATGAACGAATTTTTAAACGTGCTTTGAAACAGAAAAATTTCCCCGGATCCTCTTTTCAATTTCCTCCTCTATATCACTTCACTCCACTGCACCACACCACACCGCACCGCAACGTGATAGCCCCGCCGAACTACCTGCTCGCTCTCGCGGTACGTGATATCGGTCGCGTGTCGCGTTGAAGACTGACCGAGGAGCGCCACGCGCGCGTTGCCTCGCTCGAAAATCAGGCTCGCGCGCGCGCCCTCTCTCCGATTCTACCACTCATCCATGATTGTGTAGTGATAAGAAATTTAAGAATAACAAAACAGGGAAGTGTGTATCTCGCGAATTATTTCTCCCTCTTTTCTGCTTTCTGCAATTTCACTGTTTGACCGTATATAGGTGCTCGTTATTATGCTTATTAAAGAGTAATAGCGGTAACGGGCGCGTTAATAATTAGCGGCCAAATTAATCTGGAGGAACTTGTATCGTCAACGTTAACGAGCGAGTTATATCACTTTAGCCCAATTACGCGTTTATGTAATTAGAACGTCCCGCGGGATATCGTGATATCGCGCTTCCTTGCGCATATAAATACCAGCGTATAGGGGGGTTGGGGAACGAACGAAAATAATTAACCAAATCGTGTCGCGGACAGCAATAATAAGACTGCACCGAAAAGGATATCGTCCGGTGATTAAAAGTCGCTCCTGCGGATTACACCCGAGATTACGTGCGGGATTACCGAGAGATATATCCTCCCCACGCGATTCTCCCCCGATAGTGCGAATAGGGGATGATATTAAAAGCTAGCGAATAGAGGAAAGAAAATGAATTCGTAACTGCGCTGAGTGGATCACAACTTGGTATCTTCATCCACGAGATAATCAATTGAAAATCGGAGATCGAGATCTCGAGATAATTCCAAGTCCTCAGGGAAGATATTCCAAAAGGTATTGACAGGTGCCTTCCGCGAATGAGAGAAAAGCTTGAACGGGCGCTTCCCGATTCCACGAGGAGCAAAGGAAAATTCTGACTTGTGTGACGCAATAATTTATTCCCAACCTGAAAGCCTCTACTCCCGTAATACGTCACGCTCCAATGTGTTATGACGAAGCCCTACATAACCACACGTGTGTAACGTGTGCTACTATTTTTTTAGCAGAGAGTCGCGGCAGCGTTTTCCCGTCAGGACGAAATGGAATACGAAATGGGATTTCACCCTTCGAGATGAAACATCCGCGGTAATGGGATGTCCGTTGCATACTTTTAGGAGGGGGGGTCCGGTATTCCAGGGAGGAAGGAGGAAGTCTCTCCAAAAAATCTGCGAATACCCAGCGTGCGATATGTGGTTAAATTTTAATCCAATATTAAAAATTCGGTCCTGAAGTGATAATAATGCCTTCTCATGGATGGAAGACATCGCTTACACAATGGTACAAAAAATAATTTCTCGAAGTCCAGTGCGAAGAAGCAGAATATAGTCGAACAAAAAATGCATCCGCCATGTGCGATAACGTCCTGTTGATACCAATTTGGCAATCAACGAGCACTTTAATAGACGCTAAAGCCTTCCGCAAACCGTAAAGTAGTATTTTCGCCTCGATATCGTTCCCACCGCTCGAAGGACGCTGATAACAGCTACCCCGGATTACGAGATCCCGTATCATCTCATAATACGCACGACGGGTGTGCGTATAGGATCTCCAAGTCCTATTCGGACTCATATATGTACCTATATATAATCGCCCAGCGCGATTCCAGACGACCCTCGAATCTCGATCGCACACAACTCTAAACTATTTGAAACTCTTGTGAGTACTCTCTTGGTACGTGGCTGAAACCATAGAGTTGTATTACATAGTGCGTGAAGTGTATTACAGTCAAACATTTGTATAGGCGGACAAAATTAAAGGTCACGGGGCTTTCATAATATAGATGAAGATGATCGACATGCGTGAAAGGGTCCTATAATTTATAAGTTTGATTTGTCCTCCGATATTTGATTGATGTAGCTTCGTAAATGTGTGCCTGTACGGACGAAAATATTGCCTCGGGAAAAAGCATAACAACTATGTCGATACATAACTTCATCGCGAGACATTCAAAGAGACATTAGGGTCACTAACGATCGGATAACATCGCGATGCTATCGTTACACCTATCTACATCGAAAGAGCGCTGTCGATTATCCTACTTTTGCGATTGTAGATCTAACGATATCCATATTGGATCTTGTATTCGTTTAGGCGCTTCCTTTCGCGAACGTCTCTTTTTTATGAGACTAGGATTTGTACCAGATCTCGAGGAATATCGGTATCACGTGGCTGCGATGCGAAACTTTCCCTCTAGAAATATATACACTGAGAGAAATAATTGTCGGTGCTAAAAAATATTTTCTTCAGTCATAATATAATTCCAGGATCAAGCCGTGGTTTTCTTCGTGCAAGAAAATATTCGACACAGGGGCTCACGTGCTTATTTTTTTGCGTGGAAGAATTTCCTGTTCCAGCGAAAGTACTTTCGAATCGAGAATACACATTTTTTGACGAAGAATCTGTATTCTTGAAAACTCGTGAAATCATATGTTCTTGATTCAAGACATATTTTTTTTGGCACTAGCAATTATTTCTCGCACTTCATGGCAGATAAAAATCATTCGAAATGCAGAAGAATACTTCGCTAGAGATGCCGTCGAACCCACAGATCCAAATTTTTACGTTCGATACCGAGAAATCGGACACATTTCAGTTTTCCGCGAGCGTACAAGTTAATCAACGCCTCCCCCGCCCCTCGCCACGTGCCGTATACGCGACCGCACATCGATCGCAATTTCCACCGTGTATGTACCCCGCACTGAATCGCGCCGAGATCGTATATCGCCCCGCCATGGAGTGGGATAATTCGTCCCCTGATTACCGTCGGAATTGCGAGATCACCGCGAGGAAGAGTGCTTCCCTTTGCGATTCAGCCGACAGTGGGCGCGAGGCTGACGAGAAAAAGCGGTGAAGAAGAAAATGAAATCGGGTGCGCGGTTTCCATCGCCGCGATGGCAATTTCTGCGATCTCGTTAGAAAAAGTAACGAAGATATATGATAAATATACCTGATGTCCGTCTCTACACAGAGAAAAAGAATTAATTGGATCTACTGAAAATTAGATCTCTCTCTCTCTGCGGAGTCGCAAGTAATTATTTATTTATAGCAATGAAACTTGTTAATGCATCAACGAAATATCTCTCTCTTACAATCATGTGGAATAGTATGCGATTGGAAGGAACAAATATTCAATTAATACGAAAAAAGATCAAATTTATGCATAATAAATCAATAATTACTTGCGACTCTGCAAATAATTTTTAGTAGATCCAACCGATTCTTTTTCTCTGTGTACACGCAAGCGAATATACGATTGATCCGGTGAGCGAGTCACGTTCTAATTATACGGTTCGTCTCTTCCCGTATCGATATGTGGAATTTCGAAGCGGTTTCACCTGAGCGAAGTTCCCTCTTTACGACCCGTGCGTGACGAGTATACACGAGCTACGCAATGGTCAGTCCTCCGTCATCGCTGCAGGGGAAGAGGAGAAGCACACCCCTCGCGCATTCCCACGGCGTGACTCGTCGCTCTTCCGACAACTCGGCTGCGTTAGAATGCCGAAGGTGATTTGTCTCGGATGACTAATCTTGGGGGACCCCGCGGTCTTCGTGGAACGGTGCTTTCGGACGATCGGTGATTACCTAACTTGGTGTGCGGTGCGATGCAATATGGTGATCAGTCCACCGTTCAGGTGGACTTTAAAGTATCCTGGATTAATACAACTATATACGCTGAAAAAAAATTGTCTTCATTCAACCATTAGTAGCGTTGAATAGACAGAGAAAAAGAATCAGTTGGATCTACTAAAAATTACTTGCGGGGTCGCAAGTAATTATTTATATATTTACATAAATTAGATCTTTTTTCATATTAATTTGATATTTCTTCCTTGCAATCACATACTATTCCATATAATTGCAAGGAAAAGATATCTAATTGATATGTATTGAAACATTTCATTGTTATAAATAAATAATTACTTGCAACCTAGCAAGTAATTTTCAATGGATCTAACTAATTTTTTTTCCTCTGTGTACGACGAACCTCACAGTGTAATACTTTAAAGTAGATATTTATTGGTTTCCACTCCAATTCGGTTGCTTCAACTCCACTTATTTTTCCTTACATTTTTATGGCATTAAAACAATTGCACCGTGAGGTTCGCCATATTCAACTTCACCGATGGTTGAATAAAGCAAATTTTTTACTAATCTAACGTTACTCGAATACATACGCATTTTTCGAGTCATTCTGAGCTCCTGCAAAGATAAATAAATGAAATAAATTTGAAGCGAATCGTTTTTCTAAGTTATAAATGTATCGTCGTGAAATAAAGTCCAGCTTATCAATCGGACGATGGATTTTTATCGAAATTTGACGTCCTTCTCGCGACACGCAACCAATGATTACTCCATTTTCCCGAATTTGATTTCCACGAAACACCTTATTTCCCGTTCCTTCGCCGGACCTTTAATCTCGCGCCCACGTAGCGAGCGAAGCGGTCGACGTACTCGTATCGTAACTTCGCGTGGAGAATTTCGAACCTCGTCCTTCCCACTCCCGCGCTCTCCTCGTGAACTTAAATAAGCTATTTATAATAGGAGAGCATCGCCGGGATTCGCCCGGCAAACAAACTTGGATAATTTAAAGTTCTTCGAAGCGTCTTAACTGAATTTAATGGCGGACGATATAAAAGGGGGTGCGAGAAGCACGAGGGAGAAAGAGAGCAGCACGAGGATAAAGCGACGAGACGAGAAGCGAGCGAGTCGTTCGGGAGAATCGTTATACGAAACAACAGCGCGATCTCCAATAAGAAGGAGAGGACATTTCGAGATGAAATTTCTGACGCGGACCTTTTAACGAGACGAACGTGCCGCGGAGATTTATCAGGAAACGCTTCCAAGGATATTTCCAAGATCGCGGCTCCTGATTTAATTCGAAAATGAACTTGGCTTTCGCCAATTTTTCTCGCGCTAGCCATTGGCGACAGTGATCGGCGACAGTAGTAATGATCGTTCGATGTCAGACCGACATAAACGCTCCGTTTCCAATTCGATCACAGAAATATTTGTTTCGTCGTCAATTATCGCACCGCGGAGGTAAGTTTTTCTATGGCGTGGAAAAAAGGGCAGAGGGGAGGGGAAAATGCGACTGGTAAAAGGAAGAAGTCGGCTCCTCTGCTCAACGCAACCGCGTAACCGAGTTCCTCGGAGAAGTGTTTGCGCGCGGGAGGAGGAGGACGAGAGCGGCGAGATTTATGCTTAGTCATATCGCAGCAGTGACAAGGACTCGCGTCCGTCGGACTACCCCTTGTCATCCCCGGAAATCAGGGCTGAATTGGAAATCTCCATTCGCCATTACCGATCCTTTCACGCCTCATCGCCTCGTCCTTCGAATTGCGCAGCTCTGACCCGATTAAATTGCGAATTCCTCGGGGATCGTTGCCCGGAAGTCGCTGCGGGAAGGGTGCCAAAGGGTGGGTGGTACTTGCATTCGGTTTTCATGTTAAATAACGCTAATCGTAGATTTTGAAGTTTAAAATTAACTCGACGATTCAAATTCAAGTGTTGTTTTTTCTTTTATCCTTCTGCTCTCAAATTTCGACTTCGCTCCTCTCTTTCCGTCGAAAATACAACTGATCCAAACAATAATAATAATGTAACTCTAATGCAATGAAATTCCTGATCGATCAAAACTTCGATCACATTTTGCAAACCTTGATATCAACCTTCTGCTCGCGCCCCGCCGTTACCCCAAAACCCGTATCTCCTCCCCGCTCACTTCTTACGCGTCAAAAACTTCCTCCAACCGATTAACCAATCCCTCCGAGCATTCCTCTCGCTCCATCTTCCAGCGCCCACGTGCTGTCCGCTTCCTCTTCGACGTCCTCCCGCGTTCTCCGGGCGATTGCCGCCCCGGCGAAAAGTCGACTTCGGGTGGGTATACGTATAGTAAGTACGAAAAACGATAAAGGCGGGGATGGGGAGGGCGGCGGAGCGAACCTGTTGAGGAAGGAAGTGATTGCCTGACGTCAACCGTTGCGGACCCGGGCGGGACCATCCATCATCGTAGAAATTCACCCTGATAGCAGCCAATAATACGAGCCGACCTCCCATAAAATATGGGCTTGCTATAATCGTAAACAGCTCGGCGCTGCCCCCCCGCGTCGCCCGAATACTCGAGAGCGGAAGAGGGAAAGCTATCAGGGGGTGTGTTTGCTCTTTCATCGCTCGATCCGCTGTTGACGACCTTGCGCCACCTGTTCTCTGATTTTGTTGGCATAGGTATGGGTACCTCGAATCGTTGACCGTGACGACTCAGGTGGAAAAGTTTTATGTATTTCGTATATAATCCATATATGGTTTTGATCATATGTTTCTATTTTAATCATGTAAGGACTAGGTGCAGTTTTTAAAATGTTTGTATGGGTAATCCTTATATAGTCCTTGTACGGTTAATATAGAAATCATATATAATCTAAATATATAGAATTTTTCTACACAGAAGTGTCAATTTCTCACGAATTAAAATTTAACTGAGCTCGTATTTTTTACGAGGAGAGTTACCTATAGTCGACAGGTGTGAAGTCGACGATAGAACAATCGAATTAGGCTTCATTTTTATATTAGGAAAAATAATCAAACGACAATTAGTTGACGATGAAGCAACTGAATTTAGATCGATTAAAATATTCCTGGAGTCATTGCGTTCGCCAGGGTATCGATCGTCGAATGTGTAGCTGTGTGTTATCATCGGAATCGGTAAGGAAGGAGGATAATGACAGGAGTGAAAGGCCAAAATACCAAGCCCCGTCTAATGTCGTGTACAAAGCAAGTGTCATTATCCACCTGAAGCATGCAATACGTGCTCGAGTGCGCGCTCCACTTCCGCGAACTTGTGGGTCCCGATGCGACGACCGAAGGACACTCGTGGTCTGATTTGACCTCGATGAAATTCAGCTGCGATCTGACAATTATTCCCGCACTCTCTCGCGACGCCGCGAGGAATAACGCGAGAGTGGCATTTGTGAATATAGAGGATCCCTGCTGCAAAATGTATCCACCTCTCGGACTTCAATGAATTTCTCGACGTGGATACCACAAAACGACGAAATTTAATTTCACTTTAACCACGCCTGTCCGATGCAGTCTACACCCGTGCGCTATCCCGTATAGAGACCACTGCACCCGGGACGACGCGGTAGGTATCTAATATACTTTTATATAAAGCTTTTGTCTAATACGTGATTATATTGCGTAATTATGAAAATTAATACATTTCCTTGTGAAATTAACCTTATAATTTTCATAACGGAGTATATTAATGTTTACAACCGCGTATTGGATAAAAGCTTTATGTACAATTGTATTAAAATTAATACAATTTTTGTATAAGGTAAACAGTGCATCGAGGGTGCGCGGTTTATGGTTTTCACCCGAATGGATCACCGACCGCAGTGTTACGTAAATTCGACCAAGAATAACTCCAGGGGAAGAGAGGCTTCCCGAAAAATGCACATGGGAAGCGCGTGGAAGCGGAGCTGATTTGGAAAGGATGCGGAAAAATGCAACCGGCGTCGTGTTACATTATCCATGCGTTCGTGCGGCAGTCATTTAAACGAATCGACCTTCGTTAGGCGAGAAAGCCCAGCCGGAGATGTTTCATCGCGAGTTTTCGGAAGAAAGCCCCTTCGAGCGAACCGTGAGGATCGCATTAACTGAGGAGGCGGCACGTATACATACATATGCAGCGCTCCTCGTCGAAAAGCGGAGGAGAGAATTTTTCCAAGGGAGTTTAACGCGCTGCGAAGAGTCTCGAGGACTCCCTCCCTCTCTCCGGAATATCGAGCGAGGAATTTGAAGCGCGAGCCGGGATGGGGCTGAATGGCTTGGAAGTCTAAAATAGAATAGATCTTAGAGAGTAAGTGTTTTCTTCGGTAAAAAAGAAACTATTCGAAGTAAGAGAGCAAGTGCTTACAGATTTCCATTCGCGGGAATAGTTCGACTCTTCCATCGTGCCTACGCGTCTGAGAAATTGCTTCGTCTCTGCGGCTAATGAACCTTAAGTAACTGTTATACGTATACATATTTACATATATGTATATGATTCCTATTAATTCTCCTTACATACATAGGCGGAAAAGTTCTATATGGATTACACATATAGTTCATATATGGACGTGGTCCTATATAGATTATGTGTATACATATGATTTCTCTTTATAAACCATATAGGACCTGATCCATATATGAACTACACATAGTCCATATATGTAGAACTTTTCCACCTGGGTATCGTGTGTGGGGCATTTATTCTTTCTCTTAAATGATTATTAGCTTCGTTAAATAGTCATTGATTTACTAATAATTATTGATTTCTATCAAATAATTATTAAGAGTTTCCATTAAATAATTATTCGTTTAACGCCACTTCGATCAGTCGAAAAATGAATGTATCCCAAGGGATCTCTAAAAATGAATTATAAAAATTCTGAGAAATTTTGTATTTCATTCGATTCAAGAGTGCAAGCGTATTCATTCATACCGAAGCACTTCGTTCCAAATTAATTGTTTCATTTTCTCCTCTATTTCTCAATTAGCGATCCCCGTGGTCTGTTCGCATTCATCCGCCCATCTCTCTTCATCTATATATCCACCGATTTCTCTTTCTTCTTCCCTTCCGCTCTCCACAATCTAGTCCTCTCTCCCCCAGTTACAGCTTTAAAAAGAAAATCCTCGCTCATCGATTGCCACATCGAAGCCGACGATCATCAGCGCAAAAGCGTAGTAAAAAACCTAGAATGCGCGGTAATTAAAGACGATCGAAGCGTGCGGGTGGGACGAATCGCGATGGGGGTGCGAAGGGAGCGCAGCGTGCGTTTCGCTGAAAAGAACTCGCCACTCGGTGTCGGTGACTCAGATGGCACGCGAGAAATGTTAAGACGTTAAAGCCGATCCGCGGAACCGTGGGGGATGAACGTTTTCCTCGGAATAAAAAGAGCGCCGCGCAGCGTGCCGGCGATAAAAACGTCTTATCGCGTAGACCGCGTTCGGTTCCCGAAGAGGTGCGATCATTCGAGGAAGATTCTTTGCCCTCCGATAAAATTTCGCTCCTCCCGTCAGTCACGGAAGAGAAATGGGAGGCGGTAGCCTCGTTTTATAGATCACCCTCTCATCATAAATTCACCTTCCTCGCACCAACCCGTGTTGTTCGACAATTTTTCCTTCCTTCCGCAATTTATCGCGCGGTGTACCTCCGTGCTTACCTAAACGTATTACCAAAAAATAGACGCGCGAAGCACAAATAGACAAAGGGCGAAGCTAAGGAGCGAGGAGACTCCCTTAATTCGTTGGCCTCGCGTAGCCCCGGAGGCACGGCATGCCGGCTGAATAATACATAACGACGCTCTGTTGCCTCGGTTGGTGATCAAAGGTAAACGCGCAAATGAACGACGCATCGAGCGAGCATGGGCGAAAAGACGACGGAACACGAGGAGCCGCGGAGAGATCGTATCTGCCCGGTCGGTCGCTTCGTCTCACCTAGAGTCCAGAGCGAGCGGAGCGCGTTACTTCTCCTGTAAGTAGTAATGAAAGAAATGGGCGGACGGATGATATTTGGGGGAGAGAGAGAGAGAGAGAGAGAGAGAGAGAGAGAGAGAGAGAAAGAGAGAAAGAGTCAAGAGGCGCGCGGGACAAACATCCGAGAAGAGAAACGGGCCAATAACAATTTAGGTAAATGGTGTCAGTAATAAAGCACCACGAAAATAGAGTTACGCGCTCGTCAAACCGTTTACCGAATAAGCGATTGTCGTTGCGCTGGAAGGGTGCTTCGGAGGTGTCTAGACGAGCTGACTGTCGCAATTGACGCTACTACTTACACGCAAAAGGGCTGAGTAGTAATTACGACTGTTTTACTCGAGAGGAACGATGTAGAGACTGATTGAACGGACTCATCGATATAGTTTTCCATTCAGACACCGCGAAACGACCGAATCCCGCTACGTAGCAACTACGTAACTATGGATAGTAGTGGCAAAAATAGAAGTCCAAAAATAGTCGTTCGCGATGGGGGAAAGTAAAAAAAGAAATCGCCTCCGAATCTCTCACGCGAGATCGCTGCTTTTAATGGAATAATTATTAAAATACGCGGCGAGAAACTGATAGCACTTGACAATCAGTACCCGAGAGTTCTTAATCCGAGCACGAAACGGCAGTTCGTAACTATATTCCGACTTAACTTACGGTCGTGGTTATGATAATGGATGTGGAAGACCCTCGAGTCCACCTAACGGGGGGTCTGGGGTCTCTCTTTACCTCACTTTGGATTATGTATATTGCACCTGATAGAGAGCTCCAGTCACGCATCCTTCGCGAAAGTCAAAGGTCTCCTGGCAGGACGTTCGAAGATCATTTTAAATTCGCTCTCTGGAAATTCCTTCCTAAATATCACTGATTATTATCGTCGAAAATTGATCGATTCCCAGAGACCAGCGCTCGATTGTCTTCGGCGGGAAGATAAAAATCTGAAAGTTTAAATGAAAGTCTAAATCTGACAATACTTGCCGTTACTTCAGGGTTGGAATATACCTATGTACATACGAGTCGAACGCACCAAGGAGGCTAGGACCACACTCGGGCATAGAAAGTTCCGCGTAACTTTCCACGAAGCTCCATCAAGAGACACGCTCGACGTCACTGTTGAAGGACTACACACTTATCGAGTTATATCGATCCGAAGAATGGACTGGAGAAGGGGTAGTTCGATGACAAGGACTTCTTCCTGAAATTAGAGACGATTATGGAGTGCGTCATTGTTACTTATGGAGTGCGGAAATGCAGTGATGCAAGGTAAAGAAGAAATTACAATTAGCCGAGGATTCGGGACAAAATAAGGTATCAAAGTAAATGATCGAAAAAAAAATGAAAATCGAAAGAGGAAAAAATTGGTACGTCGAAATCCCTCCGAGGCTCTCCGCTTTCATCCCTTGTGCGCGTTACAAAAACGTACGAATTTATACACGGGACGTATCTCCTTGATCCACCTATGGCTCGTGCAAAGGCCAAAAAAAGAGTGGAAAGGTGAAGGAAAGATGTAAAGCCCGCGTCTCTCTTCGGCAGCCTAGGAAAGCTTCGCGTTGGCATAAATCTCGCGAAATATACATACGCGTACCCACATCCCCGGCCTATATCCACCCGTTATATTCTCATCGCTTATAAATTGCCCGGAATAGGATTTAGAACTCCGCCTCGCCCTCGACGAGTCCCGAAATACGGACGTCTCTCTGCCAGAAGCTCCGGGGAGTCCGCCGGCGTCTCCTTCCGCCCACTCTCGCGCGACGAGAGAGGATACTCTCGACTCTCCCCCGCCTTCTTCCGCAAGCTCTCTCTCTCTCCCTCGCGGCGATTGCTTTCTCTCCCCCTTCCGCGCGGAGGTCGCCTCTCCGCGGCTCGAAAACCACGCGTGTGCGTACCCATCCGTGCACACGCGCGCACGGCATCTCGTACGCGACAATTTCAAACAATTACAGTTATACGTGGATTACATTCATCCCGCAGATCGGAGAGTAGGGGGCAGAATCTGCAATTATTCAATCAGTCCCTCGGACCGCTCAAGGCATCGCATCTCCACTCCGTCGAGTCATAACACCACCGTCGTTCGCGTTGCGCTCGCTGATCTGTGCCGCGTGTCCTCGGCATCCGAATAGCGGAAGTGAAGCGATCGAGCGTCGGGTGACCCCTCGACCGGTCGTAGTTCGCGCGCGGGGGTTATCGGGCTTTGCATCTTTCGGCCGACGAGGAAGTCGTCGAAGAAAAATGGATCGGTCCTTCGACCTCGTCGACTGCGTCGTCTTCGTGGGGATGCTGGGCGTCTCGGCGCTGGTGGGCATCTATCAGGCCTACAAGTCCAGGAAGAACCCGGACGCGGTGCGAGAGTACCTCGTGGGTGGTCAGAACATGTCGATCTTTCCGATAAGCATGTCACTGATAGCGAGGTAAGAGTTCTTCGCATTCTCGGTTGGATGAGCGTGGGATTATTCGATGGCTCTGAGGAAGACGGGGGAGAACGTTGACCGTCAGCCCACGTGTCGGCTCATCCTTCGATCGGTAGATCGGTTTGAGTGTTAGGTGCCTCGGGTCGTGATTTAGAGACGTTTTTTTGCGGGCACGCTGTCCGTTGAAACGACTACTATCATCGTTTTAGATAAAAATGAAAGCCTGAATAAATCATAACTGTTTATAGAGCAGTCCGGGGCTTTCCGATGGTTTTATCAGATCGTTCGAAATAAGTGTTTCGATCTGCGTTTCTGTATCAAGACTGGCTCGTAGAAGCTAGTGAATTTGATTTAAAAAATATTGAGCGGAAGAAATATTAGATATTCATCCCCTTTGGAGGAGTCCGAGTGAGATGGAATATATAGGAGTAAGGGTAAACGAACGATCGGGCGAAACAGATAGTAATAGATATAAAGAGCGTAAGAAACGAGGAAGTTGGACGAGAGAGCGAAAGAGGAAAAGTAACGAACGCGATAAAAGATATATCGATAAATCGGAAGTCCTAGAAATAGAACTTACTCGGCCGGTGTGCGTCCGTGAAAACTATAACGTAGCCTTGCCCTCCGAGAAGCGGGCCAAAGTCACGATTTTCGCAGAAAGGATGTCCCTATTTAAAAATTTATTAAAGGTCACTAACAATAGTAAGAAAGTCTGTCTGATCGAAGAGCTTTTGGTCTACTTCCCTTAAAAAAAAATAAAATACAACTCCACCTCGGACCTTCGTTGAATAGCTTTTCCGCATCTTACATCTCATCGGTCCGCAATCGTTTCCTCGAGCTTCCTCGAGATGTTCATTGTGTGGCAATTGTCCCGTCAATTGACCACCAAGGCTCGTCGGTCAAGTTGCAATTATTAACGGAGAGCGCCGCGTTAAGTCCGGTTCAGAGTCGAACGCGGCAGGTGGAAATCGATCCCGTTGGAGTATCGTCGAGTGCAAGCACTCGCCGATGTGCTCCGAATTTCTGGAGAACACTGCTGCAGCAAATCGGCGCCTAATAATTATATTTACCAACGTAAATGCACTGCTCATACGTACTATAGTTCTTTCTGCTTATCATGGCCGAGCGATTTGATAATAAATATCGCTATAAAAGGGCGACATCATTTCCTGGTCGTTTCCCAAAAATCGATACGATACCGACACAAATGTCTGTAACCGTCACTGTCAATCCGTATCGATCTATTATCCCGTAGTTATATTTCCGGCATCGCCATTCTGGGATTACCGGCGGAAATGTACGTCTACGGGACTCAGCTGTGGTGCATCGTAATCGCCGACTGCTTCGTCTCCCTGACCATGGCCGTAGTGTACTTGCCGGTCTTCTACGGCCTCCAAATCACATCCTCGTACGAGGTATAAACGCTTCTTCACTAGATACCTGCAATGGAATCTGTGTCAGTCGAAGACACGAAAAATTCGAGAATGTTATTTGAGAATAATTGTTTCGATGATATCCCCTATGTGAGGCTAAGCTTACTCGCCAGCAAAGAAACTTCAATCACTATTATCTCACAACCTGTGAGCTTTTGGTTCATATTCGTATAATACTTTTTGAAGATTACATGTTTATCTACAATAAAGTCTTATATGATACAGGCAAAAAATACATAAATAATGAGATAATAGTGATTGAATTTTCTTTCCTGGCGAGTAAGTTTAGCCTCACATGGTCCTCTCCTGCAATAAGAAGAGTACTCCCTCATGCGATCTTATTCTTCCAGTATCTGGAACTCAGATTCAATCACGTGGTGAGACTGATGGGCTCCATCATATTTATCATCAAAATGGTAAATATTCCGAAGTTCGAGTTTCACCTCGGTGCACTTCTCGCGTTACCAGTAACGACGACGTGGTCCTGGCGCTTCCATCCCGTCGTTATTGGTGAACTCTATAGATATACCATAAGACCTAGGTATATTCTGTACATTTTAGCTGCTGTACATACCTCTAGTCATATACGTCCCTGCGCTGGCGTTCAATCAAGTAACCGGCATAAACTTACACATAATCACGCCGCTGGTCTGCGTCGTTTGCATATTCTACACTACTTTGGTAAGGAGACTCTGACTCGCGTATCGCTTATTCAAACGACTCGCTGCTGGGAGAAGGAAATATTTACGCGTGACGTGGTTGGTTTTCAGGGTGGTTTGAAAGCCGTTGTATGGACCGACACGATTCAACTTATCATGATGTTCGGCGGCGTCATAGCGGTGATGGTGCTGGGAACCGCGAGGGTCGGCGGCATCGGCGAAGTATGGAAGAGAAACTACGAAACGGGCAGGATCGAGTTTTTCAAGTAAATACTCATTATCGCATATGGCGCGGACGGAGCAATTTGCATTTTAATAGCTGGGATTAATTGCTGGATCCAGCATGGATCCAGATCCGACAGTGAGGCACACGTTCTGGACGGTGGTAATTGGAAATTACTTGAACTGGCTGGCCTCGTGCTCGGTGAACCAGGCGATGGTGCAGAGATGTCTGGCGATGCCTAATTTGAAGAAAGCCAACGTGTGAGTATCGAGCGAGTGTCGATACGCATGACTGTAGATATTTTTTCATTTTAAGCAGACGATATTTCGTATTGCAAAAAGAGGAACGTGAATTTATCGTAGCAGCGTATGAGTACAATTTGCTATTCTATGGTTTCTTCGAGCTTGCTATGTAGCGCCAAGCAGCGAGCCTCTGCCCAGTAATGCGCCGTCTGACTACATCGGTCTCCGTACTACTGACGCACGACGTGTCATTTATACGTACTACTGCAGCCACAGAATACAATGCACGCTTAGAGAAATCTTTTGCTCCAATTTATAGTCTCATGAAAACCGATTTTTCTCCGAGTATATACCTGTTAAAATGTCATGTTATAAACCGGTTTAATGCAAATGTGTACTAATGTAAGTAGCAAACGTCTGCCATTTAGTGTTGTGAATGAAGTCATAATAAAATTCATCCCCTCCCAGCACCATCATGATAATGGCCGTAGGAATAATCGCCATCGTCTCCATGAGTTGCTATACAGGGATAGTGATTTACGCGGCCTTCTACGACTGCGATCCCGTCACTACCAAGGTACATAAACCCAATTATGCCAGTGTCAAACTCGTTTCGGCGAACGCTGTGCGCTGCGCCGCGTAAACTTTCGATTCAATCACCGTCTTTACAGCAAATCCGCAAGCCCGACCAATTGCTGCCTTACTTCGTAATGGAGATGGCACAGTCCATCCCGGGATTGCTAGGACTCTTCGTGTCGGGCGTATTTAGTGCGGCTCTGAGGTAAACTTCGAAGTGTGATAAGAGTATCATATGTACTCGTATTGTTACACGAGGACAAATTTTTCAACGGTTGATTCATCGATGAAAAAAATATTGAATGCGTTCCGTTGTGCGACAAGGTATAAACATGTTTTGCGCGCGAAGGCTCTCATGGAAATTACTATAAGAACATAATATTTGCCCTGCAAACGCGGTACTTTCTCGTCTCTGCAATGACGTGCATCATTTGTATACTTAAGTCGCTGGGGGATCTACGTATACTTATATCGTTTGAGGCTAAACTTACTCGCCAGGAAAAAAACTTCGATCGCTATTATCTCATTATCTGTGAGCTTTTGGCTCATATTTATATAATACTTTTCTTAAGATTACATTTTTATCTATAACAAAGTCTTATATCAATGTAGGCCAAAAGTTCATAGATAATGAAATAATATTGATTGAAGTTTCTTTCCTGGCGAGTAAATTGAGCCTCATACGGTATCTATTATAAATATAGGTATCGTACAAAACTTCGACGACATCAACTCGCTTTCGAAGGGGCCATTTCTTTGCAACTCCCCGTATAGAAAAAGCCCCTCGAATGAATTACCCAAGAGAATGACGATATGTGTATTATCTTATTCACGGCGACAGCTATTGTTGAGCTTCTCGGTAGTCCACCCTTTACTGAAGGGAGGCATTACGAAAGAGGGTGAATTATTAGGGGGTAGCCGGATGCGAAATTGTGAACTATACCGAGAAAGTTCAACAGTAAGTCCTTTAATTTTTACCGCAACACGAATTGTTCTCCAGCACGATGTCAACGGGGCTGAACTCCATGTCCGGCGTCATCTACGAGGACATGATCAAGCCGTTACTGAAGAAACCCATGAGTCAAGTGGGTGCTAGCCGCGTCATGAAGGTGACGGTGGTAGTGATCGGCACGGTCTGCGTTGGCCTGGTATTCCTTGTGGAAAAGCTCAGTGGCCTCATACAGGTGACTTTCACCCCTAATCAAACGACATCGGGTGCAAACTTCCCGTATTCCTGGAATTCCCGAAATACGTCACGATCGTCCTCGAAATTTCAGGAGGACGTTCCTGTCCGTCCCATATGAATGCGTAGGGGAAGGTCGTCTGGTATCGGACAGCGATGGTATCGGACAGAAGCAGTTTTCGTTATTTCCTACTAGAGGCATCACCTGTCAATCATACAGTGAGTTCATGGGAACGAACTAACCAAGCCCACGCCATATTAGAAATGTCCTATGAACGGTGTGCCTCGTGCTCCGAGTTTTGTGAATTTTTGCGAGTGATCTGGTCCACGGAGATAGATTTGTGTGACTTCAACTTATTACAAAGTAAGTGTATTTATATATTATTGCTATTACAACATTTATTAGGCTTTATATATTACAATTTAGGTGTATAGTTTCATTCGTGTTGTCACAAGCCGGTATATATCCATTCATACGTTGCAAGTCGTTCGGCTGGTATCGGACAAAATGAAATCGGGTGGTATCGGAGATCACACTGCCCGAGTAAAAAAGACTTTAAATAATTATATACAATTATATTTAAAAAATGGTCCGATACAATTGTATAGAACTTATATACAATTATATATAAATTATATATAATTGTATCTAATTATATAACCCCCCCCCCACTCGGCTGGTAAATAAACTTCAAGTTTTTTAATGGTTTCTGTCTCTTTCAGGAAACAATAGGAAAAATACGTGGCAATTGGGATGAAAAAATATGAAGTTGGCCATGGAGAAAGTTATGTCCAAAGAAATGGCACTACGTGAAGCCAGTGCCAGATATAGTGTTCCTAAGAGTACATTAGGAGATCGTGTCAAAAACCTGATGGAAGGAGAAGAGGCAACAGCTAAGCTTTGCTGCTCGGATAACAAAGGCACGTTTAGTAAAACGTTTGATCGTGATCAAGAGGAAATATTGAAGGCACACTGTATTATCATTGTGATTTGTGCAAAAATAAAAAATAATAACCATTCTTCATGAGAGACTACAAATTTTAACATCTATTTTTTACATTTTTACTTTTATTTCAGACTGTATTTCAAAGCTTAATAAAATTGTATTTTGTATTTTAAAACTTCTGTAAATAAACAATTAGCCTTTGTAATTTGTTCTGTTATTAAATCACCTCAAAAGACCTATTCTCTATAATTTTATGTTTGTCCGATACCACTCTCCACTTTTCCAGGACGCTACTTTGTATTACCTTACATTTCTTAGAAAAAAATATATTATTAGTTTTTACTTCTCAAATCACATTTAACATGTTGTGTATAAGATATCAAAGTATCATTTTGTGCATTCAGTTATTCGATATAGCTTTTTTTCAGCCTGACAGTCTAAAAAAAGCTAAGGTGTCCGATACCAGACGACCTTCCCCTAAATAAGATGATTTGAAAGGAAGAACCCCTGTCCTAATTTACTTACCACTCGAACGACCCGCTAGTTTTCGAGGTGTGGACGAATTTATCATCTCTTCTGTTTTCAAGGCTGGGAAGAGTCTATCGGGCATCACCGCCGGACCGCTACTCGGGATCTTCACCCTGGGGATGTTCTTCCCCTACGCCAATTCCACGGTAGGGGTGGTCTATTAATATCGCGGTATAAATAAATCATGTTTTCATGCATGCGAAATTACCAGCGAGGCGCGCGAATGCTACGATTGCCCCTAAAAAATATCCGGATTTCCACTACCTATTCCTACAAAGTTTACTGGAAGGGGAGAGGGGGGAGAAGGAGACATACGGTTACTTTAAGAACCTTAACAGAGTCTGTAAGGAATTGGAAAGGGTGCGGGGACGTCTCAAACAAGGATTGTTCGTTCTCCTAACGGGGAATTTGTATCGGAAAAATAATCAGATGAAGTTGAATAGAAAGCTATTAAAGTATGGCTTTAAATAATAATTGAATTACAATTGAACGTCATCCTTAAGACTTCTCAACGGAAGAAATCCCTAATACGTAAGAACGAAGCGAAACCCCTTCGTTAACAAAATTTAAGTCTTAATCGCTCGTCTTTTGGTCGCGCAACTGATTAATTTCCTACTAAAATTTTGTATTAGAATTTTAAACTTATGCGCTTTGGACGCCAGCACCTTTGTAAATTTCGTATTTCATTAAACAATTTTAACTCGCGGATCCACACTTCATTAAACAATTTCGACCTCCCTATCCCTCAGGGTGCTCTCGTGGGCGGCCTCATCAGTGTGAACTTGGTCGCCTGGATTTCCTTCGGAACCCAGGCCGCGATATCCAGAGGAAATATCAATTTCCCGGTAAAGCCGGTATCTGTGGATGGTTGCCCGGATCATCTAAAGTACAGCGCGGCTAATCTATCGTTGATCGTCGAAACCGCAGTCAGGTCAGGTCAAAAATGATTACTCTGCCAATTATAGCGCGACTCGTTTGAATTTTAATCTTAAAAAAAATTCGAAATTACAGAGAGCAGCCGTTCTTTCTCTACAGGATGTCTTACTTATGGTACACGTGGGTCGGCTTCCTGACGGCTATTGCGATCGGTTTAATAGTATCTTGGATCACTGGCCCGAACAAATTCAAAGCTGGCGACAAAAAATTATATACACCTGTTATACACAGATTATTACGCGAGGACTCTTCTCGAAAGACGGTAAGAAAAATTTCCCAATTCCTTTGCAACGGTATACGTAGTTTTACCAAACTACCAGTATAATCGTAATCACTCTGTTTTGCAGAATGGTACGGAACTAGGAAAAATTGAGTCGCAAGTAAGAGCGAACAAATATTCCTCCACGTCTTAGCGTTAAAAATTCAATAAAATTAATTTCAATGGACGTCGGTACTTGACTAATTTCTTGAAGTAACCATCCACACACTAAAAAAGCCGGTATTTTTTTATCCGAATTGCAAGAGAATATGGTTTTAGGCACTGAAACAGACAGCGCTTTCCCTTGTGAGAAAAATACCGATTAATGAACGGGGATATTTTTCCGGAGTAACTGACTTCAGAATTTAGTCAGATCGTAATCACTTTTAACTATGTCTTCCATATCTGGCGAATGGACAGTATCCCGAATAAATAGGATTTTTCCTTAAAGAAGGCAATGTTAGTTATCATCAACATACTGATTGTATTTTACATTGTCCTGTAATCTTTCGATCAGCGCGAACAGCAATACAATTATCGGCATCACATAATTTGTGCTAAAACTATCATTTAGTTAATATAAATTAACGAAACTAATATCTATACATCCTTTAAAAGATTCAAATGCCAATGAAAAGGAAAATCATTGTCGTTATCATTCGCCACAGTCATGACGTGACTTTGTAACGTATTGTTAGACTAGTATTTAGCAATTTATTATGCGTGAATCAGAGGGGAAAGAGTGCACTGATATTAAATGTCGCGTCAAAAATTTAACTCGATAAAATATAGCGAAACCATGTTCCAATTTAGTTTTGATTTCATAATCACGCCAAATGCAAGTTTTTACGGTATCCAAATCCGCATTTATTGCATTACGGTAGGACTTCCGTACACATTCGTTCGCGCTTCAAAGTTAAAAATTGAACGAAACGAAATATAATTTAAGAGCTTGTACACATTTCCTAATTTCCAACCATGCCCACATTATTCCCATAAAAGCAATGTAAGAGTTAAAATGTTTTTTTTTCTTTTGGCAAACGCAGCAAAACTACATATATACTGAGGCGTACAATTATAAGGTACATAATTCTGTTTTACTGTAACACAGAAAATCTTAACCACTAACTTAGTCTATAAAGATGTAATACGATAATGAGATTAGGCGATTTCGTATACGTTTTCACCGGGGTGGCAGTACTACGTTCAAACGTGACTCTCCCATATTAATGACGTTATATTAAAATCTCCTATTCGCTGGATTATTAATACAAATACTTTGGACATCGTCATGAAAGTGTGGGCCTTGAAATCGCGCAATGTATTTTCGATTAACCCGTGAGAGTTGCGATTGAAGACTATGAAGAAAAGACATGGCGTAAATAAAATACAAATGAATTTCTCTCCGCAGCTATGTACAGGTGCTAAATGAAACACACAAATCCAGTTTCCTAAGTAATTAATCAATTCTAATATATATCTTACATTAGGTTCGTTCCAACCAGCGTCAGAAACAATTTCTTACAGTCAGGATTCTGCGCACTAACTTAAATGTGTTGCATTTAAAGCTAGTGCGCAGAATCCTGACTGTAAGAAACTGTTTCTGATGCTGGTTGGAACGAACCTATTATATCTGTGGTACTAAGACAAAACCCGATATGTCAAAAAAAAGCGATTTTTTGTTTTTAATGTCAATATGTACAGTCAGCAATGAAGAATATGATGGCAAAACCCGATATGGCTCCAAATCACCTACAACTTGTAGGTTAACAAAATAATATTCCGATTACGCTCTACGTCTTTGAATTGGTCGGTGGTTTGAAGCGTCTCCTGAAAAATCAACTTTCTTGACATATCGGGTTCTGCCTTAGTACCACAGATATATTCCCTCTGCAATACCTATACATAACAGATACAATGGGCATGTTCACGATTTTTTTGCTCATTCGTTAATACTTTTTGTGCTTATTAATAAGATGTTTTTTTTTCTGAGCACTAATTTCTTTTTTTTTAATGTTTAAAGTTTGACTTCGATTCAAACGAAATCATTAGTGACGTCACTAAAGCCATTGGCAAGGGCCCAAACCCGCGTTTGTGAATGGTGGAGAATCTGTTGCCCGACTCTGATTGGTCAGTTAAAATGGCGGTGAAAGCGCGACGCTTTAAAACGAATGCCTTTTTTAACATCTCAACCATAATGGAAAGACATTTTTTTAATGACCCATTTTTTACCTACATTACTTTAATACCCTAATCTTCCGATTCATGCACTTTAAACGGTTGTACAAAAAGTTGTGAACATGCCAATTGTAGAGTCATTTGCGTTCGATGCCGTTGTTTTGCTGCAATCATCAAAAATTTAAGCTACGTAATATTTAATATAGAATTGCCGAAATCGTCTTTTTGTGAACAAAGTTAATTAAGTTGTATCAGTAAGATATATACGATAGCTGGACTTGTCATTGACATTATATAATTGCAATGACGGGTAACAATGCCTTAACAATTCTTTGTAATTGTAGATTATGCGAAAATATAATTATCTATAGCCCAGCCCGTAGATAAGCAGAAGAGCCTTCTTGAAATATAAGAGAGAAGAGTGGCCTCTCTGACAATTCAAAAATTACAAAAAATCAGCCCTTACGTCCCGCGATGGCTGCACGAACTGATTGTAAATTCCTTCAATGAATAACAATCATTTTTAACCACTGTTTTCGGTGGAAACCACTAAAATCTCAGCTTGGACGATTTGTTAAAAATATCGAATCTACGAAGTAAGCGGTGACATGCCAATAGTCCTGGGATCCTGTTGACCTGGCTGGGTGGGTTGACCAGGTTGTGGACCGTTTTCCAGATTTTTGAGCAGTTGATTTAGCCAATGTTTGGTTGATTTGTCCTCTTGCAAACAAGTGGCAAAAGTGTTGTCCCTCAGTTGATCCGGTAAACATTGTCTCAACGCTAGCAAGGCTCTGTAAAGAAGTTATATAACACGCGTGTTTAGGCAATTGCTTTGAAAAAAGTATAATTTAAACTTTCGGCCATTAATTACAAAGCCTTGTTTTATAATGTTATCATTATGAAGTTCATCGATACAGTATTTCTGAATATCATAAGAAAGAATCATTTATTCCACAAACCTTGGATTATCGGAGAGTCTGAGATAACATCTAACCACATGCTTGAGCAGACGAGCCGAGGGGTCTTTAGCCAAGGACAAAACCATTTTCCCCAATATCATTGCAACGTGACTGAATCTGTCATAGGTCTGACAAATATAAGATAGCCCACTGTCGTCGAGTAGTATCTTTTGCAAAATAAACGTGGCTACAGTTTTGCTCAGTTCAGAACCACTTTCCATGATCCTCAAGCAAAGAGGAATTATCTCAGTAGTGAGTAAAAACGTAATGACCTCCTGCTCGTCAGTCTTCACCAAAGCGCCGATTACTCCCAAGCTCGTCAAACGTAGGTATTCGAATGGGCGTGTTTTACTGACTGTATGGAGGAATGGATACAGGAAAAGTGGAACATGAGCCTGCAAAGAAATCATGATATTAGAAATGACGAGCAATGTACAATTCGCCCGAATATAAAGTATATTGTGATCTTCAATCACGTACCTGCAGAAATGAAGATCTTGTTTCAGGATGACTAGCAACACACTGCAGCAATGCCAATGCATTGCACACGCGATTGCTTTGATGGGCCGTAAGGGTAGCAGGGTTTATAGCAGGGTAAATATTGATAATTTCTTGAAGCAAGGACGCTGCTGTGCCAAAAGAATGCCAGAGCATTGGGGCCAGATCAGGAACCACTTCCCGCTTTTTGCTGAGTTCCAATAGAGCATTCTCACGTGTTTCTGGGTTCGACAGTTCGACAATCCAAGTGTATACTTTCTCTCGATCGACTGTGGACTGTAAAGCTGCTGGACTTTGCTGAGAACTCATCCTGATGCTCTTTACAGTAGAACTCTTCCAATATGCGATGGTAGGTTGAGAGCCAAAAACTTTGCTCCCAAAATTTCTGGTGTAAAACTATATGATGCACTACTAATATTCCACTGTCCTTTCGTTGTAATAGTGGTGAATGATAATTATATAGTTTACCACATTGTTGGATTACACAGACATGGTAGAATGAACATGTATACAACTTTATGTAATAAATAAAATACGCATATATATGTTATAGAATCAAAATAAACAGATATAAATAATTTTGCGTAGGATTAATGTTATATATGACAATTCAATTCAAAGCGAGGAACAATATCTAATAATATCATATAAAACCTCGGAAAGTAACAGGTATCACACAAGAATTTTAGAGGTTAGAAATGTTTGATTAACGCGTATTGCGATAAGTACGGGTACGAAGAAATGTGTAATTAGATTTTCACGTGCAGAGAGCTTAACATCAACGAAGTGCTGCGTATTTCTTTAAATACAATTACGCCGAACAAACCACAAGAAATATTTCGGAGCTTCTCCAGGAGGCCCAGGAGCTTTTCGTCGTTTAGTTTATGACTGCTGTCCCGGCAATATTGCCAACAAATTCATGCCCAATAATGACGTAGTCGGCACGTTGCTGATTGGCTAAAGCTACAGAGGCAATGATAAATTTTATTTAGTAATTGTTTATAATGATGAAATGTATCTAATATTTCTCAAACAGCATCTTCATACATACGACATCGACACGCGTGTAGGTAGAACCTAAAAGAAAATTAGGAAATTAGCCAACATATGACAAATATTTCCCCAAAGATCCAAACGCGAACACGTTGGCAGTACTGTACATACGGTGAAGCCCGTTTTTTCCCAGAAATTCTCAATAGTATGGTTATGCTCGGAGATTTTAATTTTGACAAACCGATTTTATCGCTAAGCCTGTAATAGCTTTATGTACATGAAAGCAATAAACATTTTGGTTTTTACTTGAAAAAAAGCTCCGGCTAAGTGAGATGGGGGTTCCACAGTTTTTTAGATATATCAGCGAAAGATATCCGTGCCTCAGTGAATATGCAAAGGAATATCAGGTACCTGACAAAAAAGTTCTGTTTACATCTTCCATAGACAGAATTACTTACGTATTATTACACGATAACCTCAACAATAAAATCTAACCAAGCTCCTATTACAGCGTAGTCATAATTCTACATGATATTTTTCCTACAACACACCTACAAAGCATTTTGAAACATTCACTGTGAAAGCTTTGTTTAAAGAACAGTTTCATGCCCTTCTGAAAAAATATTTATTAAACACTAACAATTTCTTTTTTTTACACACGGACACAATAATATTTTTATGAGAAGGATCATTGCTAGTCAGTAATTGCCAACCAAAATTAATAGCTAGCCATGTTATTTTTTCATTATTTTAATAACAAAAAATCTTCCATATACAACCTATTATGACCTCCAAAACTCTAAAAACCGGTTTTTCCATCATTCCAATAAAAATTCATCCCTCTGATCTTCTGATTTAGTCTTAAATCTATTAACATTGGCTCATCCTCTCTTTATTCCTTTCAGATGCCTGATTTTGACAATTTGTATTTGGATATGAATGGCATCATACATGTATGCTCTCATCCCAATGACGCTGATGTGGATTTTCGCATCACCGAAGAAGATATTTTTAAGGCTATATTTCATTATGTAGAAGTATTATTCCGTATAATAAGGCCACGTAAACTGTTCTTCATGGCTGTCGACGGGGTTGCACCTCGTGCCAAAATGAATCAACAAAGAGGGCGTCGGTTTAGGACAGCCAAGGAAGACAAGATTTTAGAGGCTAGAGCGAAATCGAAGGGTAAAACATTATTACCAGGGGAAAAATTTGACTCTAATTGCATAACGCCAGGGACAGTCTTTATGGCAAAGCTCAATGAGCAATTAAAGCACTTCATCACTCATAAAATCACAACTGACAAGCAGTGGCAAAAATGCAAAGTCATTCTTAGCGGACATGAGGTACTGTCTTTCAAAGACGGCTTGAGATTTACATTCCCACGAGAATGCAGCTCGCGAGGCGGGCGAGCTGCATCCTCGCAGGAAAACTGAGACTATAAATTAGCATATTTTATCTGTTCTAAAGAGTATTGTAGAGCGTAAGAACCACTGCTATTGCTTTCAGACCCCAGGAGAAGGGGAGCACAAAATAATGGACTATATAAGATACATGAAAGCACAGCCTGATTACGATTGCAATACTAGACATTGCCTGTACGGCTTAGACGCGGACTTAATAATGTTGGGTTTGTGCACGCACGAGCCTCATTTCTCTTTATTGCGCGAAGAAGTGAAATTCGGCAAGAAGCAAAAAAGAATTGCCACCCCGGAGGAAACGAGATTTTGCCTTCTGCATCTATCCTTGATGCGAGAATACCTGGAGCATGAATTCTCGCCAGTTAAGGACAAGCTGTCCTTTGAATTCAACATCGAGAAAATAATAGACGACTGGGTTTTAATGGGGTTTCTCGTAGGAAACGATTTCATTCCTCATCTTCCCAACCTACACATCGCTAACGGTGCACTGCCATTGTTATATCGTGCGTACATGGAAGTATTGCCGACGTTAGACGGTAGGTGTGCGGTGACTTAAAAGCCCACGTAGACGAAAGTTTGGTATTTGCATGAGAAAAATCTCCCCACCACAGGCTACATAAACGAGTACGGCGTTTTGAAGCTGGATCGGTTTGAAAAGTTCATGGAAAGACTGAGTCGAATCGATGTGGATAAATTTGCCGAACACTACGCGGACATGAAGTACTTTGAATCGAAAACCGGCAGACGACCGAACGAGTTAGAAAGGCATGTTTATAAAAAATCCGAAGGGTCTTCGGCTGGTACAGAATCACCCGTGCAGGTGGTCAACAAAGATCTAGAGGCTCTGATTAAATCGACTGACGATATGGTACCTATTTAGCATGTTTTTGCGGAATTCCATACCCCAACGTATTGGCTAACGCTTGGTGTTCAGTTGATAGGTCACTCGGACGAGGATGAACCACTTGAGCTGGACGAGGATTCCGATAGTGACATTTACAATATGGAATTTATCCAGCACAAGCGAGATTATTACATGAATAAGTTGGAATACGAGAATGTCGATGAGTACGTATATGTCTAGTCCTTTGAGAAGACATTGAAATGACTCATTTCGTAATGTCTACATGAATACTGGGCACTGCAATTAACGATCATATCTTTTTATAACGCATTCGATTTTGTTTCCAGGAAAGTTTTGCGTTCACAGGCCGAGTGTTACGTGAGAGCGATACAATGGAATTTACATTACTACTATCACGGTTGCCACAGTTGGTCCTGGTTCTATCCCCATCATTACGCACCGTACATTTCTGATATAAAAGATTTTAAAGATCTGAAACTAGAATTTGATATGGGAGAACCCTTTTTACCCTTCCAACAATTGTTGGCGGTGTTACCCTCCGCCAGCAAAACTTTACTACCAGAACCATTCCAAAAATTAATGACCGAAGAAGAGTCGCCTATAGTACACTTCTATCCTACCGAATTTAAAACCGACTTGAACGGCAAGAGACAAGAGTGGGAAGCTATTGTGCTGATTCCTATCATCGATGAAAAACACTTATTGAAGGGTACGCAATTGTAAACCGAAAACGTGAGAAATAATCTGACGGCAATGAGATGATATCCATCGCCATTTTCGACAATTTTCATGTATGTACGTACAACGATGTAATTTTGCAAACAGCAATGGAACCATGTTACGAGCAGTTAACGGAAGAAGAGCGACGAAGGAACTCGCATGGTCCAATGTGTATTTTTTCATATACCGAGGAAGATTTAGGAGCATGCAATGCTCCTGATAACTTTCCTCCATTGACGAACAATCATGCGAAGGTGGTCTTGGTTAACCGAGAAGAAATACTCGTGTCGAAGGAAAAATTGGTCAGGGAATTATATCCCGGTGTTAAACTGGACGTGTACTTTCCCGGTTTTCCCACTTTACGCCACATTAAACACACTGCAAGCTTGGCGGAGGCAAAGGTACTGTAAAGTGTTCCATCAACTTCGTATCTCGGCATTGAGGGTACGTTTCAAAGGATACGAGATTCCATATTATTCCTCTCTTTCTCGTCCTAAAAATAGGTGAAAGTATTCGAGCAACAATCCAGAGGTGAAAATATGATTCTACACATACTACCTCGAGAAATTCCAAAATTGGATGATCTGGCGAAGGAATTACTGGGAAATATTATTTATGTATCGTGGCCTCATCTGACGAAGGCTCGCGTTGTGGCGGTGTCCAATAACGAGAGTAAACTGAGTCTTAGTACTTCGCAGTCAAATGACAGTGACAATAGCTTCCACAAAGAGGAAGTGAAGGGAGCTCTTGCATCTCAGTGGGGAATGCAACGAAGTTCCGTTGCCGAAACGTACGTAAAATGAAAAAACCCCAAATCTCTCCGACTGCACAAAAACACCTATGCAAATTGTTTCTTCTAGTTATAAAACTCGTCTCGGCATTGATGTGGGAGACACCGAAATCTTGATACACGCTTGTCCCTTGGTTGGTCTACGATATATTTACGGGACACAGGGTCAATTGTTCCTAGAGAATCAGTGGAACGAATTACCTGTAGCGTATGCATACCAAGCTACTGTAAAAGAGATAGAAGTACACGTCGATACTATCGTGCAGTATAAAAATATACGGGAAGTTTTTACTCCGAAAAGCGTCTGCTTCATGTTGGGTCATCCGCATTACGGGGCGACTGGAGAGGTACGACATTCTTTTCCACCCGTAAGATAGTGGATACATATTAGAATTATGACGAAGGAAAGTAAATAATAATTAATTTGCAATAGGTCCTCGATCCAGCTATAAACGAAAAGAACAGTCGAGTAATGGTAGCAATGAGAATTGTGCCGGAACCAAACCTAGACAAGATCATAGAAGAGCACGCAAAGTCAAAGATGCGGTACATGCATGGCAGCATAGCGGCTCAACGATTGGGAATAAGCAGCCACCTTTTGAGCAGAATAACTGGAACGATTTACGTATTGCAAGGGCCCAGTCAACAGACTGAACATTCTAAACACAATATTGGACTCAATTTAAAGTTCAATAAGAAAAATGAAGAGGTATGTATCTCGCTATCGATCAAAAATTATACAAGGCTTTGCTTTCTTTCGCAGGAGTAATTAAAATAATTTCATTTTTCATTTGAAAGGTTCCGGGTTATACTAAAAAGGAGAACGGGCAATGGCTCTACAGTGCTAAAGCTGTCAACCTGATTCGCTCGTACATGGAACAGTGCCCTGAATTGTTCGAGCGGTTGTCGAAAAATGTGTCGAATGACATATTCCACGAAGATGAGCTTTTCCCAGAGAGGTGAGGGATAAAAGATTTTTGTAGATCAAAGAATATTCCTTACTATTTAACTTTAAAACTACACTGACAATGCAATCACTGATACTTTTAGGTCAAACAGGCTGAGCAGCTTGATGACGTGGTTGAAAGAACAACCATTTTATAGCGTGGAAAGTCGAACTTGTGGTGCGGAAGGCTTGGAGCCCGAGGTGGTCCAAAAGATAGAGAAGGAAGTGGATGCATTTTTAAAATCTCCGCACAATACCCTCAGAACACTGAAAATGCACGTGAAGCCACACTTGCTGTACAAGCCTGGCTTGAACTCTAGGAACTTTCCGCCTGATCCAAATGCCGAGCACTGCATTTACGATAAAATTGTCTGTGTAAGAGATAGTTTCACAGTTCCCCTCGGATACAAGGGTACCATTATTGGTATTCACAAGGCGAAGATCACGGCAGATGACGTATATGACGTTGTTTTCGACAAACCTTTCACAGGTTAGCGTACGTTTGCGATAACACAAAATGTCACTACTTCGTTGTAACTTATGAAAGTTAGAGAAAATGAAATGGTATTTGCAGGTGGCTTATCATTGAACATGTGTTCTGAGAATCGTGGATACAGACTATCGCCTACGGATTTTATTAATCTGACTTACGGATTCAGAGTAGAAAATAACATGAAACCGGTAAAGACAGGTTTTGAGACGACAGCGCCGGAACAGCCGTTATCATGGAGGCAGCCGAAGAATGCCCAAAATCAAACGAATCTAAATACGAGCGCATTCGCATCGTTCAGCGAGGAGAGCGGCTGCTCGTCGCCATTCTTTAAAGGCAATCATCAATCTACGCCAGTAGCTCAACCACAAGGGCGATTCGTAAAGAGGAGCAACGAGCAAAGAGCTCAAATTTATCGTGCTCCGCATCTTCGAAGTGTTCCAACAAAGACACAAGAAGATGAACCAGTGCAGCAAATGCATGAGAAAACTGTTGCACCCGTCAGCAGTGCAAAGAGTGTAGAGACGTCAAAATTGCCAAATTTCCAAAAGCCGAATCAAGCGTCAGAGTTTCAAGTTTTATGGAACGAGTTGCAGAAAATGCAGGTGAGTTAGTCAGCAATAGACTGTAATTATCACTGCATAACGTATCAATTTGGTGATATTATCAGGCAAAACCCGTGGAACCGCTTAAAACAGCTAAGCCGGAAGAGAATGCTACTACAAATTCCAGTGTGAACTTGGTAAGTTCCTGATCAAATTTACATTTATCTACAGTCGTGATCCAGTTGTATGATCTGTGTTCGTACCACATATTTTTTAATAATAAGATATTGAAACGTTTCATTTATTGATTACGCAGCTTTGGAAAACTCAAATTTGGGTAAATACGCTATTTTGGCAATGCTAATTTTCATGCTTTACAGACTCGTATTCGACGCGTGCTACAAAGTACTCTTTTGCTTCTAAGGCTAACCCTTTGAGCCGGGTTAGGCGCTGAGAAATAAAACGGCACTTTTAATAATAATAACTGCTCGATAACGGGCACTGAATACGAGCCATAATCATGTCCCTTTAAAACATTCATAAAAGCTCAGCTCACATTTTGTACAATGCAGTCCGAAAATATCTTCTTTTACACAAATCATGCATCGAATTCTACCTCTACGCGCATCGGCACGCAGAGAGAGATACATTGCAAGAGTTCATCGTACTTTTCCATTAAATAATAGCATCTTTTCATTTACCTTACATACACCACATCAAATATATATAAAACTCATATAACGAATTCTCGTAACTGCAGCCACATGATCCTAGTGCTGTTTTGAAAGCAATATTGAATATTTCTGATGGAAAGTCAGAAACCCGTATGGCGCCCCAAACTATTATGAAACCACCGAGTAACCCATCAACATTCCCGCAAACATCGAAAACGTCGAATGCTCCGCCGCTGGTGCAGCAATTATTTGACGTACGTTTCGTGTTGTAACAAATCACCTATGGCAATATGAATACATATTCTCTTTAGAAAGTCTATTGCTTTCCATAGCTTTTTACATTAAAAACAAAATTAATCTCTTGCAGCACGCACGACAAGTTGGAAGTCAGAAAGAAAAAATATTATATGCGCCACGATTATTGACACACTTTCAATTGAACGGCATGGGAATACCAAGATATACTTATATATCCAGTAAAGATACAAATTTAACGTGTGCCCAAATAAATCTGCCCGATAGAAGAACATTCGTGGGAGATTTCTGCTCCACTATCGAGTTAGCCACCGAAAGTGCAGCTAAGAAAGTATTTGAGGTAAAGGAAGTCGGTCTTTTCCGAATTGGAAATCGTATGGTTTAAAGGCTTATCGTAAATCTGATAAGGTAGCTCAACGTAATTGTGTAGAGCGTCAAGGAAATCATTGATTTACAATTATTTGCAGGAGTTGCAATTAGATAAAGCACCAAAGCCAGTTATGAATATCCTGGCTCCACCTCCACGACAGTGGTTTGGTAACCGACAAAATATCCATCCTCCGAATGTAAGACCGTCTATGGCACCGCCACCGCAGCACACAGCCACTCAAATGCAAACGCAAACGAAAAATCCGATGATGCCTAGTTTTAATTGGAATCAGAATGCCGGACCGCCGCCACCGAATACAGGATTTATGCCTATGTTAGCGCATACCAGTGCTGCGAACAGATCACAGCAGATAAGACCTCACCCTCCATGGCCAAAGAATCCTCCGAAGAGTTGGAGCAAGTCGGAGCCTAAAAAGACCACTCCCTTCGTACCTCTACAAGCTCAAAAACAAACCAGAAACAGTAGTTCAAAGAATGTTCCAAAGGAAACTACAAGTCGAGCGAGTAATGTGGCGACTCATTCTGCACCGCAACAGATACCTAAAAGTGATCCGCCTCAGGTACGTTTCTTAACAAAATGAGCTAATTTGACCAGTCCGGATGGAAACTGCGAAAAAGGATATTTCCTCAATAATTGTATATCACGTTTTTAATCACTTAGGAATCGACGCAGGAAAGGCCACACAACGGCGACCAGAGCAATTCGCAAAACGTGCAGAAAGTTTCTCAAAATCAACCGAAATTGCAAAAAGCCACGAAACAGAGGAGATCCCGAATTGCCGCAAAGTTTGGTTGCCCTCCATTAACTAATGGCGGGGAGCAGTCACACGGTGATAGTGTTTGAAACAAGACCACATTAGATCATAAGAGAAAACATGTATAAATGGATAGTTGTTTCAACTGCCCAAATTAAATATTCATGTTTTTGCGTACGTCATTCTTTTAAAAGATCATTTTAACGGCCTGATGAAAGTCGTACACACAACTCTCACGTTCGAAGGTTTCCGCTCCAATCGTGATATTGTGCGGCATGTATGTTTTAATGAAATGAAAATACTGCCGAAATATATATTATACTTTTTTTTTTATATATCACTATATTCTTCATCTTATATTGCAGTTGAAATGTCCTCTATATGGCGACCGATACTTTTACGTTTGATAAACCGTTAAAATCATCTTATCTCACAATATATCCGTACGAAACATAAAGAACAATATGAAATGTAAGACCACTTGTATTTTTGTAAGAAAGTTTAAGCAGTCTGATTATCATAAATTACATAATCGTGATGTATTACTGTAAATTAAGCATAGCTGAGAGACGAAGTGTAGAATTAATCGATAAATACCTGCATTGAAAATGAAGTGGATTGCAATCATCCACATCTTTATCACGTACGCGATTATTGCATACAAAAAATAATGGACTTCCAATTCCAATTTTAATGTGACTTAATCGACTGCAGGGGTGCGCACTGTTGACAATGATATTGAGTACTCTATTTGCATCAAGCTATCAGTATCTTTGAATGTGAGTTATTACTTAAGAGTAATATTTCTAGTATACTCTCTCTATAAGAGTATATTTCTAGTAACGGATGAGCTGTGAAGATTCGTCTTTAGTGACTCTGAGAGCGACCTACACAGGTTTGCACTTGAGACTATACATATAATCACTATACAACGTACATATGAGTATAAATATTAAAGATTATTGATTTTGCGAGAAACACGAATATAAGAATCATGATACAATAAATACCTGCATCTGTAAATCTGCAAAATACATTTCTTAAAGAAAAATAAATAATCATACGATACAAGATCGAGTGAAGTGCACATAATAATGTCCCTTTCATGTGTCAGCGAAAGCGCTTGCGTTAATGCCACTCAATACGAAAATTAAATCTTGCGAGATCGTAAATATAATAAATCAACGCAAATTTCATCCACTGCAAACACCTTTAATAAAACATTTTTTTCCCTATAATTTTCATTTCCGTCGCAATATATGTATATACCGACCCTGCTAAAATGATCACAATATACACGCCGTTGCGTATAACAAAAGGAGATTGTATCAGTCTCTGAGAAAGAAAGAAAAAGTTTGCATCGATAGTTTAACTGACAACTAAATATTTGACTGTATTACATTGTTTTATTAGTGCATTTTATTTTTAATTATTGCCTCCGCTTCATATAATTGTCACAGACCAACTCTGTGCTGACGACAAAGGAGACTAAATTCTTTTAATACATCATAAAGACGCCACTTGTTTGTGCGCTCGCGCAAAACATTCTGGGCAAAAGTATCCTTCTGAGCCTGTGTGGCTAGAAGAGTCGTTCCATTCGCTAAAGCAAATCGCAGCCATTGAGTTGTCCACTCGAAGCAAGTTCTAAGCAATGCCAATAAAACATCGGCATGTGGTTCCAAATTGTTGCGTGATACTTCTCCACCTGTCAAAGATACTTTACTGTTATTGATACACATTATTCATTATCGCGTATACCTATATAATTTCGCAAACCATCATATTTCTCTGGAATTCGCATTGTCGCGAGTAGCGATCTTACCTACGCACTGTAAAATCACGCAAACTAGTTCTTGCCCAACAGGATGAATAAACGTTTGCAAATGTGGACTTTGCATGATCGCATGAGTCAAAAAACTTCCCGCAGCTCTGGCTGTTGCGGTTTCGGGAAATGTCAAACATGTGATACCTGCAAGTGATAACGAACAGATTAAATACGTAATATATATAGATTTCCAGTGAACGATCTTTCGAATAAAGGATGCATTAAAGATTTACCGCATCGGAGCATTTCGGGAACTTGATCAGGAATTTGCAGGAACATTTGCGCTCTCTTCTTACAGATTTGAGCGAGCAGTACAAGATAGGCTTCTAATAAGTCAGAAAAGTCGGATAAATTTCCTTTGGCCGATCGACAGGCCGCAACTCCAGCTAGAGTATGTGAACTCAATTCAGCGAATACAGGACCCACTACATTATTAGGTTCCCTGCCAAACAGGAGTACTAGCTGACGTAAAAGATTCAAAGCCGCTGGATGAGGCCGCGACTTATACGATGTAGTCAATATGGGAAACAACGGCAAAGCATCAGTTTCCGGATGCATGAGAGACGTCAATGATCGTTGCGCGCACGTATGCATTGCCTCCAATGTTGTGTCGTCTTTTCCCCACTCTGGATGAGACACGATCTGATTGAACAAGGGTAGCAATCCGTCGAACACGGCTTTCCCTATGAACCCTTGCAGAGTCGAAAAGAGCATGGTAGCCATTTTTAATTGATTCGAAACGAGAATGCGTGCCGAGGATACGGGATGCTGCAGGAGTTCCCGCAATCTCACTATACAAGGGCCTAATGTGGCGTCAATGTGATACATTTGCTGTTCGTCAGACGGTAAAGAGTTCAGCAATTTTCCAACGGCATACATCAGTCTCAAGCCCTCTCCGCCGCCAGACGGAACGGCTTGCAATGTACGAGCGATAGTTTCCAGAATTGACGGAGCGAGAGGTGACAAGTGGGGGCCGCATTCTCTGGAAATATCTTTGAGAGCCATGCTAGCGGACGGGGCGGTAATGGGTCCTTGCGATAAGCCCAGTGCCACAACACTCAAAGCTTTCTCCAACCAAGGATCGGGATGTTCCCCGATCCATTCGGCGTATGCTCCCATTGTCGAGCATGCACACGCCAATACCTGATCATAGAGAACAAAGGAAAAATTCAGTACAAAGAAATAGGCAGTCGGTTTAACACGTTCGTCGCCCAGCGCGATTCGGTTGAGTTTCTCGCGGGGCCAAAATCTGACTGTCGGCGCGTTAGAATGTAAACAGAAAAATAAGCGGGAATATTAACAGTGATCTAAGGTTACAGAGCCTTCGATCCATTATAAAGGATCCCTTGTATTCTAAATATAAATTAATAAAAAGTATAGTATAAAATGTCTATATTTTTTAGACCCCGCGGAAGCATACCTATCATCTCCAGATATCGGCGATGCGGCGACGAACGTGTTAAAATTTAATCAGACTTTAAATATCTATATAGCTAGTTCCACGGATACGTGGTCAATGAAAACACGTTTTTTTTAGTACCTCGCAAGGATAGTGTCCGTAGGGAATTTGAGATACGACCAACTCCATTAGAGCAGGTATATAACGGTTTTCTTGCGTGCCAACGCTGTCAGATAACGCTTTGAAGGCGTGTAAAGTCGACTCTACATCGGTCCAGTTTTGTAATCTATCGTGAGTTAAGCTGAGTCGCTGTCCGAGAATCAAGAGCAGATCACCACCAAGGACATTGTAGCAGTACGTCAAAGTGTCGGCGGCATCTTGTCTGTAGCACCTCAAAAGCTCGCGCTCGTCAGCATCTCCAGCTTCGCTCGGAGTTGTCGGCAGACTAGCTTTACGCAATAAAGCCTGTGCCAGCCGAGCGTAAATCGGTTTAAGAGCTAAAGATGCTCTGATTTCAATTGGTGAATCCAGAGTGGCCAGATCATCTTGCAGCGCGTACCAAAATCCAAACGGAATACAACTGCTTTGTTCTTCCACGGGGTACCTTCCCGATTGTTCCGCGCATTGTAAAAGAAGTTCGATGAGTCCTTCGGCTACCCATTTCTGTCCTTCGTCAGTGTCATCTATTAAGGCCAATAAAAAAGCACGACTATGCGCTTCTCCTAACGCGGTTAGAATTTCGCAGTAGAATTTTCCTCCGTTTTGATGAGCCATGCAGACCAAACCCCTGGCCCACTCCCACAGTAACTGAGGCCTTTTATGAAGTTCGGCATGAGTCGCAGTAACGATCAGGCACTCTTGAACAACCTCCCAACCTCTGGTATTCTTTCCCACTGATTCTTCCCTTATAGAGGATAAATTTGTCAATTTCACACAGAAAATGCGCACGTCAGAAAGCTAATAACGAAATAACTTTCCAATACCTGCTAGGAGCATAATATAATGCGGCGATTAGCAATTCGGGGTAAATTCTAGCGGTCGTCTCTAATGGTAATTGACACATTCTCAGCCAAGAATGCGTGCATTCCAACCCTAAGAGATATAGGGTATCGTTAAAATTTTCTGTAGTAGGATTGCAAATTTTGAAAACTTCTTGTAGAAGGCAAGCAGTCTTGTTCCAAATGTTGAACAGGCCTTCACGCAGTCTCTTCCCTCTTGGTCCTTGTTGCCGCCTTTCAAACTGATCAAATTATTTAATGCAATGATACACATGCTGTTAGAATATTTCGTTCGCGAAAATTACCTCTACGGATAAAGCTGAAAGAACTCGTAGCAGTAATTCCATCTTGTAGGACGATTCACAGGGTAAAATTTCGATTAATTCTTCTGTTATATTTTTCTCTCCAACTTCCCCTTCCATGGAGTGAATATTTGCCAAGAAGGCAGCAAGCTGTAACCGGTAAAACATCTGGTTACTATACAGAAATTTCTGGAGCTTTAAGACATGAAGGATGAGTCTGCCGTGATGATCGACCTTACGTATTCAATTCAATTTCATTTTCCAGGTAACACTTTTGGCTCTTCCTCCACTCGAGATTTTCCTCCACACACAGAACAGATAATTGGACGCAACCTTCAAAAAGTTTTTCAAACGTTACAGGAGAAAGATTTCGAGTAGGGAAATGTTTTTCACATCGAAATGGACTTTTTGATCGGCAGATGAAACAAGCAAATTTTTCCAAAGTTCAGAAGCAAATGAAATGGATGACAATGCTAGATTATGAGTAAGTTCTAGTGGAAAGATTATAGATTCAATTACCACTTGGCAAAGTCTGGAAAGGACAAACTTGGGTGTCTGTGGCTGTTTCATGGAATCGAGTATTCGATCCCTTAACGTCGAATATTCGCTCTTTGGCACTTCTTCCCATTGCTTGGATATTTTACTATGCAGCGTAGTGGCAGCAAAATATTGTACTTCCCAAGCCTGAAGAAAAATAGTTCTCACGTTAAATGCCAAACTCTGAGAAGTGTGTCACTCGTTGCAAAGGTGACTCCAATTTTTCCAGTGAAGTGTAGCAATAAGATATGATTCTCTTGGTGATTTTCATACGAAATAAAATAGGAAGAGGATAACGTGGCTTCAACTTTTACGTACCTTTGAGGCGTCTAATAAATACCATACAAAATTCCAGGCTGCAGAAGACGCCTGAACTTCTAAGAGCCACGTATGAGCTTCGTTGGCACCTGCAGCGTAAAATCTCTTGACTGCGTCTTCCACAACCATCGCGTAATCCATTTTAAATTTTTTCTTGACACTCTTCGAGGTTAAGGAATAAAACTTTCTAACACTGTATCTCGATACACGACACACAATTAAGTGTTTTTCCTCGCCGGTAAATTTCTGCATTCAATCTGAATCAACGGGTCCATGAACACTGCTTTAATAGTCATCTTATTACGAAGTTTGGTAAATAATTGACCGGGCACGTCAAAATCATCTGTCCAAAACAACTTAGTAATACCCACATCGTAGAACGATATGAATTGCTCGGCTCTCCCTCACGATCATAGTAAAATCGTACACACAAATACGCTGTCTGTCATTCACCGTCATTCACGAACGAAAAATCAGACGTTTACTTCAATGTATACGGTAGTGATTTAAATCACAAGCAATCATGCACATCCGAATTCGAACCGTGACCTTTCATTCACTTACGAAAGTATAGACCGGGTTTATTCATTTTATTACACCATATAAGAAGTACAAATTGTACGAATCGTTATTTATTTTAAAATACGTTTAACCGGTAAGAACTTGTAGTTACATCTACAATACTATAAAAATATAGTAAATTAGAACAAGAGAGAGAGAGCCTGTTACTGATGCGACCATACCAGCGTGAAGTGAAACTTCAGACTAGGCCTACTTCAGACTGAAGCCTATAGAGCACTTTTCGATGCAGATGGCGTGTCGCGTGCGCTTTTCCAAATGGAATTTTTCCCAAATACCTAAATTGAAATCCGTTAGGGCATTCATAACGGATTAACATAATAATAATATTGGGGTGATTCAGTACTGAGATAAACCGGTATTGTTGTCGGTAATAACGGGTCATAAATTACATTTCAAATATAGGAGATATAGCTTTGCGCCCTCTCACTGCAGAGTAGGTATATGTAGCTGCCTAAGAATTCGTTTATTGCCGGTTGGGAAATTCGTGAAATAGATCATTATGTAAAAAATATAATGTTAGGGGTTTCCCAGGAAAGAGAAAACAGCAGGATAATCGAATTTATATAAAAGCGACATTATTTTTACAGGTTCACCACATAAACGGTGCTCTCTCCCTGAGTACTCGAACGCCAATGCGTTCCCATTCCTGGCGACCGATCCACAATTCTTGCGCAGATTCCAAACAGCTCAAAATCGCTGCACCCTTCCATGCGGTCATTCCGGGATCCATTTCTTTTGGATTTGTAATGATATCTAATTGTTCTGTAATAAAAATCTATATGGTCTTACGATTCTGTACATTATACGCCCTGTACATACATCAACGCAGTAGCAAACTAACTAACCCGCTCTAAACATATAAGGAATTTGAAGGGATATCCTGTTGTGAAGCCACATTCCAATGCCTTGAAATTTCATCCCTGAACCGACGACTAAGACGCAACTGTACATTTTCCGCTTTAAGTCATCGGTAGCTATTAGAGAATGAGGCTATTAATCCAAACACGTACTTTGCATTACGAATAAATAGGAAGAACTTACGACATCGATCGATACTCTGCAAGACTGCGTGATCTAGGCCCAAAAGTTGTTGAGGGCCCACGACAAAGTCTCTTGGTGCGTCCAGATCACGATTAGTAAGAGCAATAGGGGCTGAATCTACGTTATCAACCACTACCTCTTCCTCGCCCGCCACTGCCGGTGTAACTACTTCTTCTTGCATTTCGGACGCTTGCTCTAAATTCTCTTTTATTCCCCTTCGCTGGAAAAGTATATTTAATTACTCTTTAATTATTCCAGAATCAAAATAAACCGCGATGAAAGCTTACACTGGTCTCTCGTAAGTAATTCTCATCGTGAGGATCTTCTGGATCGCCCATGGAACGCTTTTGAATATGAACATTATGCGTACCCGTTACTTTGAATAATTCAGGCTGAAATAGGCTCAAAGGTGCTACTAAACACTCGTCGCCTACCTGTCGACCGAGAGTTGAATCGGTTAGTGTATTATTAACTTCAGTATTCGCGTTACATGACTTTCAATTTCCATCTTACTTGGAGCGTGTACTTTTCCGTCGGCTCCTTGGGCTTGCGTACTATAAACGTTTTCTCTTGCGATCCGCAAACGTTCAAGTCGACGTGACAAAAATCTTTCTTCAGCTGACTCAACAGTAACGCGTCCAAGCGATTTGAAGGATCACAAGTTTTGTATGGAAAAGCGCACTTTTGAAGCAGCCAAAGGAACGTCTGGGAGATATCGCCGCCGCCGTAATCCATTCGTACTCTGGTGTTTCTATGAGAAATTCCATCTTCGACGCAAGAAACTGAAGTTTTTTGATCCCCGACATCTACCACGCAAGCGTACCCCAATCCTGCTCCAAATGTGGCTGCTACGTGGTCCTAAGCGGAGTTGTGAGAAATCGAATCACATGGAAGGAATGTGTTCCTCATAAATAATACAGGATGCAGTCCACTCTCTTAGGACGTTGCAAACTCGAGGAATAAGCAACGTCCTCTAAGAAAAGGCTTCTGTCCGTTTCTTACACAGATACCGCGAATTTATGGCCCAAATACGGAAGCCCTAGTATACAAGGTCTCAACAGAGTGAACTGTATTTTTAGATGATCTCACCTGTAAAAGGAAACATCCCCCAAAACCAATTTCACACAACATCAACGTCGTCAGTTCTTTTAAGTAATGCCTATTATAAATATCCGGTATGATAAGAACAGCACGATAATGCCGCAAATCTCTTAGAGGAATATCCATTTTCTGTGTGAGTACGTATTCCCAAATTGCCTTCAAATCGGCCAACACCGACCGCAAACTGCCGCCAGTACCAGAATGCACATTCAGTTCTCCCCTTTTATAGGGGAAATGAATGTTGAAATCCGCGTCTGGATTTAATGATAAAATGTCATCACCGACAACAAGATCTTGATCAGTTTTAACCCACTCCCAATTAGAAGGAGACAATATTTCTGGATTTGATCTACGATTGAAAGCGGCTATTTGTTGCGGTGGTGTCGCGTATCGTCTTCTTCCGTCTGATTGTAAACAAGATTGCAAAGTATGCGAAACTTGGAGACGCGACTCTTCCATCGCTTGAGTCAGCTCTTTGGACTAGAAAAATGTAATTTCATTTATAATCTCTGTTCTATTTAATAAATTCCATGAATAATCCTATTACATTTGGAATAAAAAATTCGACTGAAAGTTTATACGGAACGAAAATTGGACTTACCTTTGTTACAAGGGGTGGTAAAAAAGATTCTTTATGTTCGGTACCACCGGGTAATCTCCGCCTGGCTACAGCATTTAACAGTGTTATGGGATTGAGATCGGAAGCACGTCCCATCCTCAAATTTAAAGACCCAGGATGAATTATGATAATCGTCTGTGCTTGAATCTGCTACATTTTGCAATAAAAAAGAAAATGACATAAGGAAAAATCTCAATCTTATTTGCAAACGATGCTACTGACAATTGGAAATTACATACTTCGGCACATGATTCCTGAAAGACTGGCATACCGCCCGAGTATTTCTAAATTTCAATTAGTTTATTTATTATCAAAGATTCGCCTAGTTTATTTAGGTTACGTTTCGATGTAGTCTTTTAAAATATACGAATGTTATAGGTATCTCATCGCCGATTAAACTTTGGACTTGCCAAATTACTCATGAAACTTGACACATTAATTGTTTACAAAGCATATCTTTTCCCTGTCAAATCTCTCATGTGACATATCAAGATTCATGAAAAACATAAACATTTTCCGACAATCGGCAAAGTTCTACAGCTCGCGACATCTCGAGCACCAATGGTGAAATGCCATTAGCAGGAGTTGAAACAGCTGTTCTGCTGGATGGTTACTTTGACAGGAGGACTGACGGATAAGCGAATGATTTATCCAAAATTAAGGCATTTAAATGTTATCGCGAATATTCCGTGGAGAAAATGAGAATGCCGCCGTTAAGAGGAAGCGACAAATCGACACTCTGAAAATATTCAACGACAAGTAAGACTCGCAAGCATTGTAACCTCTGTTTAACCTGATTCGCCTCATTTGTATGGCTCATAAGATCGGAATGAAGTGCTTCATCATTCCGAATTTATGGTGAAATAATTATTTGTCTGCTTCCTCCGCTTTTAAGATCTTGCATATTTGATGTACCGCGTTAATAGAGAATTTCTTTTTGATCCTTTCTATCATGAATATCGTCCGGGTAGTAATTATCTGTTATTTACAGTCTAGATTATTCTATTAAAAATAACTTTTTGTACCTACTAGTCATTTATACGTTATAAAACGTAAAATAGATTGAATCCAAAGATTACAACCAGACAATTTTCATGGCTGTTTTGTTGCTGTAAAGAAATACACAATATTACCTACTGATAGCAATTGTAAAGAATGTGTTTTTCATTCTATCTGAATGGCTCAGTGTTATAGAATTGAGAGAAGATGTCGAATACCAGGTACAATTCGATGCTGGAGATAGGCGAATGGCTATTATGGTTTCGTTATCTCCAGAATTTCCTTTGGAAAAGCCAGTACTTAGAGTTTCACCTCTGATAGCACATCCTTGGTGCAACGAACACAGCGAAATAACAAGTGCTCCGGGTTTATTAAGTGTAAGGAGAGTGATGATGATGTAGCACCCTACACATTATATATTTTTTAATTAATCGCATTACAATAGTTTAGATCTGTTCCTAAAATGACCTACTTTACCAGTTCACAGTTCATAGCGACCTTGGTAGAGTCGTTCAAGCCATTATTAGAGAGTTCAGCAAAAATCCACCTCAAGTATTGGAGGATAGTACTCCTACAGCTACTCTACCCCACAGAGGTATTTACATAAATAATTTCTTTGTTGAAGCTATACTGAAGTTACTTAATCTTTGATTATGGAGATAGAAGTTAATATTTTAAATACTAATATTTCCTAATTGACTAACACTTCCAGTTGGTTTTATGTATTAACGTTATGCACATTCTTTTTCAATTAAATGAAAGCATAGATAGTAAAAAAATTAACTAATAACAATGGAATATATCTATAAAAAAGATTTACAATGTTAATAGAATAAATCGTGATTTTCTGATTAAATCCTTCCCTGCTAGACATTTAAAAATAAGGAAATGAATTCTGTTACAGACTTGCAAGAGAGAGTTTCACCTTCCTACATCCTACAGCAATATACCGATCTTCCGTCGGCGTCCTATAACTCGTATTATAATACTCAATACCCGCAATTTTCATCATCAAACACAAATGCCAGTGTCTATAATTACGACTATGCAAGTTCAGGCAACACGTACATCACGGAGAGTCAATCGACGCCCTTTGCCGCGACGTCGTACATTGCAAATTCTAGAAGCAATTCCGTGTGTAACGCAAACTCTACACATTATACGTCAAACCAACATGCTTGCTCGTATTTGAATTCACACTACACAAATACAAACTACGGCCACTTAACGCAGAGTCACGTGCAAGCAAAAGCACCGCGAAGCTTGATTTTCCCAGAGCTGAACAACCTGTCTAATGAGGAATTGAAGAAACTCGATGAAGATGACGATAGATTAGACGAGTTTTTAGAGAAACATTCGCAATTAAAAGACCTTAATGCCACGGTGGAAGATGCTATGGATTGGGTAGAAAAAACTGCCAGTTAGTACAATTTCTCAAAAGTTCAGATACTTGATGATCAGATCATCAGATCGTATAATTGCAAAAGCTATATTTTCTAATCTTTCATCTTACAATTTTTTCAGCGGCGAATTTGACCAAAGAGCCTGAACTCGAGCAACTGCAAGCCGAAGTTGCCCAGAAAATAGAGACGGTTACGACATTGAAGACCAGATACGATCAGTTGATACAGCAATATAATAAATTATCGGGCGTATTCACGCCGGATCATATACGGGACTGTATGAAGAAAGCGGCGGACGAGAGCAACGAGGAAAGTGAAAAAATAGCAGAGGACTTTCTAAACAGAAAAATCGACGTCGAACGTTTTTTAAGTACATATGTAGAGTGTCGAAAATTGGGGCAAGCTAGAAGAACGAAGGAGGAAAAGTTGGCGCATCAACTGAACGAGCTAAAGCGAGCTGGCTACTGAAGCTCCGTGTTGTATCCATTTTCTATGCAAACTGAACAATCTGTACATAATTTTTAGTTAAATTAAATAATATTATGGGTATGACATGGTTTCCGTATTTGTCAGATGTAAGCTATGCCTCCGAATCTCCGATTGAGGAACGGACTGAATTTACTACATCTTTACACTATCCAGAGCCTTGTACTTGTCGGTTTCGAATTAATTTGATGAAACTGAAAGCATTGGAACTACTTCTCGCGCTCCCCCTTTTCAACGTCGTAAGCTACAGCTTACATATCGCAACGGTACACACTATTCTCTGTAATTGATTTGTAATATCAGGAAAAGCCTCAGCATATTATGATAAATGTATATCCTGTCGGATTAATTTGTAAGTCACTTACCAAACAACGGGAATAGTGAATATTTCTTACGGGGAGATATGCCGTGAGTATATAATTCGAAAGTTACTTACCAGACAACGGGAATAGTGAATATTTCTTACGGGGAGATATGCCGTGAACTCGATCTTTTTTACTATGTAAATAAACAAAGAAATATAATTCGATATTGCTCTTTAAGTGTTTACAGGTTGAATATTAAATTTGATCTACGAATTTGTCGTATGGATGTTCCTTATGTTATAAAAAATATTAAACATGGCAAATTGTAGAGCAATAACGTATCGACCGATCGGATGTAGACGATCGAAATTATTTACCTGTATTAATTACCGCTCCAAAAGTTATTCACACATTTTTGTGATGTATGTATAATAAACGTATATAGCTTTTCCATGAAACGTTCGTGGTCATCAAAAATCACAGTTCTTTTTCTGAACAGTATGTAATGTGTGATCTATGAAAATACTTGCTTCGAATGGGTGCGGAAAGACTTCAAAAATACTGCGGCAAGTATGCCAGTACGCTTTCTGCGGTCGGAAATCACAGTGATAATAATGTTATTCCGAAGAAATGCAATTCCACTTATGATTCCTTTTATGTAACTCATTAAAATGAAATACATCAAACAGTTATAATGTATGTCACTCATTTCTATACGGATTCGTTTGAGTTGTAAAGTTAAGAAATTATATCCCTGATATATACGATGGTTGTGCTTTTTTTATTACCACAAAATTATATATTTACTTGATATATTATATCGGAAGTCGATAATAATAACGGTAAATATTAGACTGCCGCTGGAAATAAAAATGTTTATAATAGAGGATTTTAGTTATATACGGTGTTTAAAGAAATCGAGAAGAAGTCTAGCGAAATAGTAGCTCATTCGAAAAAGTACAAAAAGTTTTTAAGCTGATAAGAAATCGAAGGATTCGTCGAATTTCTCGAGAAAAGTATGGAACTTGTCATACTTTCATTTTATTACGTTATCGCATTATTTACAACGATTAATAAGCCATTAGTCTTACTTAGATACATACGATACAAGTCCGTCCTTATAAAATGCACTTAAATACAAAAATAGTATTGGCAGAAAACTTTGCAGTAATCTATTTCTTTCTGTCGACGTAATATTCGCATATAATATTTCTCGCCTAACGCGTGCAGCGGAATTTGGTGATTTACTCATGTGTGCGCCGTAGAAAAAGTTTACGAGCAGTAATCGTGATTTTAAACCAGTGGACTGCTCAGCCTAATTAAGATTAGGATTCTCAGATCTCTCTCGTATTAAAGTAATTGTAAAAATATCAGTACTAACATCTCCGTAAAGTAGTTTAAGGGTCTACGAACGAGACCATGATATATCGTGTACCATTGGTCACTCTCAACCCCTCGTGATAGTGAGTCAACCGTCCGGGATGCATCAGCATCCACCCTTGCTTCGTATCCGTAACGGAACAGTCGTATCGGATAAATCTACAGCCACCTCCTTCGTAATCGATACCCACTCGATTTAAGGCAATATTTATGGTATAGGTTGAACTGTCGTGATGTGGTCGTAGAGATGGTTGCTCGTCCGGCCGGTACCGCACAACAAAGTTCATGAGCGACCTTGGCGGCTATTGCAAGGAAAGAACGTAACATATAATGCGAGAACAAGATTCCAAGGGAAAAGGAATACGATGAGGAACCATCTCGTTAGTGTATTTACAGGTGCTGTGATGGCGATACTTTGCCTATAGGTATACGCAATTTTGCACTGCCAAAGATACGATACCAAAAGCATATTGTACCTACCAAGAGTGCGTAAAGACCGTCACGCGGTGAAAAGAATAAGGAACGAAATTTCGACTCGTGAAACTTTCTCGTATACCTACTGTGTTCGAGATTTTTGAAAACCCTTGAGTTTTTCTTATTTACTGCTCCTTATTTTTTTCATCCTGCAATGGACTTTAATTTCAGGGGAACCAGTGACAATACCTAAGAGCGCGTGTAATTTGCAGCAATTTCCCACGTCAAATTCTTCACCTACTACGATAATTTAGCTACTATTATGATGGAAGCATCCGTAATCCCGAATCAAAGTGCCGTATCGCTTACATCGTCGACGTATCCCGTATAGACACCCTTCTGCAACGGGCTGACATACTCTTTAAGGAATTCTAGCCAAGTTTCGTCAAGACCAACTTGGGTCATGTGAATGTCGCGAGTGGGTACCGCTTCGTACCCGCCTTCGAGACGTGGGTCCTAGAAATATTGAAGAAATTTAATATGTAAGGAGTCTTACGTCATGAAAGTATCCCAGGAACACGAGTTCTTGCACCGGCCTAACGTACTCCTTCAAGAAGTAGAGCCAATGCGGCTCGTAGTGAACTTGATTCATGTGAATATCACGAGTCGGTACATTCTCGTAGCCACCCGACAATCTGAGATCCTGTCAATTAAAGTTAATTTCGTATGCGTTATAAATAATATCGAAAGATTGTTTTCAGTATTGTTTCGTTTTTGAACGATTCGTCGAAAGGTGTCAAATGTGCGTATGACGAGACATCGTTGACTGAGCTGCGTTATTTTTTCGAGGCATCACACCGTAAACAATTTTCGATCGATTAGCATTTAACAAGGGGTGGGAACAGAATTGGTAAAGTTTCTTAGGGCGGTTTAAAAGGGAAAAATACGAACAAGAGATTATCAAGCATTAATATAAAAAAAACTTACTGTATTCGTTCCATCGGACCACTGCCCAAACGCTTCCATAACTTCTACAAATTCTTTGGTAAATCTCACGGTGACTATAGGGAACCAATAAACATCCGGACATGGCTGTTAAATTAAATTAGTTAATTGATAAATTATTCTAGTTGCTAATCAGTTGGACAAATTATATATCGTTATTCAGAGAAAGCCTACCTGAAGAGGCGTATTATTGGGATTGAAATTTTCCGTATAGTTCACGTGAATATATCTTTTCTGCCAATCTAGCTTGTTGTCGAAAATTTGGTAAAGGTCCGGGTTAGTCAATTTGATATCGAAACTGTCAGTGCTGATCAGGTGTCCAAATTCCAGCCTATTGCTGACGTACATGAAGATGTCTCTTTGTCTATTAGCGTGCGCAAAGGACATTTCGGTGTCTAAATCGCTGATAGAATAGGAGGGACGGGTGGCTTTGTTCTTTATGATGGTGGCGTTTATCAAGTAACAATTACTGATGAAAGGTACGTTCCACAGTCCCCTGAAACACAAATGCATTCCAACATTACGTGAGTTTCACCTGTGCAAAAGTGTACACTCTTGCCGAATGATATTCTTTACTCGAAAATTACTCGAGCACGATGAGCTACTAAAGAATTTATGGTTCCTAGGGCTCATTTTGACGCACGTCGCGATGAAGAATTACGTTGTTTTCCAACGTTTATCATTTAATATTTTGGCGGGCAGTAACTCAAGTGCTCTGATTGGCCGACAAGTAGGCTGGGTTACGGCTTGTGTATGATTATCCAATTGAGATTCATAACTCTGCAACCACAGACTGCGTTTCTATCGTGTCTAGCCCATTCATATTTTGGACTGTACAACAAACGGGCGATCTGTTCGCTGCTTCTTTGCCATAACGACAAACAGAATTGTCATTCGCTTTTTGGTAAGAGATACGTTACTAATTTTTCTCTTGTCAAATTGCACTTAATATTTCACCGAGAGAAAGCGACGTTTCGCTCACTTTAAATAACGGAAACATCCTGTCGGTCGTTTAATCGAACACGGTTGCTTGTGCGGTGCGAATATACAGAGCCTGTCGAAACACTTGAATTACTCTCATCTTTCAACACGCTTTTTTTACATGTGTAAATGACAATAATTGCTACACCGTGCATCTGTGATTGGCGAGCAGACACTATGCAAGCTACATTACTGACAATGACAAATCACCTCAATCCCTGTATGAAGAAAAATGTTTGTTATCATATAAATTGTGACCTACGTTGTTTTTTTCATAGGATACACACATAACGTGATATTTTTGTCGTGCAACTAATAAGAGCCATATCTTTCCGATTTGCAGGTCAAATGAAGAAATGCTGGTATCTTTCTCTGTTTCTACTATTGACCATGATTTTCATAGTCACTGAAGGTGCGAAAGGCGGTGGAGGTAGGGGTTCGCGTAGAGGTCCTGGAAGAGGAAGATTGTACGGATCTCGCATGCCCATTCTAATTCCGCATCGGAATCCTGCAAGTGCTAATTATTACGAGCACAAAGACGTGAGTACATGTTGTTCTACAGTGAATGGATTTTACAACTTTTATCGTGCTTCCCCGTTACTTCAGGGTGCTAAAATAATTAAAGCGTCGCATTTCGAGTTGGACTACACGTTGGGAAGAAAGATTACATTCTTTTGTATGGCAAAGGGATTTCCAAGACCAGAAATTACATGGTTCAAGGATGGTATTGAGTTATATCATCACAAGTTTTTTCAGGTACACCGTATCGCCTGTAATCGAGGATAGGGTGCATTCTCTAGCACATTAGCAGGCGCAGAACACCTAATTTCTAGATCGCACATTGGTCGATATCGATAATTAGTCAAACTGTTACCTAGAAGTCGGAAGTTCTCCGCCAGCTCCTACGCTAAAGATCACAAGGATGATCGATAAGTCGTAACTTTAGAAAAAATAAAGAGACGCGATGAAATATTTTCTTTCTGTCATCAGGTTCATGAGTGGCCGATCGGCAATGATACGATGAAATCCAAAATGGAGATTGATCCTACCACGCAAAAAGATGCAGGCTATTATGAATGTCAAGCAGACAACCAATACGCTGTCGATCGACGCGGTTTTAGAACGGACTATGTTATGATCACTTATTAAATAATTGCCTTCTGAATATAAGCTAAATCAGGATACTCTCTCTCTAGAATGTAGTTCTATGCAGAATGCTTTCCGCTAGATCTCAGATTATACGCGATTTCGATGCTTGTGATCATTTCGGAAATTGGCGACCGATCGTGGCTTATATTCAGAATATGTACATACGCTATTAGAAGAAAGACAATAGCAAACAATAAACTATTTCTACGTTTCAGTGAATCCCAGACAAAACTGTTTTGTTTGCAAATTGGCCGTGGGGAAAAATTTGGTGACATGTCTAGCATAATAGAATCACATCAGGCATCGATGTATCGAAGCAATTGCAAAAAATATCCATTCCGTCTTGTAAGACTGATTGAATTCCGCCTGCACGACGACCTACACAGCGATCGTTGAGATAGTTCATTTCTGATTGAACGATGCATCTGATACCATCAATGTAACCATTGAGAACACTACATCAGTTATCATGAGCATGCTATTTAAAACATTTATCCATACCAATGTATACCTATGCAATATTATTTGATTATTAAAACGATGATACGAAGATGTTGCATAATTTCATTTCTCGCGTGATATAGTTTTCAATACAAATTTACCGGCGATTGGCGTATTAAATCTTCCGAGCTATTAATAGCAATTAAATTTATAATAAGATGTAGAACACGAGTGATTATTCGCTAATAATCAATAAAAGATCGTGACCTTTATGCTGCAATTATTTAAAGAAATCACATGGCTCTTTTTCTCATCGCGGACGTTATAAATTGACGCATATACATATAAGTACTGAGCCGCTCCGTCATATTACTCAGGAGGTCCCCTATTTGCACATTATTAACAACTAATTGAACTAAACGAGGGTGAAATATTCATTGCACGAAGTATGAAAACCTCTACAGGGGGTATATTCATTGATGTAACCATATCCATAATTTCTGATGTAATGCAAAATATCTTAATAACCGGTAAACTCGTGTTTCATTCGTTTTTTAAATACAAAATTCTTTCTCTAAGATTACGATTAAACAGAAGAGTTAGTCGAGAGTATTCATAAAGATTAGAAGAACCTTCTCATATTTACAGAAAATCTGACGTGTATTGCTCCAAATTTTTCTGAGCTCAAAATAGCACAACGAGAAATAATACTGCAGTATACTCCTCGTCCTTCTCCTCCTCCTCCTCCTCCTACTTATCTACGACTATCAAGTTCAAATGCCTGAACAGTGGAAGTGATTGATGTACGTTGACGATGTACGTTGATACGTATCCCTATTTTGCAAGGTTCAATCACGACTTTATTATATTAACGCAATTAATTGGATGGCTACTTGGAAGAATCAATCAAGACTGCATTCGTAAATTGCCAAGCGAATTGGAAGATGCGAAATTGCACGTTTCACATTACTGCAACATATATACGTGTGCAATGCATACACGTATATATGTACATTGAGATTATATCTGACAATAAGTGTGTAATGGATAGGAGAGGACCCTAGGGGAGTGATGAATAGATGCCTGTCAGTTACATTGGTGTCCTGTGTCATTGTCGTACGCTGCTTCTGCCGGGTAAGCATCTGTCTCATTTCTTTCGCCAAAATATAATGTAACTAACACCTGAAGGCGAACACTTTCGTCAAAAGCACGTTTAATAGTGAACTATACGATAAATATACCTGTCATTTTGAACAAACCCATACATGCACTTTTCGACGCCTCGCTTTGGTTCGGCGCACTCATAAGTACTCGTATAAGGAATACTCCGCGCTGCAGACTTAGCACATTTCTCGAATGACATATCAATAGACATCTTTTCATTTGCATGCCACAGATTACAATGCCACGTACGTTAGCCACCGTTCTTCTGCTCATACTATTAATGCTCAATTGTCAAGAAATTTATGGAAGAAGAGGCCGAACAAGAGGTAGGAGCAAGTCTCGAGTGCAAATGGGTTTGCCGATCACGGGGCAGTACAGGGACCCGGAAAGTGATCAGTATTACAACAATAATAATGTATGTGAACGAGTTGAGCTTTCCAGTTCACCTTAAAAAATTAATGGATATATTAATTTGATCGGCTCGTTCTTTCAGGGGGCAAAGATCTTGTTGGCGTCACACTTCGATTTGGAATACGTATTGGGACATAAAATTGCCTTTCTGTGCGTTGCTCGAGGATCACCGCGACCCCAAATTACGTGGTTTAAGGATGGCACGGAAATTTTCTCTCATCTGTACCTACATGTTAGTAGATCATTTTTACTGCGTCAGTTAATATAGCGATGGGTGATGGGAAAGGTCAGTTAATCAAGGGCATTTCAAGTGACTTAATAATATATGCAGGAAAGTGCAATAGACGTTGGTGTTTTCGTTCTATAAATTTTTAAATTTTGATGAAACTTAATTTTCTCTCGTTAAGAAAATTTTATTTCGCGACTTGTCCAAGTGATTGTTACACTTTATCGGTTTCTCACTATGAAATAATTCATCGAACTCTTTTCCTTTGCAGATACACGAGTGGCAAGTAGGGTCTGACAAGGTGAAATCAAAATTGGAAATCGATCCCGCAACTCAAATGGATGCTGGTGTTTACGAGTGCACGGCTGACAATATGTATAGTATTGATCGCAGATCCTTCAAAACAGATTTCTCTATTGCTTTTGACTGAGTGGTATTTGGCTACAAAAGCACGTTGTCAATCGACGAGTGCAGAGCTAATAGAGAGACTATATTCTGGAAATAGTTTCGGGAATACGTAATTTTGTGAGATACTAGTTGAAACACATTTAGAAGGGAGAATAAAGGAAAAATTAGATTGACGAAGTGTACGCTACGACTAATAATAATGTACTGAGGAAATAATAACGCTGCTTTTAGTAATTCATAATATCGAGAAAGATCCAACATCTCAGATTTCATTGCTGTGAATAGAAAACACATGCATCCAATGCTTGTCAAGAGGGCGAGACATACTTAATTGTAGCAATCTGTTGATGTTTATCGCCACCAATTTTTGATAAAATTTGTGATTGACTTTTGAAAATATATCGTGTACGATGCAGTGCTCTCTTAAATATAATATATCTCAACAGTCCTACATGATTAAAGAAATGCCACCAATTTTGTAGAGACCATTTAATTTTCACACTCGCCTTTGTGAACATATCTAAACGTTTATGAAACTGTTGATACTCACCTGCGTTCATTGTGAATAATTTCCATATAATCAAAACTACGAGCATAAAATCCGTCGTCGGTGATAGCACCCCAAAAATTGCTCCATGCCTTGTATGGTCTAACGAGCAAAGGTGCCACTATTCCTCTTTGTTGATTGACCAACAGCTTCAAAGCATGTTCATTGTCCAGGTGAGAGTCTGAATCAACTGAAAAGTATCCGGAGCATCCCTTCAGCAAGCAATAATCCCTGTAGATTAAAAACGTAAGGGATTATTTGAGTTCGTGCCTACAAATTTCCCGTAGATCTGGAAAGTTTCATTTCAATTGTAGTTCAGTACGATGATAAACATACATTGCCAAATCTCTCGCCTTAACCTCGTCGATATAATCATCTGGTACAATCTGCTTAACGCTTCTGTACTCGTCGCCATATTTCTCGATAAAGTTTTGCACCAACGGAACGTGATACGCTACATTATTTCGCACGAAGAGATCCAGCTTGGATTTTGGATATACTTGAGCATAGATCTTTTCAAAAAATTCCTCCAGAAACGGCGTTGGTTTTTCTATGAATATGGAGATTAAAATTTGAGGATACGTTTCCGGTTTATCCTCCTCCAATTCGATGGTGTCATCCCAGCAATTCAAGCAACCCTCTTCGGGACTCCAGGCGTGGGCCAGATAATTTCCTAACGAATTTAAAACCAACTTGCTGGGTCCATTTCCGTGAAGTACCAATGGTACAGTGTTAAACGCAGTGTTTTGAATATAGGCTTCGTTTCCTTTGAATCTCAATTCTACTTCATCTGAAAAATCAAGTTTTCCACTAATTATAGTAACTTTAAATATTTTTAAGAACCAATAATCAGCTCAAAACACGTCTCTAAAAATATCCTCGGGAGCTGCTTATCGCCCAAGTTCCCTCAAATCAGTCGTTCTTCTTACCCACTGCGCCATAGAGATTTTGGAAAATCTCCGATCTATGATCCAACTTGATTTTGTGTTTCTCTCTCAATTCCGAATTAAGATAGATTTTGGTATAGAACAATTGATCGTCGTCTTCGTCTTCGATCTTCAAACTGGTTATAATACCATAAACGTCGGAAGCGTATCCCATAAAGCTTCCAGAGTTTAAGAAGCGCTTGCCTCGTACTACATCTGGATAGTGGCTGGCTAAGGACTTGTCAGGCCAACAGTATTCTTCCGCGGAGAATAATACTCGCGCGTCGAAAGTTTCAAATTTTTCAACGATAGATTCCAAATTTCCGAGAAACAGTATATCATAACTGGAAGAGAGAAATTTCTTCGTGAAGTTCAATGAACAAAGGTACAATCGGGAGGCGCGACTATGAAAGTACCTATCGGTGAATAATATTATCTTTTTCTCATTGTCCTTATCCTTCTTGAGAGCATCTTTGAGAAATTTAACCTTCTGTCCTCCCCCTGGATAGCGCATATCACCACCTTTCCAATTTTTGCCGAGACCGAGGACTTGGACATTTTCGTAAAAGCCATTAACTCGAGTAGATCTGATATATCTTTTGTAGCCATCCGTTTCATTGGTAGCCACGGTGAATACGACTACATCAAGAAATTTAGCGTTAATTTAAATTTATTACTAAATAATTTATCGCCCTGAGTCTACAGAATTCGTTAATAATGTATTATTAGCAATTGCGTAATCATTTACTCTCTCGCCTATGGATCGTTATTAAACTAAATGAGAACTAAAGGAGCCCGTACACTGACAATGTATGGCGGTGTTTGATTCGTTGCGCAAATATTTGACCAACTTCAAACGTGTTTGAAATTGTTTGCGCAACGGCAACGTTTGCGCATCGCGTTGTGTTGTGTATGAGCGTGTTAACTAACGTTTGAGTAAAATTTAACCAAGTGTATGGATGATGCAGCTGTGCAACGCAGCGTTGCACAACGCTGCGTTGCGCAAATTTGTTTGACAGTGTATGGATGATGCAAGATTGTTTACAACACCACTCTCCCGCCGAAAAACTTCACGGAAGCAGCTGTATTTCATCTCTTAACACTTTCACTGCTCACTTTTTCAGGAAGCCTTACCCAGGAGCGGCCGTACTATCCCCCATTTTACAATAAGTTGTAAAAAAAATCAGAAACGGATACACTTTCTTAACGTCCCGATACCTTTACTATATGCTCGCAAAAGCACGTCTGCCTTCGAGCAGTCACTAGCTCCGACTGGCTATGTAATCTAAGTGTTTGTTTATGTTACGGATCCGTGCCACGCGCATTGCTAGGCTCGGTGTGGCATGGATCCGTGCCATGAGCAGTGAAAGTGTTAAGCACCCCGTACGTAATCTGTTCACAAAATGATGAATCTAGCGGGTGTGCGTACTGCCCGCAGCAGTCGTTCCATAAGTCACGTACGCATTTTGTAACACTTACGCGTAGCATTAATACGTACTCGTATCTACACGCATTTGTGTAAGAACGAATTATCTCATTTGCCAGTCTTGCATTTCATTCACATGCGTGGGTGGATTGCTCTGTAAACTGGGTTGCGTTACAACAGTGATATCAATTATATTATTGAATGAATCACCAATCGAATAAAAGCAGTATATATTGATTTCCAACTACGTAAGGATCATAATATAATGAAGTACTTGAATTTTGCATTATACCCTCGATTCATCAATTTACCTTATAAACAGTTGATTCGAAAATAGGTGAATGAGTTTCTGACAAAACTGATAGCGAGTCAATGCTCGATTGGCCTCTAGTTACCGTAGCGAGTGAGTTTTCTCAAGGACCAACTAAAAATTGATTCAATTTGCTCCCTCTAGCCAATCATTTTCTTATGGAATGCCGATTTCAATGATTACGAATGAACGCCTGTACGAACGAGGTCCTTCATACGTATCCCTGACATTGTAACTTAAATAACTGATATGCTCGACATTACTAGTGACGATGATTATTTTAGCAAACACTTAACGCGAGACACAATCGCAACGCGTCATCGGAGCCGAACGGCAGCGGTAGCGGCCACGCTGGACCAAGCTGGGCATCGTGTCATCTGCAAAGTAGTGCGGCCGAGTAACCGCCGCACGTACCCCGAGTGTGCTACGAACGCACGCACGCGTATGTACCCATCCTGAAGGAACTGAGGTCATCCTTTCGCGCGGACAACTCTCTATCCGCGCTGATATAGGAGCCTGCGATGAACACGGAATAAAAGGGAATATTCAACTCGGAAGCGTGGCACTTGAAACTTTGGGCGTAATGTCAAAAGAAAGAGATAAATATATGCCTTTTAGTTAAGGAATTTTAAGAATAGTATACAAATAAATAATCGGAACGATTTACGGACAAACGAAGAGACCAGCAGAAAGTTAATAACCTGTGCGGATAAAAGAACGAATAGAGGTCAACGTCCGGTGATTCCGAAATTATTTATCAGATGCATTGTCAAGGATCCCAGTGCGGAAGATATGAAAAAAGCGCGCCCAGAACAATTGCGAAAAGCTATAGATATGAAAAAATAAATATTCGAAAGGATTGGCGAATTGAAATAACGACGAGACACCAGGACCAGCGAGCTGTGCAATTAAATAAACGGACAGAGGATGACTTCCGGCGGCGGTAGTTTAATTTATATCAGGTGCATTGTTAAGGATCCATTGAGGAAGCAAGCAGGAAGCGTGTCGGTCGTATTTCGCACAGAGTCTAACGACCGTGTTGTACGAGATTAACCGCAATTATTTCCAGTATAGTTTTACGATGGTAAATAAATGTACCGCTACGACCGTTTTACCCGGCTTTACTTAAACGGAATTGTAATCAGAGCAAAATATACACCTCATCGTGTGCTAGTTTTTTCTTTGCAAACAAAAATGTAGATTTATTACTTTTCAATCACTGACATTTAGCGTCCTCTTCCTCTCTTTCCTTCCAGCGGCAGGTAATAAATAGTCGCGCAATTAGTGTCGTTTATCAGCTTGCTTTGCTACGTCGAGCAACCTGCATAATCGTAGTATGTACCAGCGTGTAAGTACACTTATGTGGAATATTATAATCGTATAAGCAATATTGAGGGCTTTTTATTCTTACGCAGATCAAATAAAATATAGCTAAGACCCAAGGAGAAATGACAAGTCGAGATGACGTCCAAGTGATATCACTGTGACTTAAGAGGACGTCATGTGGATGGTCATTTGGATGTCAACTTGACTTACCATTTCTCCTTGGGAAGTTCCTCGAATCTAATTCCGATATTGCGTTCTGATATTTCCCGATACCTAGAGGCATATCAAGTACCGTGCTGCGTGAATAAAAATCCTTTCATTTTCAAGAACTCCCTATTTTTTCCTTCGAGCCACACGTACGGCACTTACGTGACGCTCTTGCTCTTGCTTTCGTCCGAATGAACGCGAAGGCGTGAATCGCGGTTGATCCGCACTTTCCTCAATCCTGGCAAAACTACCGGGCCGAATCAACGGAATACAAGTTTCTCCTCGGGCAAGAAGCGAGCGTGACAATCGCGGTTTTTGCGGTCCGATCAATTTGCCGTTCGTCAATAGAAAATTACGTGGTTCCCGCGGTAATAGGTAAAAGCAGTGCATCACGATTTACGTAGGCACTTTCTAGATGTTACGAGCACGAGCCGAACGTGCGAGCAAAAATAATATTCCGATACATCTTGTCCTCGATCCGAGGCGGGTTATCGAACCGCGCAACACAAAATTATGTAGGTATTGACGGTTCAATTGGCTGTGATCTTAAAACCTACACTAGACATCGAGAAGAGACTGTCAACCGCAATGAAGACTATGTATACAGTGGTACTCTCGCAGCATCTCTAAACAAAAGCGTCATTAAAAGTACGAGCGGACTGTTATTCACCTCTCTCTGCATCTTCCGGGGGACTTGCACTCGCGATGCAACAGCCGAGCAGCGCGCACCAAATCACCCAACTCCTCATGCCTCCTCTCGCGAAAGCGCACGATCACACGCGACAAATGGAACGACGTAACGAACTCTACGGACATGCGGCTCCGACTGAGCATCACGCACTGTATCTCGCCTGCCCATCCATTACGCGCCCACGCCATCTCGGCAGGGAATTATTCGAGATGAAAACATCAGCCGTGCGAATCGAATTGACTCACATGTCAATTTTTATATTTAATAATATAAAACTGCGTTATGCGAAAGTTTGGGAAGGTTTCGAAGCTGCTGTAGAGCGAAGTCTCTTTTATACTGAAGGGGAGAGGAATATTAGGAGGGTTAGTCGCGCAAGGCTAAAATATAGGTATACGTGGATCTGAGTCAGTGCTCCGTTCGAAAAACATCGTCCTTTCTAATCGTTCCGCGCTCCGAGGACTCGAACGAAAAATGATGAGAGAAAATTTGAATTTCTAGGAAAAGCCTTCGTTTCAACCGATCGATTACTTTATTCGTCATCAAATTCGACCACGAATTCAAAAAAATCCCAGCTGTTCCTATTTCAAAATGAATAATGCAGGGCTGAAATCCAGACGCAGTTTTAGATGCGTGTCAATGATTTCGACATATGTAGGTCCTGCGGGAGTGGCTGTTCTACTGTTCACAATCATCTAATGTACCGTAGCGATGTTAGATGACAAATTTTATGTTAGTATGTATGTCGCGAATGCCTAGGAAGCTCAATAACACAAGTCGTGAGAGGGGGACGAAACGTGCTCCGAATTTAATCCGTGACCAATGATGAAATTTAAAAAGTTTGAATTAAAAGTAGGTATTCAGATGAGTGAATCAGCAGCCACATTCACTTGTCATTGGATTTTAAAGTTTATTCGCGTATGACCCCACATTATCCCCCATCCTAAGACTTGCTTTCACCCTACAGTTTGCACACCGCAAGTCAAATGCGTTCATTGTCCTTTGAAAGATATACTGACAATGTAAAGAAGGCAATGACCACTCACAAACGAAGTGTAGTAAATACTATACGAATCGAATATTTTTTATGCTGCATTTCAAACTTTAGTGTTATTTCATAGACAGATAGAAAAAGACGTCGTCAGAGATTGCAATTATCATTGAAAATACCAGCAAATTCACGCGCAACAAAGTTTTAATTAATAACGGAATAAAATCGTACCCTCGGGATTGGCGATCGTTTCGGCGCACTTCCTCTTCGGTTTGGACCACTCTACGATTCTCGGGATTCCTCTGGAGGCTTCACGGGCACAGCTCGAGTTCACGTTATTTTTGCTCACGTAAACATTGCGCTTCACGTTCAAGTGACATGCTCCCAATTCCTCGCCGTAGGAAGTGCTCAGCAGCGATATGGCGAATACCATGAGATACACAACACCATTGCTCGTCATCTTATACGAACTAAAACATTATCTTATTATTATTGCAAGTTTCCATTTGCATGCTGCGTAATATAGAGCAAGAATCGAGTCGAATTATGAATTATTTTTCCCAGGTCTAACGAAAGAAATGTAGAAACATCCGTATCCTTTAAAAAGATCTTTTCAAGGACCTAAATCCATCTACATCGCGTCGAATTGACCGTGGAAAAATGCAATTATAGCGTTCACACACACTCGTATATCGACGTACGAATCGTCTCGAACACGTCTTACATCTATGGAAGGGAATCTCTATTAGCTCGAGCACTTAGCACGAAAGTTGAACTAAACCGACTGACAATCGAAACAACATTGAGAGCCGGCCCGGCCGAAATTTGCAATTTATACGGGAAAGTAGGAAGTGTGCGAGAGACTAGAGGTTTTTATAGAAAAAAGTCGATCGGAGTCGTTCTTCTTTGGATCGGGGCTCCCCAACCCCCGCGGCCGGTCTCGGTTGCCCGACTCTTCACGCTTTGATAGCCGATTACAGGTCACTCGTAGCGAGATGCATTGGATTTGGCGGTTTCGATCGAGGCATATCTCCATCGGATTTCTCGATCGTCGATCGCATGGCAACGTGGTACCTATGATTTGCATATCTTAAAATTAGTCTTACTTAGCATTCGTTTGAAAAAGAAAACTAAATCAAAAAGACACGGTCAAATTGCAACTAACAAGTAGAACGGTAGGCGTCATTTTTCCAGATCGAGCATCCTCGAAAGACACTGCCGAACTGATATAATTCGTGACCCGTCAGTGACACAGATTTTACGGGGAAAATTTTTATAATAAGAAAATAATTAAATTATACGATCGAACTGAGCTAATGCCCAACAAACAAGATTAAGCACGGATTTAATATGATTACTGGGGACGGTAGTCCGTCCTGAGGCTTCTTCTGCGTTTTGCCGGAAACCTAGCGCGCAGTGCTTTACCGTCGATCATCAGTAGTTAGCGTTCCGTTACTTTCCAGCTTGCGCGGCGATATTCTCGCGATTGGTGAAAGATGGTGAAGGATGACCCGGAGACGACCAAGCTAAAGCAGGAACTCGAGGACCTGATCAACAAGTGCAAGGTTTGTCTCGCGTCTCAGCTCTCTCTGTCGAGTCAAAGATTGCTAATCAAACGACGAAGATTAGCGAGTTCGAAGCTCAGCTTCGCGACTTTCGTTCGTGAAGCGAGACAACGACAGAAAAGTATCGCGCCAATTTCGCAACTCTTCAGGACGACCAGAAGAAGCAGCAGGATGCGACTTTGGCGGAAGCGTGCGCCGGAGTGGGGGATCCCCCGAAAGTAAAATTAGCCACCAAAAAGCTCCTCAAGGGTCACATCAACAAGGTGAACTCGGTGCACTTCAGCGGCGACAGCAGGTCGGTATAGAAGTGAGGAAAGCAACGCGGTGTCGTTTCAAACAGCACGTACGCCATGGCAAAGTCGGTGAAATGACTTCGATCAGATGAAAGCGACGACGCTCTCTCGGGAGACGCGGCCCGAAAAAAGAACTTGCAACCTCCGCAACTGACTCAGTGAAATTCGATGGTCGCCGAGCGTGAAGGTGCTCCGGTGTCTGGAAAAGATTTCACTTCTAGCGTCAGACGAAAGGGATAAGCAATAACGTCTATCGATAATTGCCAGTCTTCAAATATCCTTTTCGAAGCTCCGGTACCACCCCCAGAGATAGCCCTCAACCGATATAAAGAAACTTCTATCGAATATTTCGACCCCTTTCATGCACGATCATACCGAGCGACTCCGCGAGCATTTTCTCTCTCCCTCAATTTTACCAACGCAACCACAAACTCTCTCTCGACAGACACTGCGTGACCGGATCGTTAGACGGCAAGCTGATAATCTGGGATTCGTGGACCGGGAACAAGGTGCAGGTAATCCCATTGCGTTCCGCCTGGGTCATGTCGGTGGCCTTCGCACCCTCCGGCAATTTAGTAGCGTGCGGTGGCATGGACAACATGTGCACCGTGTACGATGTGAACAATCGGGACTCTACGGGCTCCGCAAAGATCGTCAGAGAACTCTTGGGTTACGAGGGTTTTCTCTCATCGTGCCGATTCTTGGACGACAAGACAATCATCACCGGCTCGGGAGACATGAAGATGTAAATAGATTGATCTCGCGACTCAGCGTGACGATATATTATTACCGATTTTCTCGTGATTATCGCATAGATGCAAGTGGGACTTGGAAGCCGGGAAGAAAACTGCGGATTTCTGCGCGCACGCTGGTGACGTGGTCAGCATCAGCCTAGCGCCGGACAGCAACAGTTACGTTACCGGCTCGGTCGACAAGACTTGCAAGCTCTGGGACATGCGGGAGGAGAAGGCCAAGCAAACGTTCTTCGGTCACGAAGCCGACGTGAACTCCGTATGCGTGAGTAAAACGAACACCGCGGAGGGAGAAAAACGTTCCCTCCGCGGGGAATCGTCCTTGGTACGCGACAATCGAAAATATCGAAGCGAAAACGCGTAAGTAACTCACGGTTATTCGCTCGTCTCGTTCACTCTCGCACCCGGCAGTATCATCCTTCCGGCCAAGCGTTCGCTACGGCGTCCGAGGACAAAACCGCTAGATTGTGGGATTTCCGATCCGACCAACAATTGGCCACTTACAAGCCACCCAATTCAAATCCCGGCTTCACCTCGTGCGGCCTCTCGCTCAGCGGCAGATTCATATTTTGCGGAAGCGACGATAACTCGATTCACATATGGGATACCTTGAAGGTCCAGCACAACGGTAAGAGAGCGTCATAAATTACCTCAGTAGAAATTGACGATAACGTGAAGCTTCCAGCAGAGACGTTGACGTCTGCGTTTAATCTCCTATCGGAAGGTACCCTGTCAGGACACGAGAACCGAGTGACATCGCTCAGCGTCAGTCCAAGCGGGATGGCCGTGGCCAGTTGCTCCTGGGATCAAAACGTTCGCATCTGGGTTTAATGTGAAAGTTGTACACGATACAGCGATATCGTACGCGATTGCAATTCGCCAACAGTTAGAAAACGACAACGGTACTCACACGCTTCTCGCAAAGGATCACGACGTATAGGACGTTCGTTCGAGCGACGCTCCGTGCGAAATTGCATAACAGTGCCGTCCGCTCGATTGGTGCGCTCCGGTAATGACGAAGACACGTGTACGCATGTAGTAACAATTTCTGTAAGGGGTGAAGATGAATTAGGGGCGATCAGTGAAGATGTTCGAAAGTCTTCCGACCTGTGTCAAAGATATTGAATGATTTATATTACGATTCCCTCGCATTATCTACTATTACTATCTACCCCAGTCTCCACGGCAGCTATTCCTTGTCAGTTCATGCAAAATATCACGATAAGAGAAACAATGACGTTGTTAATACTATACAGCCAGCTCTAAGTTCCGCGCATTATATCGTTGACCGACGTGTTTGTATTTTCGTTATTTAAAAGGAATAAAGCTCGAGAATTACACCATTGACAGTCGAGACGATAAGAGAAATCATTTCCTTCGGCCAAGTATCGTTACGTACCTTCTTCGAGTTTGAACTTTATACTTTCGTAGGTGTTTACCTGGTCAATTCGACAGTCCCAGGAGGAATTAATTTTATCCAATTCGACTTCAGTTTCGGTAATTAATAATACGTGGTGTACGATCTATCGACGCTAAGTTTATTAAATGTATGACACGAATTAGGCATTTCGGGAAATACCGCGAGCCCTCGTCGGGAGAGCGAAGGTTCTCGCTACGGAAGAAGAAGGTGCGAAATATAGACGGTGACATGTTGAATTAGGTTCTAATTTAACATTTATTCGCTAGTCTAGACGGGCTATTGCTTATTCTAAAAATAATATTTCACTACGATAATATCATGTCTTCTCCACACTCCCCACGTTAGCAAATTTCAGCTGCATCTAGAATATCTAATAGCGACATAACGTATTTTTAAAAAATATTTCTCTGTTATTTACCCCCCTCCCCTCCCATTTCTCCTTTCCTCGTCCAATCATCACCCCGATAAGTGATCATTCGCGATTAAACGAGACCTCCTTAAAGCGTTTCACTCGACTACGACTGTAATTCTTTGCCGAGAAATTCATCGCACTAATCCCGATGATTCGTCCAAATTGGAATAAGGTTGCAATGATTAGAAATTTTTCGTTAACACGACTAAGACGAAGAGTTCGGGGGTTGTGCATATATTCTCTTACGACAAAATTGTATTCGATGATTATAAACGTCTGCAAAATCATGTAAAATGTACTTCTAAAGATGGATCGTACACTATAAAAACGAATATGACTACTGTCAACGATATTTTACTTCTACCTTGAATTATGAGAATTTCCTTGCGATATCATTAATTAGAGTCGGAAGTAAAATTGCTAGAAAATATTGCATACCACTCTTCCCTTCAAATACACGTTGTACTGATCTAATTCACTCGCTGTGATGCAACGATTATCTCTTGCTATTGTTTCTTTTCAGAGAAGATACGACAATCGGAACGTTGTATCTATTAAACAAAAAGAAAAAAACGATTTTACGTAATATCAATGACTAGAAGCGGTGTATACATTATGCCGTAGATTGAAAATTGAAAGATCTACGGACATACCAGCGTATAAAACATGGAATAATACATGTGTGTAAATCAAGTTTAACGATAAAGTACGATCATTTCATACCGAATGTTCAGAGATTCGGTTCGCGTTATACTGCGAATGTAACGATGTATTATTCCGTATTTTACGTGACTTATACATTTTTCAAATACAGTCTTAATTTAAGTGCCTTCGAAACTGCCCCGGCATTATAGATGCAAAAGCAGACCTTCAAAACTATATCGTTCGATACCCGGGGATCGACGTTCCTGGAGCAACTTAGTCGCTTCTGTATTTCATGTGAATTGGGCATGTTCACAACTTTTTGTACAACTGTTTAAAGTGCACGAATCGGAAGATTAGGGTATTAAAGTAATGTAGGTAAAAAATGGGCCATTAAAAACATGTTTTTCCATTATTTTTGAGATGTTAAAAAAGGCATACGTTTTAAAGCGTCGCACTTTCACCGCCATTTTAACTGACCAATCAGAGTCGGGCAACAGATTCTCCACCATTCACAAACCCGGGTTTGGCCCCTTGCCAATGGCTTTAGTGACGTCACTAAGGATTTCGTTTGAATCGAAGTCAAACTTTAAACATTAAAAAAAAGAAATTAGTGCTCAGAAAAAAAAACACATCTGATTAATAAGCACAAAAAGTATTAACGAATGATCAAAAAAAAAAAAAAAAAATCGTGAACATGCCCAATGGCATGACGTGGCATCTTTAGTCGGTCGACGGCCAACGATCGAACAATTAAAACCACTCGATCCCAAGGAATCGAGCTCTATGTCCATACTTACACCTTCCTCGTTAGGTTGGTGTCAAAGAATACGTTTTTATCCGTCGCGATGACGAAATTACCGTTTACACCAAAGAAAGGGGTGACGGTCTCCCTGAATATCGATAAAAACACAACACATTTCGTTAATAATATTATTAAAGTAATAAATGGATCACCTTGGGTTTTGCTGACATGATAGATATAAACTGTAATAAAGGTATCACAGGGAATACATGTAAAGTTAATGAGTCATAGATTTTAAACAGAGCCGCAATTATATGTACAAACATTTCTAACGAAAAGAAGATTGCGGTTTATAGCAAGGAAAAGAAAGTACAGAGAAACGCAGCGATTACCTCGTGAAATCTGCGTTGAACTATTTTAAAAGATGTCTGTCCGAAACGGACTTTAATTTCATGCATTTCGGAGAACCTGATGAGAGGCGATCAACAAATATAACAACATCGCAGTATTTTTCCAGATCAGACTTAGATCGCACAATATAACATTAATAACAAATTCAAACGGTTCGGTGTCTCAAGTTGCTCGTCTCGTCCCGTCTGAAAAATAATATACTCGAACACTGGACAAAGTGACGGCGTTATGGCTGAAAAACTTAGCCTCTATAGTTCAATGTATGAAAATCTTAAATAGATGCAACGAAGTGTAACTTACGTGTTACGCTACTCGACGGAAGGATTTTACACGAAATACTTTCGAAATTATTAACGCAGTAGCCGATGAACAGAGATGAAGAATTTACTGGTATAATTTATCATTTAAGTATACCGATCCTTACCAAAGTGCCGAAGTAACGCGAGACACGTTACGCGATGCTTTGACTGACGTGTTCAATGTTAGACGTGTGACTGCTATTTAAAAACCGTCGAGATGAACGAGAAGGGCCACGATCACGGTGGCCCCAGCTTCTTTGGTAGCCCATTCGGTGAATTCCAATCGCGAGTCGGCGCCATCCTTACCCGGACTTATTGTGTACGAGCCAGGCCTTACCAATAATTGGAATGCCGTAGACGCGTTAAGCTTTTCATTTGACTGCGTGTCAATGTACCTGAAAGACAAACGGTTCCGATAGGTCACTTCCGAAATATTTCGAGGTTCAACCAGAAGCAGATACTACGATACTCACGGATACTTTCGACTAAATTCCTCGGAGGCCGCGTACTTGATGTTCGGCGAAAAAACTACTTGGGGATTTTGATCCTCCCCGTTGATACTCGTTGTCAGGTTGCTCGTATCTAATTGCTCCTTAGTCAGTAACTCTCCCCTATCTAAGATCCATCTGAAAATTTTACACCGGCGTGATAACGGGACGAACTGACGTAAGGGAAAATCAGCATCCGAGCTGAGGGAGCCGCCACCCTCACCTGATAGCGTCTAGCTGCGTTCCATAAAAAGCCACGTGCCACTTATCCGTAGTGTTTTGAGGAATTTGCGCGGCGTTGATGCAGTGCTTCAGGGGAAATCGAACCCATCCGACCGGTATAGCGAATTCCGCCGGTGGTTCGCCCTTCCTGCAAATATCGCCGTCGCTCTCGACTTTGTAGCACGAGCAGCAGTAGCACAGAACTTCGTCGAGCGAGAAGAATTCGTCCGGCAGTACCAGAGATTTCTTGAGCCTCACGCAAGCCTTCAGGTATTCGCATTTTTTCGAAGAAGGAACTGTCGTGGCGAGCGGCGTGGACGGCATAGACGCGACTTGCACCGACGCAACGGGCGATAAGCCGTGCAAGCTGCTGAAACTCGTGACGTTTTGATGCGCCGTTACGGCATTCACGAGGCAATTGTTTGGCAATTGGTTGTGGCGATTCGCGTTCGCGCGAATATCCTGAGCATTGGCAGAGACGCCGTTCACCGGCGCGGACACGGCGTTGTTTTGCAAGTTCGACGCGGTGTTTTGGCAGGCGACAGAATTGTTCGCAGATGCGCTCATGATATTATTCGAAACGTTGTTCTGATGGGAGACGGTGGTCGTTGCGTTATTGACTTGGCTGTTGGACGCGATGCTCTCGTTTATTGCATTGTTGGCGTTTGTAGAATTGATCGCTGCATTCAGATTGGACATATTGCTAGTATTCGCCGCCGAGCCGTTTTTAATGTTAATATTAGTTGCGTTATTTATCTCTACATTGGTGCACTCGTTTCTCGCGCTCAGTACGTTCGCGACCGCGTCGTTATGCTCCGCGTCGTTATTAGCCTCGTTGGCGTTGTTCTCCGCCTGATTGTTCGGCACCGCGTTGTTCTCGCTCGGATTATGCGGGATTTCGGGGCGATTCTTCAAATCTTCCGACAAATTGCTTCGCACCTCGTTGTTGCTTGCGTCGGACGCGGTCTCCGAGTTATTACTATCGGAATGCGCGCTACTCGACATCTCTTTAACTTGTAAAACGTCGTTGGTCAGATTGGAATTGTTATTGCTCTGCGACGGATGCGCGATGGTCACATTAACCGTGGTATCGCTGCTCGAATTGGAGTCGTCCCGACTCGGTATATTCAGAGATAAGTTCGAGGGAGTTATGGGAACGGCGTTCTCCTTTTCATGGCACTCCAGATCGGCCTTCTCCCTGGAGTTTTCGACGTCCTCCGCTTCCGTGCTCATGCACTCCGCCGGAGTCGCCAATGCCATATTGTTCGCATCGTTACTGGCGTGCAACAACTCCGCGGTGGGACATACCAAAGAAATTTGTTCGCACTGGCCGTAAAGGTCGAGGACCGCGTACACGTACGGTGGCAAATCCGTCGCGGCTACACCCTGATCCGTGCCGTTAATGTACAAATGTAATCTGGAATCTTCGTCAATCAATAGACCAACTATGGAGTTGACTTGAAGATTTTCTAGATTCGCGCCGTACTTTGTTTTTACCTAAAATACGTTTCAACGATCCTATATTTTCTCGTATTCGATGTTAAAAACGCTATTCGTGTTACGCGTGCTCCTCGCTGCAAGAAATGGGGATAATAGTTTTAACCGATTTACCTTAATTCCGTTGTGAGAAATCCAATCGCTACAAATAATCCAAGAGTGCTTCTTAAAACCAAGTGCAGTTAGGGGAAAGCTAGCCTTCTCCGGGGAAATGCAAGTGATTCCGACCAACATACTCGATACCCAACGATCATTGACTTTGTCGATCTTAACGTGAAACGGTTTTCCCTTAATCAACGGACGACTGGACATTACCACGCCTGAAACATCGACATTTGAACATCGCAGCGCATGATGCGAAATAAAATCGCGTATAAGTGCCTGGGGTACTTAACAATTGATTAGAATTCTCAACTGAATCGCTTATTTGAGAAACCCTATATGTCCAAAAAACACGCTTTGAGAAAATCAAAGAAAACAGTTTTTTTTGGCTTGCTACTGAAAGATTGAATGTTCACTGTGCAAAGATGAAGGCTGACTCTTGTTGGATTTCTAAAGCAAACGACGGGAAATAGTTTTAAAGCACGATTTTTAACGAAATGTCAAAATCACATGATTTGGACATATTGGGTTTCTCAAATAAGCGATTCAATTGAAGTACCTTGATTATAGCTCGCCACTCTACGTGCAATAGTTTTCCTCTCCAACTCAATGTTCCTCCCATGATTTTCATGGAACTCGTAATTCCAATCAATCTCGCCCGTCGAATTGACGATGGGCTGCGTCGGAGTGAGTACCATTTCTTGCAAGAACTTCGTCTCGGAAATGTCGATAGACGTATCCATACCGGCATCACTGTCGACGATCGAACGGTCATGACTTCGTAAAGAGTTCCTAAAGAGATTGTGTCGTCTCACGCACCACTCCACCAACGTAAACTTACTTCCTTATCGTGGGCGGCATCGGATCCAATAACAGTTCTAAAGAGTCTTGCAGCCTCAGGCTTGCGTTTGGTGAGATAGCGGCGTTCTGTTGCTTACTGCTGGTAATAGTGATTGCCACCGTACTCCCGAAAAGCTCGACTACTCCGTATACCAACTCTGGAACGTTAGTCGCCGCAACGCCCATGTCCTCTCCGTTTATATAAAATTTCAGATTCCCTTCCTGAGTACGCTTCATACCGATCTTATCGCCCACGCGAAGCCAATCCAAACTGGGACAGTAATTCAAGGAGAGCACGTATCCTTTGTGCCTCACTTCGTTGCCTGTTATCGCAAAATTCGTCGACGTCAATTACTTCAGCGCGGCATTGCCCCCGCTTGAAATGAATATCAATGAAAGAATCCCGAAATAATTACCAACTAAATACCAGGAGTCCGCGGGAATGGCGGTCATTCCCGGTACAACGTTCATAGAGGTCAACCAATTCCCACTGGCGTTACTCAATACTCCTATCCTCAGGGAACCGCTCCATTCGTGCGCTACTTCCTGAATTGCTATTTCGAACACTTCGTTGTTCTCCAAAGGACTATCGGTAAGGAGCACCGCATTGCTGTATTCCCTGCAACGAGTCGCCACCATTCTATCGCTGTTCAATTGAATGTTCAAACCGACGGATTCATGGAATTTATGCGTAATCTCCGTTTGAGCTTGGGGATGAATTACGGAGGTGGGTTGTTGGCTCGTACTGTTTTCCGAGGGTAAGTCGTGTTGCGTCATGGTATCCCTACGCTCTGGAACTACAATTGTCACCTAAGAGATCGAATTGGGAACGTTAGATATCGAAGTTATTCGCAGAGTACACCTTATTCCGTGAATTTTACGCCGCACGTACTTGGGCGCACTGTCCGTATAGGTCGATGACCGGATACACATGCATCGGTAAGCCCGTGCAAGCTGCACCCTGATCCACTCCGTCCAAATAATAATGCAAACTCGTATCCGCGTATCTCATCATACCTATACGATTGCCTTCTACCAATTTATCCAAGTCGCAAGGGTAATTATTCCGAAGCGCACCGCCATCGCGCATAACCGTCGAGCCGGATAACATCCAAGTGTCGTGATCTATGTCCGTCATGGTTGACGGAAATTCTAGCTCGTCCGGCCTTATTGCAGTTACTCCTATAAATGTGACGATTTTTATTAATTGAAGAGTATAACTTCTAAAGGGTCTAAGTGCCAAAAAGCTAAAGTTGGGAAAATCGGCAAAAACAGGCAGATGCTTCAAAGGAATATAGTCAAGCATGTCTTGCAGATTTTTGAGTTTTGAGCCTCTACGTATGCTTCTGCACATAGATCCTTTTCAGGTGCATTGGAGTTTGCACTTACGACCGTTTTCAAGCAAAATATATATTTTTGCAAATATTGCACTTAGACCCTTTAGAAGTTATACTCTTCAATTAGTAATATTTCGCAGAGGTTCCCTTAAATCGTTCGTCTTTTAATCACACGACGATTCGGCCATTACCAGTAAGATTTTTTAGTATTACAGATAAATTTTAGAGCGACACGATATTTGTTGACACAATAACGGATCGATGACTAATTGCGAATGTAATACATCAAGGAATGGTATTATAATACGAACCTGCTTCGATGGCGCCAGACCATCGAACCAGCATTTTATCTATAGTGACTTCGAACATTTCTCCATTGCGCAATGCCCTGTTGGCGATGACAATGGCGTTATTGAATTCACCTAGAGCCCGTGGGCGGGATGCTGTTAAGCCGTTGTTTGTAATTCTTGCATTTTTTCCGTGGAAGTGATGAAATCGTAAGTCGCTGTCGATTAAAGGAAAAATACATTGAAAAGATAGTTATTCCTTTTATAAACCAAGGTGGCGACAAAGAACTTTTCTTAATATTCTCTAAAATTCTCCTGATTTCCCCAATTTTCCGGTTTTCTCGCCACCCTGGATAATGCAAAGATGCGGTAATAAGCAGGAGGTATAAATCAAGAAAAATGATGTTACCGACGCAAGCAGTAAACAGACGAACCTATATAACGTAGTATTGCTAAAACTAGAGTTGTTTGTGGTCGGACTGTAAAAATCTGTAGCGTCGACTATTGTCGCTTGGGCAGCTTGTCCGTACAGATCTATAACGCCGTAAACTCTTTCAGGCACATTCATCGCCGCGGCTCCTTGATCCGCGCCGTTTACGTAAAAGTGCAACGTTGCGTTATCCTTTCTCATTACCCCAACGCGATCGCCGACTTGCAATCTATCGAGGTTTTGCCCGTATTGATCTATCATGGTAGTACCGTTGTGCATTACGCCGTTACCCGTCATCATCCACGTACCGGATCTGTGACCATGCAGGGAGAACACGAAATGATCGCTTACAGTTAACGCGTGATATTCGCGAAATTTAAACATCATTGATCGCAACTCGCGTACCTGACGTTCGTCATCGTAAACGGAAAGTCCAATTCGGTCGGAGAATGCGTAGTGACGCCTATTTCGATGGACCCCGCCCACTTCGTAACAATTTTATCTAATTTCACTTCGAACAATTCATTTGGCCTTAACAGTCTCGACGTCAATACAACTCCATTATTAAAATCATCCAAGGCGCTAAAAAAATAGTCAATAAATTGGTACTGGGTATGAGATATGGGGGGGGGAAAAAGTACAGAAAGAGCTGAGTCAAATATCAAATTAAGCGTACTTAGGTCTGTGAGCAGTCCTTCCATTATTTATTACATCGGCATGCGTGCCGCAACATACGTGAAACATCAGTCTGTCCGGAGGCTCGTCTTCCCCGGTTTCTGAGATCAGAAAAGATTGCTTTCCTAGATTCTTGCAGCTTATCCATCGCATCGCGTGCATATGCGTTATGTTTATAAACTAAAAACATGAGGAAATTATGAAAAAAAAAAAGACTTTACCCTCACCATTCAGCTCCTGCAAATGCAAAGTATTCCGCCTCGTAACGAGATTCTGTTCCTCCCGTTCATCTCGATCGACGATCGTGACTTTCACCGTCATTCCGTACAAATCTATAACTCCCCACACCGAGGCGGGAACCTTCGCAGCTACTCCCTGATTCAGGCCATTTATCAGATAATGAAGATTCCCGTTGCTCCTTCTTATCATTCCCACGCGATCCCCTTCCTGCGAATAACGCGCAACGATCGAAATGCAATCGTTCAGAGATTCGATATTACGAGCATCGGATACACTCGCGGCGATTACTCACCCGCAGTTCATCCAAGTTGAACTCGCCGTACTCGCGCTGCGTACCTTTTCCATTGGTTAAAATTCCACAACCCGACATCATAGTCGTACCAGTTCGCATATTGGTCATCGTCGCCGGAAATTCTAACGCGGTTGGACTGTGCGTCGTGACTCCGACTTCAATACTGCCAGACCATTTGTCGACTAATCTGTCTATTCGAATCTGATTAGGAGAATAGACGAGAATAATCATAAATAGAAACCCCGATAGATTGTGCACACCTTTCGAGATCTTCCTAAATGTCCTTACCTCAAAAAGTTCGTTATCCCTAAGAGGTCTATGCGTCATAACGACCCCGTTATTAAATTCATCGAGCGGCCTTCGTCTCTCCGCAGTTCTAGCGTTATTGGATAATTTGACTAACGTTCCGACTCTCTCATGAAACCTCAACCGATCCTCTCTTATAGCCGCGAGACTTGGATTTTTCGGGAGATTAACGTTTACGTTGACATTTAAATTAACATTCAAATTGGCAACTAGATTCGTAGTTGAGGAACTGGACGCCTCACCGAGGGCGTAATCGTTATTGATTTCGGGTTCCTCTTTCGGTTCGATAGCTTCGGGAACGAGCCTGGGATGAGTTATTGTTACTTGTACGCATTTACCATACATATCAATAACGGCAAATACGCGTGGGGGAATGTTACTGGCCGCTATACCCTGCGAAACCCCGTTTACATAGAATACCAGTTCGTCCTGTAAGAATGAACGTTTTGAAGATGACTTTTGAAATAACATCAAGCAATGACAATTCGAAACAATGAGTACGAGATGCTAATTTCGAAAAATTGCTAAATATTGCTCCTTTATCGCGTCTCATGACTTTTGGCAATCTAATACGTACATTAGACGTTCTTATAACTCCTACAGTATCACCCTCTTGTAAAGTATCAAGATCAACGCCATACAATTCATCAATTATATGTCCATCGTGTATGATACCAGAGCCAGACATTATCCAAGATCCATGACGAAGTTTTCTGGCACATGCTGGTAATTCCATGACCTCTGGGTCACAAGATGTTACTCCAATTTCTATACTTCCACTCCATGATACCATCTATGAGAGAACATTGAAAATTTGTCAAGAATGCATTTTTACTCTTCTATTCTTCTAATTAACGACTGCAGTAGTACAAGAAAAGATTCAAGAAGGATAGAAAATTTGATAAAGAGTGAAATACTCTTATGAACTTTCACACTTTAAAATGGATACAAATTGTATTTTTATGTTATAAATGAGAAGATGCAGAACTGAATTTCTGATACAACTTGTTCTGATTACAGAGAACTTTTATCAATACAATTTTCAAATAAATAAGTAAATAAATAAATTGTCAGATATACCAATTGACGACCAGCACTTTTGCAATCCCTCTCCTAGAAATATGAATGTGCCAAGCAAGCTCCGATTATTTTAACGACGATAAATTAACGTTAATAAAATGTCATAGAATACCAAAGTAATTATTATAGAAACTTTCAAGTAAGGAATCTATTCTAGCTTAATCACATAACACTGGAAAATTTGACAGTTCTCTAGAGGCGCGAACATAATGACTTTTACCTTCTTATCGATGCGTACTTCAAATAGTTCATCATCTTTAAGCGGTTCGGCACTCAGTACAAGTCCATAGTTATATTCCGAGAAGCTTCGCACCGCCGTGCAATTATCATTTATCAAATTTACTCGATCTCCACATTTTCGATGAAACATCTCGGCCATTTGTGTATACTCGCCTCCTCAGCCCTTGTAGGTACATACTACTTGTTCCTCTTGTCACTCATTCATATGTACATATACATACATACACACATCCGTTGTTTCACGTACCAGTGACATCTCTCTTGTACATACAAGAACTCTACCTATGATTTCAGCGCCTTTACAGTGGAGGTTCCTACGAACTATGATATCAAGAGCATGATGCCCTGTTGGTCGCATACCTACCTATAAAATTCTTGACCGTCGGTAAAGCTTCGGCAATGTCGGTATACCGTATGTATCATGCCAAATTAAACAAGCAGAATTACCGACATTGCCGAAACGTTACCGACGGTCAAGAATTTTATAGTTAGAGTTGGCTTGAGAAGAGTGCGCTGTGTGTGCTGCGTGAGAACGAAAAGTGTCAAACGTCTGATTTCCTGATAGCTCTCAATTCGGAAAATCGAAGTATTGAATAATAGGCGAAACACTTCGATCTCTTGAATTAACAGCTATCGGGAAATCAGACGTTTGACACTTTTCGCTCTCACGCAGCACACACAGCGCACTCTTCTCAAGCCAACTCTAACTATAAAATTCTTGACCGTCGGTGAAGTTTCGACAATGTCGGTATCTCTGCTTGTTTAATTCGGGATGATACATACGGTATCTGCTTGTTTAATTTGGCATGATACATACCGTATTACTTCGTGGCTTTGGGTCGGTATGCTACCTAGGTAGGTATGCGGTTATTCCCCTTTTATAAGCTCTAATAACGAGATGGCGCAAGGACGAGGTAAATAAGAAGTAATCTAACATGAATTATAACTTGGCTATGCGTTTACACGAGTTTCCGCATTTTCAATAACTAATACGGCTAATACGAATCCGAGTCGCCCCTGGCGAGTAGGCAACTCTTCGCGCACCAAAGTATCGCGATGATCATTCACACGGTACACGAAAAGTACATACCACCGAGTCTCTCGTGATTCGCGGTTCTCCAGCGAGCTACGAACGAGCGATAACCGCATTATAGCAATTCAATAATAAATTGTAGAACGCTCGAACACTGCATTATGCGCCGGTAATCACAGTAATAAGCAGTTTTAAAAGTAACGTAAGTACGTTGTAGGTAGTAACAAGTAAGCCGTAATCGTTGGGATGTACTTCTATACGTCTAGAGAAGCCCATGGGCGTCATCCTCGTATCTCCCGAGCTATACTCCGCGCTCTGCACCGCGTAGATCTCGATAGGCGCAAGCGTCGGTGATAATTTACAACGTAAATCCCGCAAATCGACCATCCGGCGCGTTTATGCATACGCGATATACGTTGAGCGATCGCGAGGGACTCGATGTGCCTTCCGATAGTTCTTCTTTTTCCTTGGAAGCAAGATAGGCAAAAGAGAGGCAGCAAAAATATCAGGATGAACGCGTGGCGATTTTATGGGGGGCGAGGCGGTGTATACATATATCGCGTGCGCGTGGATTCGTAAAAAATCATACACCCGTCGCACACAATCACGGATTGATCGACAAGTACTTGCAGGCGGAAGCAGAAATATCGAGAAGCGCTGCATCGCCTCGCGGGGGAATAACGGCAAATGCTGCGTACGCCTATGAGCCGGTACGGGGAAGGAATACGCTACGTACCCGTTAAGCCAACATCTAATTTGATAACTGGCGAAAATAATAACGTATATACCGATCCGTTGCGTTCGTGGACCGCGTGCGCGAGTGAATGCACTTGGTACCGGGTGATCGCGAAAGAAACAATAGCGGATTCCATCAAAGTACCGCGAAACGTGGAACTTTCTTCTTATGCGGGAATCGGTGTTCTCTAGGATTTAACAAAGTTATAAGCGATTTGATGGTCACTGTAATAAGACTGTAAACGTTTCATACGTTATTCTACTTGGACTATTAACCTTCCAGCACTGGCGCCTATTTGCAAGACATGAGCACTGGCGCTAAGTCTGTCAGACCCTCTCCTTTAGGATTTTTTTTGTAATTGATTCAAATAAAATGTAATTTTTTATAATCATTATTGGGAGTCACATTGTAGTAGTACCAGATGCAAAATTCAGGGTTAATAAATTTCATTGAGATTTAGTATGTACTACAGCTTATTTTTCCACCCCACCCCTCCGACTTACCAGCTGAAACGTGGCGGACGGGTCTGTGAGACTTGACGCCAGTGCTGGAAGGTTACATGAACTTTCAAATGATTTTGGAATTAATATCCCACCGCATACCCCTGCGTACCTTCGACATGGCTTATTTATATCGATACCAGTACCCGCGCTACACAATTTTTCTTATGATGAAGAACGGGCTCGTGGGAACCTCTGCGACTAGCTCCACGAATCGCGATTGATTCCGCCGTTTATTCGAGGAACGAAGGACCAATTTGTCCATCTTCGTTCTCCGCTCAAACGCCACACCCTCGCTCGTCGTATGACGTATCGGCGGGTCTCATCGCACATCGCGTCCCATATTACGAACCTTCTATTCGAATTCCATCTGATTTCTGAGCGGCTACCGTGTTACTCGTTTGGGGCCCCGGTTAAAAGCGGTGTGAATCAGATATATACATTTTTTCGAGTACGCGCCAGGTACGGGACGGGTGAGCGCAGTGGCGGAGGATGGGAAGAGAGTGCACGGTAGCGATTTATAATGAGCGTTCGACCGCGGCTACTTCGGTAGCGGATGACACTTATTAAAAGTTTTGGCCCGGCGAGCATCGATCTCTCTTCGCGGCTCTCACACGTACTTCTGCTTGTTACGCGTCCACGAGAAATGCCAAACAGTTTAATAAGCAAGTGGTGGCCACGATACAAGATACAACGTATCCCATCCATCAAGCCGGACAGAAGCCATCATTATCGCGGCGAGTCCGGACGTCATCCGGTATATATACCTCGTACATATATCCCTATACCTTCCACCTCCGCCGAAACGAGGAGACGCTTATCTCGACGATTCTCAGTCGTATTCGAAGACACGCGCTTCGTATCGCGCGTCTCTACCAAGTTTTGCTATATTTTTTCAAATCGGGGATCACGCAAACCGTGGCTTCGATGATTAATGCTGTTTTGTACAATAATTTTGTACAATAAGTTTCTATTATAACTTGTCCCTGGAAAACAGTTTATTTATCGATAATAAATATTTGTTTGAATATGGCGAAACAGACATTATATCGGAAGAGAAAATATTCGTTGACTATTGCGATATTTGTTTAGCACAATTTGACCCTCTGAGGCAATTATTTGAGTGAAATAAACGTTTTAATAATTAACATACATTTATTTTCTTATCCTAGCGAAATATTTATTTGGCCGTATCTCGAATTACATTTATTAACTATTAATAAATTGTCTTCTCGGTGTATTAATCGATAATATCTGCCTCTCTCCATGCATCTAAAGTCTCTGACCATAGAAAATATTATTGCTGAATTTTTCCTCAATATATCTTTGCAAAGATCAAAACTACATCGCCTCATCACGCGGCATTTAATCCTTCTCCATTTTCGAGACTCCCAGCGAGGATCGTTCAATTTTCCCGAGGCCTGCCACGGCACCTCCTACATTATACAGTTCATGCGCGCGTTTCCGACACACGAGTGGCCTGTACCTTATACATAGAGCGGCGCGATAGGCACCTCTACCTAATCGACCCGTCATCTAGTCGCGTGCAAAAAATACGTTAATTCGTGGCGCGGGGGCTTGCATGACCGAGCAAATAAATAAAGCGGCAAACACATCGCCGGGACCTCGCGTATTTTATATTGTATCCAGTTCGAATGATTGATTGCGCACGCGCTTTATACCCCGCGACGATAAGATCTCGTGAAACGCCGCGGCTGCCTACTGTACTTGTCATTTCACGTATTGTTTATTATTGTTCCACACATGCGCGGCTTTTATCTCGATTGGAAGAAAAAAGGCAAAACGATGGCGAGGCGTATAGGTGACCCCGCGGGCAGGGCTGGTCGTTGTCGCGGAAAGGACGTCGTCGTAATAACGATTGCGATCGTCAGGCTGCGAATTAACCGTGACGACAGTCGAGTGTGCAGTCTATTGGATTTCGCGCGCCGGGCCGCGATCGTTATCATTGTTAGTCCGTCGAAGTGTCGATCGCAGTATCATGCGGCGGTGCGAAATCCGATACACCACCGTTCGCTCTCGCGAGGAGGTCGCTGGCTCGGGGATAGCGATTTCTCGGTGGCCCCTGATTGCCGCGTTCGGTAGTGGCGGCCAGGGGTCAAGCGAGATCTAATGATTTTCTCTGTCGCTACGAAAAACGTAGGGGAAGAACGATACTATTGAATAGGGCATATATCTGTATATCGATACCTTACTTTGAAAACCTCGTAAGTGCAAATTTTGACAAAAATGCCATTTATAGCTTATTGTGTTCAGATTTTAAACCTTAACGCAGTAAGCTATAAATGGCATTTTTGTCAAAAATTGCACTTACGAGGTTTTCAAAGTAAGGTATCGATATACGAGATTCGAAAGACCGAACACGTAAACTTAATCGCCAGGAAAAAAATTTCAATCATCATTATCTCATTATTTACGAATGTTGAGCCTATATCAGTATAAGATTTTATTATAGATTAAAACATGATCTTCAAAAAAGTATTATACAAATATCAGCCAAAAGCTCATAGGTAGTGAGATAATAGTGATTCGAGTTTCTTTCCTGGGGCGCGTAAATTTAGCCTCACATATAATAGATGTACTTATCTCGAGATATTTTCTTGGCGTAGAGAGTCGACGCGATTGATTATATCACGCTATTTCGCGACCCGTCGCCGATCGCACCGCGGATCTGATTGAATGAAAGGTCGGCAGTCTCGAGCGTTGTCGATATACGTAGGTATAGAGAGGCAGAGAGAGGATCTGGGTTTTGGCTCGAACTGGAGTAGAAGGGTACAAGAAGATAGTAATTACAGAAGCGGGACTCAAACTCGGGTCCGTCGGACCTTCGAGGCACGATCCTCCATAAGTATAGTTGTTTCAGGATCGCGTCGATGCCTCTCTACTCCCGCTATCTCATTTTATTGGTACAGGTTACGTGAAAAATATTCTCCTCGTTACCCGGGGGAGAGAAATCTACTTGCCGTCGCGTCGAGGTACGTCAATTCGCTTTGTTAGGAATTTGTCGGATTATTGCGTTCGAGATTTTTCACTTTTTTGATAATTAAATACCGATGAAACGGATAGACGCGAGCGATTAGGAGAAACGTTACAATTTCTCGTCCTCCCGATTGCGACGATCGTCCTGCGCTTCCAAATAAGCCTGTACCAGCCGGTGCGATGCACTTGCAGAATTTATGGAATCTCGATTTGCGCGCGTGCACGTGGCTAATTCGTGTCTTGTGGAGAGTATCCGTTACAGATCGATGCGGGAGAGAAAATGCACATCTATATACCGCATTCCGCTCTATTCTCTATAACTGGTACCATACCTATAAGGTATAATGAACGTCCCTAAAAAAATTATTGTACGAATTCGTGATAGTACTATCAAGATCAAAGTTAGTCTTAGCGCAGTATAAAACGTAGATTCCGGATTTCTCTTCCCCGATTAACGTTTTACAGCAATAAGTTACAAATTCTCCTATAAAAACATCGATAAATAAATGCAGATGAAAACATTTTAGAAAACCCTTCCTCGCGTCATCGGCCTCACCGATAACGTCTTCCGTGTGTGGCTATCCACTCTCTCGCGCGCTCGTTGCACTTCTTCGACGAACGGGCCCGCGCGATCGCGCCGCCAACCCATCATTATCTCCCGATACAGTATTACCCTTTTTTCTTCCGTCTTCTGCTATTTTATGTTTATCCCTCCTTCGTACCTCTGTACCTCGGGCCACTGTGTACACACTATGGGGTGTCCCAGTTGTCAAGCATAATACACGTCCCGGTTAGGATCAACTACAATCGGCTGCAGCATCCTGGTCCATATGCATAAGTATGTCGTAGCGCTCAACGAATTCATCAGAGCTCGACGTATCGCACGATTACGCTAAACGCGAGCAGCGGGCAATCAGGGATAACGGTGAATAACTTTGCGAAGAAACAGCGAGGTTCATCGAAGTTGCAGGAAAATTGGTATCGACGCTTAACGCTGCGATGGAGGAGCAAAAGAGGGAGACCGAGAGTCTGCTGAAATACGAGCTCTCTCTCTCGTATAGGAGTCGAGTTGAAGCGAAGTATTGATGTCCTGGCAGTGCAGTCAGCCACTTCCTAGCCGGTGTGGTACCCTGACCCAGGGATTGCTGGGAATCAATGACAAATTCAATCCAAGGCAACGACGCCTTAACGATATCTGTAACGCTTTCGACGAGACTCTGAAGTCGAGTGAAGCTATTGTATCTCGGCTCTTTTGTACCTAGCCATATGTGGCTCGATTTTCGCGGAAATAACATTTTGGGGTTTATCGAGAAACTCGTTTGTGACTTCTCCAAGATTATCTCTATGTTTGACGAGTAATTACAAAAATTTCCTTATATATTTTTATTCTACATCTGAGAACATAGGAAACGAAAAAATGTGAGAAAAAGAAGAATGTGATTTTTCCGAAAAAATAAATGTTCTACGTAGCACTGTATTTCGGTCGATTGCACTTTGAAGGTGCAGGAAAAATGTGACCTTTTGAAACGAGCGACGGGAACAGTAGGTATCAGCGTTAGAGCTCACGGTTTGGCAGGGTTTTCAATAGATGGCGATCCATGTGTCTCTTTTGGTGGCATTGTAACGATTATTACAACGAAAGAGGCTATGGGGGTGCAATTACAGCTGATATTGCAATACCTGATATAGGTAGTCGCGTGCGATGTAAATTTTTCGTACAGTCTTGCGATTGGAAATGTTTTTATGATCTTTGAGCATTTATATAAAAAAGAAAAATGCCTTTCAATCGATTCGAACATTAGACGCATGCATTTTGAAATATATGTAGAAGGATTATATTGCGGTCGATCGGTGCTTTCGACTTGATACAACTGACTTACTATGACTCGAGGCACGTTCTAGTTGAGATGTAGATTTATTAGCGATAGAGGTTCTCGATAACAGAACTGCTCGTGCATTACTCCGCCCACCGTGGTGGAGGCATCCACACACACGGCACGAATCTTTCTATAGGCATCCCATGAAAGCCTCGCAGACGTATCGATTCTACGGGAATTTCGTGGATGTTCTGCGAATGTTATTTGTTATACGAACGGAACGATTGATGTTTGGTGACGGAAATGTCGTCGCTATATCGTGGCGGAGCGTTTCGTCCCAGAGTCGGCCTGTGGACTCGTCAAGTAAGGCTATTAATAATGAGTACCGTACCTTTTCTTTCGTATGGATTCTTACAAAATGAGCATCTCATCTTGAGAGTAAATTGTCCTATTTGATCAAATATATATTTTAGCTCATCAAGGGTTGATAAACTCTGTACATGAAATACCGCGTTAAAAATTGAATGGAATCCCATGGTTGCTAACACACGTCTAGAAAGGAGAAAATGGACGAATGAATTGTAGACTAGAATATGTTCTGAAAAAATTGAATGGGAGAAGTAGCAGAACAAGTTTATCATACTTGCAACTCGTTGTGGAGATTATCATTAATTTATTATTGAGAGGTTTCCTTTTTAATAAAATTGTGGCGGCCTGACAGAAGATGGCGCTGACCCTCTCGGCACTCGGTAGTGGTCCGACAACGGTGTAATACATATGTATAGGATGCACGGAGCGTCTAAGGCAGGAGTCGGCCTAGCCTTACTGACGAGTCCACAGGCCGACTCCAGGACGAAGCATGAGGTTTATTCGGGCATATTCAGCCATATTCTCGGCAACTATTGTTTTTCTTGATTTTCGAGATCGATTATCAGAATAGAAGTCATATCGTTCGCTTCATTGGTATGCTCTAAATACATCGTCCCTCTATTAATTAATACTTGTAAAGCCGCATCATAAATAATGATGGGTTTTTTCCATCTGGGTGCCTAAATTATAAAATAATGAATAACATTTTTTGTAGTAGGTGGAATGTCATAATATAGGTATGTAATGTCATGGAATAATCGTACTACAATATTATTAGGGTGAAGTGGGGTAATTGTGTTAATGACAAAAATTTTGAAAATCAACACATGTATACTCCAAATTTTTGGTCAATTTGCTAACTAAGGCATTTAAGTGGGTGCCCGTTGTCAAACGAAAAATCCGTGCCGGTATACGGAGATTGGTTGCGCTTCAACCTTACGAGTCTGATTACCTTCGGCGTACACAAGCGCCTTGGATTTTGTATGGGTAAATCGTGATCCTCCACGCCTCCTCTCTCCCTGCCCGCACCTCTAGATTCGTTCGCGTATAGAGTTATCGCATTCTCATCCCGTATAAGTGTCCATTGTCTGCGTGCAAACCCGTATAATATTTATACTAGTTATACCGCGAAGCTGACGTACCGATGGCAATTTTACTCTCGTAACGCGGAGATGACGATACGTGGGATAACGTGTCAATGGGATGTAAAGAAATCATGCAAAATATAAGGTTTCCCTGCTGATATGCAAAGTAATACGCTTTATACTTCGGTGTAAATAGGTTTTATGGTTGCCTTCCGCAGGCGCGGCACTACTTGTGAGTCCGGCTACGGCTACACTAATAAAAAAGACAATATACTTCATTCACATACACACACACACACACGACCATCGGTGAGATTGAATACGGCGAACCTCACGGTATAATTGTTTCAAGTAGATATTCACTTGTTTCAACTTCAAATCGGTTGCTTCAACTCTATTTGAAGGGCTTATTGGAAAAACGTGACAAGCCACCAAATCATTTTATTGAGAAGACGAGCTTTGAAGTTTCATAAAAATCTGTAAAATGCACATTTGATTAATATAACCCCTCAGTGTTTTTAACAAATGTACTCTAGCTCATATATTAACGTCTACAATCTTAAAGTGTGAAAAAATAACACAAGGGACTAATACACAGTAAACTATTTATTTTTGAACAGAGTGTGGCTTGTCACGTTTTTCCAATAAGCCCTTCATTTACTTTTCCTCGCACTCTTATAGCATTGAAACAATTGCACCGTGAGGTTTGTTGTATTCCACTTCAATGATGGTTAAACGAAGCATTTTTTTGCAGAATAACGAGATAAATAACGAACGAATCGAGCGACCAATTTCGAAATCAGTTCTCGCTACGAGACACGATTGCATCCTCAAAAAATGAATCGGCGGATTTCCCGAAAAAGATACCTATTAGGCAGTCCGATCCCCACACGAGCGAAACGGTGAACCGCGCGTCGGGGTTTCGGAGCCGAGCGGTGTGTATACGCGGCGAGAAGATGAGAAACGTCGCGGGAGGTCTCATCTTTACTTCGTAGGATTGATGGACGCTCTCATCCACACGCACGACTTTTACGCGTCGCGGCCCTCGGCGTTTGAGTAGCGTGCACGTGCTACGTATACACGTAAACTGGTAATCACAGGTCGTTAGCGCCTCATTCACACTGGACGTCCGGGACGTCACAGCGAGCTGCTTTACTTTTACCGAACGCTTACCGATCGTTGATGCTGCGCGGTGCAGCCCATACGGAGGCTGTTGTAACGTCTCGGGGGAATGATGGAAGACGGGAAGCAGAGTTTCGAGATCGCTTCTCAGATTTGCGGGTTATTTTGCGCGGGGAAAGGACATTGCGATGATTTCTACGCGTTATACGTAAAAATAAATAAGTAGGGAAAGCCGTCGAAAGCTTCTGCTGAAATTATGCAAAGTATGAGGAAAATTCGATTTTCCTGGTAAACTTATCATCGCACCTTTCACGGATGAGGTGACTAAATTGAATGTAAATCCAGAGAACGATGTTCAGAGAGGCTCCACGCGGCATACAATTTCACAGGCGGCAATTCAGCGGCTCTCGTTGTAACGTTAAAAGGCTCCCTTCTCAACACCTCATCTCCGAGGCGTGTGTTGATGATCTTCAAAACTGGCTGCGGGCTCATTAGTATGTGAAGGGTGGGTGCCACCTACTGGGCGGGGCAGCGGGTCATTGAAACAATAGTGTTGTGACTCCGGCTCATCAACCTCGTCTCTGCGAGGGAGCTGCTTCGGTCGATTGATTCCCGCGTGATTGATCGCCGCTCATTTTCGACGCATCGTGCGCCAAAGGCTTCGGCCCACTCACATCTGCGAACAGACTTTCCTCGGACTTGTTTCGGATTGCTTTCGTCGAATTAGGTGTACGATTGCAATTAAATCATTCTCTGTGGACCAACAAATTAATTTACATCTATAACTCAGTTTTAAATGAGAACTCCAAATGAAGTTAAGTTAAATGCTCAACCTGGAATTATTTCTCGGATTTACTCAGAAAAATTTCTAAAGAAGCCTCGACGCCGGTCCTTGTAATTCGATCCTTCGCAAGAAATCGTTCGATTCACCTAATTATCGGCGCGCCATTCGTTGGATTGCCAATGAAGATGTTTTTCCTCGCGCGAAGAAGCGGGGTCCACGATTTTATTTCGATGTCGCGCGCTTTGGAACGTGCTCCATGCAGGTAACCTGTCCCCGTGCGAGCGAGAGAAGGTAACCTAGCTTATACGAGCGCGCACAGCCTAGCCGCGCGGGTCCCGAGGGGAAGAGTAGTACGAGTCATACATTAGAGAACTGTTGGGGACACCTAACAAGCTGCCAGGACACGTTTCCCGGAATTAGCGGCCGGCGAAGATTCAACCCTCACGGCTTGTCCTGAGCAGGACTCGCGTTGCGGCCTACGATCACCGGTGTCCCTAGCTCTCTGACCTCTCTCCTCCTCTTTTTCTCTCGCACCGCGTCCTCCGGTGACCAGGGGAAGCTGCGTTTCGTGGACGGGATATTGTTTCACTTCTGAGCCTCGGTTCTTTTATTGCTCGCCTCGACTGGGTGACAAATTTCGTTGATACGGAGAAAAATTGATGAAAGGCTCCATCCGTCGACGTATATTTTATAATTGACGTAGTAGAATGCACCTGTGTATGCCTTGTTAAATAATACTCGATTGATTAATCGTAGGTCTGAGATAAATCATAGCGATAATCGCACGGATCCATCTCTGATCCGCAATTTATGAATCAAGTATCGTTCAAATAAACGTAATTGTTAGGAAATGTGGCGATTTAATTTTTCGTTTAAAGAATTTCACCTTTTTTTCACGAATATGTAAACACTTCCTACGAGAAATATCTTCTCGCTCCGAGATGATCATCATTTTCGAAAGCCTCCGAGTTTATACCCGTCCTGACGTCATTTCCGCGCGATGAAGACAGATCACTCCCGGTCATTATACAGATATCATCAATGGAATCGCCGCTGATCGCGTGGCACCGCCGCGGAGAGCGAGTGAGAGCACGCACGAGCGCGGCGAACGTTAAAAGTCGAGTTTAAGTCGCGTCGCGAGAAGAGCGCGCGTTAAAAACAAATCTCCCGGCTAGGTATACCGATAAATTAATCCACAAACTCGTCCGAGTTAAGCCAGGGGCTTCCTAAAATACCCGAACGAGTTTACCAGAAATAAAACAAGTCCTAATTAAATGAAATGGTCGCCGGGGCCAGGACGGACGGCCCGGCGCGCAGCGCGCGGTCAATAGTTTTCCCGGGGATTTCGAATTTAGTGGTTTTTGTAGACACTGCAGCGTGTAGCGCGCGCGCACGAGGACGCGGGGTTTCGGGCGACCGTGCGTAGCTTCGAACGCTTTTCGGGCTAGCGAAAGATACGAACGCCATTTAAGCACCTCGGTGGGCGTGAAATATAGCGACGATGTGGATCTGTAATTACAGCGTGTCGAGGAATTTCGAAAAGCCGGAGAAATCTCGTCGCCGGTGCGCACGACGTCGCCGAGTCGTCGCTGCCCCGAGAGACGTCATTTATTCGGAGAATTTTGTCGATCGGGAGGACGGCTCTCGATCGACCTAGTTAACTTTACGAGCACTATTTCATTTAATAGATCGTATTCGGCTTCTTCGCAAAAGAATTCTTTGAATTTCCTAATTTTTCTCGAGTTAACGACAGCATTATTACCGTCGATAGTATTGTAATCCAGAGTTACCATATTTTCATCACTTCGGGGCGACCCTCTCGCGCCTTCGAATCTCGCTTCTCTCGCGCGAGGAATCGAATGGATCCGGTCGGGCGAGTCTCGCGCGAAGAGGCAGCCTTGCATTAAATCGTCTTCGTCGCGTCTGCTTTGTTCGGAACGTCGGCCCGTTCGAACCCCTTTCTTCGGGGGTCCAGTTCAGGTAGCTCGCCGTATCAGAAACACATCGTGTCGTACACGACCCACGCCTGATAACACTATTACCCGAGCGTTTCACACGGAGCTCTCGGCTTCCCCAATTAGAACGCGATTTCGCGAATTCTTAGAAGGCTCGATTTTCGAGGAATGCCCCGCGCGGATGATCGATCGGCGCGTCGTATCGTTAGCGCGAATCACGAACGACGTTACACGACACGAGTACGCGTTTCTACGTGTACGTACTTCCATATGTGGCGTCTGGTAAGGTTTTTTCTATACGAAATTACGAAGCGACGTTTTTTTTTTCGGATTTTGAGACGGTTTGATTTTCGAAATACCGTGTGTACATGGCCGGCGAATTCGAACGACGTGTGACGCATTTGTATACGATATCGCAATCAACTTTTCTTCGCGAAATGACTAAGCGACGTTTCGAACGTCAGGAACATACATATACCTACACAAGAAAGGAACTAATTGCACTGATTGACAGAAATTAAAATTTCACTCGAGCCGGGTCAACCATAATTCGACTGATCACTTCCCCGTATTTAGCGGCGATGCGCGATCTAAGCGAACCTAACTCAATCTAACCCGATCCACGAATGTTGCCCGATGCGTGTAGGTACATACGCTCGCGTATATAAGTACATACATCGTGACGCGGTATAAGTGAGAGCCGCTCGTGCAGCAGTCGATCGAGCGTAGTATGCGTGCATACTCTCAAATAATAAATTAACGCGGGCGTGATTGACATTTCGTGCCACACACGAAGACGTCGTTTAATAATCGACAAGGCCGCGCGAAGCGGATGACTAATGGTCCAAAAGTCAATTCGTTCAATCTAATCGTATACCGCGCGCAGGGTAAATTCGATATCGAACGTATCGCATTAGCTATGCTCACTTAGCGCGTGGGCGGCGCAAACCGGAAATGGTCTAACGGGTCATCGTTGATTTAGGCTTCTTTCTTCGTTTCAGTTTTCCTCCGGTCAAGGTCCCGCCGCATCAATGAGATTTCTTCTGCTTTCGATGACGCGCCTGCCAAGTATTTCTTCCTTTGCGGTCGCTTGAATGATTTTTTTTCGGGACATTCGAACAGATGCTTCTTCATCTTCTTCTTCATCTTCAGCATCTTCTTCATCATCTTCTTCATGTTCTTCTTTTTCTTCCCAGCGTCTTCCACCACGTGCGAAACTGTAGAATAAAAAATAAACCGCCCAGCGAAACTCTTCCAAAATCTCTCCTCTGAATCTTCACCTCCCCACCGCTCCCTACTCCCTCCTCGCGCGGAGATCGACTCTCACTGGTACGCGTCCTCTCTCCGATCCAAAGGTAGTCATAGTCCTCGCGGCCGACTCCAAGTGAGAGAGGGAGAAAGAGAGGGAGGAGAGAGCGATCGTGGGTCAGGGGTAATGAATTCCAGAGGTTAGGGTTGACACTCGGAGCGGCTCCGAATGTTTCGAATGGTTTCTGCCTCCGACCTTTTATCCACGCAGGGCCCTCCTCCTCCTCTTTCATCTCCCCTTCTTCTTCTTCTTCTTCTTCTTCTTCTCCTCCTCCTCCTCCTCCTCCTCCTTCTTCACCCGCGTGTTCCTCCGGCTTCAGAGGCCGCGTCACCATTGGGTCCCAGCTATATAGCCTCACGAACGAAACGACCGTGTGCTACGGTCGTGTTCTCGGTTCCTGGAATCACTAATTAGTGTCCCTCCTGTTTTATTCCTCCCCGTCCACTTAAAAATCGGTGAGTGAACGGCCGGCTCGACGAGTCCGATTGCCCGGCGTTCGACTCCGAGAGACAGATTGACGCCTGGGATGACGATTCTATTTCGTCCGCCCCTTCCGTCGCTGTAGGCTTCGAGCGAGGGTTGTTGGTACTCGATACATACACGCTTCCGTAGAGAGGGTCTCTTCCATGCTCAGTGAAAATTCTAGGTGAACCTCTTCCAAAACTTCCCTCTTTCTTGATCTCCTTTCTCATGATACTTACATACGTATAGCTGTGAGCAAAGATTTTCTTCTCGCAAAGAGAATCCTGAATAACTTAACGCGCAGCATCTCGAGAGGCGACGGCCCCAAAGGCGCGTCCCATCGGTGGTCCACGGGCTGTAGGTACACCTTCCGAGTCCGATCGACCGACGAGTGACAGTCGCGGAATGTCCGCCGATCGTCCATCGCGGGATCGGCTCGGAATAAAGCAGAAACGTGACTGGCGCGTGAGCGGCTCCTCGCAATTTACGTCTAACGGCGTTGGGAGTCGCGGGACTCTCGCATACCGAATAACAACGTTGTCCCTCGCGCTCTCTCGCCGCTGCCCCGAGAATAATGTCTCTTATGTAGATCCGATTTCGATAGAAAAATACCACGCGAGAATCTAGTCTCCCGCCCCCGTGAAAAAGAGAACCGCGAGTTTACGCTCGGCGTTGGCCGGGGCGCGCGTTGCGGTAGCGGCAGGAACGGCGATACCTACCTCGTCATCGGATTCCTTGCGTCTTTCACCCGCATATGATATCGCGTGTGCGTTAATACGTACTTTATTCGAACTCTCCGGATTGATCCGCGATGAAGATGACGAGTCCGAAGGAAGATGAGAAAGATACGGTGCTTCTTCTCGTCGTGTCGCTTCTTATTTTGACACTCGACTCTCTCGCCGTGGTTCTGAAGCTTTCCCATTTGATTAATTGCAGCTCCATTGACCGACAAACGCAACGACGACTGTACACTTACAACGTGCTTCCTCATCCAGTCGCAATATCTTCCCGCATTACAGAGCCGCCCCCCGCGTGTTAGCATTTACATAATCGCAATTACGCGACGATTATATAACTATAAAACGCAAGACAGTCACGTTAACCGCCTCGCCGTAGTACCGCGCAGCGAATCCGAAACATACCTCGAAAGACTAGCTCGCGATATCCACGACCCGGAGAGTATTTCAATTAAGTTCCTTTTTCAAAACAAGACAGTTAAATGACAATTTCGTGTCACTAGGTCTCAGGCGCTCTAACAAGCATCTTTTCTTCGGACACGGGGCCTGTCCGAAGCCGAAGAGGCCGCGCGCTGCTGCCTAAAGGGAACGGGGAGGAAACACAATGCGCTCTCAGTCAGCGCGAGCGAGCGGCTCCCTGCCGCAACAGATAGCAGTTTTTTGCCCAATTGAATTGAATGTAAAACACGGCTTTACATCAATCTGAGCCGCGAGGCTGAGTGACCTGAGTGATTTAAGTATCGGCTCACCGCGCGGTCTTTAGAGCTTTCGTATAAACGCGTGTATGTACGCCAACAGGGAGGTTCGCCAAACGTTTCTCGATTAGGGCGCGGTGACGACCGAGCGAGAGGGTGCGCCGCGAGTCTCGTGGAGGTCTTGGAACGCGGCGTTCTCGACAAATATTTTAAGCGCTCGCGAGATTTTGCTTCGTCGAGCTTCGGTGTGGGGGTTGTTTTTCTTCTTTTCGCCGAGGGAGTGCATCCTATGACGTCGTATCGCTCGGACAAGCGTCACGATTGGTCCGTTCAGCTGTGCGGGGAGAAGGAAAATAGATCATCTCTCTGTACATTAAATCGCGTATTGTCACTGCCAGTCAATTATAGGAGATGAAACGGGGGAAGGAGGTTCTAACAGGAGTTTTAAACGAGCATCCTATACGAGCCGACGTGGAAAGACTTGAAGACAAGTACCCGCGAAGAGATCTAACTACCGTATAGCGACTTCTATCGAAGTTCGTATACGCTTATAAGGACGGATTGCCTCTAAATATGGACAGTCCTTTCCACCGCTTGGAATGTCCCTCGGTAACGGTCACGTCACGTCGTAACCTTTGCCTTGGTACAGAGGTGAGTGTCGCTTCCCTTGTACGCATCTCTGACACTGTACATTAATCGTCAAAGAAATTAACAATCCAATCTCTATTTGTAACAATGCGTAGATACGTCGTATTTTTTTTAGAATCACGATTAGACGTAATTACCATTGATTCGAGACCATTTCTTCACCCCGACGACGACCATCGTCCTTCCCCCGATTTTCTATATGGAAACAAAGATCACGTAACGGCGCGATACTCGTTATCCGCGAACAAATGCCTCGTACCGACTCGTATAATATATGGGGACCGGTCGAGCGAGACAACGGGTCCTGCATCTGGAGAAACGCTCCGTAATAATTGGACGTGTAGTGGTACCTCGCCGAGTGGCTGCCGGCACCACATTTGCCACTATGATGGATTTTTTGTCAGTTGGGGAGAATTTTTTGCGGGCAACCTGCCGCGCGCGGCTGCCGACGCTGGTGGCTTTGCATCGGACATCAGAATCAGCCTTTTTTACGAGGCCGCTCAATATCGTCCGGCCAGACGTCCCGGCGGGGGCCCCCCTCAGCCTCGCGGACGAGTCCGCATCAGGGGAGGACCCCGTTTCGTTATTCTGCCGATTTCGCGTTCCGCGGAGAATCCCTCTAATTCCTGGGCAGGATAAAAAGTCCGGCAGTGTTGCACGGGCACTCGAGCATAGGCGAGCCTATGCGCGCGTCATTTCCACGACGTTGAATTCGGTGCGATTGACTTTCATCGCGGATCGGGAATGGACGGCCTTACAAGGTTAATCGTAGCTCGGCCTGCGGACAAGCGAGGACGAAACCGGCGTGGCGAATGTGTGACGAAAGGATTTAACTGTCCGTATACCACTTCTATTTTAGGCGTTCCTAATGGCACAACGTATAGCGTTCCGCGCGGTGACATACTCTGCGGACGGACAACATTCTCTCCTGCCTTTCCGCTTTGCTCATTTTGCTCCTCTCTTCGTGCTCCTCTTTCGTCGCTTCTTCTTCTCTTCGTGAATGTCCTTTCGTCTCCCACCACACACGTTTTGCTATTCTCATCCTCGCTCGCGCTTCTCTCTGTAATTATGTTTGAACCTAGTTTCCTTCGCTGTTTCGAACGTAGGATACATTTTCGCCACCCCGAAGAGTTTTTCCCTCAATCTACACATGACAGATGAAAGAGACCATCTCACCACGCCTTATTATATTATCTCCAATCAAACTACACGCGGATAATTTTCAGTCCTTTGTACAAACAAACATACGTCTATAAATCATCACTCTAGGTATGAATAATACCAATCTTCAAAATCGTCTACGACTACCGGTATAATAGCCGCGGCAAAGCGCGGCAACAAACCTTCCCTCCGTATACCGGTACAACGACGCGACACGAAAAGAAATCCCCGTCTCGCGGGACCCCAGTGAAGCAACAATTAAATAAACCGCATCGCATTCCCGTCCCAGGTGTGGTGCATGTCGGGCGGACTCTTCGCGTCGGGGTTTGGGCATCCGCTTATATCCGTGTTGCGTGTAGGTGCGCGGAGAGCGCGCGAGAGGAGGTGCAGGTATACAGAGGTATGGGGTGTATAGGGGGTACCCACTGTGGCCAGGTACCTAACCGTTGTCTTAAGGCTACCATATATTACATCTCTCCCGAGGCATCCTCGTCCTCGTTCCACCATCGGCGGGGATCGATTTCCCTCTCGCTCCGCGCGAGAGCTCGAAGAGGTCCCACAGGCCCCGTGTCGTCGCGGGCATTCCTGGAGCTGATTTTATTTGTAGGATGTCAACCAGTTAGAGAGAGGAGGCTAAAGGCACGGGAGGGACAGAATGTGAGGCCGGGACCACGGCATGGGGAATGGGATGGGACCGAACCGGACAGGACCAAACGGCAATTAATTCCCCTCTAGATTTATCGTGTCTAACTTCGATGAGGCCTACGGATCCTATTACCGACCAATGATTTTCAGACCACTTTCCGAGACGCGATTATCGCGTGCCAATCACCCGGCGGGCTGGCTGATTTGTCATCTCGTTTGTGCTGAGGGAGAAAAGCTCTTTTCCGTAAAAATCCGTAAAAATGAGAACATCTCTTATCCCGATTGAAAAAAATTTCTTCGATATTTTAGATCGTAAATGAGAAAATTCGAAATGTCCTGCGAGAGATTCGTTCTATAAATTTGTCGCTGATTTGCTGTATACAGGGTTTTTGGTTTAATATACGCCAGTGAAGCGGGTTGCATATCGGTTGGCGCACCACATCCGCTGCGTTTTCCTGTAATTCAGTGATAATACCGACAGCCAATATCCGAACTAAATACCAGGTAGATGTATCAGTCTGAGAAACATCGATCATCTCAATAGTGGTGAAATAAGATGACCAATGTTTTTCTTGGCTGTCGGTATTACCACCGAATTATAGGAAACCACAGTCAACTAACTCTTATAATTTACAACTGAATGTACACATTTATACAATTTCTTTCAATTTTTCTCTACTAGTAGAACGTACAAAGACATCATCATTTGTGACATAATACATTTTTGCAGTGCCAGTTTTATCGTACAAAGGAATTGTTAATCGTGGGAGCCAAAGTGATAAAATAGTGTCTTAAATACGGTATCGTTGTCTAATGAATATTACTAATAAATACACCATACGTAGATAATAAATTTGATGAAGTAAAATATGACACTTATAGTAATAATAAGCTCACAATCGCTCTTCATAATTACGCGAATTGGATATGAAGCTTGCCGTGAAGAGTTTTATACGATTCACATGGTAGACACGCGTTAGATGATACACTTTCGAATCTAATATCCGCGCGACGGAGAGCTCGCGGTTACCGCCGGTAAATTCAACCCACGTACGAAGAGAGTGGCTACATCGTAAAGCAGAGTTATCGCGTCGCCGTTGTCTTCGCTTCTCCGCTTCGACCAGGTGCGCTGTCAGCGCGACGTGAGGTCCGAAAACACGTCTTCGCCGGGCGGCGAGAGAGTGGTCGTCTAGTTTTGCGGAGGGGCGCGGGAATCTCCTTTGAAAATATTTTTTCAACCCTAATAAGGCACGAGTCGAAGCACGAAATTCCATCGCCGCCGGTAGCGACGATCGTGCGGGCTTTCCACGTCTCCGCGCCGCAGCGGCGGACGGTGGCGCGCGAAGACCGATTTCGAGGCTACCGTCTTTGGTCCTCGCCCCTTCCCCACCCCCCCCCTTCATTACGCGGAGATATTTTTCTTCTCGCACGCCGGAGATTCGTGGAGACCGATAAGGCGGGAGCCGTATAGCGCGCGGTCAGAGAAGGAAAGAGAGAAACCGTCGAGTTCCAACGCGGGGTGGAACGGCTACCGCGCCTAAATATCGCCTCCACCCAGCGACCGCCGCTTCTTCACATATCCTCGCTCCTTCGGCGTAGGTGTGTCCCGCTGTGTGCATAGAAGCTTTGTTCCAGATTGGTAGCTCATTAAAACACATCATATCTCGTACTCTCTGACAGCCACCCACCGCGGGGGGGGGGGGGGGGGGGGGGGTTCGGAGGTCCATATACCGCAGAGCCGAGGTTAATGACTCTGGTTTTCGTGTGCACCGGTATTTATCGGGGATGCGCGCGTAAATGCGATCGTCCTTAATTATTCCAGCGAAATTCCGTGAAACGTGTATCGAGTTTCCACAAAATAATGCAATTTGCTAAAAGCGAAAGAAATTCGAGGACTTTAGTAAGGTGGCCATATTGCACTGAATTTAATTTAATAATATTTCCGAGGGGTTTCTAAATGTCCAAAAAAAATTCCTCGACTCGGTGACAGATTTTCACAGTACATCTCACCTCGAGACTCGCGATCCAATCTCACGAAAATAGCGAGATAGACTCATAATATTCGATCGCGGAGTTTCCTCCCGCCGCGAAGCCCGTACAGAAAATTAGCCCTTTCTTGCAGTTATCGCGCGCATAATGGCCCTCGAGTCTTCCCGTCACGAGCACCGTAGATCGTTGTGTGCCATGGTAGCAGGGACTGCCCGCTGGGCATCCCAACACTATCGGTCCCGCATCAGCCCACGGATTTCAGAAGCTACCAACTTATATCCGAGTGTTTATATGTTTATGCTTATGTGTGGCAAGTCTTTACGGACCCCCTGCTGTCGTTACTGCACACGTTCCGCTCGGAAGGGTGGGGCTTGCAGTGGGTATAGCCTGCTGTACGTTGGGCCAGGTTCGGGTGTTGATACCCTAAAAATGGAGCCACAACCTCTGCGTCTTTCGACGCTCCTCGCGAATAACGATGCGTGGGTGCAAACGGACCCTGACGACGATTTTTAACGGGGCGAGGCGTTCTGCTCCCTCGAAAAATGACGGTCACCGGTATATCGCGCTCGACAATGGCGAAATCGTATCCAATGCCATCGAATCACCGGTTATAAGTGGCACTTACAAGTCCAGCGCGACCAACGGTGCCGTAGATATATACCCGCCGACGTGTGCCGCGGACACAAAAGTACAAGCGCCGTGTGGATGCGGGGAACCATTAAAAAGCAATGACAAAGCAGTTGCACCGCGGCTAAGCACTCTCCCGCACAGATTACGAATCACATTAAAACGTCTTTGTGTGCGCGAACCCATTATAGAAATAAATGCATAACAACGAGCGCGCGGTCGCCTTTAGCCCGCGCCAGATTTAATTACGATTCAACCGGTTTATTAATACTTAACGAGGATTCGTGTCTCGCGCGCCGGTCGCGCTTCTCGCAATCGGCGAGTCTGCCGCGCGCCAAGTGCGGAACGTTCGGGGCGCCGCGCGATTATCTTTTCGGGCCGCGAGATTGGTCCAGCGGAGAAAGGAGCGTCGTAACGACTACGAAGTGGCATTGGACATAGGTACGCCCTCTTAAGGATTCTCGAGCGTTATACTAAAAATAGTGAGAAATGCTTGAAAGTGATTGCATTCGGTAGATTGAAGTAAAAAAAAAAATTCAGTTAAATTTTCAAGACTTTTAGGAAGCTCGTTGCAAGGATTTTTGAATAACAAAATAACATGTGTTCTTATGGGTTATAACCAACAAACCGCGATATTTCTGAGAAAAATAGTGAAAAAATTCTGAAATTGTTTGAACAGCAAGTTTAATAAGCTAAAATCATCTATACCAATTTTCACGTTCATTAAGAAGCCCGTTATTTTTTTAATTAATTGTTCTTTATAAATTTAACCTTTGATAAGTCAATGTGGCAACGTTGCATGACGTCACAACATGAACAGTTGTTTTGGGCTCCATTTTGGAACTCACAGATAAACACAAAAACTACTGTACGTCATACGTTGTTGCCACATCGCACGAAGAACATACTTTAGAGTGTTACTGTACTTCAGTGGACTAACTTTTAGCAGGGAGAAAGCCCCTGTACCGCTCGAGAAACCTTAACGCGATTCCCTCGCGCGTTCCACGCGGAATTCTGCCGATCCGGGCCTCCCGAAAATGTATCGATCTTTCGAAAATATACGGAACGCCCGCCGAACCGCGCGGTGCGCTCCGGCCCGGCCGAGATCGAGAGGCGCGGGACCATTTATCATACAGGAAACAATAGGAACTGGCAAAACACATGCTTCGCGCCGCTGCAAAACCACAAAGCCAGATACATAATACGCCGGCCGGGCAAAGAGCGCAAAAGAAGGATCGGGGGCCCGCGGCGAGAGCCGAGAGCCTCGGCCCCTTCATTTGTTAAAACAATATAACAATTCATTTTTGTCACATTCACCGCCGTTGTCGCCGTCGCCGCCGTCGCTTTCCTCTTATTTGCGCGCACCCGCGTCGCGGATTGTGTTATAATCGCTGAGCTATTGTCTCGCGGCGAATATGAAGGGGATCGTACGCTAGGTTCGTCGGTATGTTTAGAAATTAGGGGAAAAGTGATTTCGATCGTTTGTAATATTTTATAGGAGAATTCCTCGTGGACGTGTTTTATTCCATATCAAAAAATGTCCATTGAAACGTGGAAGAATATAATAAGATGCAGCACGGATCGTCGAAAAAAATCACTCGTATATCTTCCGACCACCATAAACATAAAAAAACCCAAGTGATACAATTTTATTTGGATTATATAATATATAGTCCGTATATGAATTTGGTCCTATATATGGGTTAAATATGATTTCTATATAAATCATATAGGTATATGAATTATACAAAATTTTAAAAAATTCAAATAATCCATATAGTTCATGCATGATTTATATAGAAATCATGTATAATCCAAATATGATTATAAATCCATTGTATGGCTATATATGGATTATAAAAAAATAAGAAATTTCAAATAATCCATATAGTCCATACATGATTTACATAGAAATCATAATATGTGATCCATATACGACCAAATTCATATATGGACTATATGTACGAACCACATAGAACTTTTCCGCCTGGGAAAACTTCCTAATAAATTTCCCCGGCATCGAACGCATAAAAGTCGAACTAGAACAGAGCTCGCCAAGTTCTAGTGCACCGATAAGCGCTCCCGGTAGGAAGAGACACCACGACGAACGCACTACGGCACTCGTCGCGGACCGACCATAACTCACATGCTACCGGCGCGGCCGTGCAGCGAGACCGATGAAAAATATTCGCGCGCGCGCGACCGCACGTTACTTATATATATTTATACGTTAAACGCTCGCCACACGCGGAACATGTAGGATTCTCCGGTTGCCGTTTCGCGTATGAATAGGTGGATATACCGATCGATAAGCGATACCGCTCGAGAGAGTGTATGAATTCAGTGGCGATGCGAAGTCGAAACGCGCGTCGAGATTTATTCGACGGGACTCTCGTTCTCTTTCCGAGGTGCAACGGGGGTCCCCTTCGGATTCGAAGAGAAAGGCCTCGACAATTTCTCCCGTTCTTCTCGCGCGCGCGCGCGCATAGATTCGATGACTCTGACTTTAAACCCGCCGCAACGATCGAGACGCCGCCGTCGGGAACGTAACGATCGTCGACTGTCATTGCGGGGACGACTTCTTTTTTAGTCGAGCAACGCGCGCGGCGCGGCCAACCGTTCGCGCCGCCGCTGCTGCTCATCTCGTGGGCCCAGCCGCGTGGGTCTGCCTACGCGACGGCCCGCGGGTCGTCGTAAAGCATCGTTTATTTGTTCGTAATCAACCTGGAAAGGGCGGAGGACTCGTGTAAGTTTCGATGTAACGCGATAGCGTAAGGACGGACAATGTTATTAAATTACAGTGTTGAGACACGGTCGGGCTTTTTGAAAGGGATGGCACTCGGCGATTCGGGTGAGAGGGGGGCGGTCGCGGGGAACGGGGGGAATTTATTCGACGCCCCGCGCGTTTAACATTTCGTCCCCGACGGGGTGGGGGGCAGTCCCGGGAGAACGGAGACGAGGAAATTATCCGCGCCGGGGTGGAAAAGTCGAGAGCGCTCGAATCCCGTCATCAGAATTGCGCTTCTTCGAGAATTGCATCCCTCCGCCAATACGGAAGTGGACTTTCGAGTCTCGCTCTCTCTTTCGAATCTCTATCATCGAAGCAGCAGCTCCCTCGCGGTCCCTTCCGGTATCAGCTGACGCGGTCGCGCTTGACGGGAGTCAGAGTCGGCGATCGACAGGCTCCTAAATCTTCGGCGCGGAGAAACCGGCGCGGTCGCGTATCGGTTCCGAGGATTTAAAGGTCTCGGGTCGGGGACGGAGCGGCGTGACGCATAATTTACGCACGCGGTCGACACGCGCATATATATACGAGCGATAAACCGTGGTCACCTCGCTTCTCCCGCGCGAGCGCGGCCGGCTCCGCTATACGGGGTTCCGTGATTTCGTATGCAATCCGCGCGGGGTCCCGTCAAAACGCGCCGACTATGTCGCGAGGGTCCTCCTAATAAAACACGGGCCCGAAGCTGGATGAAACGGGGGGCCTCTCTTATATTCCTACGCGGCGAGTTCGCCTCCTCTATATGAGTAGCTCCACCGGTGCTGGAATTCTCCGAGGCACGACAAAGGGACCGACCCCTGCGCTCCGGCTCACTCTTTCTCTCTCTCTCTCTCTCTCTCTTTCTCGGCAGCGAGACGCGAGGACGCCATTTTGGAGAATCTCTTTATAAAAGATATATTTCGCCGCGAGCGCGGCGACGGCGTTCGCCAATATCGAGCCGCGGGGGATCGACGAATTCGGTGTGTACGTATGGAGGAACTCGCGTCCCTTTCAATGGGGTTTCTGTATATGTACGTATATACGTTACGTGGCGCGTGACGAGTAGGTCGTGTAGGAAGGTAGGATAGACCGAGGCGGATACATATAAATTAAATGTGTTCATATTAATAATTCAAAGATTATTATCAAATTAATTCTTTTCTTATTCGTTTTTAAGTTTAATTATTTTAACTTTAATGAAATTTAATAAAATTCATCCTTTATTAAGAAGAATTTTATTATTATTTTCTTTAAATTTGATTATTTTAATAAGAATATTTTTTAATTCTTATTGTGGTATTCGTATATTTTATTTTTAATCGTAATTGGAGGAATTTTAATTTTATTATCGGATCGTAAATTTATGTTTCTTAAATCGTTATAAGAATGAGCATTTCGATCGTTCGTATTACTTCGTTGGAGAGCAATACGAACGATCGAAATGCTCGTTTTTAATACAATTAAGAAATATGGATCTACACGAACGATTCGATTCACCCTGTGATCCGAATCGCCTCGGTCCACCCTACCCGTGGATGAAATCGGTTGAATTTATTTCGAGGATCTTTCGTCTCTCTCCTTCTGGATTACTTCGAAACTAGGAAACACACACATTACATGAGAATGAGTTTGAACGATAATTGTATCATGATGTAAATAAAATCAAATACGTATTAAACACGTATGTGGGCATATATACAGAGAAATATCGACGTTTAAGGCAGCATAAACATACGCGTCCCCTTCGACGAACCTCCCTCGCGAGATCCTCCGCACGCGCCCCACCCCGAAGCGCGCAAAGTCAGCGGCTCGCGGTGCACGTCGATGCACCGCACGCGCGGAATAATTATGCAGAAATCGCGAAGCACGGATCGAATCGCCCGAGATCAAAACCGCGGCGACGCGGCTGGACAAATTGGCGAATTTATGGATCGCGCGCTGATCGGTTCGAGAGAGAGAGAGAGCGCGCGTGCGCGCGCCTGGATCCGCATCCCTTATCGTCAAAATCTCGTCGGTAGCTTCCAAGAAGAAACACGCGCGCTCCCCCGTTGCGCGACTATATAAAACGTCCACGCGCGCGCGCGTTGCTCCTTTCGCACGGGCAGAATGCGCTCTTATAATTCGATTCCTCGCCCTCTCCATCTTCCTCCCCTATTCCGAAGCGACTCCACCGTCGCCGGAGGATTTTCCACATTCCGCCTGCCGAAATAGCGACCGCATCGGCGCAACAAGACGGCAGAATGCGAGCTTCCATACATTAACGTCCTACGCGCAGAAGTTCCGCGGAAGGATTTACACGACGCGCGGCACGAGGAGGGAGGGGGTGGCCCGGTAAAAAGGAGGATCAACCGCGTGGCGCGGGACGACGAACGAGTGCATTCTCGTTCTCGAAAGTCGCCGCGCGCGTGCGCGCGCGCGAACGAGATGAGAGTGTACCGGGGTCCGCGCTGCCCTCCGAAAACTGGGCCCGATAGCTGAACTCGGCTAGATTTCACCCGATGATACGACGCGATGGCCCCGCGCGCCGACGACGTGAGCCGACTGCGAGATCCGCCCCATGCGCGGCGGCCGCGCGGTTTCCGGTTTCCAGCCTCGTCATCGTCCGCGCGCGCGCGACTATCCTCGCGGTCGATATCATTCGGCGAAATGGATTGCCGTCCGCGAAACTTATTCAAGACCCGCCGTCGTCGCCGCGCGAGGGACGGACGGTTCTCGCTGTCCGGAACTCCGCGGGAATCTCGGCGATAAGAAGAAGCGACCCTGACGAGCGACCCGATCGCGTCGCATCAATATTCATTTCGTGTCTCGATAGGCCGGACCGGTATCCCATACGCGCGCCTGTATATCGACGTGATTGCTCTGCGTGTGCCGCGCGCGCGGTCTACTCGACGCAGAATGCGGGTCGAACTCGCTCCGAAGGGGTCAGGAAAGCGTCGCGTCATCCGACGGCCCTCCATCTTTCATCGGGTTTATCGAAGGCGTCGAAGTTTGATTAGCGCGCGGAGAGGGCTTTCTCGGTTCTCACTCTCTCTCTCTCTCTCTGCCTCTCTCTGTCGCGCTCTCTTTCTCGTTCGATTTCGTCTTCGAGGTCCTATCGGCTGCGGACGAATACTGGGAGCGATATGCAGGCTGAGCTGTGTGTGCGCGGGTATTTTCTCCTGCCGGGGCTGCGAGAAATTTGATGGAAATCGTAGTTTCGCGGTTCAGGGAATGAGATACGAGGAAAATGCATCGCGTTGGAAGAAATTGGACGTCATGCTTCATTTGGACTGAGAAAAATAACTCGGTTAAAATGGCAAGACGCATTTGGTCAAACGTGTTTAGTTATTCTGACCAAAATACTAATAAATTGAACTAAATATTTAGTTATTCACACTAACTACATGCTTAGTAATTTCAGTTCCAACTATACGTCCAGTTATGTTAATCAGAAAATGGTCAGTCTAACTAAACTCTGATGGAGGATCCATATTTCGCCAAACGATTTGATTATGGTCTTCAGGATTTTCGTTAGATTGACCAGGTTATCGTTCTCAGTGTATCTCGGCGCGATTCGACGATGATGACGCATGGCGCGAATAATCGCGGGACACCCTCTTCCTTCTACCGCCTCCCTGTCATCTCGGCCAGGGGGGCGAGGCGGCCGCTTTTCGAGCAACGCGCCGAACGGTGCTTCCCGCGCTGTAGTCGTCATCGGTCGCGCAAAAAGTGTCGGCGCGCTCGGCGAAATGTGATTGCCGGCAGCGCGCCGTGCCTCAGAGCTGACGTATTTATATCGGATCGCCTTGCTCCTTTTTCGATTTCGTCAATCCGAAGTGGTCGTGTAGGAACAATGGTAATTACAAGGTGGGCCATTAGTACAATACGCTTCTCGGCATGGGGCAGGTGTCTTTAGTCCTCTCTCCCACACACGTGTAGAGAGAGGTAAGAACGGTACCCGCGCGCGCGAGAAGACGTTCAAGGCGGCATCCACTTGTTGTTACACTTCCTCGAGGAGTTCAAGATGGTGTAGAACATTTTCTGCGCATCTCTTGACAGTAGAAACAGAAAGAATCGAGAGAAAAATGCAAATATAAAAAATAAAACGACTTAAAAATGTGACATTTTTACTCCACACAAATTCTCCTTCAAATACGACCTCGAAGATATCTCAAGTTAAAAGAATTCCACCCCTCTCGCGAATATGAACTTCCTCAAGGAGTTCTAAACGTTGTAAAACATTTTCTACGCATCTTTTGATAGTCGAAACAGAAAAAATCAATAGAGAAATACAAATACAGAAGATAAAACAACTAGAAAACGCGATATTTCAACTCCCCACGAATCCCCCTACAAATACGACCCCGAAGGCATCTCGAATTAAAGAAATTCCACTCCTCGCAAAAAATTCCACGCACTTCTAGCCACAATCACCGCGCGCGATATTTCCCTCCGAAACGATACCGCATCGATCGTCCTCGGCGATCGTTCGTATCGCTCGCTAGTCACGAGACATCACACGCGATCCGTAGTATAGATCTCGATGATGATTCGGCAAATAGTCTCGGGCCAGAAGGAATACGGGCCCGCGGGTAGGTAGGGCCGTTTCTCGCGCATTGTTTCAGCCCCCCGCAGGGCCCCGGCTCGCGAGTCATCCGGGGGAATTAGTTCGGCCACGGGGGGTTCCTTGTTATAGAGGCACCCCCACCCCGCGTACCCCACCTAGATACAGCACTCCCATACTCTCGTGGCTCGGCGCTCTCGTACGCGACACGTGAGAAACTCAGAGTCCCGCTCATATAGCAGGCGTCAAAAATGGATGGGTACCGTGCCTCCTCCCTCGCCCACCTCCTCACCCACCCGGCCGACGTCGAGCGCGCTTTCGCGGTTTACACATCGCACCGCGCGGAGAGAGAGAGAGAGAGAGAGTGGCGCGCGGTCTTACGCGTTCGCGGAATCGAGGGAGCGACGAGCAAGTGCGATGGATGTAATCGATACGTCGAACATGCGCGTCGGACACGCGGATGCAAATGTCGATGGGATATTCTGTATCTGGGATGCGCGCGTAGGCAGGGGCCCGCCGTGGGGAGACTTTTCGCTCGTCGTCGTCGTCGTCGTCGCGCGGCGTAATCGCGGTTGCTTCGGAGTGAATTATTGCGCGCGTTTGCCGGTGGCGAATCGGCACGCGGTGGGAGATTGATTTTTGCTGAATATTAAGTCTTTGTACGTAGAACGGCTCTTCGGGGATGGCTGCTTCGCGTAATGGCGCGCGGAGAAGTATGTAACGCGTTCGAGGCTTCATGAGACTCGGAAATATATATCGTTATGCAAGTCTAATGAGAGAAATGGACGTGTTACGATGGCAATGAGATGACGATTTCTTTAAATTCCAATGCATCGCAACGCTCGCTGCGTTCCGAGGCGCGAGGAATTATATGTAAGTCGCGGTTCTCGATTTCAATGAGGATATTGATCGTTGCCGTGAGAGAGTCGAAGTTATGCTTCGTGTGTAGGTGGAGCATGTGCGCATATGTCGGTCGGTGTACAGCTCGAGAGTCGAGGGTGCACCTTCCGACCCCGAAACGCAGGTCGAAGTATTTTACGAGGTGGGCTTTCGGCTTGTTACGAGTTGTAATTTGACCGTTTAGCGGCGACCGAGGCGCCGTACCCCGTGGGGTGAGATGAGATTCGACGTATTAAAAGTCATTCTTGTAATAATGACTATAAACATCTTTAATGGTACCGTTGTAGGTACGCTGTGTTCGGCGGACCCGTCGCTCTTGGAAATGTTGTTCCTCTCGTCGGGATGATCGTTCTCTTTTCTTCCCAACTCCAAAATCCGAGTCATCTTTGCGAAAGGGATTTGGAGAAAATGACGTTTGATACATCGAATACGTACACGTGGAAGAGGGATTGGTGAAAAATCATGGGAAATCCATAAATTTCAAGTCATCCCAGTAACAGGGCTCCTCGAGGTGAAACGTTGAAGCTTTTAATGGACCACGGCATACTTTTTACAGTTCGTAATATTATAAACATCAGTTTAGACGGTAAAATTTACCAATCTCTCGTTAACGTGTAGGATTTTCACGGGTTTATACTGTAACGAACTGCAAAAACTAGGCTGTCTATTAAAAAATTCAATGTTTCATCTCGAGGAGGGCCCTGTTAGGTGCTGGAATTCGTTGTAAAGATACTAATCCTTTTTCTCCGTGTACACAATCAAAAAAGTGGCATTAATTTTTAACATCATTTCACCGGTGTGGACCTGTACATTTATCACACCTGATCTCTTCTCCAGACTCAGGCCAATGTTATCTTACACCAAAAAGGTCCACACTGCAGCATACTTTACCATTTATTTCACGAAATAAATGCTTCTCTACGTTTGATCTACAGCTCCCTCAATCGCTCGATTGACCACGCTATCGCGAAGAAAACTGCAAACGAAAATCGCGTCACGGCTCGACGTAAGGGGGGTAGATTTCCCTGGAAACACCGCGGGGCGTCGTCGCGGTTACGACTCGTTGCGAGAACGACGGCTAAACCGGAATTCCGAGGCATCGGCGCCCCGCGGCAGCCGCGGAGTCGTTACGAAATCATCGCGTTATGCAAATCGGTATATTTCGATACGGGGCGGTTACGGCGCGCACACCGCGCTATCGGTTTCATCGTTCCGAGAAGCGCGCGGCCTTTCGCAATCGCAATAACAATGGCAATCGCGCGGATCCGTCGACCTCGTCGAAACCAGCGTTCTTTTCGCGTATCTCGATGACCAACCCCCGTCGTAGATTTTTCCGGACAGATTACACTTGATAGCGCCGGACGCGGATCCGACCCGAAAGGCTTCGGAGGACGAACCGCGTCGCCGGATGTGATTCGAGTAAACGCGAGAGGCTCACCGCGGTGACATTCGTTACCCCGGACGTAGAAAGAGAGAAAGACGCGCGGAGGGACACATACTACATAGTAATTACGGGAGAAATTGTGTTTGGGGCACCGCGAGGCGTGAACGACACGGATGGGGCGTTGATTTGACGACACTCCCACCCCGCGCGCGAGAAGACACAGAACTTAAACACACACATGCATTATGCATGCGGTCCGAGGGATTATGCATTGTTCTCGCTCTTGGCACATTCCGGGCGCTAGAGAGTTACGGGACCTGCCGGGTGTCGCACATAAAATGCGGAAAGGGGTGGGAGGCACGGAGGAGATCGGAGCTGGAGGCATTCGAAAGGGGGATCGAGGGGCGAGCGATACCGTGGTTAGTGATAGCCGATCGGCGAAGAGAAATTAATCGCGATGAGTTTACACTCATTTTTGTACCCGCAACGGCGATTACGACCGAATGTGAACCGAGGCGAACGAGGGAACGGCTATGCGAGGGCGAAAAACTCGAGTCAGGTAGAGAGAAAACGATTCAACATTCCTCGTTCGATGGGGGCTTTCGGGGCGATCCGTCATGCGGGAGGCCACCCCCGAAACCCGTTGCTACTGTCACTCTATTTCTACACTACACGCGTCATGGTCCCATTAGAAATTCGTATAAGGGTGCCGTCCGAGCGAGGTCGCATCGAAATGCCTGTGATTCTTTGAAGATATCTTTCCATTTAATGGAGAATATAATTTAGAGGCCTCTATAACAAATACGATTAGCAAGACCTTCGAATAAATGTCGATCAGAACGCAAAATCCACAGCGACTGTTTGCAGCAATGCTACATCATATCAGAGGCCGACGAAATAAAAGAAGAACCCGAAGAAATTCGATTCGGCGAAACTCGGATCGACGAGCACTTCATCCGGTTCCGCATCACCGCGGAGAGACCATTAGTTTCTCGCGCGACGAGACGTAGGTACAGCTTCCCGCGAAAGCCCCGGAGTTTCGACAGCGGCCTAACCCGCGGATGGGCCACACGGTGCCCAAAGAGAACGACCCGCGGTACACGCTCGTACGAATGGCCCTCTCACGATATATGTACGCGGCTCTGCGCATGTACATAATGCCGCGCGAGGGGTGTGTTACCCGGGCCGATCCATCACTGTACTCCTTGGCAGCGACAACCAGCCTCGGCCGCCGGAACCGAGATGTGCCACTTCGGCTACCGTTGCTCGGACACAGCCACCGCGGCGAACCGGAGAGGAGCCCGCGTCAGAAAAGTCCACGCGTACACGGGATCCGTGTTTGGTCGCGTTTCGCTTTATCTCGGCGGGTTGGCTGCTCGCGCGGTCGTGGAAAAAAAAGGCTTGACGCGTATTCGACGTACGGAGGGGGGGGGGGGGGACGCGTGTACCTAGAAGCCGAGGGTCGGGGCGAGAAACAGCGTCGACGGGGCTGCGGGAGATCGGAATTTCGGAAGATCTTACTCGTTTTGTGTGCACGGGATGGTGAAATTGTCGAGTCCTCGCGTTCTCCATTCCAACACTGCGTCTCTTCCAGAGAAATCGGCAGACGATTTCAGTCGTTACCATCGTATCGCGCCGAGATAAATCGGAAACCTTTCTTCAGGGGGTGCAAACCCGTCGACATTCGTCCTCCCGGAGCCGCGCCGGTCTTCGCGGAAGACACACCAACGTCATTTCCGATCACCAAACTCGACCTCCGCGCGCGAGTCACGCAGCGATTCTCGGGGCGATCGTCAACCTTCTCCCTGGGACGAACGGCAACGCGGCGTTCGAACAACGGTCGTGATGCGCCGGTACCTATACTCGCTTATCGATGGAACGCGGCAATCGGAGCAATCGATCGATGTGGTAGCGATGGTGGACGCTGTGCTCACCCACCAGAACATCCCTACCGGCTACCGGCTCCTCCGACCCCGGGAGGAGATACGCCATCTTCTCCGCGCGCGCAGCGTCTTTCGCCTTTCGTCTCTCGTCGCGCGAGAGGCACGGACCCGATCTGTTATCTCTCGCCGGACCGCGCTTCTATCGACTATCACTCTCCACGCTCCGAAGCTTCCATCGAAACAGCGCCGAAGTTATGCGGCGGGGTCAAGCCCGAGGAGCTGCGAGAGAGAAAGAGAGAGAGAGAGAGAGAGAGAGAGAGATTCCGCTCCGCAACGATCTCTGAAACATTGAAATCGATCGTGGACCGGTGGCTCGGTGCTCCGTCCCGCGCGTGAGATCTCCGCTTCGACGCGTCCCTCCGCGAACCGCGCGCGAGATGCGCGCGTCTCGGTCCGATGGTTCGGCTCTCGCGGCGCGGATCCGTTTGTTCCGTGAGTGACGGTGACTCGTGAGAATTTCGGCGGAGTCCTGCTCTCGATCCTCCGCGCAGCCGTACCGAGTTCGTTACCAAAGGCGTACGTCCTGAAAGTCGGCTGCTTCTTGTAATAAATATAGAGCGAGTCGGATGGATGTGTAGATGGGGAGAGATAGATCGCCGATCTCCCGCGCGGAGTTGTGTCGAATAGAAATTCTTCGTACGGCGTTGTATCAGGGCCAACTTGCCGCTGGCAGGTCGATGGTGATACCGGATATGGTACGAGTCGTAAGGAGATACGCGCCCGGTGTCGAGGTCTTTGGCAGGAAAGACAATCAATCGTGTACTCGAGAGACGGCACGAGAAATAAACGAGTGTCGAGATATTTTGGAGCAATTTCCTGATTAATCGTTTCGTATAATCCGATGATTTTGCTTCGGGGAATGTATCACGTGCCTGTAAAAAGTTATTAATGTGATCTCGATGCTTTTAAACAAACAGGGGACATTTTTCTCGGTGAATATCCAAGAAAATTATTCGATCGAACTTTACATCAGTTTGAAAAACAGTTCAACTACCGATCATTCCCAATATTTTCCCTCCTCGCCGATCGTCAATCCGAGAAAACGATCGTCCAGACTCGTAAACTTTGATAATCCGGGAAGCAGAATTTTCTCAGCATCGCGACGCGCGGTCCGGCGGAAGGCCCCACCCCCTCCAAACGCGGCCACAACCCATCCATCGTGCGGGTGTCTCCTCGGCTCGTTAGCGATTCCGCATGAGTTGTCCCCGTTGCCCGGTCTCTTGTCTTTTTTAAGAGACGAAGGCTTCGGCCGCAGCCCCGAGATCCCGAACCACGAGCTCATCCTCGTCCTCGGTCCCGTCCCGAGAGGACTCCTTGACGTGGGACCACCCCGTGAACCCGACAGGTATCCCCGTCTGTCACGCGACCTGCCACGGTCCATACCATAAGACACCGCTCATAGGTTATGGCCGTATCATGGTGGCGCTAACCTCGCATAACTTTCGGGGCTCGGTCGAGGGGTTGGTGTGGGAAAGGAGGCTCGAATTCTCTCGTCAGCGACGCGCGTTTGACCGCGACGGGGAGTTTTTCTTCACGGAAGACCTTTTGCGAATTGCGATACGACGATTACGCCTTGGAACGTTTTTTGGGGGTATTTAGTACACGAAGAAGAAGATGAAGAAGAAGCTGAAGAGCTCGTAACAGTTGCATATACACGCACATCGTTCACGGGACGAAGGATGGTCGAAGATCTTATTTCCAATCCGCATCTAATACCGAGGGGAACGCGGGAAAGCATCTGGTATCGCGTCGACGTTTAAACTCGACATTTAAACGCATCTTCCCCGCGCTGCACCTGTTGCGATAAAGCGTCTCGCCGTCTCGCGTCGTTAGAAGCGTCCACAAATCTCTCGAGAGGCCGCTTCCGGCGAGACCTAGTATACTCGCCGCGCGTAAATACGCACCTCTCGCGCGAAGCCGCGTCGAAGGGGGTTTCCTCGGGCGCGAGATCCCGAAGGCGCGCGAGCGCAGCGGTGACCGGGGTCAGTGGAAATAACGGTGACTGTACGCGTCCGGCAACGAAATAAATTTGATTTTGTCTCGCCACGGTAGTACGTTACACGTGTTCGACGCCGATAGCATCTCCCCGGTATCGATTTCACAAAAGATTCTCCTAGCCTCGCCGTACGATATAATATACCGTCGACTCTGCACGGCGAAGTCTCGACGGATATACGTACGCTCTCGCGATACCCTTTCCCGGTTGGTTCGCCCCGCCGTCGTACCAGGGAATGCTTTAATGTAACGAGAGAGCGCGTAAGCGTTACCCGAATCCCTCAGATAATAATTGAGAATCGGGGAAAGCCGAACGGTGGCCTGACATGGCGCGGTTTCGGTATAGTGGCTGTCGTGCTCGGTACATTTTCACTTTGTCTTCTTCGCAAGTAGATACGTAATTATCTCAGTAAACCAGGACGTTCTTTATCTTGAACGTTGAAATCACCACATTTGAATTGTCGAAACCACGTTTCACATGTTCTTATGGTTGGAGCATGTTCACCGTAAGTCTCTACCAGCAAACGATGACTTTCAGCGGCTTTTTTCTTTTGATGAAACAAGAAAAGTAATGCGTGCCGCAAATGCACGTTTTCAGGCACAAAACTCGACATTTTCAAAAAATTATAAATCTATAACGCTGTTATTTTGGCGGAACGTAACTTGTGTAGTATTGAGGTTAATGTCAGTAGAATAAAATCACATATGTATCAAATCATAACATTTCATACTTATAGCTAATGACATCTGTTACGAAAACCGGAAAGGAATTACCGACACACCTGGTATATTAGAAGGCCTGTGTGCAGTCGAATTTAGATCTAGATTATACGCGTATGTCGTTCTACATATATACGGAGTAACCTATTGGCAAACTTCTTAGTTCGAAGATACGTGAAAAAGAAGTCGAAGAGTTTCCCCAAAATCTCCATAAATTCAACAAGCTCTTCTGCTTCCCATTTTTCCCTTTCACGGCAGCCCTGTACACTCGGAGCTCCTCCGATTAATCGCGCAAGGAGTTTCTATACATACGGAGGATCGCCCAGAAGCGCAACCGGGTACCCTGAAAGATGTATTTAACGCGAGAGTCTTTAGCGCGGCAAAAGTCCGAGGCAGACGCGGGACTCTGCGGCGTCGGGAGAGAATACCGTCCGTTCGGACATCGCGCGCGCGCGGGCTCGAATCTAGACGTGTGGGGCGCGGTGGAGCTCGCTGTAGCCTTTAGCTAACGGTACAGTTGTCCTCTCCGCCGCTTCCTCCCTCTTTTTTTCCACGAAAGAAAGGGAACGGCTATTTGTATCGACACCGTTACGAGCGATGTGTCCCTACCGAATCGAGATACTCCCCGGGTGATCTGCTTCGGTAGGAGTTACACCGGTGCACTCGTCGTTGAGAGCTCCGTTCCCGCGGTTATCGCTGCGGATTACCGCCGACGAATCATACCGCGCTGATCATGGAAGGATGCTCGTAATAAAGATCGCAATCGCGGAGGAAATATCGCAAGAGTTTCCAACGTAAGAATATAACGAGATCGTAAACTAATTCCCGTGCAGTTTATAAAAATGCAGAGAAAGAATAGGGGAAAAGAGACGGCTCGGTTAATTAAACCTTCAAATTTTGCAATATATCGCGTGAACCTCAGTGTACGCCTATGTGTCAATTGTTGCATGATTGAAGGGGCAAGTAGAAAAGTACGTTTTTGGTCCGCCGTTCGTTTTTGTTTTGTAGAGCTGTTTTAAAGGTATCGCGCCACTTCGATCAAGCAACTATTAAAGCTAAGGTTCATCTTGTGCATACGATGGCAAAAGCTGAATGACAAAATCAAATTGACCCTCTTCTCGAGCAAATTCCATTCATTAATTATTTCATTCGTTAATTTGGTTAATTTAGCAGTATATTTTCTCCCTCCTGCAACGCACATCGTGATTGCAATTTCAATATTGATCTCTTAAAATCAAATCCACGTGAACTTCTCGCTTGACTTTAAAAAAAATATATTTAAGTGCATTCTCTCCTCGTTCAATTCAGGTTAGGTCAGCGCCACAAACCGTGGCCGCTCGCGTCCAGCGGCGCGACGCCAGATTATAAGCGCGTGCAAACGGAGCGCGAAACAATGCGCGATGTACACGTACCTATAGGCACGCGGCGAGTCACGCACGCGGAGAGCGACCAGCGCGCGCGCGCTCTTATCGTCGCGTCGCGTTCACATCCGCGAGCCGCGCAGGAATGGATAAAGGGAAAGCGCGCAGGAGAGGGAAAAAGACCGCGAGATTCCCAGGATCCTTTAATCGCGCCGCGGTATACAAACGCGGAAGAGATTCCGTTTCCAGAGGCGTATATATAGAAGATCGGCCGCGGTATCCTATCCTGGATGCGGTGCGACGACGTAATAGCTCCCCCTCCCTCTTATTTGGTAAAGGAATAAGAGAAATTACGTATAGACGCTGTGTAACATTTTGTCATTATCATTATTTATCGTGAGAAGTGCGTCGACGTTCCATTTTTGCTGATTCATTCGCGCGAATACGGCTTTTGCAGCGCGCCTATACACAAGCACGATACACTCGTTACAGTGGAAGAAAAAAATTGAGTAGAATCTCTCGATTAAACTTTTATTTGTATATTACTAAGAAAATATTTAATTGTGTGTACCAAAAAAAAAAGCACACGTATCTTTTCGTTATCATTATAGAACATCGTAACACGTTGATATGCAAGGATATTTCCTCGCATGGCAATGCCACGTTACGACGTGTCACGACGTTTCTTAAAACAGTGAAAATATACGTGCTTTTCTCGGGCACCGGTCGAAATAAACATTTGGTCGATTCTGCTAAACTTTTCTCTCACTGTACCGAGAAAGAAAAAGAAGGCTCACAATCGCAGCTAGATAATTTTTCCGAAACCTCACCCCTTTCTCCCAGCTGCAATGCACAAAGACCGCGAACCGCGAACCACCTATACCCTCGACATCCCCCGTCCACCAACGGCTCCAAAATCGGCTCTTCCCACCGCGAAGATCGAACGTCTAATTAAATAATCCTTTGAGACGTCTTCACGAAGCGGACGGCGAACAGGTCGATACATCTCATTGTAACAGGACGGAACAGCAGTCGGGACAACGCGCGGGAGAGCGAAACGAGCGGGGGGGAGAAATAAAGGATGAAAAGCCGAGCGCGACACGGGATTTAGCTTACGGAGGAGGACGCTCTCGCTCTCCCCCGGGGCTCCTTCGCTTCTTCGGTCCGCGCGGGCCCACCGGCCGTTGGAATCCGAGATCGCGTCTGATCGCAATTAAGGCCCCGCTCCGGTCCTGACTGTGAATATTTTATTCCCCCGCTGCAGCCGTGCCCATTGGCTCGCCAGTGTTACCCCGGTAACACCGCGCGCCCGGTAGCGCCCCCCGTCCCCGCCGCGCCCTCCTTCTCTCTCGCTCTTTCGAGGGAGAAGCCCCAATTCGAAACGAGCGAATTTGAATACGAGCCCGCGCTCCGGCCCCCAAAACAATGGAACATCGAGGGACCACACGGGACGCGAGCAAATGGTCGAACAACCGGAGGACATGCGTTCCGGCAAGCCCTCCCAATCCCGCGTACGTATACAGAGTCCCGACTCCCGCGCGCAACCCTTGTCCGTGTGCACGGCGAGCCGAGTTATTCTTCTTCTCCCTTCGGAGATGCTTCTCGATAGCAGCGGCGTTCGTAACGGTGATTTGGTCGATGCCGGGTGGTTTTCTCGAGCGTCGAGTTTTACGGATAGACGGGGGAGGATCGCGGCTACGAACCGGGTTCACTTCTCCGCCTGAAAGGGAGTGGATTTCCGTGCGATGGATTTTTCCTCAAAGTTCCAGCTCGTCGTTCTCTTCCACTACCTCGTAGAAGTTGAGAATACGCGGTTTGGAATTATTTGTCGAGTCTGCAAGTCGCGCGCCGTATCTGCAGTGCTTCGAATGACCGCCGCACGTGGTACCGGAGGGTATTTCGAGTTGTGCAGAGGTACCAGTCGAGTTTCGCCATCAAGATCCAGAGAATACTAGACCGACGAGTATATCGGCACACGCCAGGATCGCGTACAAAACGAGTTCCTCCTCCTCGGCGTGGAATGTCGCGTCCTCGCCGCGAAGAGTTCCACGCGGGGCCGCGTGCCAAGGACGAGGACGCGCGGAGAGACTCTCGCGGAATTAATTTCCGCGCGCGAGAGAGCAGGTATACAGCGCCGCCGCCGCCGCCGCCGCCGCCGCCGCCGCCGCCGCCGCCGCCGCCGCCGCTGCCGTGATTCAGGAAACTCCCGACAAATGGGTCAACGTACGACGAAGGCTCAAAATCGACGAGTCGGCGGTTCTCGTAGCCGTTCGACTCGCGCTGTATGCTAATCTCGCTCGGCAGCGTCCGTCCGCGGAGCGCGCGTCGGGAGATAAATATTTCGGACAGCGTCGCTCACTCTCTCCCGGCTCGGTTGTCCAGCACCTCGACTCGCGGTTATCTTCTTCTTCCTCTTCGTCTTCTTCTTCAGCAACCGCGCGAGGCGAGGAGAGCGCATTGCTATGCGCCGCGGCGTCGCAGAGGTCGTCCGTCCGGCTCGAGGTCGACGCATAAAGCATCCCCCGAGTTAGGATTGGTCCCCGGGGCCCTCTTATAAAACGAACTCTATCCGAGCGACTTCGTATTCGTATGGGTGGGGTACGTGCGGGCACGGGAGAAATGTCTGCGGCGGGATTGAAATTCCGGCCCAGGCCCCGAATGAGATTCGAGAAACACGCGTTGCCGCGCGCCGAAAAGTCGTGCGCGCCGCGGCGCGATGCACGAGCCGAAGAGCGAGGCGCGCGATCGGCGCACCGAGGATACGGTTTAATGATGGTTGATAAGTATAATTTTTAATACTGCGCGAAATCAATATTTCGTTAGGACGAGAAAATATATGTTAATTATTAAAATGTTTGTTTTATTCAAATGGTTTTTTCCAAAAATTTGATTCTGCCAAATATAACAAATATAGTAATTATTAAAGAATATTAACGTGATTCAATAAAATGTTCATTTCGCCATATTCGAACAAACATTTGTCAATTACAAATAAACCGTTTTCTCGGCGCCGGAGAGGAGGAAAACGAGGGAAATATCGGAGAGACATTTTCCGGCGCTTTTTCGAGCAAAAGTTCGACGCGCGATTTCTGGGAGTGGCAGCTGGCTCTTCTTTTCCCCCAGGGGGAACGAAAAAACGCGGATCTCGATGTTTCACAACCGCAAAGAGAGTCGCGCGGAATCGAACGCCGCGGTGGACGCTCGACCGCGCGCCACGCGAAGCGCACTTCCGCCGCGGGACGTCGGGGAGTTTCGAAACGCTGACGCCGCCCGCGTTCCCCGACGGAGTTTCCTCCGGCTCGCGCCTTTTAATTCCCGCACTCTCTTGCCACCCATATACCCGCGAGGGATTTTATACCGCGGCGACGCGTACACGCGCGGGGTCGTGTGTAAGAGATATGCGTGACGAGTGCAGGCACCGAGGCGTCCGAGACACCACGGAGAGGCCCCGATAAAAATCTCCTACTCTCGCGGTGTGACCAGAATTACATTATTTCGCCGTGAAATAATGCACGCGAGGTCCTGGGAGAGTGTCATCCAGTGCCTGCTATACATTTCAATAAGCTCGGCCAATTATACCGAGTACTACGGATTTACGTAACGCCGCCCCTTTAGGCAGGACCGCCGCGACGCGACGGCAAGCTCGAAATGCGTCGGAAAGCGGGGAATCTCGCGTTGGAATCGAACCCTACTACCTGCTGGCAACGTGAATCACTGTTTCTCGGGGATATTTCTATAGGATTTTTGTTACATGTGAAATTATAACTGATAAATTAACATTGACAGAAGAACCGATACGAACGCGTGGTCCCAGAATGCAGCGGCACCGTGAATCGTGCAAATAATGATGCTTCGAAAGAGTGCATCGTGGAGGATACGAATAATCACGGTTGCACGGACGCAAAGCAGTATTGAAAAAATTAATTCAAAGCGATACAAGCTACCGATTCAATTGAAATGACGCAAAAGTACGACGGAACTTCCGCGAGATTGTTGCAGAAACACAGAAAAAAGGAAACGAGGTTTCGACCGGAAATAAATACATGCAACGCGGGAAACTGCATTCGCGAGAGTCACGCAGTTAACGTGTACCACCGCATTCACGATGCGCGCGCGCTCGCGACCGCATTCTCTTTTATCGCGACGGACAATAATTTACAATTCAGGTAGAATTGTATTCGCCGCGCCGCAAAGTCGATAATTTCCATCTAAAAATTAATTTTCGCGCGGTTTTCCCTCGCCGCTCGTTCGGATGAATAATAAAACATTCGAGGCGAAGCGTTCGCGTGTCCCCGTGCGAATTCCACGTCAGCAAAGGAGAGCGAGCGCTCGCTCTACACGCGAAGGACCCGCCGGAGAGCGAGGCTTTCCAATTTTTCAATTCAATAAATATTACACGCGCGTACGGAACCACGGTGACGAGCGCTAGCCCCTATAAATATCGGAGCGCGATAACGCGCGGCGATAAGTCGGCGAACGGTCGCGGTCGCGCGTCCTATTATTCGACGCAAATGGAAAACGTTAAACGCTGGCGATAAATGCAGGCGTTGTATATCACGGGTGCGAGGAAACGTTTCTTCATTTCCCCGGTCATTAAAACCGGCGAGACTCGGAGTATTGCGTTACACGTGACGACGTCTCGCTTGAAATTTGAGAACCGCCCGAGTCACGAACTTAATTGTTTATGGCCGTAATATTGCCAGGTGGATGAATAATTCGTGCGTGGGGGTAAACGTATTGGGATGAATCGGCGCGCGGAAACCGATCGACGCGTTGAGAAATTAATTCGGAGCAGGCGTATCGAAATAGGGGCGGTTTTAGCACGCCGCATTCGAGATACGACGGTGATCTTGCCGGACAGCACGAAAGAATGCAACGTTCGCGCTGCAGTTACCCGGAAAAATTTCGAGTCACACTCGAATCGCCCCGATTTCACGCGGAGCGCGACGACGCCGAGCGACGCTCGATATCGAGGACGCGTCGGCGTAGGCGAACCGGCCGTTAAATAGTTATTAAATGCATTTCTCGACAGAAACGCACACGCGCGCGCCTCTGCGTATACGCGCCGCCGCGCCGCGCGCGGCCCTATCGTCCCCGCATCTACATCCGGCCAATTTATTTGGGGAATTAATTCCCGACGATGTCCATCTAAAACGTATAAAAGAGAGGCGCTCGCTCGCGCGCCTCCGAAAACCCAGGCGAACCGGCGCGCGATATAACTAACACCCGTCCGAACTCGGCGCGTATCGCGGTTCTCGATCATACCTATATACCCACCCGAGGCTCATACGCGTCGGCGACCGTGCGCCGTGGCGGCCCTACAAAATAAAATAAAATACCCGCGGGGCTGCTGAATAAAAAATATCCCCATTAATTCATCGGTCGGCTTATGTCTCCCAGTCACACATCCAGTGCGCGAGTCACGCGAGCGCGCGCGCGTGATGACCGCTAGTTTCGCGGCGAAGGCGCGGGATATGGATATCCTTGCGCCTGGAGCCTTTTACACGCGGGGATGAAGTGAAGGGGAGTGATTGACGTGGGGATGGGGAGAGGGAGGTGGAAGGTATTCTATGCGGTTTTCATACGGCGGGGGGGGGGGGGGGGGTATACGGTTGGTTTTGGAAGGCAGAGGTAACCGATCGCTTACCGATTTTTCTGAGGATCGGTAATCGGTATCTATTATATACGTATCTGGAGTTAATTCGTCAGCAAAAATTCTGCAAAGAAACTAATGTAAAATGCGTGACATTCGTCGAAAATCGGTATATCCTACGAACCCGACAACGAACCCCCGAGCCGCGCCGTATCAGACATCGTCTTACGCTCGAATAAAGCGCGACGGCCGGAGTTAAAAATCGCTCCGGCGCGGAATTTCCAGCGGAAAAAGGTGTCGCGATACGGACGGCTGTCGATTCGGCCGCGCTCTGTATAACTCGCGAACGTTATCGTCGAAATACGTCAGAGCCGCCTCACCGTTGGCAAGTGACATAATGCTCGATCGCTCTCGCATACAAATCTCGGCGTGTCCTCGCGAAATGTATGAAATTAAAAATTACGAATCGTCGTGAGGGGGTGGGGGCGATGAGCGAGAGGTGGTCGCGGTGGAGTGGGAGACCGACGAAAAGGAGGGAGAAGGTGGAGGAGGCGCGAGCGGTTCTACGTGAGGTGTTTTACCTATCGCGCGAGCCGTAGGCACGGCGCTCTCTTCGGATGTTCCGGGAATCGTTTCGAAGTTTTCCCATAAATCGTGCAGCGGCGACGGAGAGCGCCGCTCGGGGCCTCTCTTCCGCGCGCGCGCGCGCGGTGGAGGCGCGCCGCGCAATGTCGGGAGATGATTTCCTTGGAATTATGCTAATTGCATTCCGCGCGTGAAACACGTGCTTCGACACTTTCGTGTACGGCCGCTCCGACGGCGGCGACGTTCGGATGCACCGCGCGCGAGGTGCGGAGCGCGCGAGGCGATTTCGGTCGGATATCTTTGATAGGTGTGTCGAGAGAGGGGACGGAGGAATGGTGGGAGATACTCGCGCCAGATAAATTGCTAGTCCGAGGAACTGAAAAAAATTTGGATACCTCTCTTTTTGACTCTTCGCGTCGCAACGTTTGATGCGCGCATCGAAAGCCGCGCGATTCCTTTCCATTTCGAAAGCCCGACCAAAAATTCGTCTCGGCGCGAGCGTCTTCCTGCCGAGGCGCGAAGGTGCCATTAAAAATGTACCGCCATTAACCGGTGGCATCCTACGGAACTGCCACCACGGAATTAACAATCACCCGATGTGCGCCCATACATCATTCGAGGTGTCAACGGATTCGAAGAATCGCCCCCCCGATCTTCGAAGCCGTTCACGAAGCGTATATAGTCGTAGAGCGCGCGGTCTTCGGGTACACCGACACCTCTAGGACGCCGGTCGAAATGTCCCGCGCGGCGGAACTGCATCGGTAGGCTGACAATGAGTCGTAAAATCGACGTAGTTGCCATGTACATCGTGTTGCGGTGCCGCGCGCACATTCTCCGTATAGATCTATGACTTTTGCTGGAAGCGCTCGAATCCGTCGAACGCGCGATAAATAAAATTAAGCGCAAGAGGAGCCAGAAATGCATCGCACGCGTCGCTATCGCGATGTTTCGAAGGAATTTCACCGGGAGTGGCTTCTGCCTTTTAAAAAATTAATTCTAATTCATACAAACATTGTATAACCTCGCTAATGGAATGATTATGCCGTTAAATCGAGCAAATAATTTATTAATTTTCTTTCCAGTAGACTGGACCGTTACTGATATCATAATTACGTTACCGCGCGATAAGGATATTCCTTTCTTTCATTTCACTCTTCCCCGTAATATCCTCGCAAGAGAACTCCATTTCTGCTGGTGCATCGCAGCGCAGCGCACCGCCGATGTAAAACGAATGCTAAATGTCGCACTTGGCGTTCGTTGAGAAAGAAGGAAAAAACGAAGCGTGCACACACTAACGACCAGGTGAGAAAGCGAACGAGATCACGTCGATGCACGAACGCAAACACGAGCAGCAAATGCACTTGCGCTCGTTGCGCCTTCTCGCGTCGCACGAAACATTCCTCCGCTAACGCGGGACTCTTACTTATGTCCGCCCCGTCTCGTTCATTTTCTACTTAACGCCCGCGCGCGGCGAGATGCAAAATTCCTCCCGCTCTTCGTCATTCCTTTTTCGTCTGGAATTACCTGCCATCGCGACGCGAGTAAAAAATTATCGTCGACAGGTCGATTATGAAGAATGTACTCGGATACCAACTGTCGGTAGTGCATAAAGGTCAATTTGAATCCTTGAAATTATAGGTGAATTCAACCGGACTACTGTAATGCACACTGAGTGCATTTTCCCTGGATTTAAACCAAGGATGGTACGCCGAGAAAAACGATCAGTAATGTTAACCAAACTTTGGTCGACATGTGGGAACGGTGAAATATTTTTATCGGGACAACGAAACTTTTGGTTACGATAAATAAACGTCAGTTGTGGCAACCTAGTGTTTCTAAATGTTTTGTCGAGACCAGTAACACATTTATTATCGCAATAAAAATATTTCATGGTTTCCGTATCGACCAAAGTTTCGTTAACATTACCAATAATTTGTTCTTAAAGTACCTACCGATAAACCAAATAAACTACACTCAGTGCACGCCGTCCAATCCACTCGAATTCGCCGTTAGAAATCAAAATATCGATGGCTTAGGCGCAATAGGTCGTAACCCACAAAAAACACGTTATTGCGTTTTTAACGCCATTTGATTGTAACCCTCAAAAGCATGTCCCTACAATACATCGTAAGCCTTATCTCCATTTAAAACGTTCTCTATTTTATTATTTCAAAAGGTCGTATGCCCAGCGAATATTGTCACCGTGAAGTTTTTTGTGTCTCCTGTAAAATTTACTGTTTCGGGGATACGACCTATTGCGCCTAAGCCATCGATATACGTCGCCCGAGCAGGTGATTTGAGCGCAGGTGCAAAATATTACGCGCGACTCCGCGAAGATCGATCATCCGTCGCCCGCAGGCGCGAGCGACGACGAGAGGATCCATCCCCGCGATCCTGCGAGAGGAGCGACTCTCCCGCGCGCAGTCGATTCTACGAATCGAGGGAAAAAAGCGCCGAAGGATCGTGGGCGCGCGGAGGAAGATCGAGGTGCCCGCGCGAAGCTTCGCATCGTACCTCACCCCGCGTACAGCGGACGCGGAGGGAGTGAGGATCGCGGCGGCTGTGCGGCGGAGGGAATCGAATCGCACCGCGCGCAGTGGGTATACCCTGCGGTACCCCGCCGGGCTCGTGCGAACGCAGCGTAAAACAAAGCAACGTCCGTATCGCAGACACAGAAACGTTCGACGCGCGCGGCAACACGAGCAAAAGGGGTTAAGGTAGAGGAACACGCGACGCGAAGCGATGCCAGGAGGAGGTGCTCGTCGACACGCGATGTAGCATGTTCCCAGGACGCGCGATCCCGATTGGTCGGGACCCGGTGGGGCGTCCATGGGAGCACGCCTTTCATTGGCCCCGCTAACAAGACAGCTTCACCGAAACGAAATAATAAACCGCCGGGGGACGCTCCTTTATTTTTAGCTCCGTTGATGATAAAATATATAAAAGGCTATTCATTATAAGCGCCTGAAAAGTATTGTCCGCGCAGCGCCTCCCCCCCTGCGCAACCCTCCGCCACCCCCTCGGGGTCCCACGCGTCGGAAGGACGAGGGGGGGTCCTCGCCTCCCCCGCGCGCTTGGAACCGAAACTGACCGGCGCGCGAAACTGAAACCGAAAGGAGATCTCGGGACCCCCTCGTCTCGATCTTCGATCATGGCGAGAATATATATAGGAGAACTTTCGGAGGGAAATATTCGCGTTGGGATTCAGGGATCGATGCGGGTGTCTTTTGGGAAGAGCGAGAAGCGGATGCGGCGTCGAATTTTCAGTTTCGTTCGAGCTTGCGTCGATCGGTCTGCGCGTCTCTGTCGCTCTGAAATGCAGCGTTTCGATGTTCTCCACTGCGAAACGTCGAGAGTTTTTCCAAGAGTGAAAAACAAGAATTTGTGGGAGCTCACGTCTTTTCCCGATGTCAGTTTTCAGAAGGAACCTCCCCGACTCCGCGTCCCCTCGACCCTCCGCGCGGTTCGACTCAGCCAACCGTGAATTAACAGGAGGAAGGCGACCTGTCAGTTGCCGTCGGATCTTTTACGAGTGGCTGGAACGTGCGCGCAGCCCCTGCGAAACTCGCTCAGGAACGACTAGCTTATTCGGAGTTACTTCGCCAGCGGGAATCGCGGTAGTGATTTCTCGAGCGTCGTTTTGAATTTGGGGGTGACGTGACGTGTTAAAAATTGCAGCTCCTTGGCTATTTTTCGAGCGATACGAAGCCGTCGCGCGAAGCGTCGATGCTGATCGCGCTATTGTAAGAGAACTGTTTACCAGGGAGCAATAAAAATCATTTTATCGCATCCAGATGGCTAAATAATTATTAATTCGTGGCACACGAAAGCTTAGCAAGTTTTACAGTGCCAACGATCATGGAAATAAAGTTTAACTATGGTTTTCTCATTGCTATAATTAAAAATATTGATTCTGCTACAGAAAATATTAGAGTACGAGATAATCCAATATTTTCGCAACACAAAAAACCTAGAAAATATTGCCGCTCATATGATTTCCTTCGTATTACTTCTGAAAAGAGTTTCAGTACATTAACTTGGGTAAAGTTTTCATTAAACTCTTGCCTCGACGAAGGACTCGAAAATATCTGCAAGTGCGTAAAATTCAACGTATCCTTCCAAAGAAACCGAACAATTCATCATATCCACATACGTTTCCACAGCCTTCGAAGGTCAACTCGAACCCGTTCCAAATTCAAAAGTCGCCGCATCCCGATAGCGGCCGCACGGCATTACTTCCTCCGCCACGAACGTTTGAGGGATCTTAGGTTAGTTGGATGTAAACAAGGGCTAATCAGCTTGACACGAGCCATTAAGATTAGAAGTTAGGACCAGTCCGAGATTCGGTATGCGGCGGGGATCGCGGGGCGCTCTCGGGAGATCTCTTCTCGGAAGTTGGTCTTTTGGAGTATTCGAGAGTCCAGGGCGAGAGCCCGTTTCGTCGCGAGAGAGGGACGAACGATTGGCCTTGTCCGACGGCGATTGGACGATCAAACGACGCTTCTCTTTATGTACTCCGTCCGCGCGAATCGCGCCTTCCTCCTGGTTTCGCGATCTGAGATTACTTCAGACCCGAGCTCCTTTTAATCGTGGAAAACACACGTGAAACTAAATTTCAAAGCGCACATATCCTTTGAATTGAGTTTATAACCTGCACTTGTATCACGTCTACTTGAATTACACACGTTGATCGACCTATCGCGAATCTGAGATGAAATCATTGCGATCGCCATGTATTCAAACTCCGCAATTGATCAATCAAATGTTATTCGAGCAGACATACAGGTGTGAGACAGTCTGGTACACGAGTTCTGTATCTCAATGGATTGCATACATTAAGAAAACAATATATTTATATTTAACATAAATAAACTTGATTATGGCGAAAGAAATATTTATTTGAGCCAAGTAAATATTCATCAGCTGTTACTCTATTTCATGCTTGAATGAAAGAGACATTCTGATAATTAATAGATATTTACTTGGTCACAGTCAACTCTATACATTTATTAATTCCGAATAAACTTTTTTCTCAGTGCACCCCTCGAAAACTATTTAGAATATTCCTCATCCGCTCCCTCGCAAAGCATTCCAAGACGAGCCGCGCTAAAACGCACCCATCGAGCGCACCACCCCGACTCCCACATCGCGGACACCTATACGCGGCCCCCGCGCGGTAATACATTCCCGTTTAAAATTTCCGCACATCGCCGTTTTCCCCCGGGCGGGGAATGCTTAACGCCCCGATACTCCAGATAGGCTACATCGAGATAAAGAATGTTCACGACCCTAGACGCGTTAACGAGGCTGGTTAAAGTCGACGCACGATGACCACGAGGCATAAGTACCGCCGTTTATACGTTACCAGCCCCGGCACTATCATTAGTCCTCGCGGCTCGCGTGTGTCCATCGATTCTCTAGCCCGAGCGAGAGAGCGCGGCGCGCGAGAACTCTCGAAATTCACTCGCGCCGGAGGAATCGTCCCGCGCGAGCGAGAGATCAGATCCTCGCTCGCGGCATAACGCGCGCGCGCCGCTGCGATCGGCGAGGAATCCGCGAAACGATCCGGTCGACGGGCGGCGCAAAGTTATTCACCGGCGCGTCCGCCTCTCTTCGCGTGTAACGAGGAAGAGCCGCCGAATACGCCTCGCAGGAGAAACTGGTTTAACCGATCAGCCACTCCGGGGATCGCGGCGCGGCGCGAGTGACTGGCGCGCGGTGTCAGTGTCGAATGCGAAGGAGATCATCGCGACTGGTATATCGCGCGGAGAATAGCGTAGATCGGTCGCATTTTCAACGCCGCGCCACCGGCGCGTCCGCCTGCGTCGACGTTAATATCGATCCCCGCGCGTATTCGCGTGGGATCTGTAATGGGATCGCGTGTCGGGGACGAGTGCTTGCGTACAGATCGGAGGATGCGCGGTACTACACGCGATGAGCGCGGTTTTGTTCGCAGTTGGAACTAGATAGATCGGCGTGCGTTTATAGGAGCGGGATGTCGTAGGGTGGAATTTGTAGGAATTCCTGGACTGTCTATTCTGGGGTTCGATCGAAGAGGAAATATTTCGGAACGAAGAATCCGTGGGAAGTACCTGCTACCTGCTCTTCGTGGTACAGGTGCCGTTTTAGTTCGAGTGGCGTTTACGATAGTTCTGAATTAATTGACCCGTTCGATCGGCAATATGACCGGGGAAGCTGTCGTTCGCGCGATTGTAAACCTAGAGATGGCTCTATACCCGTGGGATATTTCTCTTATCTGGAATTCCGAGACACGACGTTCGACGTTTATTCCAACGAGAATATGTCTATTGTTCTCTCGTTCTGTTATGCTAGAGTCGCGGGATGATTGGTAAATTATAACTGAAAGAAAATAGTTCGGATGAATTTTTGGTGCATTTCGATGAGATCGAACGAAGAAATTAAACGAATGAAAGGGAAAAGTAAAGGGATACGTATTGCCTACGCGGTAAAAAAAGTAGTGTTCATTTTTGACATCATTTTAGCGGTGTAGACGTATACATGTGTACCACATCTGGTGTCATTCAGTCTTATGCCATTGTTATTTAACACCAAAAGTGGTCTGTATCATATAAGGCTAAACTCTTAGTCGCCAGAAAAGAAACTTCAATTACCATTATCTCATTATCTATGAACTTTTGGCCTACATCGGTATAAGACTTTGTTGTAGATAAATATGTAATCTACAAAAAGTGTTATACAAATATCAGCCAAAAGCTCATAGATAATGAGATAATAGTGATTGAAGTTTCTTTCCTGGCGAGTAAGATTAGCCTCATACAGCTACAAATACAACATTCTCTACTGCGTGCCTCCACGACGACACGAAAGACATCGACGCACCGTCCGACAGAGCGGAAAAGGCGTCGCCCGTGAAAAATCGAGCGTTTGATGGTCAATGTAACAATTAACCGCGTTTGGCCCGACGCGACCCTGCCGAAAAGCTGGCAGGTCATCTCTCACCTGGTTCCCGCGAGGAGTCCGGACCTCCGAGAGGGGCTCACTTAGCAACAATTTGATGCATTTAAAGCGGACCCACCTGGAGCGCCCGGCTTCATCTTTTCCAAAGTCCATTAGCCATCCGTACAATTATCTTCCACCTTCCGTCTCCTGGTCCCTCCTTCTCCTCCTCCATCTCCCTCTCATTCCCCATTGTGCGAGCACTCGCCTTCTTCCTTCGCCGCGCCTTCACCGTCCCGCAGAGGAACCGACCCGCGACTTTCTCTCTCTCTCTCTCTCTCTCTCTCTTTCTCTCTCGTTCTCTCTTCTGCATCGGCCGCATGATACGCACAATTTGCCGCCGACTCGCGAAATGCTAATGCGCGGCTCGAGGTTGGCGCGCGAGGGGAATTTTAGAATTTTTCTAACGATACCTGGGGACTGACAGTCTCTGAAATTCCAGAATTGCGTAGACGGAGAGACTGATACCAGCAAATTTTAGCGTATTTACAATAAAAGATTTACAGGTACCAGTAAATTTTACCATATTTACAATAAAAGATTTACTGATAACAGTAAATTTTACTGTATTTACAATAAAAGATTAACTGGTACCAATACATTTTACTGTATTTGCAATGAAAACGGTACACACGAATGTTTTTAGAGTGCAGTACAGTAATTTTCCTTTCGAGAAAAATTAAATAATGACAGTTTACATTACATTTTACTATTTTCTTAGGAAAAATTGTTCTCCAGCACGCAGCATAAACATCTGAAAACCCTTATGCGTACCTTTCTTATTGTAAGCACAGTAAAATTTACCGATATCAGTCTTTCCGTGTACAGAACGTTAATCTCATTGAAGTTAGTCGTCACTTCTAAAATTGAATTAAAACCAGAAACTCTGAGAACGAATCCGAACACGAGTCCGTCTCGTCGCGTAGTTGGCTCCCGTTTTCACAAACTCCTAATCATTACATCATACGTACAAATGCCTATTACGCGTGGAGCGTGCCCTCGGAAGCATAAAACAGTCTCGTACAGCGTACACGACACTTACAGCAATAAAAATCACGAACTCCGCATCTGCCCCCCGGAAGACGTGCGAGCGCATCACCCGCACGCCATTGTCGATGCGCCGCGCGATTCCGAGATTCCGGCAGCCGCGCCGCGCGACGGTGCGATTTCGAGAATAGCGCGCCGCATTATATGCTAATCCCGGGGATAAACCAGTAGCGCGAGCGTTCGTTAAGTGCCCCCCCCCCCCCCCCCCCCTTTTTCGGAGCGGGCCACGCCACTGCCGCGCCGCGGTTCCCGATCTTCTGCCCATCCACCGTGCGCCTGTATCTCCCGCGTGTACTTATTACGCTTAATGTACCCGCTCGTTAGATATACGGGCCGACCGTGAAGACGAAAAGAGCTCTCCTCGCGCGCAGGATAGTTTCCTGTGCCGAGGAGAGTCGGCGCGCGAGCGGCATCCCTGGTTTACGACCTTTTTAATCCGGTGCACACCCACACCGAGCGTCGCACACGAGAGCGCTTGCCGTGAGCGCGCCGCGAGTTCGGTGGCAGTGCGCGCGGCAATAAACGTGGACGGGGCGAATGCGAAATCGAGTCGCGCGCGCGCGCGAGTAGAGGCCTGGGCTCTATATACGCGGTCCGATTGTGGCGATGTGGCGCGGTGCGGTGGTGGGCGTTGCGTCGCGCGCGCGTACACCGTGGAAACGCGTGTATACCGGGTCGTTGACCTTGAAACGACAGCAGCAACGGCGGCAGGTCTCGTAGGTGTACATGCGGGCAGTGGGAGTGAGAAGGAGAGATGTACCGCTGTGGAGAGGATAAGAGAGAGAGAGAGAGAGAGAAAGAGGAGGGCGAGGAGAGCCGAGAAGTCAGCGAGAGAAACTACTCGCGCGAATAAATTTCCGCGGTGCCTTCTATCCGTTAATAACGTGCCCCGCGCCACTGCATCTCACCCCGCGAATGACAAGTCGATGTGGAACGTTGCGCGGGGGTTGATAAGTCGAATCGTACGCGACTACCGTCGTTCAAAGTCGAACAAAACGCGCGTAACTGCGCTTCGGTCGAAAGGTCGTCACGTTATTGCAGTCGCTAACGTTCGGCAGTGGAGTGGTGGACGCGTCGACTGCACGCACACACGGAGCGTCGACATTCGCCGGATCCGTCACGGAATTGTGGGCCGTCCCACGCCGTTGCATCGGAGCGCGAAGGAAGCTGCAGCCAGATTCAATCACCGAACGGAGCGTCTTCGACATTAGCATAAACCTAATATGCCACGGATACAATACGTTATTAAGAGCGAGGAATAGAGTACCCGGGGAGGGGCGGAGATCGTACGACGCGATACGTCACACGACGCGGATGCTCTACTTAACATAATATAATTGACCACACGCAATTCAATGGATTTTGCATAATAAATAAATCGTATTGTGTGTACCTCGGGTGTATATCCGGCGAGTTCTGTATTACCGAGTCGCGAAGGATTATCCCCCCCCCCCCCCGGAGATAAGCCGCTCTGCGCGCGCGCTCGAGCTGTTCGTATTCGACGATATCGAGAGGCGCTACGATTCAGCGAACAATTCCCAAATGTACCGCGTCCCTTGTGTTCTTTCGAAATTCTACGCGCTCGAAGGATTTCTCAAAAATCACACGACGATCTACCGACCGAAATCCATCGAAACGCCTCGCCCCGATTCTCAAACGTTTCGAGGACCTCCGCGAAACGAGCCAAACCCGCGATAATTCCCCCCGATAAACGTAGCGCCCTTTTTCGCGCAAGGGTGGTGGCATTCCGTTCGCGTCGCGCCGTGAAAACATCGATCCTCCCGCGGCGCGGCGCTCCGCGAGTAAAAACCGTCGAGCGATTCCCGCAAGGAGCCGGGGGGAGCGGAAGAGTGTCAGGAATGATAATGAGAGATTGCCGGGGTGCGATATACTTCTTCCTTTAACTGCCGCGCATACGTTTATCCGGTAGTTCCAGGCTTTCTCGACGACGTCGGGGCCCCCCAGCGCGTTAACGGATCCTCTCCGCGCGACTGCAGCCCCGCGCTGTACCGTCGTCGATTCGACGAAGCGTTATCGACGCGGCGTGCGCGACGTTCGCCCCGAGAGATCGACGGATGATTCGTGCGCCGAGCGAGCGGACTTCGCCTCGCGGTATACAGCTCACGACGAAATCGCCGCCCGTTATCTGCTCGAATAAATGTCCACTGTCACTAAAGAACCGGTGGCTCCGGTTAAATTATAGGTAAAGAGAAAATGATTTATCGAGAGTCACCCGAGCGACGAATCGAACGAGCCCCGCCTCGCGCGCCTTCCTTTCGCGTTTATTTTTTATATTTTCCACACATCGATAAGCGACGAGGGGATACAGATATTGCGCCGTCTACGCGTATGTACCGACGCCCGTACGTACGCCGGACAGCGTCCTTGGCTCAGTTTCGAAATTGAAATTCGGAGGGTCGATCTATAAATCAAACGCTTCGTGTTATACTCGTACGGATACGTATGCGCGTGTACGTGAGCCCGGGTCCGCCTACGCAGGTTACGTCACCTTGTCTTCCGTTAAGGTGTTCGAAGCGGTACCCTCTGTATGGACACGCGTAGGGAAATTTATGGAGCAAAAAAGTGCCACCGAAAAGAAAAAAGAAAAGATTCCGATAAAAGACTGCGCATTCGACGACGAGCGTACCGGGATGTCCGTCCACGAAATTCTTTTTCCCCTTTGCGCTACTTTTCGTCGCTCCAGTTCCACGAGTGTTTGCGCCGCGCGAACCGCAATTACCGTGGTCCCCGCGGAGAAATCGAAATAGGTCACGACTCGTAAACAAAACGCTCCTCGTCATCCATTTCCCTCCCCCCTCGAACCCAATTCGCTCCGCGCCGCGCGACATAAGCCGAAAATGCCGTGTCGCTGACAAGGAAAAAAAAAGGGAAAGCAAAAATCCGTAGGTAGGTTAGAAATGTGGGCCCGGTATAGTCGTGTCCTTAATTGACAGGCCGTGGTCCCCGTGTCCTTTGGGTCCCCGTGGCAGGACCTCGTTAGCGAGAGTCGAGAGGATGGCAGTCAGAATGCCATCTGCAGGTATACAGGATCTCTCGTGCGACCGAGAGGGTGAGGGAGAGGAGCGGGAGGAGGAGGACGTCTTTAAATTAGTCCGCGTCGCGCATTATACCTCTGATATACGAAGGACGAGCGCTCTCGTCGTGCGACGAATCTCTTCGAGGTATCGAGGAATCGTTCGAAATCGTCTCATCAGCCCCGTATATTTCGCGAGATTCTCTTCCGTAACGATTAACCTCTCGACGGAAGAAATAGAGGAACCTGTTTACAGGTAAGTTTACATAACTTCTGATAGCATTACGAGTTCTGATAACGTTTCACTTTCTATGCAGTCGTTTCGAGTAGTTGACATAACGGCCAAAGTGTATTAACTAATTTTCTCGTTACTTTTTGCAGCTATTAATTACACTACTCACCGGCAATTACGGGTAATAAGTGTAATTTATATATCACGCGCGAGTTGTGTCACTGTCTTCACGCTTCGATACGTATCGAATGTAATCATGTAATCGCGCGCGAACTACTTAGGCGTATATCAATCTAGAATCCATATATTTCCATCATATAATACTATGAATTAAATCAGCCGTTGAAGCCGACAGAGATTGATCTGTCTTGAAAAAAGAAATAAGAAACGTTCAATTAAACCGAGAAATCGTTGATTACTCTGATCGACATTCAATCGAAGCGAATAATAAGTACCCAATTCGACTGATGCTTCTAAATAAAATGAAAACAAATTTCACCCCGTCTTCTCGCAGTCGAAATCAAAAGTTCTCCAACCTCTACCCGCGATATCGTTCGATCGTAATTGCAGCGCACGCGAGCTCTCTTCCTCCCCTTCCATCTCCCACCCTTTATCCCTGGAGCACTTGAAAAGACGAATAACAGCGTCAGCGAGTATTACCGTCGAGACGGGCGAATAATAGCGTCCACATCGAGATAAGCATTGACCCCCGGCACCGACATCAGTTTCGTTTACGATATTCCTCCGCGCGCGGTATCATCGCGCGTCGACCGATTGAAAAAGAGGACGGATGAGATACCCGCGCGCAGTGGCGACGCGGATTCACACGGCTTCTTCCCCGTCAAATCGGAGCACGCGTGATCGAGGCGAGATGAAGTACGTACCGCGGAGGTGTACGAAGCCGGTATACGTGCAATTCTCGAGGCGTACGTGTCGGAATGCCGCGCGGCACTCTCGTTCTTGCGAGCATCACTCAGCGCGCGGTAATTGCCGCGCGATTACCGAATCAACGAGCTGCGCGGTTCGCACTGGTTGCGCGAACCGATGCGATCGATATTTCACACCGTTTAATCGTGTGGTGATATGATTGAAAAATATGGTGTTTTCACCTTCCATAATGTGGTCCCACCCCTGCAATATTCTCACGAGTAACAATCACGCACGATTATAACGCAATTCTCGAAGATTACCTCCTCAAAATCATTTTTCGAAAAACGACTATCTTTCCCCTCGATAACACCCCCTTAAAAAATTGTTCCAGAATAGGTATATTCCACGCGATCTTCCCTCCCTGCTCCGTGCAAAATCTCACAGCATCCCCGCGCTCACTCCTTCGACGAAGTTCGATGCGATCGAAATTTCACACCGCTTAATCGTGGAGTGATGAAACTAAAAAATATGGATTTTTTCAGATTCTGTAATGTGGTCTCCCACCCCTGAAATATCCTTACGAGTAACAAACACGCGCAATTATATCGCGATTCCCGAAGATTTCCTCCCCGAAGTCCTTTCCTCGAAGAACGACTATCTTTCCCCTCGAAGACACCCCCTCGAAACACGCTCTCGGGATATATTCCGCGCGATCTTCCCTCCACCCTTCCGTGAAAATCCTACCGCATCCTCGCGCTTGCCCCATCGACGAGGGTCTTCCCCGTCGCACGATCCTCTCGAATAGATAATGTTTGGCGACGGTAGCTCTCGCGTATATCTCCGAGACGGGGGGTGTCTATATAATTCAGGATACGCCGTCCAATATATTACAATTTGTCTGGAAGAGATTGCTGTTTCTTCGACCCCCCGCGGCTGGGGATGCCGGGGCCCGCGGTGGCCCCCGGGTGTATTGTATCCCCTCGCCGTATATACATACTTTTCCCCGTATAATGTTTGTATATGTAGGTATATAACGGATACAGACGCGGGCGGTCAGAGGTGGGCCGCGGGATCCTACCTAAGAAGTCCCTGCGCGCGAGTCTCCCCGAGTACGAGATGATGGATCGAGCGCTAAATAGTCGTTCATCCCCCTCCGCGTTAATCGCGCGACGAGTAAACGCCAAATAGCTTCTCGCCCGAGTGCATGGGCGCCTCGCTCAAATGAGAGTCGTGCACGGAAAAAAGTGATTTTGCACCTCTCAGCTAAATTAGGGTCTGCTGAGAATTTTGTACCGTCATGACGAAAATATTATATCCGTGGTAACAAAAGATACATATATCCGATAATGGTAAATGTTACTGCAGTGCAAATGGCGGTGTGAAATTTGTTTCGTTACAAATATTTGCCACCTCGGTAAATATTTTTACTATCACTGGACATATCTCTTGCTGCCACTAATAATATCTTTATCATGCTAGTAAGAAGTTTTGCTTAGTTTTGCTAAGATCGAAGAATCACTTTTTCCGTCTGGAGAAAGAAATACGAGAGTGGCTGATTGCATCACACTCCGAGTCCTAGGATTTCTTTCTCCCCCCCTCCAGCACCACAGCCACAACAATCCCGACCGGTTTCCGCGAGTCGCTCGCGTATAATCAATGTCGTAATTTACGGGAGCATTGTACCCGTCAGGGATACACTGGTTTCTTGCGGCGGGCGTGTACGGACTGCGTGTAATCGACTCACGAGCTGCTCCGCCGTTCGGCGTCGATTTATATACGAGGGAGAACGAGGGGCGATCGCGTATGGGTCGCCGCGTGCGGTGTTTCTTCCCGATTTCTCGCGTTGTACGTCAACGTGTCTCTGCATACTTAAAATACCGGATTATTTTCATTTTCTCTTCTTCACCTCCGAGCTTCCCCTCCTCCTCCATTTCGCACCCCTTCCTCGAAGCCGAAGGAGAGGACAACCCGACCTCGGCGCCTTTCCACAAAAATGCGAGGATTTTCCAAATTCTAACCACGTCGCGCACGACCGCGTCCCCCCCCCCCCCCCCCCCCCTTCGACGCGACACATTCGGCCTCGTCCTTTTATAACCTCGTTCGGTGCTCGGGAGACGCGAGGGAGAAGAAAAAAAGGAGAGAAATATCCCCGGGACTCTCGGGGAGAACGGCAGCAGCACCACCCGATTCTCGGAATGGCCAGCGCGCGCGCGCGGATGCTAACGAGAAGCTACAGGTCGCCCGTCAAGCGCGGGCGACGGGTTAAGGAGTATGCCCTCCGCCCGCCCCTCCCAATCCCCCTCGAAATTCGTGCCACTCCCATCCGCGATGCGAGAGCGGCGCGAGCGAACGGTAGCCGGAAAAGCGGGGAATAAAAATTAATATTCACTATAATTAACTCTGTCGTTACGACTAATTAAGAAACGGTCCGGGCGGAGCGAGAGAGCGGCGCGGCCGCGGACGCCCGTACTACCTGGGTGCCGCGCGCGGTCCCCTCCTGCCGAATCCTCGAATAAAATAGAAATTTTATCCTCTCCGGGAAAGCCGGAGACGTGGGCTGTCGTTCGTGGGTCGGTGCCCGCGTCGGTCGCCGCGGTATACCTGCGGGGATTCGCGTCGTGTTTTACGAGAGACGTCGGAAAGATTTAGTTCGGACGTTCGCGTCGCTCCCGTCGAGCCGCGCGTTTTTTGCCGACGTTAACGCCTCTCCGTCGCATACCGTCGTAGGCGGCTCCGCACCGAACGATTATTGCGCGCGGGCTTCTCGGTTTAGGGTTGTTTCGAGATTCCTTTCGGGGAGGCAGTTCGTTTCGGGTTAATTATCCCCGCGCGGAGTTACATTTTTGTCATTCCTTTTCGTGGCGTCGCCTGAAATTGTTTCGTAGCTTCGAATCATCGTGGCCGCGATGGAGGAAATAACGCGGTTCCCGCGGCGCTTCGTCGAAACTGCGAGGAGGCTTTTCGAAGAGCTCTTTCGCACGGTCATTCGCGCGTCGAAAAAAATGTAAGAGCGTCGAGAGGGACGCGATCCCCGACGACATTCCAGAGGATCGAACGTTTTGAATATTCAAGAAGAACCCCCGATGATCCGCGCTTGAGTTTTTCGCCCCCCCACCCAATTACGAGAAGAGTGAGGAGGGTACGAGGTGCAGGAGTACGGGCGCTCGTAAAAGTCGTCTACCTGCAGCAGCATCTCCCGTTAGGAATGCTTAAAACAATGCGAGGTGACATGTCCTCCACCTGTAACTCGCAGGACCGAGCCGAGCCGGGGGACCGGGGGATGTTTCTCACGACCCCTGTGTCTCCGACAGCCCCGAGAGGAGCTGGCCCGGTGATTTGTGCGGGGCCCGATCGGGAAATATGGCTCCCGAAAAGCCGGGGCGGGGGAGGCGGGCGGCGTGGAACGAGGAATAAATAAGAAAGCGAAAAAAAAAGGAAACCCTCGTTAACGATTCCCCGGTTTCTCGCTTTTTCCCGCGAGAATATTAAAGGGCAGCCTCTTCGTCCCGCCTTCGTATTTCGCATTTCACGTCGTCGGTCTTTTTTAAATGGTACGTGACTACCTTTGCCCAATTCTTCGAGAGTTTTAATCGTCCTGCAGAGTGTTATCCTCGAGACCGGACGTAAGACGGTAAAGGGACAGGCTACACGATTGGGGCTGTGCACCAGAAAGTGTCGATCGACAGAACCACTAATACGAAACCCTCCGTATGATTGATTCCTTCGATCGACACTTTCCACTATATGCAGTCAATTGTACAGCTTATCTCTTTACAGCATATCATCCCATGTCTTGTGTCTCAAATATAACATCCTGTATATTCGATACAGTTCAAAACTTCATATAGATGAATACCAGCAAGAAATAGGAGAAAGTCGCATAACCTATGTATACGAAACACCTTGGTAGCCCTCAATCGTCATTACCAACCACGATAATTAGGTGCCATCCGAGCGTCCGATACCATCCGACTTTCCCCCTAATTCCACTCGAAGCAGATATCACCGTTTAACATTCCCATGCGTACGCATTCCCCCTTCTAACGATGTTTCTCTCGTAGCCCTTCGATCTTCACCTTCGTAGATCCCATAACCGCGTCCACACCGTTCGGCGCGTTCGGCCCACTCTCGCCTCGTGATCCACCCACTCTCCCACGGGAGCCGCGCTTTCCCCGCGCGTGGACCGCGACGAGGAGGACTGAAACGAATGATAATGCGGGGATATCGTATTAAAATCTGGTGCTACCTAGCCCGGCGCGCTACGCCGCGCGCGCGCGCAAGAGTTTCTGGGCGCCAAAATAGATGGACCTCGTTACAAATGGAATGGAGTTTATAATCAGTATCTCCGCGGTGGCATCTACCGTTGTCGGAGAGGAGCCGCTCCGAGCAACGGCGACGGAGGAGAAGGAGGCGCGAGCGCGCGCGCGCGCGCGGTTGGGTTGTGGTTCTTGATTCTCGGTTCTTGGTTCCCCGTACTCGTTTATATCCCTAGCCGGGGGGAGACCGTGTGGCGGAGAGAGCGTACGGGTCTCCGTCTCTCCGGTGGCCGCTGCTGCCACCTGCACACGCGGTTGAAACAAGACCAACAATAAGATTATAATGGGCGCGGGTATATAATGCGGTCTATTTATCACGGCTCGTTATGCTCGCCCCTCCCGCGCGATCGCCCCTCGCCGAATCGAACTTTTCCGTCCGCTCGGATAGCGCGAGCGCGGCGACGCCTCGCCTGAGACCCTTTGGCAGCTTCGGGAGGCGTGAAGGGTCAACGTGGCTGCGCGATAAATCGCAAAAATCGAAATTCTCTCTCGAGATATTTTATAATACCGAAATGAGTATTGAACCGATTTCATTCGTAATTAAACATTCATCCCCTCGCTCTCCGACGGTTTTCCTCCACCTCTCGCCTACATGCACCCGAATCCGAGTAAGGGTTGCGCGCACCACTCGGTATAGCGATCGCCGGCTGATTCGGTAGCCGAAGCGACGACAAGACTGATAACCGCGCGGCGAGCGGATCGCGCGACAGGGGAGCTGAGAGGGGTGCCTCGGTGGCGAAGCGGGAGAGGCGGTGGGAAGGAGAGACCGCGCCGCGAAAAAGTTCTCCCTGCACGAAGCGCGCACGGGACAGGAGAGAAGTCCCGAGATATATTTGCATGCCGTTTGCGGAGTAAGTCCAAAGGGGGCGTGGGGATCTTCTCCATTGGCTCACCATCCGAGTAATGGTTGCTTGCATTAGCTACTCTCCGTGGATCGTAAGGCCGTAGGCAAAGACCTCGATACCCCTGTGCGGACTTTTACAGTTTCTCCGCTACGTGGGTTAGGTTTATGCTCCGATCGCAAGCTGTACCTGGTGTATAAGTAAACGGATACAGACGCTTCGCCGTGCCTCGATGTCCGCTTCGTGGATCTCGGATGTATATTACGGCGCGGATGGAAAGTCGACGAGAAGAGCCGAGGGTGAATAACGAGACGATATCGTTGATTTTCCCCGTCGGTTTCTCCTTTCGTGGAACTTCGCACCCTTACTCGTATGAAGATGATCAGGAAATGTAGCGTAACGCTATCCCTCAAGTATTTCTGCGCGCGCAGATCCGCGTGACTCTTCGCTCGACGTCGAGTCATTCCCTCGCGCGCGCGCGTCGATTCGCTAATATCGCCCCCGTTCCGTGACAGAAATTGGGTTTACGCTCGCGCAAGCCCGGTAATTAGTAAGTTTCGACCAAATGACGGTGGTCCCACGAAGGGTCCCATATGCCGGCCCGATGCAGAGATAAAAATCTCCTCTCCCCCCCGCCCCTCCGACCGCGGCCGGCAAGCCGGAGTTAAAATAATTCCGGTGTGTGCGCTCCGCGCGATGTGTGTTGTGATCCAGATCGAGTGGGGATCGTTATCTCGCGGCGGGGACGTGTCGGTCATGCCTCAGTCCCTGCAAAACCGTCTCACCTGGTTCCTCTCCCTGCGGCCCGCCGCGCGCCATCCGCCCGTCATACATACGAGACGTCTCGGCTCTCGCCGCGTCTCCCACCTTCCGCTTCTGGCGGGTGCTGGACGTTACGCAACGAGAGGAGATTTCGTATGTAACGTACACACACTCCGGGTGACTCGGCGCGTCGGCGCTCCTTCCGCCGCGCGGCGGTGAACCCGGAATTTATTCACGGAGGTCGCCTTTGCGAAACAGAAGACGGATGGGAAAAGGCGAGAGTCCCGTTCGGACGACGGAGAAACAAACGTTGCGGCGGTGACTGGCGGCGCGTCGGGAAATTCTGGAGGGTCTGAAGCAAGAAGGCCCGTAATGTATTCGCGCGAGGAGAGAGATAAATCGGAGGGAAGTAGATCGAATACGAAACTGTCGCTCGAAACGATAATTCGCATTTCGATGGTGACTTGACACGGTGTCTCCTATTTTAATTTGACAGGAGACACGAAAGCCTTTCTAATAATACTTAAAATCAGTTAAACTATAATTTCTCATTCGTACGTCTAGATCAATTTATAGATATACACTCAGGGAAAATGTCTAATCGAATGCGAACCTGATAGAAAAATGTATTTGAGATGAATAGGAATTTATCAACATCGAACAAAAATCTATTTGAACTAGATAATTATTTTACCATGTCCACACATTCGATTAAAAAGATATGCAAAACATTGATCAAATTCAAATAGATTTTTTTTCGATGTCAATAAATTCCTATTTATCTCAAATACATTTTTGTATCAGGTTCGTATTCGACTAGACCTTTTCTCTCAGTGTGTACGCATACACTCGAGTTAAATATTTTCTTAACGCGATAAAAGACATCGAAACGGAACGAAATCACAGAACCAACGAAATTCCCCCGTTAAAGCGATACACATCCGCGTCCCAGATTTTTAGCGGCACCAAAACCGGATTCGATATCATCGTCCCGTCGATTTATCGATAAATAACTCGATACCGTTTAATTACGCATTCAGCGCGTACGGGACGCATTCGTCCGGTATGGCGGGACCAGGTGCGAAGAGTCGCGCCGCTCACGGCCACGGCGGGCCCGTAAACGGTTCCTGATGCGACGGGGGACCCATCGAAAAGATTGACGCGAACGGGGATCGTGGGATACGCGCAGTCGATAGCGATCGATAGCCGCCGTCGCGTATTTATTTACTCGGCTAATCACCCCGGCTGATTACAATAATCTGCTCACGCTATTTGTTCGCGAGGCGAGCGCCGACCCACATTCATCCTGCCATTATTTAAATTTATTAGAAATCTGATGGCCCCCCCGCGCCGAACCCTGTATTTAGCGCAGCCAGCTCGCGAGGAAGGAGGAGGAGAGGCGCGCGGCGAGACTGCAGCGCGGCGCGTTATGTGCTTTCCTGGGGAGAGCCGCTCCGGAATGGGTGGCGGACGAGGTCGAAGGAGGTGGATGAATATGGGGAGTGGTGAGGAGGGGGAGGTGGAGTGCGAACACCTCCGTAAACGCTCGATTACACCCACTCGCGCGATTCGACGAAACGGCCCCTCGAAGGCGCCGCGGAAATATATACTTGGTTAATTTTGGTTACCCTTTACCAGGCACTGATCGCGTGCCGCATAAAGCGCAGCGAATGTCGGTGCACCGAATAACGGGGAAAAGTGAAGTGTGTTTCGTGGAAAATTATCATTTTTCCGCGCAATCGTATCGTTCACTGAGAAAAAAAAGTAGTTGTGACAACTATTTCGGACTCGACTGCTCTGGTTTCATGATCAGCACCGGTTTCATGTACTCGTAGTTGTCGCAATAATTTTCATGTTTCGGTAATTTCAATAGTTACAGCTGTAAAAACTGGTGCTAATTACCAAACTTGAGCAGTTGAGCCGAAAATAATTGTCAAAACCACATTTATTTCCTTCAGTGTTTGTCGATTCTCTTCGAGGACGACTGATCCTCCTCGAAGAGATCGGAGGATACGATTTCGTCGGATTCTCCGAAACTCTCCAAGGAACAACCCTCTTTCCCTCCGCCGGAGTCACGGTCGAAAACCGATTCGCGCGACTCGGCGTACCCTGCGACGCTTGGTATTGCAGGCGCGGCGCGGCATTAGCGACGAGCCGCGAGCGAGTTATCGGCGCGACCGCATCTCTTTTTCTTATAAATAATTCCTAGCCACGCGGCGCGCGAGTATCGCGCCAAATAGCCAAGCGAGAGAGTCCTACCGGGAATTCAGCACCCACGTACGATAGTCCGATAGAAAATACAGTCGCAGGTGTCGCGCAGCGGTCCGGGGCTTCAAAGGAGGCCGCGGCGCCGCGCATTTTCGGCCTACGAACAGCGACGGATATCTCGACGCGTCGTCCGTGCCGACACCTGGGCGCGCGTGACGCGCAATTTCCTCGGGAGTTCGTCATGCGCTGTCCGCGCGCTTCATTCGATTCAAACGCGATTATCTCGTTATCCGTGCATTTTTGGCTGATCTCGGTATAAAACTTTTTTGTAGATCGTAATACGAGCTTCAAAAAAGTATTATACGAAAACCGACGAAAAGTGCACGGGTTACGAGATAATCGCGCTCCAAGCGAATCTCCCGCCGTCGTACGAATAGAACCGACGCCGCGCGCGAGTCCTCCGACCTCTTCCACGCGAGCGCTAAACGCGGCGAGGAGATGATGACCGGAGGCCCGAAGACGAGGAAATAAAAGGCAATAAAAACCGGCCCGTGATAAACCGTCCCGCGCGCGCTGTAGGTAGGTAATATTATGCAAATCCGTAGTCAATACCTAATATAAGATAATCACAATGATTATACGCGGCAGCCCCTCTCCCCCCACCCTCGCCATTTTCACTTTTTATTATTCCTCTCGATCGCGCCGCGCGCACAGCGGCGCGCGAGCGATTCTCCCTTCGCTCTCTTTCTCTCTCTCTTTCTCTCTCCCTCCTTCTCCCTCGTAGAGAAGCGAGACCGCGCGCCCGCGGCCCTCCGTCGGGTCTCGTAACAAAAATGCGACGCTGCTTATCATAAAATATGCCCGCTATGCGCGCTTCACCGCGAGGGAGAGCGAGCCGCGCCGGACGCGCTGGAAAGAGTTCCCTCTGTGCACCCCCGGGTGCAACGGCGCGCGGCATTATATGCTTCCTACATGTCTTAAGCGTTGTGTCTGGGCGAGTGCGAACCTCTCTCGCGATGGCAGCCCGGGGCCAATTGGAAATTGTCCCTAATAACAGGGGGTACACCCGCCACGTCCACTCCTATCGTGGATTGCAGTTCACTCCCGCGCGCTCGTTGAAACGTCTCTTTATACGGCTCGAGCGCTTATACCCACCGTCGAACGGGGTACGTAGCGCGCACGTACGATCCATAGATCTCCTATCTACCGCGCGAGGTGGGTATATGGATATATAGGTAGGTATAGAAATATATTTACCAGCTCGCGCGCGCGCGCGCGCCTCGATATAACTCGCGCGTCGATTCTCCGAGGCGCGCGTGGACGATGGAAGCGGCTCGTCATCCTCGAGAGGACGATCATCGGCTTCCTCAAACATTAGCTCGTATAGCGATCTGTATATGTATGCGCGGAGCGTGACGATAGGAGGGGAACGGGATTGCGGCCGGCTCTGTGTGGAGGAGGGAGGGAATACGAGTTATTGTTTTACGCTGATACAGTTAGACGGGTTATGTATACGGGCTTAGTTTTAGCTCGGATGCGGATATATCTGCGTAAGTACGCTTATCACCTCTTCTGGTGAGGAGCACGTGTAGGTAACCGCGATGCGTATACCCTGTGAGGCTAAACTTACTCGGCAGAAAAGAAACTCCAATCGTTATTCTCTCTCATTGTTTATGAATCATTGGCCTATCTCGATATAAGACTTTGTCGTGGATAAAAATACAACCTTAAAAAAATATTATACAAACACGAGTCGAAATCTCACGGATAATGAGATAACAGTGATTCGAGTTTCTTTCCCGGCAAGTATTTAACTCCGGCCGAATAAGCCAGACAAGTCAGCCCGTTACGGCGCGGCTCTCCCATGCCCCGCTTCCATACACGTTCCCATATAAAAGCACCCGCGAGCTTCCTCCCTCGGGAGGAAGCGACAGCGCGCGGTTCGAGCCTTTAATGAAACGTCGCGACAAAAAATAGCCACCCCGGTAATATATTCGCGGCGGAAGTCCAGGGGTGAGGGAGACCGCTGACCGGTAGACCCTCCGTACGTTACTAATTAACGCGTACCCCCGCGTCCTCTCCCGCCCCGCGCACACGTACGCGAAGGCGCACGAATACACGCGACTCGTCCGGCCCACTCGCCCTTCCGGATCGCTCGGGGTGGAAGAAAAAAATTGATTCGCGCGCGAACGCGAGACACGTTCTCCCGAGGACTCGTCTCTTCCCCCTTCCGCCGCGATAATAACGGAGCGCGCGACTACCGGTACACGACTTTTCGGGGGATTATCTGATAGCGCGGCTCGCGTATATCGCGTCATAATCCGGTAGCGATGAACTGCCGAGGCGCGGCCGTTTGCGCGGTCAGGTTAAGACAGCCGCGCGCGTGTACGAGTGCGCGATATCTCGGAGACACATCTCAGATCCCGGCCGTGATATCGGGCACGCATATTACGAGGCCCAAAGAGAGCAGATGCTAACTTCGGTTGAACCCGGGGTCCCTCCGTCGTTCACTCGCTCGGCGGCGGTGGCGGAGAGGTATAGAATGTAGAGCGTGCGCGGTTTGACCGTTTCTCTTCTCTCGGGGCCGTTTTTTTAAAAATCGTGGCCGCGCACCTTCGGCTCCGTCTAACGACGTCGATGACGCGCGCTCGGGCCGTGGGACTGCAGCTATACCGCGCGATCGGATCGCGCTACGGGAAGGATCGGAGAATTTAGGGGAGGAGGGATGGGATCGTTATCGGATGCTTGCGCGAAATGATTCGATGTTGATTTCAGTAACAACGATTACTCCTTGTCCCTTCGTTCTGTCATCTTCCCTGCAGCCTCTTTCCAAAGCGACAAAATAGCCGATAGAGAAATTGATTTGAAAAGAACCCGAGTCGAAATTAATATTAATATTAGTTTGAGCCTAAACTAGCTGAACGCGGATAAACTGGCCACTTGAAGGTCTAAGCTAATGTTAAATTTGAAGGTTTTAATATCAGTTTAGACCTACTACAAGTGGCCGATTTGTCCGCTTTCGCCAAATTTAGGATGAAACTAGTATTAAAATGTCGACTCGCGGGAATAGGAATTTATTCACATCGAACGAAAGTCTATTTGAATTAAATAAATGCTCAACTAGGTTCGTACTCGATCGAGAAGATACGCAAAACGCTTATTTACTTAAATTAAACTAGTGTTCGAAGCGAATAAATTCCTATTCATCTGAACTACCTAAATTTTTCCATCACAGGTTTTTATTCAACTAGACCTTTTCCCTTAGTGCATTCATCCCTCCCTCCCTCGTGGCCCGATTAATTTCAGCTTGAAATTTTCACGAGGGATCCCGGAGTTATCGCCAACTCGGATCGCGCACACCCTCTCGCGTACATACGTCTCTACGCGCACCGTACGCCACTCGTTAGCATACCTTCCCACCTCCCGGAGCCTTTCCGCGTGCAACTCGATGTTTAGCCTAATTTAAATACGGAATTAATCGTCGGAGCGTACGCACAAAAGTTCTCTCTCTCTCTCTCTCTATCTCTCTCGGTCGTTGCGCGCGAAGCTGGGAATTGGACGCGGTGCGGTTCCTTCCTCTCTCCTTCCTCCCGCTATCGGGACGAAGTAGGTAATGGCTCTTTCGCAGCCGTCTCCTCGTTCTCCACCTCTTCCTTCGCCTCTCTGTGCCTCTCTCGCTCGCACCACCGGCCCGCGCGAGTGCGTCTGCGTCGGATCCGTGTGTCTGCCGTGCCGTGTGAGAATTGGGGTGGTGATTATATGCTACAAGGTGCACCGCGCGTCGCTCGCTTCCGCCAACCTCGAAGAAACACACGGCGCGGTTTCGTTTTACATTAGCGCGGCTTCGTTCTTATGCCGCCCATCGGGCGCGGTTTAATGACTCGCCGCACTCCGCGACTGCTTTATGAGGTTCGTCGATCGGAGGGGGAGGAAGTGCGACTTATTTATGCGGTTGTATGGTGATGTTTGAGTCTCGCTCGGAAAATTCCGAATGTTCTAAGGTGACGTAAAAATGACGAGAAATTCTTTGAAATGAAATATTTCTGAGAAACTACATTGAGAAAAAGTTTGCTTCATTCAACTATGGTGAGGTTGAATGCGGCGAATCTCACGGTATAGTCGTTTCAGTACCACGAGACTCCAAGGAAAAATACATACAGTTGAAGAGTAACCAATTTGAAGTTGAAACAAGTGAATATCTACTTGAAACAATTAACACCGTGAGGGGTTTGCCGTATTAATTCTTATCCTGATTGTGAATGAAGAACATTTTTTTTCTACGTAGAAATTTAAGCAGCCAAACAGCAGGTGCCCAAAAAAAAACCACCCCAACCGACTCCCAACGACATTGACTCCCCCTAACGCGTATATGCAAACGCGAATCCCTGCACCAGTTCCCGAAGCGGTCCAGACTCCCGCGACGGATTCCCGGCCGCGAAATACGGCTAGGGCAATTCGCCAATCAGAAATCACACCCCCCGTGTTCGACGCCAGAAACGCCTGGCATACCGCGACGACAAATATACACCGTCTCACGCGCCGGCGGAACAAAAGGTGCTAACTCAACGTGGGTACCGCGAGTCACTCGGGGCGCTCCCCCGCGCGTGACCCATCCCCGCGCGCGTTCCCGGTATTTCTCGCGCGCCGATATGCCGCGGGACTCCCGCGCGGCATTCGCGGAATGAAGGCGTCGGGGCTTAAATCCTTTTCGAGGGAATAAAAAGCGGCTGGAAAGGGTCCTAACTCACCCGGGGGCAGCGCCAGGCCTTTCAGCTCGCGGTGCCAGCGCGAGTGCGAAAATAATCGTTAGCTTTGCGAGGGCCGCGCTCTTCCCCCCACCCCCCTCCCGCGCGTATCCTCGTACCGATCTCGCGCCCTCCTCGCCCCTTCGTCCTTTTCTCGCGCGCTCTCGCTCTGCGTTCTTCCTTGTAGCGGCGTGTCTAACGATTTGTCCGCCGTCCTATACATTCTGCATTCTGCCGCGGGTTCCAGTCCGGGAGCCCCGAAGAGGCGGGGGCGAGTGAGTTGTCGCCGATAAGGGGAATAATCACGTGGTTTTTTCTGCGGTGGGGGAGAAAAGAGGGAGAAGCGTGGCGCGTCGGTCGTCGAGGGGCGAGTGGGTGGATGTGTGTGAGTTTTTGCACGATCTCGAGTAGTTGTTCGTTTTGTACGTCGGCTTTAACTGTCGATAATATTATTATATGCTTTACCCTATAACGTAGGTATTCGTATGCGGTAAAAAATTGACTCGATCGATTATTCGAATAAAGCGAAGATTTCCTGCACTATTGACTTATACATATCGTCACCTCAATATAGGTTTGTTCAATATCCTCCTTTTGGGAATGGGACATTGAACAAACCTATATTGGGGTGACGATATACACACGTGGAAAAAAGGCATGAATTTGTTAATCTACGCGCAAACCAAGGGAGAAAATGAGATTAACGGGAGATCGTTACTCCTTTTAAATGATTAAGGCGTGGAAACGGATAGATAATCAGGAAAAGCGGGACGAAACGGAACACTCGAATTGACCCTTCACTGTCATGGTAGCTAACGATCGCTGTGGGTCATCGAGACTGTTTCGTTTTATCTCACACTCGTCTGCACACACTCGAGCTTCGGGGGAGTAGAGTGCGAATTAACGAGAAGAGAAAGAAACGCGCCTAAATAAAGAGATAGCGCGATACCAAATATACAACTACCCCTAAACGGGTAATTTTCGAACGTATCAAGATACATTGGCGATATCAGTCGTCAATCGACGTCCTTGCCGGGCGAAAATAAGCAAATACGATCGAAAAGAGCGCGTGAAACGGAAAATTGGCTGCTTACGAATCGCGACAATCGGCGATGAGAAATTTTCGAGCGGCCACTGCGGAAGGGAGAGGAGCGCGCGCTTGCTCGAGAATTGATTACATTCCTAATTGCCAAATTGATTAGCATTAATTAGCATGAGGCCCGAGCGCGCGGCACAATAAAAACCGAGCGTAAACGGATGAATTAGAAATTGAAAATTAACGATTCCCGCGCTCCGGCTGCATAACGAACGGCTTCCTCGGGATGTACGTTTTAACGGACTTCCACACGCGGGTAATTAAACTCTTGAGAAACGCACGCGCGCGTATACGCGCGGGGTGCACGATGTTTGGAAACGATCGTAGAGGTACGGTAAACACGGCCGGCAGATTTGCGCCACGTCGTTTTCGAAAGAGCGCTCCTTCGGCAGGATCTTGAGAAACGCGCGTCCTTGCGAGGGGCTCGCGAAATTCAACGTAAATTCGCGCAACGCCGATGGAAATCGAGTCCCGATTCGCTGCTCGCGTTCGATCGATTCCTCTCGCCTTGAACCTATTCGCGCGATCACGCGACGAAGGAGTAACACCCCGTGTGCGACGGGCGAGAGTTACCATCTGCCCCACATTTCGCCCGTTATTATATTGCGTTTCGAATGCGCGAGACGAGGCAGCTCCGCGCTCGGCGCGAAGAGATAGACCCCCGATAGCGTTGCGGTGCGGTAAACACAGTTTTTCCGGTGTCACGGATTCTCCGAACGCGGCAGGATACTTTACACGGTTTCTCTCGGACGCGTACACGCGCGCAATCGCCACGCCACGAAGGTGGAGATCCATGCGAAGAGATGCGACCGCAACACGTTCGACCTCCAAACGCGTGTCTTTCAGCCCCCTGCGTGTAATCATCGCTACTCGTGAAATATAATGGTTTCACGAGCGTTTCCACGCGTGGAAATTCCCGATTATCGTTTACATCGCGCGAGAGAGCCGAGGCTCGATCTGCAAATTTTCGTCCTCCCGGATGTTGATAGTTACTCCACCAGAAATGCGCCGATACCATTCGTAGGGGAAGCTGTTGTACCTAGAGCATAGTGTGCCTTGAAACGCTTCGTATTTATGACAGATATCGTCATCTATCGACTCAAAATTAAGGTATAATCCTCACTTGCTTGACCTTCAGTAGTGCATTCATGTCTCACTATTTTTATGCCGTTTAAATATTTTCCGAATTATCAGAAACTAAAATTTTCCGTAATCGTTCCAAGGTACAACAGCTTCCCCTACAACTCCCTTCGTGAGTGGTCCCGGCGAGGCAAACGATATCTCCTAAAAAATGTCTCGAAATGGATATATAATTCGATAGAGGAACGCGCGACTACCACCGCAGATTCGGTCTCCGAATCCCTGCGTCTTTTCTCCTCGCGTCTAATCGCTCCCCGTATGAAAACTGCATCGTATACCTACACGTCCGTTTCCCCGCTTGCCAAACTCCCAACGATCGTCCGCATCGCTCGCGCGCGACAGTCGATGTGCGGTTATACGCTCGATCGGTATGTACCGAACGAACTCGGCGTGTCCATCCCTCCGGATCCCGGCTACCCGCGTGTCCGCGCGTCCCGGGGGCGCCCCGTTACCACTCTCCCGTATAAATTGTGGGTGGCCAACGCGCGCCAGTCGGGGGCTCACAATCGACCGGAGAGCAAGCGCGACATTTCCGAGAATCACCACGAAGCGGACGTCCTCTCCCGCCTTGGAAGGCCGATAATCGTACGGTAGAATCTCCGGTTCGCCGAGGGGGCGCGCTCTTTTCCCCGTCGTACGTACAGGGGAGCCCATCACTATCCCTCCCCCCGCGCGCACCTCGATCATGGCATTCGTCGCGTCGTCCGCAAGGGCTCTCTCTCTCGCGCGCGCGCCTAGCGCGAGTAGGCCTCGAAGAGCGTGAATTATCAGTCGCGTGTGATCGCGACAATCCCACGCACACACGCTCGCCTCGTGGCCGAAGCCGACAAAGAGGCAGGGCATCCATAATTCAAGCAATCCAGTCATTGTGTGTCCGCGGGACCGAGGCGCCGATTGGCTCTTTAGCGCGACCGCGGCGCGCTTCTTTCGCCAGGGCTCTGAGGTGCTGCCAACACCTGCAACCTTCGCTCTTACATGTTAATTTCGTCGGCCCGCGCGGGCAGGGATGGATGCCCGCGTGGCGTAGAGCGCCGCGCGCTCCGGATGATCTCGTGGATCGGGAGGAGGATCGAACTTCTCTTCTGGGAGTTTTGGATATAGTGATGTTCGATTTTCAATTTTCAGATTTTCGAGGAAGCTAATCGTGTACAAGAATGTTGCCTTATCATCGATGACGTGCACAACATTATATAATACAATATGACCCAACTGTGGATATTCCAGAATAACTTTACAAGCACTTTTAATCCCATTAAAAGATGCAGGCTTGAAGAACAAAATATCAACAACCCTGCACACGCCCAATATAGACAAGTTAGAAGGACTACTAGATGTTGAACAACAATGTAGTCGCCATCTAATCGGCGGAGCGTTTCGTCCGGAGTCGGCCTGTGGACTGGTCAGTAAGTCTAGGCCGACTCCTGCTCTAAACGCTCCGTGGTCCTCCGTGAGAGACGGGCTCTTATATAGTAACTGCACCGTAGTCGGACTACCGAGAGAGCCGAGAGCCGAGGGCCGAGAGGGTCGGCGCCATCTGGTGGCAGGCCGCTACAGCGTGACGGGTCGCCACAGATGTATATGTAGAGCCGAAGATGTATGCTCGAGATGATATCGGCAATGTCGAATAAATGCATTCCTTTTTTACACGAAGATTATCTTTATTCGTACCTCGATCTTCCTCGATTTTCATTACACCTTTGCGACATTTTTTCTCGCGGATTTCTCTGCTTGGGAAATTGAGAGAGCGGATACAAAACACGGAAAAAAAAGAATTAGTTGGATCTACTGATAATTACTTGCGGGGTCACAAGTTGTTGTTTATTTATATCACTCAGATCTTTCTTCGTATTAATTTGATATTTCTCCCTTGCAATCACGTGCTATTCCACATGATTGTAAGGAAGAGATATCGAATTGATGTATTAAAAGATTTCGTCGATATAAATAATTACTCGCGACACCGCAGGTAATTTTCAGTAGATCCGATTAGTTTCTTTCTCCTTGAACCCGTATGATTTTCTCCGGGAATTTTTCGAGTGAAAACCCTCCCTCTCGCGCAAAAAGGCGAACGAAGCGGCGCGCGAAAATATTCCGATTGAAATAAAGCAATTAGAACGCATTACCATACGTAATGCCCGGGCGTTTCCGAAAGCAGTATCTCGCGGTGCACGCACGTATACGAAGTGCGACTCTATCTGATATAGGGAGCGTTTCCTCGCGTTTATACGCGAGGCATGCAACGCGCCGTGCATTCTCCCAATGAGGCAATACGACGCGCAGCCTGCCTCCCATCGCTCGCCGATTGTCGGTGGGAGGCCTGTCCACTGGGCCACGCCGTCGAGTTTCACCCCGGTTGGGAAATCATCGCGGCGCGCATCAGTCTTCGACGTCCCTGGTGCGTTTGACGATCCGAAATCTCGCGATTGCACTGCGGAACGATCGCGATAGCCGCGGAAATTTTACCGATTTTTTCGATTTTATGAGATCGAATCGAATGAACTTTCATGATATATTCATCGCGCGGGTGTAAATCGATCGACTTTACATTGCGAAGGGGGATGATCGAGACTTTTTCTAAAAGGAATAACACGATCGATAGGAGAGAATTGAATTCCGGGCGTGCAAACGTCGCGTCGGGCCGCCTATGCATATGCGGATGAAGAGAACCCGGGGAACCCGACATTTTACGGCGCCGACAAGATGCACGAATGTCCCTAAAAACCGTGATCCTCTGGTAAATTTGTCCGAGCCGATCAAACCGGTCAGATACTCATCTCGGACCGAGAAATTCGAGACAGACGGTACGACCGCACGATCCCCGCGACTCTTATCGACGTAGGTGTTTACGGGTGGACGGAATCGTAAATGTTGATCGCGCGGGATTTTGCTTCCGTTTGTTCAGTGCGTTCGAACGATTGGATACGAATAACTTCACTTGCTTTTCCTCGTCCTCGGGGTAAAAATATGCCAAACGCAACAAAAACCTTATCCAACGTCTCAAGATTTGAATTCTAATCATTGCGATACAAATAAAAATATAAAACATACACTGAGGGAAAAGGTCTGGTTTAATACAAACCTGATAAAAAAATGTATTCGAGATAAATAGGAATTTATTCACATCGAACAAAAGTCTATTTGAATTTGATAAATGTTTTACATGTCTCATAGCATCAATCAAATTCAAATAGGCTTTTGTTCGATGTGAATAAATTCCTATTCCTATCTAAAATAAATTTTCCATTTTAGGTTCGTATTCAACTATACATTTTCCCTGGGAATACCAAAATTTCCACCCCCCTGTTCCGTCATCGCGACGCGAACATCTCCCACCCGCAGTTGCCGTAAAAAATGTCAGTCTCCCCCGAAACAAACTGACTCCCCGCGCGACCCGGAGAAATCTAGCGATTCCGAATACTTATAAAATACCCGGCGTTCCCCAAAATCCTTTGTATTATAATTTCGCGCGGGCCGATATCCGCCGAGCGTGTCGCGCGTCGTCCGTATACGCGCGGTTGTATTCAAAACAGTTTAACTAATTTGAATAAGGAATAAAGTACCTTTTAGAAGCGATATAAGCAGAAGTCGAGCGAGCCCCGGGGCAGGCGGCCTTTATCTAATCTTGTCCCTGCCATGTAGGGCGGAATGGGACAGGTAGCTTTTAAGTCGCAGCCACCAACGTTATTATTCAAATAGAGCCGCGCGGCGGCCGTCGGAATACGCGTTTTCGAGCATGGAGCTCCTACGGGGCGTCGCGCGGGACGATTCCTTTTACGCGATGCTGCGAGTACCGGTATGTAAAAGTATCGGGGATGAACCGATCAAACGGTTGTCCTTTAAAGGCACTAGCCTTTATTTTATATCGGCACAAATTCGCATCAGAATACTACATACGAAGTCCATTCGGTTTTAAACATTTATACGTATAATAATAATCGTAATAGGAGAGCGAAGGTGGCACCGAGGCGGTCGTCTACGCGTGTCGCATGACGTATGTATATACGCCACCGTACCGGTCGTGTCCGACAAATAATTCCGATGGAGCCGACAGATAAAACTAATGGAAACACGCGCCAATAATATCGCGTCGATATAGAGCGGCCGCGAGAATTGTAACGACGATTCAACGTGAGGACAATTTTTTACATACAACGTATTTAACCCCTTTAGACCTGATTTTTTGTTTCGCGGAGTACATAAAATTGTTAATGATGTTTTAGCCTTTGGGGTATTATTATATTTTAACATATTTGTGCAATCTCTTTATTTTTTAAATTTTCTTATATTTATGTGCAAACAGTACGAAGTTGTATTTTTGCGTAACATTTTTTAATAAAATAGCTAAAATCCAATGTGTACATTCTCGTGTACACCAGGTCTGAAGGGGTTGAAGAGACTCGAAAACACAACGTTTCGATAAATTGGAGATTGACAAGGAAATACCTCTCACCCCTGCAAAAGAAGAGTCGTTACAAAAAGTCAGCCCCAGAGCGCCCGAAAACTTTTACCACCCCGGCAATTTCGGTGCAGCCGCGAGGGGCGGCCACGAGGAACAGGTGAAGAGCCGTAATAATATGGAAATGATAGGCGGAGAGGCCACGGGCCGACCGTTTTGCGGCGAGCGGTAAAACAATGCGGACGAGCGGAGCTGTAAACGCGTTGTTGGTTTTGGCTCGACCGCGAACGCGGTTTCAGTTTATTGAGGCGTTTTGTCGGGCGATTTGCCGCTCGTCGGGCGTAGATGCACCCGGAATCGCGGGAGTGGTTTCGACAGTGATATACGAATTAACTCTGTGACGTGTCTTTGCCATGAATCGAGAATAAATATGGGAATAAATTTGAGGGGTGGTTTTAAAATGATTGCACAAATTATTTTCTCCCACAGAGAAACATTCGATAGAGAATAAAACATTGCGAATGATTCGATTGAAACGGCAATTTTCCTGAGCGCGAATATTGCGTGAAATGTCGATATAAGCGGGGGTGGAAAAAAAATGGAGGCGGATCGATCCGTGAATAATAAGGTCGCAAGATGGACGCACGCGTTGGTAGCGTATATATGTGTATTGTAAACGCGTAGTCGATGGCTAGAGCCAATGATTAAAGAATAATTAACTAGCTCTTAATTAAGGGCTGTCTAGCGCGAGATCTCGCCGATGGATACTCGAATTACGCGAAGGACGAATTATACGGAAGGTATACGCCGTTCTAATTCCCCGTGCACCCTCCAGAGGCCGATAAGAAATCGACAAAGTTCGAAGGCTGTACTCCCATGCTGTGTCACTCTCCCTTCTATTTTCCCCCCATCTTTCGCCCCATAATCGGAGCTTTTAATTTGCTTGCGTTATATCCTAACCAATTATCCTTGCTTCATCCCCCTCTCGTTTCTTCCTCGCGGCTTTTCAGCCCATCTCGCAAATTAAGTCCGCTCAAAAATCACCGCGACCGAAACGATATTATCAATCGACTCCGTCGCGTGATCCCACCGATTCCCCATCAACGCGATGAGTAACGCGCCGGCGTCCACCGCCGGACGATTATTAGGGCTGAATAACGCGCGAGCGCGACGCGCCCTCGCGAGGCTCGAATTGGGCCGACACCGCGCGCAGGCTCCGGTCGTGTTCGAGACTTTGAAAAATGCGCCGCGAGAGGCTAATCGCTCGACGCGGAGGTGTAGGCGCACCACCGGAGGCCGAGGGGCGAGCGCGAAGCGAGGGTAGTCGCCGGGCTCCGTGGCCTACATCACACACACACATACGGCGAGCCGGTAGCTCAGGAGCACGCGATCTGATAAACTTAGACGTCTCATGCCAAAATAAACCGTCGCATTTTACATAATGTAGAGGTTGGTGGCGAGCGGACTCTAGGACTTGTATATCTACGGCGGAGGGGCGAGAGGGAGGAGGCTCGCTACGTCCGTTCGCGTGCTCACGCCCGCACCTGTACCCGTCCGAGGGGGTGGTCGCATACATCACTCGGCCCTCGGCGAGGTAGTGTGTACGAGGGAAGGGAGGAAAAAGGAGAAAGAGAGTTCGAAAGCTCGCCACGTTGTGGGTTTTATCCCTCGTTAAGGAGAACGCGAGCGCCGGCGCGAATGTAAATGCGTTCGATGTCGCTCCGTATAGGGGATTGCCGAGTAAATATGACTTTCTCTCTTCCCGCGAGAAGGGCAATTGTGGGAGAAACGAAGCGCGAGCGACGGCGAATTATCTTATCGGCACGATCGAGACTCTGTCGCGCGAATGGGATAGGGGGGTGCACATATTATATGTAATACGTACCTACTTAATGGACTAGGGGAAAGATCGGTTGATGTAATTCTTCTGGTAATTTTTCATTTCACCGAAAAGAAATGCACCGAGAGGAGTGTTATAATTGCTGGTAATAAAAAAAAAACTGCATAAAAACATTATACAGTTTCAGGATCAAGTCATGGAGAAATACACATTTTTCCTTCACGCGCGATAATATTTTACAGCCTCGAGTAATTTTTCTTCTCGCGCAGAAACAATGTATCGTCCAAACGAAGTGTATTCTCGCGTGCAAAGAATAAATATTCTTCAATCAGGAATCCGTATTCTTGAAAATTTGTAAGATCATGTTTTCTCACCTCGAGAAATATCTCTATGAAATTAGCAATTATTTGTCTCAGTCCATAACTCAGCCTATCCTGTTCTCGAGAAGAACAGAAGAAGCCAGCGCCACTCACCGTCGCGCGACCCATCGAAGCGAGTCCTCCCGAAATAAGAGCGAGGTGGAAGCCATCGCCGAAGCGACCGCGCGCGAGGCCCCAATGAGAACTACAACCCGTGACACGAAACCACGCGCGGCACATTTTTCCATGGCCGTCGTCTCGCCTTCCTTCCATACGCTCGTATGTACGCCTCTCGACGGCCGAGGCACATATCCGAACGCGCGGGGGGGAAAAGAGAGGGAAGAGCATCGCCAAGCCAGAGGCGCGCAGCGGCGGAGGCCGAAGAGTCAGGATGGCGCGGCGAAGCTAGCCAGCCGCGACCGTCGGTCACGCGACCATATCCTCCGCGCGGCGGGACTCGGCCGCGCTACTCGGCTTCGCCCCGGCGCGGACTCCCGAGAGGCAACGTCACCCTCCCTCCTTTCCCTCTTCGTCGCGTACGGCTACGTGTGCACACACGTGAAATGGGAGGCTCATACGGTGTCCGCGCCACGGAACGCCGATGGGAATTATCATAATTTCATAATTAGCCCGTTCTCGGGGTCCTTCCCGCGCGCGTTTTCAGACCGCGGCTTTTGAACGCGCCGGACACGCCGGCCGCGGCGTTCCTCGGCTGCTTCGCTCGAGCCGCGCGCCGCGCGTCTGTCGCAACTCGTATCGCTTCCCCTTACGCGCGACTCCGCGACGCATCGGACAATATACCTACGCGATAAGAGTCGTTCGGCCTCCGCGCGAGGCACTCGCGACGCTGGACCGCGTCAAAAAATGGTACAAGTCCCGCGGCCAGCGCCCCGGCACGAAGTGCAGCGCGCCGCGCGCGTGAAAAATAATAGCTCCCCGCGTCCATACGATTCATCTCCGGGACTATCAGTTTTCTATCTGCCTCTAGCTCGGCCCCCGCGCCGCGCCCCCGCGCCCCTCGTCCCGCGAGCGCGTAAGCTATTCTCCCCGGGTGAAGAAGGATCTTCCCTGCTAGATATACGATGGCAGATAGCGCGCCAAAGGCATTCGCTCGAACGTATACCGAGCGTGGCGCGTATAGCAGGGCACACACACTTGGACGCGCTCGCGCGCGGGGGATACATATTTACCCTACAAATTGGCCAAAGCGGTCGAAGTCCGCTCTCCTTCGTCTCCCCGCGCGCAAATAGGAATCCCACGGCGGTATCTCGAGGGGATGTTCGCTCCTTTTTCGTCGGGCAGGTGGACGCGCGCCGCGAGAAACGAATGTGTGTCGACGCGCGTTCGGGATTTTTTTTTTTGTAATTCGGAGAAAAATTCATCGCGCAGTCAGTCGCTCGAAACGGAAAAGTTTTATGTACTTCATGTGTGCAATCCATATGTGATTTTGGTCATATATAGATTATAGGTATACATGAAAATTATTGAATGTTTGAATAGTCCATATATGGACCGTTTATTTTGAAAGTGGTGTAAGTCCATTTTCTTATTAAACACGGACTTAGTTATACATAAAAAATTTACATTAAATTAAGCATGAATTACGTGATCTCATTTTTTTTCAAAAATGGACTTACACCACTTTCAAAATAAACGGTCCATATAGTCCTTATATGGTTAATATATATAATATAAATTATATATAATCCATATATAAATAAAATTACATATGAATTATATAGAAAATATATCGAATTTTTTTCCGCCTGGAGCAGTACGACGACTCGCTATTTAATGCGAGCTAATTACGACATGTGAGCGAAAATATATTTTCCACGATAATTGGTCCCAGATGCTGTAAGTTCCTCTGTATTTTACCTCGGCTAAGCGAATGAAAACGCCCAAATCTTCGTTCCCGAGTTCCTCTTCCGTCGGGTGGGTGAACCCAATCCGTCGTTGCAATCGGAGTAAGTGCATCGATGCACTCGAAGAGAGATCCGATTTTAAACCTCTCGCATCGACTGTTGCACACACATATTTACCTCCCAAATTATCCAAAACGTTCCGAGTCCCTCGTCCGTCCCTTCCCTCCGCGTAGATATAGACTTTCTCCTCCGCCGAGTAGAGCAGGTGTCGCGGATGCACCGCTGCTCCCCTCGATACCCGTCAATTTTCCAATTGGCGGCGAAAATCGCGCGGTAGAATCCCGCAGGATCGAGGATTCCAAACGCGCGAAGACCACACACAATATTTACCTCAGAAATTGATCGGCAATCGCGCGAAGGTCTTCCTCGATACATCTTCACCCCCCCTCTCCATCCCTCCTTTGCGCGAGGTCTAATATAAGCTCTCTATTCCATGATGCTATTATCTTTCTTAGTTACTTCTCGTATTCTTTTCTCGAATTAGTTTAGGAGAGATTACTATTAATATTTCTTACTTTACTTTACTCTATTTATAGCTTACTTACGTTATTTGCTTACTTGCTCTATCTATTTACTTTATTTTGCTTTTCTTACTTTATTTACCTCCTTATTTGCGGTCCTCTTCTTCATTACCGTAATTACTTATTTTTTACTATATTCTTTTGTATCTCTCTTTGTGTGCTCTCAAAGTATCATACTTTCCCTAGAGCACAATAAACGCTTCTTCTTCTTCTTCTTCTCCCCCGAGCAGCAGGTAATCGTGCGATCGCTCCTCGATCGCGCGCAGGGAAGGAAAATCTGCGGCAAACCAGACCGCGATTATCTCGTGAACCGTTCAGAAAAATCGAGCTTGCGGTCGATCGACGATTTCACGCGTGACGCCGCGCGCCGCACCGGCTGTCGACACCCGTATAGGTACATCCGACGGACGCTAATTGGAGAGGTCGATCGGCATTCGGCAGGCGCTAGTTTCCGCCTCGATTCGCGGCCCGGCTCGCGGAGGCGATCGCGTGGCAGCCGCGGGCGACCACGAGGCTTCGAAACGATTACCAAAGTCCGCCGGAGAGACGGACCACGGCGCGCGGCTGATCACCGGAACCGCATTTGAATAATAAGCGGGCTAACGCGGCCCGGTAGTCGACGCTTGCGTTTCGACTGCTCGTTACGCGATCGCGTGTCCAAATGTCGACGCGTGTATCCTCGCGTCGAGAAGTCACCGCGCGTTGCAACGCGCCCGCATCGCAGCGCACGTGGTGCATATAACGAGACAACGACGCCTATCGCGCGGCGCGCTGCGTTCGCGATCGCTCCTCGCGGGGCGTCATTAATTTATTTCGACGAGAGTCGGGGCAAAAAAAGAGAGAGAGAGAGAGAGAGAGAGAGAGAGAGAGAGACGAAGCCGTGAGTATCGGGGCGGAGAGAGGAAGGAGGAGGCGGTCGTGATAGCCGCGCACGGCATTGCATAAAATGCTTTTCAATTCCACCGAGTGGAAACCCTATTGAGCGGAGATACGCATGCAAAACAGGACGGCCATGTTTGTGTGGGATTGTTGCTGCAACTCGGCGGCGGCGGCGGGTGATGGTAGTGGCGCGCGGAGCGAACGGGGAGGGCCGGTGGGACGCGCGGGATAGGATGGGATAGGATGGGTATACGAACGGCATTCTTTGTGTCCGCGCGAGTCAGACCCGATTGTGTCACGTGTTGATAATTTTAAAACAAAAGCCCCCGAAGCACATTGTGTAAAAATCACTGACAAGAGTGGTCCGCGCGTTGCTGTCGCGCGGCGAGGGACAGGGCGGCGGCGGCGGGTTACCCGCGAGGGGTTGGAGGGCGATAGCGGCGGGACGAGGAAAGGCAGAGGGCGCGAAAGGGGGGAAACTCTTCCCCTCGCGTTTCTTTCTCGACCGGGGAAGTACCCATCGGTCTGCGCTCGGAGGTCGAGCGTTTGCGCGGTGAAAGGATCAGATTCGGCGGCGTGTTTTAGTACGTGTTTCTGGTCGCGATCCACCGGCGATTTTGGTCATTAGCGGCGGTCGTGATGGTAATCGCGGTTTATGATATTTTGTAGCGTATGTAATTGTACGAATTAACACGCTATAAAAACTAGAGGAGCGGCGACCGTTTGCTATATATTTACAGTGTAACTTTATGTATACAAACGCGGGAAGAATAAGCTGTACCTACGGAGTAAATGAGAAAAAGAATTAGTCGGATCTACCGAAGATTATTTGCGGGGTCGCGAGTAATCATTTATTTACATCGGTGAAATTTTTTAACACATCAATTTTATACCTATCTCTTCCTTTGAATCATACGAAATGGTATGCGATTGCATGGAGAAAATATTGAATTAATATGAACAAAAATTAATTGATCTAAATAAATAATTACTTACGACTCCGCGAGTAACGCTTAGCAGATCCGACTGATTCTTTTTCTCTGCGCAGAGACGCGATAAAACAGACCGAGCCTCTTTCTCTCGCCTATCACACGCCGTCTTCCCATGTAGGTACGTTAAATTAATGCTAAGGAAACGCAGCGGCTCCTGCAGTAGCGTAACGCGCTGCAACTTACGTACCCGCGTGACCCCGATGCGACCGATCGGCGGGTCAGGAAATTGAAGCCTCCCGCCGCCTCTCCACCCGCCGCCACGCTCTTTCTCTCGGCTCCCTGGAAAGAACGATTTTAATTTACGATAAATTTTACGAGTCAAGGATCGTCGGGGTGGTGGGGGGTGAGGGGTTGAGGGAAGACGAATCGCGCGTATCGTGCACACCGAGAAAGAGAGAGAGAGAGAGAGAGAGAGAGGAGAGCGAGAGAGAGAGAGAGAGAGAAGAGAGAGAGAGAGAGAGAGAGAGAGAGAGAGAGAGAGAGAGAGAGAGAGAGAGAGAGAGAGAGAGAGAGAGAGAGAGAGAGAGAGAGAGAGAGAGATAGATGAGAGAGAGAGAGAGAGAGAGAGAGAGAGAGAGAGAGAGAGAGAGAGAGAGAGAGAGAGAGAGAGAGAGAGAGGAGAGAGAGAGAGAGAGAGAGAGAGAGAGAGAGAGAGAGAGAGAGAGAGAGAGAGAGAGAGAGAGAGAGAGAGAGAGAGAGAGAGAGAGAGAGAGAGAGAGAGAGAGAGAGAGAGAGAGAGAGAGAGAGAGAGAGAGAGAGAGAGAGAGAGAGAGAGAGAGAGAGAGAGAGAGAGAGAGAGAGAGAGAGAGAGAGAGAGAGAGAGAGAGAGAGAGAGAGAGAGAGAGAGAGAGAGAGAGAGAGAGAGAGAGAGAGAGAGAGAGAGAGAGGAGAGAGAGAGAGAGAGAGAGATGAGAGAGAGAGAGAGAGAGAGAGAGAGAGAGAGAGAGAGAAGAGAGAGAGAGAGAGAGAGAGAGAGAGAGAGAGAGAGAGAGAGAGAGAGAGAGAGCGTGGTGCGTGCATCGCCCGCGATATACGGGATACCCGTAATATCCTACGGCGCGATATACGTACGTGCCGTAACCCTTTCGCGCGCGGGCACCACCCATGTATACGCCGTATCCGCGTATGTACACACGCGGCAGTGTTCCGCAACAAAACAGTGCAAATCACAGAGAGCGCGTACAGCGATGCATGTCATAATGAACAGTGCCGGGCGAACTTTTTGTTTTAATTCCGTCGAGCGGAAATATCAGCCATTTTGAATTTTCAATTTTCAACGCTCTAGTAAACCCCTCCGCCGACCCTCCCCCGGCCGCGCCTCGCGCACCGAATGCACTCCCCGGGCGTTCGTAGGTGCGCGTATGCACGGGCGAACGAAAGAGCTGCGGATCCATCCACCCGCGCGTCCTCGGAGGCTCGTTGCACACCCGTCCGTTTCGCGTTCGCGTGCGATGCGCCGGTACGCGGAGGCAGCTGCGAAGTCTGCTCGCCGCGATTAAGTATTCCGAATGAAATATGCGCGAGTATCGTGTTTGGCGCGTCTCGTCGCGTGAGGATCCGTTACATTTATGCGATGTAAAAAAGCGGTGTTAATTTTTAACGTCATTTCACCGGTGTCGGGCTATATATGTACTGCATCTGGTGTCATTCGGTATTATGCCATTATTGTTCAACAAAAATGGTCCTACATAATACGTAGGGCACACAATTTTTTACAGTATATGGATAAATGCGCGATATTGTTTCGGAGGGAATTTTTAAATGGCAATATTTCGTAAATTATGATATCAAAACAGATTTTACACTCAAACGAACTAATAAAAATAAATAACACGATTGTAGACGTCAATTCGCAGCGCGTATACTGTAAAAATATTTATATTTTTAATATAATTTTGTACAAGGCTGTTTTCCGATATGTGATTACGAAAATTAATATACTCCGAAATTATGAAAATTAATATATCTTCTCATGAAATCTTCCTTATAAATTTTACAACGGAGCATATTAATTTTCATAATCACGTATTGGATAAAAGCTTTATACATCATTATATTAAATTCAATACAAGTTTTCCTTTACAGTGTATAACTAATGATCGATGATCCCGCCTAGAAAATCGAGATCATTTTGAGTCCGCAGACTCGTCCGAGGGCTGAACGCGCCCGTAGGACGGACTGTCCGATCGATTTAATTATCGAAACGTCTCTCCGCCGAGCGTTGTTTTCTAATCCGAGACGATTTAATAACCGCGCTCGATCGATATCGCCGATTAATTATACCGGCCACGCTCGCCGAGCGACTCGCGGCGTGCGCGCAGGACACGTCGGACAGCGGGACGTGTGTAGAATGTGCTCGCGTCGCGCGACGGCAGGGCTCTCTCTCGCGTGTGTACATACGCGCGGATGCGTGGCGTAACGCGCGGGCAGGACGTCATAACGGGGCGAGGATCGAGGAATATTAAGACGTATCGCAATCGTGAATCGAGATAACGGCGGGGCGGAATCTAACGAATGCGCCTCGTACCGCGAGACACGGTAAGCGCATCGCTCGTTGGATATCAGCCGGACGGAATGTCGATGCGAGCGCGTGTACGCAGTGCAAAATGCGCGCGCGCGAGCGAGTGGCGGAAGGCGAACAGTTCGCTTTGCGAGCGCTACTCGCCGCTGATTGGCTCGACGGGAATACGAATCGATCGCGCCTCTCGCGCGATCGCGTTTCCTTAGCCGAGGAAAATAATTTATTAACAGTTAATAAATGTTCGTTTGAATATCGCGAAATAAATATTATGTTAAACCAAATAAATGCACGATTTGATCCTTCGAGACGATTATTTGAATGAAATAAATATTTTAGTGTGATAACCATAGATATATTTTCTTATCTTAACGAAATATTTATTTTTCCGAAATATATATTTGGAATTACATTGACCAACTATTAGTAAACTGTTTTCTCATTGTTTGAAATACTCCGTTAAAGATGAAGGAAAGGGATGAGCTCAAATACCGTTTCGATTGTTGTCGAACTAATGCAGAAAATTTCGCTGGCGTTCATTTAATATGACTCTGCGTGTCTATTGAAAGGAGGACTAATATGCCAGGCGAATTGTCAATTAACCACCGCGCAGCAAGATAATCTTTCAAGTATTCATTACGAAGACAAGAGAACGGAGGATGAATCCACGCGAAACTAAGTGCTATCGACACCATTTCCATCCGACTACACAGTTGACGATGGTTTCTCTCGCGCGCGCGCTTTCGTCGCGACGCTTTCGCACTCGCCGAATGTCATTTTAGACGGGCTTAAAAAGCTCTTAATCCCCCAAAGGGTCGTCGAACCGAATCCAGTGGAATCGAAGCACATATCGACCGATACGTCGCACTCGCTTTTCGCCGCGAGTGAAGAAAAACCTCACTGGTCAGACGAGCGCAGCGCGTCTGCGTCTGCATTCAGCTTTATACCTGGTCGTTTTCATTTCTCTCGATTTCTTTTTTATCGACGATCGCAACAACATCCGCATCCGCCTTGGTCTCGCCGCGCGCTCGGCTCGCGCTTTCACTTTTGCGAGCTCCTTCGCTGCAGAGGGGAGAGCCTTTCCACCTCCCCCTCGACACCGCTCGCCTCGCAACCCCCGAGCGATTTTATCCGAGTTTAAAAGAGGATCCCTTTCAACGTGTGTCCTTGCATAGACAATGTAGGGTCGGTACTTAACGTTGGAATCCGTATAAACGCTGTTTTCTGCTCGTGACGTTATCGAGCACCCCTACCCACCCCTACTTCCCCCCGTATACACATTCTTCGATCAGAGTCCCATTTGAACGGTACACGCGTGTTTCGCGGCGACGCGTTAGAGAGCGCGCAAAGGATATCACGTGTCACTCGCAGGAGTTCGACGGCGACGCGTTTTTCCTCGGACAAAATCAATTTTTTACGCCCCCGCGCTTCGTGCAGCCGCGCAAATCGGATCGCGCACGGATCATCCGACATTTTCGAAAATGCACAGATAAGCCGCGCGGGCTAAGTGGATCGCGTGATGGCCGAGGCACGGCCGCCGTTATCCAGATGGTTATCCCGCTGGTTTATCGGTAATTTATCTGGGCAGGCATTAGTTTTTGCTTGGCGATGGCGTGCAACGCGGCCAGCCTTCGCGCACCTAAATTATTCATTATATGGAGCAATTCCTGCGTACGCGCGTGTACTCTTACAACGACGACGACATGCGCGGTGTAATAGCCGCGAGTATGTATAATATGTATGTACCCGTACGTGACTCACGTCGCATTGGAGTCGATTGAAATTGAATAGTCCGGTTCTTGAATTTTTTACAACGAAACGCTACAGATGCTATAAACGCGATAAACAACTAGATATTTATGATTTCGTGGAAGAATAATAATCATGGTAACCTTCTCCCTTAATTTGCAATTTTCAGAAAGCCCTTCGTCGCCGAGAAAACGACGTCCACTTCCTCGAAATTCCTCCTGAGCAACCCCCCTTGAAATAATTCACCACCGCAGAGACGCGTTCGGATAATTATTCACCCCCGGATAACACGCGCCGGATTACCCCGATCGTATCGACGAGAAGCGTCCATTAGCGGGGCAAGCGGCGCTATCTATTTATTATCAGATAATACTTGGTTATCTTAAAACCGAGCGAGATAGCCTAATCGTCGCGTGTTGCCGCCGCGTATATATGTAGATGGTCACTCGCTCATTCTTTACACACCCCGAGGCCACCCCTTCCGTTTTACCGTGCCGACCTTCTTCTGTGCTCTTGCCGTGGGGGTTATATGACTTGAAATATTATTATTAAACTCCCGCGGTGACGTAGAGCGACCGTTTCGTGTAACGCGCGAATATAGTAGTTCCAAGAAAGCTGACGACTTTTTATGCAAATCGCAAAATTGCTTTTTCCCCTTCCCCCTTCTTTTCTCACATTTTGTAATTCAGAAATTGCAAAAGCCTATAAGAACTACGGAACAATTCATCCCTCCGACGAAGCATTACTTCGTATCGACACTTTGCTTATCGAAATTAATTTTTTGTATCGCTATTCGAAAGAGCCAAGCAAACGAAGGCAACTTGACTTTCTCTCGAAACGTTTCCGAAACGATTTCCTCCCCCTCGTAGCCGCGTGCGGCGTAAATCGACCGCATTGTTTCGCACCCCTCAAACGCCACGTTCTCTCTCTCTCTCTCTGTCTCTCTCTTTTCCACCCCCAAATTGGCTCGGTTTTTTTTTCTAACGAAGACTTACGAGAAGAGGGGAGGGGAAAGAGTCGCGTCGGTCCAGATACAAGGAGCAAAGCGTGCGACAACAAAGGCCGCCGTGATTTAAGGTCCAACCCCAAAAGTTACTGTTTCGGGATCTCCTTTTATTTTTTTACAGTTCCCGGTTTTGTCGCGCCCTCTTGGAGACCTCGGTGGAAGACAATAGGACCTTGCACTTTTTGCGCGCGCGCGCCCCGAGCGCATTGCCTTCTTTCTTTCGCCCTCTCGACGAGTCTGTAAAGAAACGGGGTACCTCGAGCGAGACAGAGAAAAAGAGAGAGAAAGAGAGAGAGAGACACCCTTTTACAAACGGGGCGGGTTATTCGCTTCACGGGCAAATTTTTTTATTGTCCCTTCCGCGCTACCCGACACGCCCCGTCACCGCGCGGCGACCCGTCGGCCGTCGCCGCGCCGCAGTGCCTCGAAGAAGAGGAGGAAATATTGTTTCGCCACGTTATGATCGCTCGACTTTCCAGCCTCGCTATTAGCCGAGGAAACGGGCTAAGCGGAGCACCGCGAGAGGAAGAAAGTGACCACCGTAAAACGCGGCTGTTACCCGATATCCCGCTACTTTGGTATTTTTCAAAAATAAGCTTTCTCTGGAAAGAAACGACACCGAGTCAGAGCCAAACGGAGTAAACTCCGCGTATCGCGCGAAAAGTCGCGCAACCGGGAATTTCAGGGCGTTCTCAGCCAGCGTTTCCGCTCCATTTCAAGCGCGCACAGGACGATTTCCTCGAGGCTCACCTCCGCGGCAACATCGCGTCCTATCAGTCGAGTCAGCGCGGCAATGGCGACGTTTCAGAATCAAAGCTACCCATTTAAACCAGAGCCGGTGAGCTTCCGTGGGGCTTGTCCGGCGCTCGCGACTCACGCCAACCCCTCGTTAAGTCATAACTTACCCCCGGCACGTAGGCTTCCACCTATACGTCTTACCCCCGACCTCGACGCGCGGCGCGCGGTCTTATTTATATTCCGCCAGTCCGCGGGCGCCGCGAAGATAATTAAATATTAAAGTCGCTCGTCCTTAACGACTCGGGAGGCTCGTCGGTCCTCGAGGTACTTTTCTCAAATCGACGAAAAAGTTTCGACGTCGTGTTGGCGCGCATCGCCCTTTATTCGTCCCGCGAGGAAAGCCCTGTGAGAATTCCACCGCAGAATTTCACAGACTGTTAAATTCCGGATAAACCCACACGCGGCATGTGTGCGAAGCATGCATGCGCGCGCGCGCGCGCGTGGTATAGCGGCAGAAAACACCACGCTATGCGAGATATGCAGCGGGGTATGCATATACTGCTGGCGCTCGACCGCCCCCTCCCGCCTCTTCAGGCATTTAAATCTGAATTACATAATTACCCACGCATTGTTTAGTTTCCATTACTCCTCCGGCCCTATCACCGCTTATATCTATTTCACGCATTGCAACGTTCAGCAGCCGCGCTTATGCAAATGACGGAGCAGCGTGGAAGTATAGCGCTGCTGAGCGCGGGTATGCGCCGCGTGTGTATACGGCCTGACGTATGAGAGACGCGAGGGAGAAATAACGCGAGAAACTCTCTGTTGGAGTTTGTAAAGGGTCGGCTATTAAAAATAATTGCCTTGGGACGGAAGTGGCTGTATGAAGATATATTCCGTCGTGTTGGCAAATTATGATACGTGTAATTGAATTATTATTGTTCGAGGATTTCGGTAAATTTTGTTCGAGTAAAAGAGCGTGAGTGACGGTACTATCGTTATCAAAGATGTATAATGAGCCACGCGCACCGAGAAAGCAGTTTATTAACAGTCTAGTTAGTAAATGGATTTTCCAAATGTAAATAAAATAAATATTGCACTGAGAAAAAAAAAGATTGAAAATTATTCTGTCAGAAGGATAATCTGAGTACGAAAGGTAAAATAGATCAAAAATGATCCTAAGAAGGGTTAAATTTTGTACCCTGGAAGGATAATTTTTGATCTGTTTTACCTTTCGTACTCAGATTATCCTTCTAACGGAATAATTTATAATCTTTTTTTTCTCAGTATGTCTTGCGATACGAAAATATGCAATATGTCAACTGTTAGAACGTTTATTTCGTTGAAACAGTTACCGCGAAACATTTAATTATCTCAAATAAATATCATAATATTTAACGAATATTTATATGGCCCGATAAAATATTTATTTCGTCACATTGAAACAAACATTTGTTAACTACAAATAAACCGTTTCTCAGTGTGTTTTTTTTAGATTGGAAAATTGGATGCGGAGCTGCAGAATGTAAATTTATGTGCGGGACGCGTCTCTAACCGTGCAAAGACGCGGAAAATAACGTGAGAATCTCTCCGTCGGGATTTCTAAAGGATCGGTGCTCGTAGAAAGAACTCTTAATAGACGAAAATGGTCCGTCTTCCATAAAATACATCCTTTCGCTAGCGAGTCAGACTCGAGTCGGAATCATTTAAGGACTCCAGTCCGGTGGAGCGACTCGTATCGCGATAAGAAGCCGCATAATTGGAAAGATCCGTTTATCCGCGAGACGTACGGAGAACGCTCGCTACCCGGAGATGACAGCGTGCGCGCGCGGTTTCTCGATAAAGGAGAAAACGCGCGTTCGCGCGACTACGAGAAAATTGCGCGTAAGAAACTCGACTCGGTAAACAGCCACCGAGAGAGATTAAGGGCGGGGAGGCCACCTCCGGCATACCGGGGGTCGCTTAAGGCGAACCTCATTCGCCCTCCCCCTTCGCGGCGCGCGTCCCGTTTACGAAGAGAGTTTAAGAGTTCGGTAAATATCGTAATGACTGGAATACCGCCGGGGCGTGCCTCCGAGAGTTAACTGACTCATTTTTATATCGGTATTACCGGAGCCCATCCCCCTCTACGCGCCTCTTTCTTTTAGCGCGCGAGGCGCGCATTTTCATATTACGATGAGGCGGATTTCGAGTACCGCTGTGCTCGACTGCTTCGCTATTACGTTGCGATGATTTATCTGATAATAAGTGATGGAGATTCCATATTTGTCTCGGTTGCTTTGGCAATATTTTCTTTCTTTCTTCGATTCGATTTATTGTACTTTCAGAAAGTTCAAAGGAATCGAATTTCGTGTAATTAATCTTGTTTCCCTGATTCAAAAATGAAATTATCTCAGAAACGCGACCTCGCTAAAATGAGCTCTGCATTGAAGAAAAAGAAAAAAATTAACGCAGGACGTTTAACCGTTGTATTGATATAAAAAAAATATTAAATTTGTGGCGACCCATCGCGCTACGGCGCCCCGCCGCCAGGTGGCGCCACCCGTCGACTCCACGGCTTTCGGCTTCTCGTTAGTGGTCCAACAACGGGCAAGTTTCTATATAAGACCGCAACTGCCCGTCTCTCACCGAGGACCACAGAGCGTCTAAGGCAGGAGTCGGCCTAGCCTTACTGACGAGTCCACAGGCCGACTCCGGGACGAAACGCTCCGCCGATAAGATGGCGATCACATCCTTTTCGCCACAAATTTTTTTCTAGACCCGCGTAAATGTTTTCTTTCTTCCTTTGATTCGATTTATTGCATTTCCAGGAAGTTCAAAGGAATTGAACTTCGAGTGGTTAAACTTAAAAATACATTTATATTTAAAAATACAGCGAAAGCAAGACGTTAATCGTCGTATCGATTTAAAAAATACTAACATTTTTCTAGATTCGCGTAAAGATTACAAACAAAAACGAAGTAGCAGTCGTTACAGCACCGTAAATCGGTACATCTAGCAGTTACTACCGCATTGGCCATTCCGATGCACGCATTACCGCGGTGTAACCTGCACTCGGATACGTAGACACAGCATTTCGCGACGGTACAACCCTCGCGGCGCCCAGGTGACCGTTCCACCGTAACGAGTCGCACTGCCGTGACCGCGTTCGCTGGTACATTACCGGCGCAATAAACACACAATCATGCGAATGCCGTAAAATGCGCGAGAGGCCCGCGCGGTTGATGAATACGACTTTTTACGCGACGACCACCGATCCGACTCTGTACGCGGTTCGGTTCTCTTATTACGACAAAACTCACCCGGGTCCCACGATAATCGGTCAAGATTGCCACGCGCGGCTGTACTATAAAGCCATGTATCGTTTCGCCTGCATCCAGCACCCGTCACGGGGGGAGGGAGTGCTGTGGCGGTCCGACACCAGGTGGCGCCGCCCCCTCTTGGCTCTCGGTAGTCCGATAACGGTGCAGTTACTATATAAGAGCCCGTCTCTCACGGAAGACCACGGAGCGTCTAAGGCAGGAGTCGGCCTAGACTTACTGACGAGTTCACAGGCCAACTCCAGGACGAAACGCTCCGCCGATTAGATGGCGAACTTACTTTTCGTTCGGCACAGACACTTCTCTATATTTTTGTTAATCCAACAAGAGAAGTCGGCATACAAATTCTGTCTTCGACTATAGGTTTTAGCAACTTTTATTGCCAATGCGGTCTTACCGCTACCTAACTGCCCTTTTAATAGTTGTGATAATCCTATGCATCTTTGTTCAGCATGTATTGCTTTGGACATAATGTTTGTTTCATCTAAAATGCAATCTGTAGCTGTACCTAAATGGATTATGCCATTAATACGCGATAAAACACGAATATAATTGAAACGACGACGTTTATTTTTTCGTCTCGCTTGAAACGCTTTCGCGACGCAATCGAAACGCAATGTCGATGGCCGGAGATGAATTAAACACGAGCAGAGAGTAATTCGCATTGCGATCCCAGACGGAAAGTTTCGACATATTTTGTATGTCGTCCATATGTGGATCAGGTCATATGTATATGGATTATGTATAATTTCTATATTAACCATATAAGGACTATATATAGATTTTTGAATGTTTCTGTAATTCATGTAATCTGTATATCGTTAATACAGAAAGCATACATGATCCATATATGTATGACCAACTCCACATATGGATTATACCTGTAGGAAATATATCGAATCTTTCTACCTGGGATAATTAAGCTTTCCCCGCTTTTCCTCGCTTTCCTCCCGCGGAGAATCAACAAGACGACCATTCCCTGCTCGATCGGGTCTCGCGACCCCTTGCGGTACCGCGGAGTCACCCCCGCGCCGCGGCGCGTCCGAATTCTCGCGCCCTCCCACATTTAATCTGATTAGAAAAATATCCCGAGCCACCCTACATAAACATTATGATCACGACGGCATAAATATCGCATTGGCGCGAGCGAGTCCCGACGGCAGCGTCGAGGGGGCACGATGGCCCGATCCGGAGCGGCGAGTTCCGCGCCGCGCCGCTGCGAGCGGCTTTTTAATATAATATTATTGGCTATTGATAAATTGTCGATAATGATGGGTTAGAGCCCCGAGTGGGAGGGAGAGCGAGCGAGAGAGCTCACCCGATTGCTCTCTCCGAGCTCCTCGCGGGCTCGAACGAAATTCTTGTTAAAGTCGAGCTCCGCGCTCGCGAAGCCAGTTTTGCACTTCGCAGCCTCCCCGCGCGCCACCCTTCGCTCGACTCCCACGCGCTCGCGCGTCTTCGTTCTCGTTTCGCGTCTGGTTCGCGAACTATTTTCTTTTTTATCCGCGTATGCTCTTCTCCCTTACAAAAAATTTCCATGCGATGGAGAGCCAAGAACCCGAGTAGCCTAAAGCTCGAAGCTAAAGCTCGAATTTGCCACGGCGATGATTCTAAACGCGAATGTTATATCCAGCAATCCCGTGTTTAACGATTCAAGGAAGTACATATCTTTTCAATTTTCACTCCAATCATTCTCCCCGTTATCCTTATCGAATCCTGCAAGCCCTCGCCTCTTCCACCCTCTCCGACGACACGCGGAACTTCCGGTACCGAGAATTCCCGCGGTGCGTACGAAGGGAGAGAAAGTCGGCGCGCGCGAAAGATCGAGGGAAAGAGAGCGCGCGGTAGGAACCATTATCGGTGTCTCGATTCGGAAGAGCGATCGCGATCGCTCGAGATAACTCGCGTCGGGATATAATTTAGCGGTAGTCCGGCTCTCCATGCGATCTCCAATCAACCACTTAGCCGACGATATATTTACGAGGTGTTCTGTAATTTTCTCTAATTCGACGCGACTCCCAACCCCCTCTACCACCCTCTCGCGCGGCACCCACCCTCCTTCCTCTCCCTCTTTTCCTCTCCTCGCCATATTCGTTGCCCGGTCGAACAAGCGCGGGGCACACTTATGCTAATGCATCTCTCTCCTGTCCCGTGCGCCGCGCGCGCGCGCGGCCCGGGCTTATGGTTTATCGCGGTTTATGGTTTATAGCCGCGATTCGTTGTCGCTCGGCCGCTCCGCGCGAGAGGCTCGGCCCGGCATACGCGTCGCTGTGATTTAGGGACAGGCCGTGGATCTTCATTTGTCGATCTTTTAATCGAACGCAAACTCGATAAGGATCGCGGGCATCGTCGTTGATTTGCATATATACCTGCAACGCGCCGATTCTACGCGACCGTACGTCGCGCGGAAGCGGTTTCCCGCGCGACTCTCGAGGATTTATGGTCGTGGTCGATTCGGGGAGGGGGGCGTTCCGTAATGACGGTGATAAGCGTCGAGGAATGTGGATTTTCGGGCCCGGCGCGTTCCAGAGGGGCGGTTTTTAGATCGCGGAGGATTGCGAGTTGCATCGTTGTCTTCTTTTGGAAGTAAAAAAAAGTCGAGATTTTCGAGAAGGATCAACCTCCATTCGATTTCTCCGTAGACTGAGAAAAATAAATGGCGAATCGGAGTAAATAATTTTCACATGGCACTATTTATGTCGATGGTTTACTTGAGTCGAGTAATGTTTGCTTCTGTTTAATCAATTTTCTTGAGTGGAAATAAATGTTACTTGACTCAAGTAACCCGTCGACATGAATAGTGCTAACTAAAATGTAAAAGACACGCTACGGCGGTCCGTCACCAGATAGCGCCGACCCTCTCGGCCCTCGGCTCTCGGCTCTCTCGGTAGTCCGACAATGGTGCAGTTACTATATAAGAGTCCATCTTTCACGGAGGACCACGGAGCGTCTAAGGCAGGAATCGGCCTAGACTTACTGACCAGTCCACAGGCCGACTCCGGGACAAAACGCTTCGCCACGAGATGGCGAACTTACTTTTCGTTCGCCACGACACTTCAATAAGTAGTGAAATTCCAATTGATTTGTCGGAAGATCGAATTGCTTTTATCATAAAGTTGCTTCGTTTAATATGGAGTCAGTTGATCTGCCGAACCGTATAATACCGTTTTATTTCCATTGTTTAATATTTTTATATTTTCCTCGTATTCCTAAATTAAAAAGACATGTACGTTTTTATTAGAATCTTATGTCATTAGGTGAAAATCCGAGACTTTTTGAGACTGTGTTTAACTAGGTCGTAATACGAGGCATGGTTTCCTCGTGTTACGACCCATGCCTCGTGATACGACCTAAACGCAGTCTTAAAAATCCGAGGATGTCAGCCGAATGATATATACTATTTTTCCTCGCGAATGTCCATTTCTCAAAACAAAATAAACGGAAGTATATAACAGAGATCCTTTGAATAAGGATCAGTCACAAGTGGTCCAGAGGACCAAGACCTTTTTCTCTGCTTTGTGCGTTAGTCTAGAGCAGGCAGCGAAACTGAAAAGATACATCTTCCGTAATGCGAATAATAAAGAAAAGTAAACTATTTGCTGTGTTTTAATTAAGGAAATCCCATATCCCAATACTGTTAAACAAATATATATACACACACACGCGCGCGAGCGCGCGCACGTGTATCTGGTTATGGAATTCTGTGTTGGTAGACTTCAGGTATTGCTCTATATAAATACGAATTCTTAAACTTATATCTAATTAGAAGATTAACTGTACGAATCGTGTTCATTGCCATGTATCTTAATGTACTAACAATCAGTGTATAACGTCACAACGATACATTTCCCACGCACCCCCACGCAACGCCAGCATCCTGTTCTACCACCGTCGCGATTCGAAGGCGTTATCCCATCGCGTGATTGAGCGGCGGAAGAAATTAGAAAGTACAAAGGAGGTCTTGTGTACATAGAAAGTGTCTACCGCGCGTGGAATTTCTCTTCGCGGAGAAAGAAACACGCGTAGAAGAAGAAGCGGAATGCGAGAAAGAGGGGTAGGAGTCGCGGAGCGCGGCGAGGAGAGGAGAGCGAGAGCCGGCGCAGAAAAATGACCAACGCCGGTAGACCGCGTGTCCAAAGCGATGCTAACTAGATGCTCTCGACTGGCTCTCGACCCCCGAGAGGGGCCCACTGTCCCCTCTCTCTCTCTCTCTCTCTCTCTCTCTCTCTCTTCTCGCGCTCTCCTCGCGCCGGATGGAGAGCGGGCCTCTCGGGAGAGATTAAAAAGTTAATGGGGGGCGTGTTGTGGGGGCGTGCGAGTGTACGTGGTGCCGGGATTTATGTCCGCACCACCGAGGTATCGCTCGGAGGAGCACCAATAGGTATTATACTATTCTAAATCTCTCTCGCTCTCGCGTGGTGCCAATATAACGATGCGAAGAGATGCGCTCCCTCCCGTCTCTCCTGCTCTCTCTCTTCGCCACCCTTCTTTCGACTCTTCTCTCTCTCTCTCTCTCTTCCTCCCTCCCTCCCTCCCTCCCTTCGACGCCACCGATTCAAATTCGCGAAGCCGACGCGATTCGCGCGATCCCTCCCTCTCCTCTTCCTCCTCCTCCTCCTCCTCCTTTGCGCGCGCGCGAGTGCAGCGTGATAAATAATGACGTAACGACCGTGTCGGAGATAAGGTTCGATATATTCTCCGCGTGATATAGCAGCTCCTTTGAGTTCGCTCTTCGATTCGTACCCCTCGAATTGCAATATCGGGGGAGGGGGGAATTTAACGATCGCTCCATTTCGCGGAGTGATAACTGGGTGTGAAGCCGGTAGATGCCCTTTTTTATCCCCGCCCCCTCAAGAAACGCATTATTGCAGCAGCAGCAGCCTTCCCCGGATGGAGAAGATGCAGCTCGTATTTCCCGTCCCTCCCCCGACCCCGCGGATCGTAGGCATCGCGAACCCTTAATCCCCCCCGATTCGGTTTTTTTTCCCGTTTTAATTGCCGATAACTTATATGAGAAATATTAGATTCGTGCGAAACCGTATTAAAAAAGTCCGTGCGCCGACGGGGTAGAGCGAGTTTCGCAAAGGGGGGAGGACGGAGGTGGAGGAGGAAGAGAGGTGGAGGGCGCGCGGAGCACGCCGCGGGATGGATCACGGCCGGTCGGCGAAGGCTGTAATTATTGCCAAATATGAAATGCGAGACCCGTAAGATTAATTTTTGCGCGAGATTGATGCGCGGGATCGAAGGGTATCGGCCCCCTGGGCGATCGATTCCGCCTCTCTTAACGAGATTCCATCCTTCCGTCACTCAAATTAAGAGTAATAATACCTGTGCCAATAACGAGAAATTGCCGGCGCGTATACCACGCGCGCCACCAACCCGTACGACTTTGCCCTTTGCCCTCGCGACTGAAATCATTTCCCTCCCTTCCTCCCTCCCACGACATAGAGTTCGGCTATTCGTCATTTATTTTTGCATCGGCTCTCGTGGCGCGACTTCGGACTGGTTCCTTCTCATATCAATTTAAATCTCTAATTGACTGTATTTTGAAGTTTATGAAGAATTGCCCACACATTTAAGGAAAAATATCATATCATCGAATCAATTATAGGGTAAACCAAGGCAAATTGGATCACAGATCCATATTTCTTTGATCGCGATGAAAATAAGCATTCCGATCATTCATATCACTTCGTTGGAGAGGAATAAAGTAATGTTACTGACTGGAATGTTCATTTTCACGATGATTTAAGAAATATGGATCTATGACCCGATTCGCATAGTAACTCGATTCGCCTCAGTCTCCCCGAAATATGTGTAAATATATCAAATCTTAGCATCAAAAATCCCAATAAATACGATAATTCAGTTTCGAACGATATAAACGATAAAATAAATTCGGAGTAATGAAAATGCATATTAGAGAACAAGAGAATTCAAAATTCTACATGAAAGTGAAAGAATCAGCTTACCAATCTTTAGTCGCAACGCATTTCATTATTTTACTGCACGAGAAAAAACCAGATACACGGAAACGTTCATTTTCTATAAAACATATTCGGAGTAATGAAAATGAAAGAATTAGCTTACCGATCTCTCTCTCTTTAGTCGCACGAAATACCGGAAACTCGATACACTGTTCACACTAACTGATTACCTTATTGCCACGGTATCGCGTCTTGCGCGAGTCACCTCTTTCCACTCTACCTATCTCAACGAAGCCACCGAATTCAAACCTCTGATACGACGTAAACATCAACCACTGCGAATGATGACGCGAATAGGATGCACCTGGCGGTTCAATAACGTCTACGAGAAAATACAGCCGCGGCGATTTAGCCGTAATCATTTGTACGATTCAAATTTCCAATAAAAAACGATAGAAATAAAATATTCAAACACCCAAAATTTACGATTGCTTGAATTTAACATGGAAATGACACACAATAGGATGCGTGGAGAAATGATTCATCTTCCCCAGCCGCGCAATCGTCACTTCGACTTGTGGCGACCCATCACGCTTCGACGGCCTGCCGCCAGATTGCGCCGACCCTCTCGGCCATCGACTCCGCGGCTCCCGGCCCACGGCTCTCGGCTTCTCGTTAGTGCCCGACAACGGTACAGGTATATAAGAGCCCCATCTCTCACGGAGGAGTCACGGAGCGTTTAGACGCAGGAGTCGGCCCAGCCTTACTGACGAGTCCACGGGCCGACTCCAGGACGAGACGCTCTGCCACGAGTTGGCGAACTCACTTTTCGTTCGCCAACAGACTGCATTTTAAAAAGTTTCAATCTTAGTTCTCACAGGACACCAAAAAATCATTCTCCAGATAATCTCGGTGCGGTTAACGATACGTCCGCTTTAATCGTTCCCTCTCCGACTCCGCCTTCTTCTTTCCGAATACAATTTTCTAAAATAAGCGTCCATTAATATCGACGAGCAGTGGGTACTCAGAGCGACGAATGGTCCGAGAGGATCTAGCCATCGATACACGCGCCAGGAGGAGGGTCGTTACCCGCCGCGGAAGACTTCAACGGCGGTCCTCCTCGCGCGCGCCGCAGCTTCCCGGACGAATGGACCGTGCGAGAGGATCCTCGCCGTCGATATCACGCGTTGGAAAGAGGGTCGTTACGCGGGGAGCGTCCACAACGGCGGCCCTCTTTGCGCGCGGTTCCTCTCTTTATTTCTTCGCCGAGAAAGCCCGCCGTCGCACCTACCGACCAATCGGCGCGCCTCGTTATCGTTATTTTCCGAATGGCCCGCCAATTAAAGCCTCCGTGGCGTGAGCGAGGGGTGAGACAGCGTCGGGAGGGCGAGCGAGAGCGAGAGTGCTGATAAATTTCCTCGATGGTGGAGCGAGAAACGACGGCCGAAGGAGGAGACGCGAGGTGGAGAAGGGGGAGGCGGTGGAAGCTCGGAGATGCCGGGAGGGTCTATCGCCGGGCATCTCGACGAAGACTCGATTTATTTGGGGGAGACTCTCGGCGTTTTTCGCGGATTCGCGAGTCGCGCGACGATGAGGAATTCGCGGCACGCCGAGCTCGTCGCTGCTGCTGCTGTTGATCGTTTCGTGGGATCGTTTCGCGACGCGAGGCGTTGGTTTACTTTTTCGAAGATGTCGCGAGGAGTGATGGGGTGGTCGACGAGGCACGCGAAGGTGTTATATTTTAAAAGTGTCCACGCTGTTTTTGTGGAATACCTGTATAATGCTTAATAAAGATTAAGTATGTATAATTATGCAATTTGTACACCGAGAAAAATAATTTGCCGATTCGAGCAACCCTCGACACGAATAATGCCAGGAACATATTTATTTAAATCGAACATAACAATTGTCATTGAATCAAGTATAGGTATGTTATTCAAATCAAGTATCAATTCAATGAGCATACACTCGTCTTAAATAAATATGTTCTTGGCACTATTCATGTCAACGGCACTGGGGTCGGCAAATTATTTTTCTCAGTGTATGAAACCAAATTAGCGTATCTATCATGGTTATTCATTACGGTTGAAAGAAGGTATACCTCGAACGCGCGGTACACGGAGAAAAAGAATTAGTTGGATCTATTAAAAATTGCTTGCGGGGTCGCAAGTAATTAATTATTAAGATCAATTAGATTTCTTTTACATTAATTAGATACCAAATTCTTCCTTGCAAATCACATATGAAGGGTTTCTTTCAAAAACAACATTTGTCAAAAACGCCAATCCATGTAGTATTGGTAATAATGCCTACTCTTTCATTGTATCTAGCCGTGTAGTGGTGCCTACTCTTTCATTATCTTATAGCGAAAGCGTATGCACCACTACACGGCTAGATACAACGAAAGAGTAGGCATTATTATCAATACTACAGGGATTGGCGTTTTTGATAAATGTTGTTTTTGAAAGAAACCCTTCATATTATTTCACACGATTGTGTAAGGAAGGCATATCAAACTGATGCATTAAAAAATGTTATTGATGTAAATAAACGATTAGGTACTTGCGACCCCGGAACTAATTTTCGGTAAATCCAAATAATCCCCCCCCCCTCCCTCCCCTTCAAAACATCGACGATGTATGATAGCACGAATTAATAAAATAGCTCCCTTTCCAAAGTAATCATGTAACAACTTACAAATCACCAAAGATAATGAAAAAATTATGATGAAAAAGTAATGAAATCATTACCGCCAAATTAATGAAAGCAAGTGTGTTGTCAAGGTATGTTGCGTTAATGAGAGAAATAGTACATAATTCCATACAATGGTAAACTTTGCTACAGAGACTAAAAATAATATAGAGGGAAAAAAAAACCAAGAGTTCCACTGAAACTGAGAATATATCCTCAGTTAACCATTGTATGGAATTATGTACTATTTCTCTCATTAACCCAACATACCTTGACAACACACTTGCTTTCATTAATTTGGCGGTAATGATTTCATTACTTTTTCATCATAATTTTTTCATTATCTTTGGTGATTTGTAACTTACTTTGTGATTACTTTGGAAAGGGAGCTATTTTATTAATTCGTGCTATCATACATCGTCGATGTTCTGAAGGGGAAGGGGGGGGGGTTATATTATACTCTCGCGACCGGCATGCTCAAGTGGCCGATACTCGCGTCGCCGAGACTGTTCCGTCGCACAATTACGTTTTCTTTTATTTTACAACGATTTATTTTGTTGTTTGGCAATATGTTTATATATACTCGAAAGAGCTCTTTCTGCTCTACAAAATTGTTATAATTGTTATTTCGAATAATTAAATTTTTTATTATTTTTCTGACTTAGAAATGGAATATCCAGGGGGCAAAAATCAGCAGTTTCGATATCTGCTATTCTTCGCTTTTCTTCGAGGTCACGTGCGGCGACGCATTATTAACGCATCAGCCCGCCGAGTGGGGCATCGAGTTCTCACCATTATTGTCGTTTCAAATCCCTACAGATCAGACGCTAGAGCCTCTCCACGCGCGAGTAAACCCACTTGCGACGTGTGTAAAGTAACGCGCGGACGGCGATTTAATACGGCAACTCGTTGTACGGTAACGCCTATATTTGGGCGATAAAGAATCTCCCGAAAGAGAAACACGTAATTCTTCGGGGCTCTACACTTCTTTTCTCCGACAGCCACCTGCGGCAAACGCTTGCCCATCGCGACACCCTCGACCGTAGATACATCGTCGTGAATTGTCAAGACCCCTTTGTTAGCATTGGCATCGTTCCCAATAATGATGCCTGATGACTCCGAGAGGCCGAGCCGAGAGGCTTTTCTAGCGGCGCCTGACATATCATCTTTGCTGCCTAATACGACGAAAGCGAAATCGGGAAAGGGAATTGGTTCTACATGACGATCGAATTGATCTGCACCCTCGTGTTCCTTCTCGGCGGTCATTTTACGCAGCACCGTTGTAGGAGTGAAGGCAAGTGGCGTTGGACTGAGAGTCTGCTTGGCCGGGGAATCACTGGACTCGAAGCCCTCTGCTGCTGCTGCTGCTGCTGCTGGGCTGGGGCTGGGCTGAGGCCAGGGCCGGGGCCGGGCCGTGCCAGAACCGGGCAGGGTAAGGGCCGGGCCAGAATCGGGTAGGGCCGGGGCCGGGCCAGGGCCGTGCCAGGGCCGGGCCAGAGCCGGGCCAGAGCCGGGCCAGGGCCGTGCCAGGGCCGGGCCAGGGCCGTGCCAGGGTCGGGCCATGGCCGTGCCAGGGCCGTGCCAGGGCCGTGCCAGGGCCGTGCCAGGGCCGTGCCAGGGCCGTGCCAGGGCCGTGCCAGGGCCGTGCCAGGGCCGGGCCAGGGCCGTGCCAGGGCCAGACCAGGGCCGGGCCAGGGCCGTGCCAGGGCCGTGCAAGGGCCGTGCCAGGGTGGTGCCAGGGCCGGGGCAGGGCCGGACCGGGATCGGGGCCAGGCTGGGCCGGGCCGGGGCCGAGGCCAGGCTGGGCCGGGCCGGGCTGGGGCCGGGGCCAGGCTGGGCCGTGGCTGGGGTCGGGGCCGGGCTGGGCTGTGGGCAGCGTCAATAAAATCTCACTCACGATTCCCATTACACGCGAGTTTAAAAGGATCGACAGCTATGTCGCGAGACAAAAAGCATGAAGCGCGTGATGTTCCGCTGATGTTCACCGCTCGTCAGGTAGGCCAGGTACCGCGCACGACAAGGAGTGTCACGGAGAAGCGCATGCGCCAATCCTCTCGAAGCCATACTTGTACGAAGCTGATACCGCGGAACGAAAATTTAAATAAAGACCACATTTATCAATTTTACTCTCTCCGCCTCGTGTGCGAGTAAATAAAATCATAAACACTCGTTCCGCCGTAATTACCACCTCTAGCCTCGATCGCCGACCCTGAAAATCTTGCCGGCATTTCTTTCACGACGTTCCAATCGCGCTCGCAACCTCATTGTCACGCGCTACGCTCTCCCACCGCGTGAAAAGCCTCCCACGATTCGCGATTTCGCACCGGACACACGGGATACGCGCGACCGGTGCATCGGTACCCCACTGACAGGCCAGAATTTACACGGGTGACCATTAAGACAAAACCCGGCATTGCCATAACTCTCCATAGATTTATAGTAGCCTCGCGCCAAGAGAAAGGAGCGGGTCTCCCGGAGCCGCGTTCTTACGATCCCTCCGTTCGCCCTTCCCGGTGTGTATCCTCCTCCCGTGAAACCCGGTACCCATACTCGCTTACACACACGAGAAGCGCCACCTTATACTCGCTCGGATATGGGATGCGCGCGGGGATATCCCGGTCGCGTAGGGAGAGAGGAGACCTGCTAAATTCAAAGCATATAAAATATATAAAAGCACGACTCTCTGAGCGCGGTGGTAGCGCAGAGGAGAGAAGGGGAGGACGAAGAAGAAGAAGAAGAAGAAGAAGAAGAAGAAGAAGACGACCCCGTACGCGCGGGAGAGCCGGCCCGGCTATAAATATCGGCTTATTTACGGACAACGGTCCTGCCCGCGCAAGGATAAATCCAGTAAAAAATGCCCATTTAATTAACACCTTATTTATTGAGATGTCCGACAAGGCGGGCGCGCGCGCGTTCTCACTTTCCTGCGGGTGGAAGAAGAGAAGGAGAACGAGAGGAGTGAGAGAAGGGGGAGATCCGACGGGGAAAGAGGAGCACGCGGTGGACGCCGCGTGAAATTTCGCGTGGGCGGAACCGATACGCCGTGTAAACCGCGTGTCGCTTCTCGATCGGTGAAAGGCATCCCCGCGCGCGCCTATAAATGACGAGTCCTCGCGTGACGCGTGCGAAAGTTTCGCCACGCATCGACTCCGAGAAACGCTCTTCGATTTTCCCGCGTATCTCATACGTGCGACGCGTAAAATCGCGCGTGCATCGGAGACTTTCCCCCGACTTTCCACTCCCTCGCTTTCCTTATTACTCGCCTCGGATCGTCGTCTCCCTCGACGCGTCGCGCGCGCAAGTGTTTCATTTACGAACGGAGCCACGCGTGCGTCGATATGCGCGCACGGTTATCGCGTGCGGCTGCGATTTCGTCTAATTTTTTCTCTCTGTGCAGGCGCCCACCAGCGCGCGCTCGCGTCTGTCAACGTAAGCGGAACGCGAAAGGTGGCGCTGCTCGAAGCGTGGAAGAGGCGGTGGTGAAGAGGAACGGCCGAGCGGGTCGCGCGGGACGGGAGGACGGTTTGTTTCTCGGTTTGGTTTTCAATTATCTCGAGCCTCCTCGCGAGCGCGCGGTATGAACGAACTTCTGGTCCCCTGTCTCCCTCGATCCCGGCCGAACCGCGGCGCTTTTTATCGATAGCCAGCATCTCGCGCCTATTAGAACCGTCTTAATGAATCCAAGCGAACGCGCTAGAAAGAAAGAGCGCGCGCGAGAAAGAGAGAGAGAGAGAGAGAGAGAGAGAGAGAGAGAGAGAAGGGGGGTGGAGGGACAGAGAGAACCAGCGGCTCCGCGTTGGGAGCCGGTAGAAAGGCCAGCAACCGGGACGAAGTGCTTGTTAAACGGCCACTAACAAATGCTACGGCCCTCCCCGGACAAAACGATCTCGATAAAACAAAAGAGATCGGGAAATAAAAAGGCGTATTAAATGGTACGACGAAATGGGGCCCTCGCCCCTTTCGCCTAGGCGCGGAGAAAGAGAGGGGAGAGGGGGGATGGACGTCCCACGATTTGCCGAAAATACATTTCGAGGGGCTCGCGTCGAGATGCGGTCGAAACGGCCACGCGCGAGCAACCCTTTCGATTTGTATTCGTCGAAAGGTGTTGGTATACGATTCCGAGCGGGACGAGTGTGCTTCGACGTGTGTCGAGGGGCTTTTGTTTCGTCGTGGGTACCGTCTACGAGGGGATGTGCGGTTTGTGCACTTCGCGCGAGCAATTATGTATACGAATATTGTAGTGTATGTAGAGCAGAGTCGCCGAATTTGTACCGTTGTTGAGGTTGGACCACCCTTGTATTTCGAACTGTAGGGATACTTTTCCGTTGTTTGGTTTGTTAAGTACGTAGTTAGGTGACGACCGTATTTTTTGGCTAGTAGGGCAGTAACAGTTCTAGATACAAGGGTGGTCTAAATAAATTCATCAACTTTTCCCTATCGTCAGGGGAGAAATTCGAGAGAATAGAATAAATCCACTTCGAATTTCCATATCGCCCCTTGAATTTAGAATTTCTTCCCCGTAGTTTTCGTAAATTCCCGAATATGTATTCGTGATAACCGTGATCTCATCGACTACTAATCATACAACGTTATTATCACTCTACGGCGAAGCGAAAGACGAGAAAAGAGGCGACGCAGGGAAATCTCGTTCGCGGGCGAATTTTTTTCGGATAAATTAGATCCTCGTTAAAAGACCCTCGAGTTCGAGGAACGACGGGGCGATCCATCAAGCGCCCCTGCTCTCCCCCCGCGACCAACCGTAAATTCAGGTGCTACTCCTCTTTCCTCGAAGATTCAGCTGCTCTCCCCGCGCGAGTTGGTTCCCTCGCCTCGTAACGAAGGAAGGAACGGTCGTCGGGACACGGAGGGAGACTATCTCGAGGGGACTACTGGATGGTAGAACGGACTGCAACGCGCCTATGGCTCGGTAACTCTCACCGGCTTACACCTGCTTTACGAGGCGTCCGGCGTACGCCTCGCTAAACGTCGCGAAGCGTCGAAAATGCGCGGTTGTTAATCGCGATTGCAGCGTGGGATTCGCGAGATTGTTCTGAGGGAAAAATCGTTTATTTAGATATTCGCGGTAATCCTTCTTCCCTATTTTTTTCTGTGCGATGTATCGTCGTTATTTCCATTACTTTTTATGGGCGGCGAAGGATCAGGAATCCTTGATCCGTAAATAAGTGACTTATACATGAATCTCTCTCTCTCTGGTAAGTGTCATGAAATTGCAAAGAAAAATCATTTCGCATCCGGGAAGTGCGGCTTCCAAAGTATTATGCAGGCGAAGGGGACAGCTGTACCAACCCCCTCTTCCTTTCCCTCACGCTGCTTCTTCTCTCGCGCGTTTCCTCTTTTTCTTCCTCTCCTCAGCGCGACGCACCGAGGACGGGGACTAACGCGCGCGTTTAAAGGTAACCCGCGCGTGCGTTTTAATAATAGTTCACACGTTTGCTTCGATCTGACATCTGAGCGGTGTTTACAGTGGTCAGGAAATTTTGATAAAAGGACCTGGGAAGGTTGAGTCATTGATTAAAAATATCTAAAATTTGTCTGATTGAAAAATACCTAATTAAAAAAACATATATAGAGAGAGAAAGAAAAAGGGAGAATATTTTATTCACAGACCAAGGACTCAAGGTCATTTGCGGTGTGCAGCTAAGGTTTGGAGAGATAATAATGAGAAATAAGGAACACAAAAGAAGGAAAACGATAGCGCTCTGAAGTTTAGAACGCGAACAATAAAAATATAATAAAAAAGAATAAAACGCAATAAAACAAGATAAATTAAAACAGAGAGATACCGATAAATACGATAAACGATCAGATCGGAAGAGTCGATCGATCGAAACGCTTTCCATCGCTAAAAATCTCCAAAAAGCGCGTCACTCGTTCCCCAGGAATTCCACCCCCTCCAGATTTTCACGTCCCGCATTATAAATCTATTCGACGGCGCGCCGCGCGCGCCGGTCTCACCTGCATATCCCGAGCCGCATATCGCGGTGCCTCTCGATATGCACCCTCTCGCGCGTGTGAGTGTCGTACGCGTGTACACGCATCGCGTACCGGACGAGAGCGAGTAGCCGCGCGGCACGTACGAGCGTCCACAAAACCGAGTGAATTACACCTGCGCAGCTGCCGCCGCGGCAGGTGAATCCGTAGGTTTGCACACACGCTCATCGGCGCGAGCGGGTCGACGAGACGAGCGCGATCCGCCACCAATACGCGCATATAGGCATCGCCGTCGTGCGCGCGCTCGTGAAAAGTGTCTTCGAGGATCGGGGCAGGTGATATCAACAGTACGAATTACGGCTGATTGACTCGCAAGCGTGTATGGAACGATGACGGTGGTAATGATGCATGGCGACGAGACGAGAAGGGTTCCTCGGTGCGGTATTACGTTCGTTTTGCATCTTGGCAGGTTACATCGTAGATAGGGGATGATTAAAGTGGGTATAGGAAGCGCGTTGAGCGTTGTGGTTAATATTTGAAGGTGTACGTTATGTATGTAGAATTTTCGGGAGGATAGGGGATAGGAAACACATTGATTATTGTGATCGATATTTAAATATGTGCGTTTTGCATGTATAGAATTTTTGGGAGGATAGGGGATGATCGAAGTTGATGTGGGACACGCATCGATTATTGCGGTCGATATTTAAATATGTACGTTTTGTAGGGGTACATGTGGAATTTTTGGGAGGATAGGGGATTATGAAAGTGGATATAGGAAGCGCATCGATTATTGTGGTCGATATTTAAATATGGGGCATATTGTATACATATATGAAACTAGAATTTTCGAGAGGACAGGAGATAATCAAAGTGAGTATGAGAAGCATGTCGATCATTGTGGTTGATATTTAAAGGCGTACGTTTTTTATACGTATATACGGAATTTTCGGAAGGATAGGAGATGATCCAAATAGGTACGGGAAGCAAATCGATTAATGTGGTCCATATTTGATGATGTGCGTAGCATATATGGAAATAGGAGTTTCAAAATGATAGGAGATAATCAAAATGGGTATTTGGAGCGCATCGATCATTGTGGCAAATACATATTTAAATCTTAGCGTTGAACATACGAAATTTTCAGGAGGAAAAATTCACGATTAATAGCCCGAGTGTGTTATCAGTTGGTCTTTGAAGTGGCTTACTCGCCGTAATAACCATCGTGAGGTTATATTACGAATTAAACTCGTATTTAATAAAATTTATCTTTAGCAGCTCCCCCTCTAACTTTTAAAATTTTCCACAGAACCAAGGCTTAATTTAAGATCCGTCGAACCCCAGCCCTGACCTTCCATGACGAGATTCGTCGCCGTTCGATAAATCTCGATCCGCCTATTTAGATTTCCTCGCGGTGTCGCGCACGTAACCGCGTAACGTAACACCTCGCCGGAGTGCATTCTTAAACGCATGGAGACCGCGGCGCAACTTTCGCAATCCCCAGTTTTTATCGTCCCCGCTTATCACTTTAACGGCTTCGCCCGCGGGATCCGCAAATAAAAACAGAGGCCCCGATCTAATCTGCCAAGCCGGGCGTTATCCGGGCAGGCCGGTCTCGCGTGTATCGCGGGCCGCGCGGAGGCGAAGTCCGTATTACTTTTACTTTAGCGTATAGTGGGCAATCTCTGTAATTATATACCCCGGTGCGCGCGTCCCATTAGGTACTCCATAAACTCGCGAGAGGAGAGCATTACACGGTTAGGCGCGCGATACCACTTGGCTCATCGTCGTTCGCGCGAGCGCCACTGACCAGCTCAACGACCCGAGTCGTCGCAAATCGGGTTCCCTCTTCTCCGATGCGAGAGAGAACCGTTGAAATCGACTCGGGGGACGCGTATAGCGAAAGAAATCGATCGGGAAGATCAGGCTGCGGTTGTTTACTTATCATAGCTAATGATTCGATTACAAAACACCTGTTCGAATATAACGAACTCCTGGAAAAATGAAAAATAACACCCAGCCTCCGCTCGTAATTAATTTCTCAATCCTGGAAATAAAATTCGCAAACAGACGCGCGCGCGATTCGATTTGCCGTCGAATCGAGCCGAGCGCGAACTTCCTCCAGCTGCCGCGCTCGCGGTAAACTTGACCGAGGAGAAACGGACGGTCAGTCAAGGTGTTTACCTTGTCCGCCACTCGTACGAGCGGCCATAAATGTAAATCTCCCGCGCGACGTTCGCGCGCAACTCTCTCGTTCCTCCCTCGTTATTGCCTAAACTCGTTCGGCGCGTCGTATACGTCTTCCTCACGGTGTCACTGTGTCGCTCACGGGTTGTCCTAGGCTGCGCGACGGTGCGAACGACCTAGCGTGGCGAGAAGGGATAACGTTCGGTTAGTCGGCCGACACCTCCCGAACGAGTCTCTCGGTTTAGCCTGTCTGCCGCGAGGAAATAAAAGGTGGGAAAGGACGCGACGAGAAATACTCGAATGCAAAATAGTTAACTCGACGTGTGGCCGCGTCTGGACGGACTCACCTTCCCGACCGCGAGTCGCCCACTGGGTCGAGCGCGTGCTCATCTCGACGTCGAAAATCGCGTGCAACGCGTCGTCGACTCCCGGACGGAAAAATTCTATATAATTTATATATGATCCATATGTGGTTTTGGTTATGTATAGACTATGCACACGATTTCTACATCAACCATATAGGGACTATATATAGATTTTTGAAGGATGGTATAATCAATACATAGTCCGTATATGGTTAACAGAGAAATCATATATGTAAGTGTATAATCCATATATATGACCAAAATCACATATATGGATCATATAAAATTTTTCCGCCTGGGCTCTTTTCGCTTCTGATTCGTGCACGGAAAAAAAGAATTAATTGAAACTACTGAAAATTATTTGCGAGGCGGCAAGTCATTATTTATTTACGTCAATGAAATGTCATAATACGTCAATTTGATATATCTTCCTTGCAATTCTGTGGAATGGTATGTGATTGCAAGGAAGAAATGTCTAATTAACACGAAAAATAATAACAATTGACGTAAATAAATCATTATTTGTTATTTTGCAAGTAATTTTTAGTAGATCCAATTAATTCTCCTTCTCTGCACGATTGTACGAAAGTCCCTGATCTCGATCGCAGACAAATAAGCGATACGACGGAATAAGAAAGTCTGACTCACGAAAAGGACAAGTGTGTCGCGGAACTCGAAGTTTAAACCAATAATTATTATAAACGAGTTAGTCAATGTATCGGAGGGTGTAGCATTACATGCGTTGCTCATACAAAGTATGAAAGCCTTTCATTAGAGCCTGCCGACAGTTAGCATATCGTTAAACTATTGATCAGTTATCTTAATTGTTTATAATGATACGTAAACCTCAACGATATCGTTCATTATATCATACTCGACGAAAAATAGAAACTAGATCAAGAATTGCCGTTAATAAGCATCTCGTACGCGAGAGATAAGGTACGAACGCGGTAGGGAAAGTCGTAGTCGTTCGAATGGTAGGGAAATTCAGCGAATTCCAGAGGAGGGCGATTTCCCGAAGCGCTGAGGAACGAGCGAGAGAAAAATAAGCGCGGAGCGACGTAAGATAAGCTTTCCGCGTATGTATATACGAATGGGAAGCTTCTCGCGGAGTCTGCACCAACACTTTTCCACGGGCTTCGTCAATGAGCGAGTAACCCGCGGCTACAGGAATACACACGGCCCACCTAGCATGGCGGGGAACAATCCTTTTTCCTCGGCACAGGAAGCTGTCACGACCCGCGCCGGTGGCGGCTCTGGTGCTCCGCGCATGCATGCGCTCATATGCATGCCGCGCGAGATACGCCCAACGCGTGTCTCTACTAATCTAATTTACTTCTGGCCAGATAAAAAACTCATTTACCGCGACCCACAGCGGTCCTTACCTCCTTGGGAACCGTCGCCCGTTCCAGCGGAAGTCGCGGAGAACGTTCGCCACGTCGCGATCCTCTTTCCGGACGTCCTCCTCCTTCCGGCTCGTAGCTCATCATTTTTGCAGCATGTTTTCCCTGGAATTTTACCTAAAAAAAAACAGAATCACGTACATCGCGTTAGTGGTATAAAAATGCATAGAAACGCAACGCGTAATTCGCCGCACCTCTGGAGTTCCTCCGATTCGTTTCGAACTCACTCTACTCCCCGTCCTCGTCTTCCCGCCGAGCGAGCGCTCGTACACCGTAAAAGCGTTGGAGCTCGCGCGCCCCGGAGCGCCGTAATTCATCGGTTCCGCGGCAGGTGCACCGCGGGCGCGCGCGCGCGCGCGTTCGAGCATCGAAACATCGGGATGTAAGGAAACTATTAAATCGCAATTTTATGCCCGATCAGTGCGATTACGCTCCTAGGGAAGGGTCTATAAGTCGAGCCCACTTCGCGTCTCACTAATTGGATTCGAATGCCCCGACGATTCGTTCGGCTTCGACGTCGCTGCGCTTTTTGCTCGCATCGGCGTGGCGCGCCCTCGATTGAGCGGACGTCGATCTCCCGTGATTTAAACGCGTCTGTAGCGCGTCGGGAGGAGAGCGGATCGAGAGGATTTTATTACACGCTGGATAACACTTTGTTGGAGAGAAATATTCGTAAGCGCGTCGATCGTATTTCTCAGGAACCTTCCTCGAGATGCACGGAAAATAAGGAATTGCGCGAATTACAGTTTGATTAGCATATTATAAGCTATGATTTCCACCCAGGAAGCTTTACAGTACTCGTAATTCCACAGTAATTTGGGGAATCGAAAGAAATTCCTGTGCAAGCAGATATTACATCTGGTCAAACCAGTATCACGTACAGTTGTAAACAGCAAATAGAAATGAAAGGGTCAGTGGAAAAGTGGTACGTCGCAATTTGGATTATTTGAGTCAACTGCAAAAATGCATAGTTAAAGTAAATATCTGTTTAGAAAAGAAAAGTGGTATAAGTGGCAATCATACCATTATACACTTATACCATTTTTTTTCGAAACAGATATTTACTTTAAGGGGGTATTACTGTCTAGACGCTTCAAAAATTCGATTTTTTTTTCTTGCATTTTCTTATAATTTGGGAGTTTGAGAATGTGTCTCAAAAATACTAATTTGAAATTCGTAGAACTCCTATAGTTACAGAGGCTTAAAGGCTGCGGTGCGTTGGGGCGCAGCAGGTAGTCATCAACTTTAAACGCGTTTTTCTCGAAACGACATTTTTCAAGTCGGGCGCACGTTTTTCTCAAAAACTATTGGACCGATTGACTTCTGGTTTTGCACACATTTCGAGGGAACCTTCACCTATGGTCTGAACTAGAATAATCCCGATAGCTTGAATATTTTAGCCCTGCTCTCATGTTTTAGTTGACAATTTTTCGGGAAAATTAAACTTTAATCTTCAAACAGCTGCGATTGCGATAAAAAATTTCGTACCTACTTAGTTCTAGTTCAGACGATAACTACATTCATATAGATTAAAAAAAAATTTGTTCTTCTCTCTCAGACGATTAGGACCGCCACAATATGGTCGCCCGATTGAACGAGCGTCTCACGCCACGATTTGCATAACAGCGCATAACTTGTACAGATTCCAATAAAATGTTTTATTAAAATTTGTATTGTTAGTTGAAACATGTCTTATTATGCGTCAAAAACCCCGGCACTCTGTGGGTTTGATAGTTTTCGCAAAATTAATTCCTAAAAATTACATTAAAAACAAGCGTCTAGACAGTAATACCCCCTTAAGCATGCATTTTTGCAGTTGACTCAAATAATCGAAATTATGACTTGTACCACTTTTCCACTGACCCCCTCAAATGTGACCTCTGTAGAAATTCTTGAAAACAAGCTCGAGTCTCAGCGCCACTGCGGATGAAACAGTAAAAATTTCTGGTTTCCTTTTTACGCTTTTAAGAGACTTTTGAAAAATACCGGACGGAATCTGAAATTTCTTTTTCGAATCAAGAAGCGAAGCAAGCCGCAGCTGCCCGTTGATTTCTACGCGGCCGCGCGAGCCGCTCGGAGCGCGAGGACCGATTAGGAAGCGAATGCGAGGTTACGGAGGAGCGAGGAGGCAGGGAGGATAGTTTTCGGGCAGGTGAAGAGCGAGGAGCCTCGCGTCGGACGAGAGGTTGCCGCCTCTAATGGCCATTGATAACTTCTACATATAGCCACGTGCCTCTGGCCATTGACATGTTAATAACGGTCCGCCAGTCCGCCGACGTTTAAGGATGCTCGGGGGAAGTTCCTCGGAAGTTCCGCTCGGTCGCTCTGCGTTCCCTCGATACGACGCGTCGCGCCAGTGCCAATGCGGAGGCGCTTCTAAGTGAAATCTCGTCCCATCTTTGAAATGCAGATGGACATAAACGTCCCGTCTATTCACTTACCTCCTATCGAGCACAAGTCTTCTAATTGTAAGATCAGACGAAGCAGACTCGAGGTGGACGTTGAAGACGAATCGCGATGAGATTCCCTGAAAAATAAAAAGAGAATTAGAATAGAGAAATCAAAAAACCACGTACAAGGTTGAAGTTGAACAAATGACGAAAGACAAATGATCGAATATTGACGAGAAATGCACGAAAACGTGCAAATATCGTACACTGAGAAAAATAACTCGGTTAAAATGATAAAACGCATCTGGGGTTAGACGAGTTCAGTTATTCCAACCAAAATAATAGTAATGGAACCAAATATTTCGTTATTCTAACTACATATCCACAGTTATTCGAACCAGAAAATGGTCAGTCAAACCAAACAGATGGAGGATCCATATCTGTACCTCTCAGAGCCAGACTATATTAAGTCCATAGTCTTAACACAGGACTTAACATAGTCTGGCTCTGAGGTACAGATATTTAATCAACCAGTTTGGTTACGACCTCCAGAATTTTATTGAATCGATCGGCTCATTTTTCTCAGTGTATAATTCGGAATCACAGGGGAGAAATTCCAAGCGAACTTAACACGATCCGTCCTCCCCTCACGACGCACTCTCCTCGCGGCGAGAGAGCGCGCCGCCTGAGAATGGCTCGCTTTTAAATCATAATTTAACGGTAGGCATCGTATACTTATGCGTACTTTGCAGCGCCCTCGCACTGCAGCACCGGGCTGCGCGATCGACGCCGGCTTTTTATCACTCCGTCACCCTTACCAACCCGCAGCGGCGGAGCAAGGATGCGCTTACAGATGTATTTATGAACGCGCGTGCAACGCGCCGGGAGGACAGGTGCCGCCGCCGTTGCAGCTCCCGACCCGGCACGCGTCTTCTCGACTCGGCCCCGGCCTGCGCAGCTGAACTAATTATCAACCGCGGTGTACCAACCGTACTCACCGGCTCCTTACGCGATCCTCGACCTTCCCCGTTACCGCGCGACGACACGCGCGCGCTCTTTTCCATAGACACGCCGGCCGTCGCGCACACGTGCGCGACTTTCGCGGGGAACCTTTCACATTCGCGTCCAAACGAAGGTTTACGACCCGCTCGATCGAACGTAACATACGCCGCGCGCGGCGCGAATGCCACGCGCGGTTATCGAGGTTGAAAATTGTCGGAGATTTTTCCCGGGCTCGAAACTGCAACGAGAGAAATAACCTGGGCAATTTGAGCAAAATCCTGAAGATGACCTGACCGTTTGGTGAAATATGGATTCTCCATCTGTTTGGTTACCACTGGCCATTTTCTGATTCGAATAACTGGACGTGCAGTTAGGAAAACTAAACGTGTACACTCTCTGAGAGAAACAATTGGTTGAATCGGTTTAGTTGGTTCGAATTATTTCAAGCAATGAAATATTTTTGTACTTTATATAAATGTGTTTAATCCAATATCCATTCATTCGCAACTAATATATGCTTAATCGCTCCAAGTAGATATTTCATTGCTACAACTTTACATATTTAGTCCGCCATGTATGACTATTTTTGTGCAATTGACACGATTAAGTATTTTGTTTAGTATGATTAATATTTAATCATATCGATTATGCTTATACTTGATGTAAATAAACGCGAGTATCGAGTTAAACGCAATTTCCTTAATGCAAATAAATGGATTGTTATTTCGGCTGATTTAAGCCAACTAAATCTTTCAACCAAATTTTTTTCTCAGTATAGGGTAAACCAAGGCGAATCGGATTATAGATCGATATTTCTTAAATCGTGGTAAAAATGAACATTTTGATTGTTCTTATTACTCTATTAGAGAGGAACGAATTAATACAAGCCATCAAAATCCTCATTTTCAACATGATTTAAGAAATGCGAATCTCTGTAATCCGATTCGTCTTCGTCTACCCTGGTTAGAAAATGACTAGATATTTGGTTCAACTTACCAGAGTATTTTGATTACAATAACTAAACTCATTCGACGAGATGCACTTTGTCATTTAAGGAGTCTCGTCAGTACTTTGCGGGGTGAGGTACGCGGGGCGAAACATCAAAGAAACCGACGGTTATTGCCAATCCTAGATAAGTTAATTTACAGAAGAAAAAATAGTAAATACATGGTTAGGCAGATTCAAGATCTGTTAATTTCAGATTTCTTATGCATTTTAAAGATGATGAATATGTTTATAATTTATTTTTTGCGTTAAATTGATTTTATTATAAAATTATAAAATGTGTGCAAGACGTGGCAACGGTGGATTAGAATATTCCGCAGTTGGTACTAGTTCTGTAGATAACGTAGAATATCTGATTTACCACACAGCGTTTACTCATAACCTAGAACAAGTGTAACTTCTCGTGAAAAGTAGCACGAGTGAAAAATATTCGAAGAAAAGAAAAAATGTTTAATTTTTTGAAACCCCAGAAGATTCGGTGGAACGGAAAATTTGTAACAGAAAAATATTATAGGAAAATGATTCAATGTCTACGAATGGGTCGTGGAGAGTCACCAGGGCCGCTTCTAGATGTTGAGACGCCTTCGTGCTTAGCGCCCTTTTCTGGAGAAGGTATGAGGCCTTTTGGCGCCTCATGGCTAGTGCACCTTCGTGCGTGGCACGAAATGGCCCCCCGTTAGACGCGGCCCTGAGAGTCACAGCAAAACGTCATAGCCTCTGCGTTGCCACGATTTTGCATATGGCCGCCGGTTTTGCCTGAAAATTCGCGTTTTCCCTCACATTTTTTCTTATTATACAAAAACCGCTAAGTAAAAGTGATTTATTTCATGCGAAAACAAAACTACGCATCTTACCATATAATTTGAGCATATTTTGTGAATTTTCTGTCTTGCTAAAACTGTGTTTGACGTCTGTTTAGCAGTATGTGCATAAGCCACAATGTTAAAATGCCTACTTTTAAAAATTAATTACAAAGAAACGGTTAAGTGAAAATTGATTGGTTTTTGATTTTCATCTATAAGATACTTGGCTAAATACATGAAAAAAATCGAATAAAAATCTGTCTTGAAAAATTTCACTGACGAGACTCCTTAAATAAAGTTATTTTTTTTCGGTGTGCTTCGCGATTTACATTCACCCGACTATTTCCTCCCTCTTCCCTGGAAAAAAGAAACCCCGATCCACTCCTCTCCTATTTCTGAAAACACGCATCAAGTGTAAGAGTCGCAGCTGCGAAGACATCGCGAAGCGCGCTCCCGATTAACGAGCAATTCATCCCCACGTCGGTCTACTGCTCCTTCCAAAAGCTAACGGCCGTTCGTCACGAAGCCACCGGAATTATCATTACTCGCCTCACACACACGTCACGTCTCCGATTTCTCCCGCTCGTGAAGCACAGCCCCTCGACGCGCGAGGTATATAATTCGCCAATTCGCTCCTCGTTCGGGCGCGCGCGCGCATCTGCCTCGGAAATCTGACTTCGACGCGAAACGACCGCGGCAATTTCGATGCCGTTCGCCCAATTTTTTATTCCATCCGTTTTGAGCGCGCGTCGTTGGCGTGCGCGCCACACGCGCGGGTCGAGAGCAGGTGATAGTCGTGGTGGTGGACGCTGTGCTCACCGTCCCTTAATTTTGTCGTCCTCGGCCTCGATCGTCGTCGTCGACATCGTCCGCACCTTGTCTCGAGCTCAGCAAGCGCCTCTTCTCTCTCGATTTCTCGTCGAAACGGACGTTGTAAACTCTACCGGTTTTTATCTAATCGGGAGGGCGCGCGAGGGGATTACCTCTCTATTATACGATCGTATCTGGGGTATAGATCGCGGAAGAGACGCTACGCGCCCGCGTTTCTGGGTTGACTTCGACGCGCGAGACTTCCTCGCTGTCAACGGCGGCGGGGCACCTGTTTCGTGCCGCGATAATATGTAAATCGGGATCTTCGTGACTCGGGACAGTTCGCCGCGATAATTCCCGCGCCGCGCGATGGACGCTCGACGCGCGACCGGAATCGCGAGGACGGATTGAACCGCCGCCCGCGCGGTTCGAGAGGGTGATGCGCGTGTGGGGGCCGCGGGATCGCGGTATTTCACCTCAGGCAAATATTTATTCGATAGTGTAAACATTGCTTTATCAGTGTTCAAAATTTCCAGTAATTGTCTAAAGTAGTTTAAGAGAAAACGATTTTTCATTTTAATCGCGCTTCAAAGTTTGATTGTTAATAACATTAACAAATAACGGAATTTTCACGAAATATTAATACGGTAACGCGCGTAAGTGCCATATTCCCTTCGCAATAGAGTTATTATTTCCGAAATCCGCGATTTAGTGGAAATTTCGAGTCCGACTTGACATGGCTTGACTCAGCTTTGAATTCGCGAAATATTCCCATCCTGTGTAGATATACCAAGGATAAATAAAAAACTATTAAAGTAAATCGATTTCAGCCCACGCTTGCACGAGATTGGAAACAGTGCGACTTGTCACTTTCCTTCAGTGCAGGTTCCATATAGTTTAGCGGCCAAGGTCTTATCATTCTGTCACAGAAATGTCACATCCGCTGATGGTAAGTTCGATCATGTATTTAATTGATATTCATTTGAGAAGGTCGAAGAATCAGTCGCGTATAATAATTGTATAATCGGACTATAGTGCGTTATCATCTAAATGCATATTTCCCTCCACATTTTCAGAATATCGATACTTCTTCCTCTCTAACCATGTTTCAGTACCAGCCTCCTACTATCTTATTTAGAGTATGTTAGCCTCTTAAATTGATTATATCGATAGGCTTACATCAAAGTATTCTTTTCAGATGATGAGAGCAAGTCTGTACCCCACGAGTGTGCTCGGCCTGACCAATTGTGCTATCATCAACCCAGATGACTTTCCACATAACGTCGAGTTAGTACTTATATCGTATTTTGATTTCTCCTTTAAACATGATCATTCTTTGTCATTACAATTGTTATGTATTTGCTTTCAATTTGATCTACTTTCAATTGTCTCGAAAAAGAAAGGAATTTGATAAATGGGAATCTATCTTCTTAGAATTAATTACACCTCTATTTGCGCTTAGGCACATCGAAGTAACTGCAGGTCCAAGTCAACGTATCGTATTCACAACGAGGAGTCATCGTGGTGTACCTAGAGGAACAGTTGACCTTTTCTCGCGAAACATGGATAGATTTTTCGGTGAAAAAATAATTGAAGTGCGTCCTTACTGCTTCGATCCGACCTCCAATTCGGAGAGTCTGTCTACAATCGTACTGGAGGCTGACTTTCTACAGAAGGAGGAGACGTAAGTATTTGAGAAGTGAAAGCATTTAAATTTCCACCAAGCGAAGTGGACATTCTGGTCGTTCTTCAGTTGCTCTGAAAACTTTGTTCCTGTGATAGACATTGACACTTCAAACTTCTATTTCAGAATCACTCTGGAGCCGTACGATACGGAGCAAATGGCCAAAGAATTCTTGAAGCAATTTTCAGGGCAGCCATTCACCGTGGGTCAGCAACTTACGTTTCAATTTGAAGGCAAAAGTACGCTTAGTCTTGTTGTGAAAAGCGTAGAGGCAGCTGTGATAATTTAGCTATTAAATCTGGAAAATATCAAGAGATTAAACCCAGAAAGAGAGAGAGAGAGAGAGAGAGACCAGAATGGGACGTTGCCTGGGTTACACTTTAATTCAATTCGAAAAAGCGAAATCCTCCAGCTTAAATCTCATTGGCTCCGCCAGGGGCAAAGTTGTTCGTCAGTCGATTATTAATCCTGATTGGGATTTCCAGAAAATGGGAATCGGTGGTCTGGATAAAGAGTTTAGCGCCATTTTCCGGCGAGCATTCGCGTCCCGGCTTCTCCCACCCGAAGTGGTGATACAGTTGGGTTACACACAAGCACGTTAAAGGTATTTTGCTGTACGGTCCACCTGGCACTGGTAAAACGTTGATGGCCAGGCAGATTGGTACAATGTTGAATGCCCGCGAACCTAAGATAGTGAACGGTCCTCAAATTTTTGATAAGTACGTCGGAGAGAGCGAAGCTAATATCAGAAGGTTGTTCGCGGATGCCGAAGAAGAAGAGAAGAAGGTATTTTTACGTTTCCTATTCGAAGCCGAACCTTACTTTCAATCTCTGGTACTTTGGCCTTAATTTTGCTACAACTCTTGATAATAAGGCAATAACGAAGTAGCAAGTTTACTAATGTACGGCATACATTTTTCCAGCTTGGTATTAACAGTGGACTACACATGATCATATTCGACGAGATTGACGCTATATGTCAATCCAGAGGTAGCGTAGCAGGAGCCACGGGTGTAGGCGACAGAGTAGTCAATCGGTTGCTGGCAAAAATTGACGGCGTTGAACAATTAAACAATATTCTCGTTATCGGTATGACCAATAGGAGAGACATGATCGATGAGGCTCTGCTCCGTCCGGGAAGACTGGAAGTAAGTACGATAAAGTATCAGGGAACATACGATATTCGGAAGTACTCTACTTGGATATATGCTCTTATTTTTAAGCATAATATATGACGATATATGGAAAAAGTGTAGAAATGGCTGGTAATGTTTGGCATGCTTTTAGATTCAAATGGAAATTAGTCTGCCCGATGAAGATGGAAGGCATGAAATTCTTAGTATCCATACGTCAATAACGAGAGATTACAAGAAGATCGCGCCGGACGTTGATTTGCGAGAGTTAGCGACATTGACGAAGAACTTTACTGGTGCCGAACTCGAAGGATTAGTCAGAGCTGCGCAGAGCAACGCTATGAACAGATTGATTAAAGTTTCTAACAAGGTTGAAGTAGATCCTGCTGCGATGGAGAAACTCATGGTCGGCAGAACGGATTTCTTACATGCATTGGAAAACGACATAAAACCGGTAAGGTATTCAACATTCTTCCAAACCTGATTATTGCACCTACTATAAGAAAAATGTACGTCATGTCTTTGTAATCTAGGCATCTGGAACAAGCGCGGAAACTCTATAGATCACTTGTTGAGTCGCGGAATTATCAACTGGGGCAAATCCGTGGCAGATATTCTAGCTGACGGAAATCTGTTTGTTCAAGATGCTCGCGCTACAGAAGGTTCGGAACTCGTATCCATACTTCTGGATGGTCCTCCAAACAGTGGAAAAACCGCTCTGGATGCACAGATTGCCAAAAACTCTGGTTTTCCATTCGTCAAAGTTTGCACACCAAAAGACATGGTCGGATTCACAGAGTCGGCGAAGTGCCAGTCGATACTAAAAGTAAAGGATCATTAAGACTTTCGATGCAATTTTTGACATTTTGCTGAATTGAATCTTATTATTTATGTACATTGAAAAGCATCATTGTTTCGAATGTTTGCAATTTTTAGGTATTCGATGACGCATATCGCTCCCAGCTCAGTTGCATTCTCATTGACAATATCGAGCGTTTATTGGATTACAGTCATATTGGTCCACGATACTCTAACTTGACACTGCAGACATTGCTAGTGCTATTGAACGACAAATCTCCTCCCGGTCACAAACTGTTGATACTTTGTACGACAAGTTGCAGGTGCGATAAACTTGTTCTGCTATTTCTTTCGTTCAATTTTTTCTGAATATTTTCTAGTCTGCAATTTGTACGTCCATCTTCTCTTTTCCAGGCAAGTATTGGGCGATATGGAAATGCTGTCGGCTTTTAGGACTATCCTTCATGTGCCCAATTTATCAACGCCTGGCCATCTTTTGTCTGTGTTGGAAGAAGCAGACTTATTTAAAAAAAAGAAGAGATAGCTTCTTTGCGCGGAAAGCTGCAAGGCAGACGGTACGGTATTCGTTATTAAATACTACAGTGAAGCCCTTCAACAACCTTCGGTTTGTTAATATCAGTTGATGATAAACTGTTACATATATACTTTTGTATATTAATGTTGCAGTGTATTCATTGGAATCAAGAAGTTGTTGTGTCTCATCGATACAGCTCAGCAAGTGGAACCGAATTATCGGATACCGAAATTCTTGTCCATGTTAGAAGTGGAGGGTTGTCTAGAGTAACTATATAATATGTGATGGGCCCTGTGAAATCATACCAGATGTCGGAAAAGTAAATTTTGCGCTAGAGCCCAAAACGCTCTTACTCCACGTAGAGGCGTTGTCCGCACTTGAAACTTGCAGGATATCTAGGTACATATACGTTGAACATCATGCCAAAATTTCAACCCGATTGAAGCAATAGAAGCCGAGATATTAATTTTTTTGTGTATTGTTCACTTCGTAATCTTTAACTGCGTTTTTCTCGAAACTACAATTTTCTGTACTTGAACTTTAAAAATTCGTAACTCCGGCTGTAATAACGCTAGAGCTTCGATTTTTGTTTTGTTTTGAAGATCAGAATCTCCTCTATCGTAATCTGCCATTTTCCCGAAAAAAAATTTTCCGACATCTGGTATGATTTCACAGGGCCCATCACATATTATAGTATTTACACAAATAAAATCGTAGTCAATATTCTAATTAGCAAAATAGTTTGACGCTAGGGTAGTTTCTTACAATGCCTTTTGAAATTAATACCGGATTCTCTCTTACATGGAAAATGAGGCTCATATTTATTTCTTAGAAGTACGCCGTATCACCATCGCTATGAAATTCACGAATTCCTAGAGAACTGTGCTAGCATTTCTTTGGTAGTTGCGTGTATCCTCGAGAAATTGAGTTTCTTTCCGTCATTCTATTATTCAACACTTGTTTAAACTTGTTCTGCTTAGAATTAGTTACTATTCAGAGGTAAATTTGCACAGTAAAGTCTATTGGCCCACTGGTCCCTATATCGTTGTAAATGTTCTCAGTGCGTTGTATAATTTTTTCAATATATCTAACAAAGTTGCATCGGTATTTAAAAAGGTAATAAATCTGTTAACACCCTTACTTGCCACACTTCAATAGAATCACGTACTTGTCACACTGAGGTTGATTTACACCCCAGCGAGAAAAATTGTTATAACAAACAAATTATCGCATATTTGTACTTGAAAATGTTATTAGCTCTTCTTAAGAACGTACTTTCAAAGACCGTATAACTTTTATAGCCAGAACTTAAAATTAAGTATGCGATAAAAATAAAATAGAAAAGTTACACGGTCTGTTAAAGTACGCTCTTAAGAAGAGCTGATAAAATTTTCAAGTACAAATATGCAATAATTTATTTGTTATAACAATTCTTCTCGCTGGGGTGTAAATCAACCCCAGTGTGGTAAGTACGAATTTTACCATGGGGTTGTTTCGAACCCCAGTGTGGCAAGTAAGGGTTAATAATCAATATATGGTTATATAAAATACTAAGTTCATTACGTTTCAATCGTGTAACACATTTCGCTAAACCAATCTCACAGTAAATCTAATTCATTGTAAATCACTGCAGACCATCAAACCTGTATCTCTTTAATCGAATATATTGTTAATTAATATAGTGAATGCGGTGTACAATTCAACTGAACTAGCCGATAGGTTTAAATCTACCTTGCGGCGCGCACGTTTGGGCATATAGTCGTGTCACGCATAGTGTCCTCGGGCTTTACGATCCCGAGAATATCCAACAAATTGATCGCGCGGTGACCGAACAGAGAGACTGGATAATTTTACCGTATAAATTAATGTTTATAGCTGTTACGAACTGTAAAAAGTACGCTGATTTCACCACCCGAGGAGCCCTGTTACTGGGATTTACCGTAAAAATTACTAATCCATTTTCTCCGTGTATCATCTACCCTGGAAAAGGCGAGCAACGGGGGGCACGCGATAATCCGAATCTCTGCCAATCGCCCGACCTAACTTTTCCGATCCGAACTCCACCGCGATCCGCACCGCGCGTCTATACGAAATAATATTTCTGGAGAACGCGAGGCGATCCTTCCCGCGCTGCCGCGGCGGTAGATTGGCTCCGTCATCGCGACAGCCGTCGCCGACGTCCTCGTCGTTTACATAACTTTCGACTTGAACTAATTAAACTTGTCGCGGTGACGTCCGCGTCGAAGCGGAGAAGAGAACGGAGGCGGCGGGAAGGGGGAACGCGCCTTCGCGTCGCGCGAACGAATCGCTCGATCGATCGCTAATTCCTCGCGATCGTCGTCTCGACGCACGCCCCGATGACACACGCATACTGAAACGAGAGAGCAGCGCGCGTTGAGCGCAAAACGCGACGGTAAAACTCTGTAAACGGGCGTTGATTAGAAATTACGTCGAGGGATGATTTGAGCACGCGAGAAAAAAATGGTACATTTCACAATGATAAACTTTTATCCAGCAACATTTATTACCCGTTATCTTATTATATATGAAGAATTTTAACAATATACTAAAACTGACCAAATCTAAATCATTCTATCTTAAGATGCTTGAATTCAAGCATTGACTTTACGATCAAACCACCTCGATACCTTAGCCCCCCTACATATAAATAGAGTTTCTTAAAATATCTGGATGTGAGGTATAATGATTTGATGGATATACGAGCTCGCGAGGAAACGATTATACTTGCGAAAACGATCTTAATAAGAATTTATTCGACAAGTCAACGGTCGCAACTCCATCCCCTTCCCCTCCAACGGCTTGCGCGATTAAATACCCGCGCACTACCGAGTAAACGTGAAATCCGCGCGAGCGTAATCGCGCGGTCGAGCCGCGGATACGGGGATTGACCCGGCGATCGGCAGCGACCCCGCCTTTCTAATAGCCGCGAGCCTCCGGAAAAAATCGTCGAGCGCGAGCAGAGTTATTTGCCTGCGTAGAAAAGCCAACCGGGCGTCGCGCATTACGGAGAGCCGCGGCTAATGTTAATAATTATACAGCCGGATTCTTAAGCTTTGGTCGGGCTTTAACGGCTGTGTACGGCCGTGGCCGCGAGTACCACCGCGCGGAGCCCTCGCGATGCGGGTTATATCCTCGCTCGAAATTCCAGGGATGACGAACTCTCGCCGCGGTGGGCTTAAATTATTCCGTAGTAAAGTTTACGAGGCCCGCGCGAGTCGTAGTCGCCGTTCGGGTGGGTGCTCGCGGTGGAGGAGGGTTGGTGACTGTAACCGAGCACCGCGCCGCGTGTAATGCGCGATATATGTAAAGGGGTGGTCGATTGAAAGAAAAAGACACCGATTAAAAATGTGATGATTCGCCCAGAGAGAAAAAAATTCGTTGATATTCTGATGAACGTTTGTCTATGGCCGAAGAAAATTATTTATCCGATTAAAATTGAACGAAAAAACGAGTCAAATTGCAATCTATTCGAGCTGGAAAATTTCCTCATCCCATTGTACGATTCTACGATATCATCGAGACTCCCCGGAAATTCTAGCGGATTTCCGGAAGCGGCCTACGGGTCTAATCGTAGCGCGAGATAAAAGCCCCGTCAGAAAACTCTCTCTCTCTCTCTCTCTCTCTCTCTCTCTCTCTCTTTCGATTCCTCCCCGGATACACTCGTCCCACGAACGAGCCCGACGGGAAAACACAACTCGATCACGGTGATCGCGCGCACGAACACCCTTCTCCCGCGGTTTTCCGACGAACCGGAGTTCGCATGCCTCTGACCCGAACCGGACTTCTGTCGGAGCTCCGGCAGTGGGCAGTGGTCAGCGAAGCGGTTGAGACTCGTGTCTCGAGTTTAACGATTATTGCGCAGTAAATATCTCCGGTCCACCTGTGCTGCCCTCGCAACCTTCGCTAACTACGCGCCGGAGAGTCGAGACCGTGGAGGGAGAAAGAGAGAGAGAGAGAGAGAGAGAGAGAAGTACGACCACGCAACTCTAAAACGCAACTGTAAAACCAGCGCGAAAGGAACAGAACGGGGCTATTGTTTTACACTGGTTGTAAAAGTTCCCCGAATAAAATATAGGAGGAATGCGCTCGTACCTCACGCGAGTGTCCGCGAGTGGAAGAGCCCGAAGAGGGGGGCGAAGGGGGTGGTCGAGGAGAGGGCGTTCTGGATATCGTTAAATCGCAGTATAATCGAATGGTGGCGCACGGGAACGTAAAGTTCGTCATTATCCCCTTCGTGAACTGCTGAGCCGTAGGTATACCATCGTCGTCTCCGCGCGAAAGTCGTAATCGCGTTATATTGCGGGCACGACGCGCGTCCTCGGGAGATCGTGGGAAACCGGCGAAAAATTTCCCGGATATGATTTTTACAAGCGCAGGATGAGAAGAGAAGCGACGAATGTGTTCCCTTTCAGATGGAAAAGTTCTACATAGTTCGTATGTGATCCGTATACAGGGAGTTACTTAATGATAGGCCGTAATTGCAAGGGCATAGGTACTGAACCAATTTCCAGTAGAAGATATTAACATGTGTCCCCTAAAATGTCTGGTTTTCAAGACACAGGACGTCAAAGTTTTAAAAAAAATCGGTTTTTTAATAATATCTCAAAGATCCTTGTGCCGATTTGTTGACATTTGGCACTGTTGTTTATTGTAATAAGACGCTAAGCTAGCACTAACTAGAAGATAATTATGAGTTCCGGTGGCATCTCGGGGGACGGTCTCATGAATCAATAATCTCGGTCGAGATTATCGAATTAATAAAACCGTCCGACCGACCCTCCGACCGAGAGTATCTACCGTATGTCCCACTCTGTACGGGCCAGTTTGAAGTTACCTTCGGGGAGGCTTGGTCGGTACTTGAGTCATTTAATACCGGTAGAAGTCGAGTCGGTAGTTAGAGTTGGTGTCAATTCTGGTGATCGAAACGTCTAGCTTCGAAATTATGAATTTGTGAATAATGGAAATTCCTTACCATTATTCACAAATTCATAATTTCGAGGTTAGACGCTGCGATCTCCCGAATTGACACCAACTCTAACTACCGACTCGACTTTTACCGATATTAAATGTTTCGATTACCGACCAAGCCTCCCTGAAGGTAACTTTCAAACTGGCCCGTACAGAGTGGGACATACGGTATACAGGAATTGGAACGCCTTTGCGTTCAATAGTCAATAGTCAATACGAGATTTTGGCATTTCGTGCTTTCGCCACTGGTCTGCTGGCGTCGCCACCGTCCGGCTTTCATACTTACGTACACTTCCCTTTGTGGCGACGACCCGTGACCAGTCGGTATTTGTACAAATCCCAGCCGACGGTAAATTTCAAGGTCCCTGTAACTGTGCGGTTCTGCTCGGGTCGGGACATCATGTACGTGTGTACGAAGGCTCGCACAGTGAAACGCGCTGTCCGTACAAGGCTTTAAAGTAGTATGGTCACTCTCCGAAGTGATCGTTGAGTGTCCGTAAAAAAAGTCATCAAAAAACTATGATTTATAATTGAAAATTCTCTTTGTGAATTATACAATTTATGACCATAAGAATTAGTCGATTATTTTGATTATTTTTCACTAATTATTCAAATAATATGCCTCCTTCGACTAGCGTCTTTTTATGTGTGGCAACGCATATTATCAATGGGCTCGTGGCCCAGTAGAAAAAACCACGATACACTCAAACGTTTGAGTGTGTCGTGGGGAAAACGAGATCTGAAATGCACACTTGTGAACCCACTCCACTGACGCGATGCTGCCGCATCTACTCGACGCGCTATTTCCGAACACCGAGAAGCAGAAATTAGTTATAACTAAAGTATCAAACGGTCAATAATTTTCATCAATGGGTGTAAATTTTTGTTTTTTTTTTCCCCCGTTTTTTGGTATATTTTTTATATTTTAATCTTGGATTTTACATACAAACCCAAAGAAATGTGTCTTGCCCATAAGAATGTGGGTTATTTTCTACTCGGTAATTAATTTTTATCAGACATACTAAACGGTCAATCTACCCCAAATTGCACCAGGAGGTTTCTATTGATATTAGCTTGCATACATAATTATTTCATATTTAAATCTTGGAAATCGATTCATGACCATACTACTTTAAAGAACGCTCCGTACTGCTTCGTACACCAATACAGTGAGCGAGTAGTAGGTATGTTCGTTCATCTCGGCGTAAAGCGAGCAGCGAGAACCCGTGTATCTTTATGTCTGCCCCCTCCACCCCTCAATTTTTACATCGAATTTTCTCAAGAAATATATGTATGGTTATAATCAAAATTATGCTTAGTTACACCATATAAATTGATTATTCTCTAATGATAGATTGATAAAGACCAGAATACATTTTTCATCTATACCGGCAGAGATCGAGTCGGTAGTTAGAGTTGGCTTACAGCCAGTAGACACTGTGCAGTTTATGCACTGTTTCGATAATTTTAACAAATCGGTGCAGGTCGAATGCTATGTTATGAATATAATATCCGGTTTGCACCGATCCGTTAAAATGACTGAAACAGTGAATAAACAGCATAGTTTGTTTATCTACGATTTTTATGACTTCTTTCACGAACGAATTGTTCTGGGGAAAATGTAAATATTATCGAAACATTAATTATAAAATCATTACATGTTGATGATTTTATTTATCATTCATAGTTTTTAAATCAGTCATCTAGGCTGAGAACATTTTTACCGATTTTCCGTTTAGCATTGAGTGCGCTCTAGTTGCGAAATTCGATGTTCAATTGTTTTCAGACTGTTAATACGCGATACGTCGGCTGACAATGAATGTGTAGTGACACGCCACGCCGCTCTTTTCTCCGCCTGGCACGGCCCTGGCCTGGCCCTGGCACGACCCAGCCCGGCCCCGGCCCAGCCTGGCCCCAACGCCGGCCCGGCCCGGCCCAGCCCGGCCCCGACACGACCCTGGCCCAGCCCTGGCACGGCCCGGGAACGGCCCGAGCACGGCCCGGGCACGGCCCTGGCACGGCCCTGGCACGGCCCTGGCACGGCCCTGGCACGGCCCGGGCACGGCCCTGGCACGGCCCGGGCACGGCCCTGGCACGGCCCGGGCACGGCCCTGGCACGGCCCGGGCACGGCCCTGGCACGGCCCGGGCACGGCCCTGGCACGGCCCGGGCACGGCCCTGGCACGGCCCTGGCACGGCCCGGGCACGGCCCTGGCACGGCCCGGGCACGGCCCTGGCACGGCCCGGGCACGGCCCTGGCACGGCCCTGACACGGCCCTGGCACGGCCCTGGCACGGCCCGGGCACGGCCCTGACACGGCCCGGGCACGGCCCTGACACGGCCCTGGCACGGCCCTGGCACGGCCCGGGCACGGCCCTGGCACGGCCCGGGCACGGCCCTGACACGGCCCGGGCACGGCCCTGACACGGCCCGGGCACGACCCTGGCACGGCCCTGGCACGGCCCGGGCACGGCCCTGGCACGGCCCTGACACGGCCCTGGCACGGCCCTGGCACGGCCCGGGCACGGCCCTGACACGGCCCTGGCACGGCCCTGGCACGGCCCGGGCACGGCCCTGGCACGGCCCGGGCACGGCCCTGACACGGCCCGGGCACGGCCCTGACACGGCCCTGGCACGGCCCTGACACGGCCCTGGCACGGCCCGGGCACGGCCCGGCCTCTGCTGCTGCTGCTGCTGGGCTGGGGCTAGGCTGAGGCTGGAGTCGGGGCCGGGCCGGGCCGGGCCAGGGCCGGGCATGGCAAACTCGGAGACGGTGCTTAAACGCATTTCCCCTTCTATAAAAAAAAGGCCGGGGCCGGGGCGTTGTACGGATAACGAGTTGCCGTATTAAATCGCCGCCCGCGCGTTACTTACACACGTCGCAAATTTAATTATTCGAAATAACAATTATAACAGTTTTGTAGAGCAGAAAGAGCTCTTTCGAGTACATATAAACAAACATATTACCAAACAACAAAATAAATCGTTGTAAAATAAAAGAAAACGTAATTGTGCGACAGAACAGTCTCGGCGACGCGAGTATCGGCCACTTGAGCATGCCGGTCGCGAGAGTATAATATATCCCCCCCCCCCCTCCCCCTTCAAAACATCGACGATGTATGATAGCACGAATTAATAAAATAGCTCCCTTTTTTTCCAAAGTAATCATGTAACAACTTACAAATCACCAAAGATAATGAAAAAATTATGATGAAAAACTAATGAAATCATTACCGCCAAATTAATGAAAGCAAGTGTGTTGTCAAGGTATGTTGCGTTAATGAGAGAAATAGTACATAATTCCATACAATGGTTAACTGAGGATATATTCTCAGTTTCAGTGGAACTCTTCTCTCTCTTGGTTTTTTTTCCCTCTATATTATTTTAAGGGCCGGTTTTACCAACAGGTATAAACGCGGTATAGCGCTATACTGAGAATAACCATAAGGCTTATTATTGGTTATTCTCAGTATAGCGTTATACCGCGTTTATACCGTGTTGGTAAAACCGGCCCTTAGTCTCTGTAGCAAAGTTTACCATTGTATGGAATTATGTACTATTTCTCTCATTAACGCAACATACCTTGACAACACACTTGCTTTCATTAATTTGGCAGTAATGATTTCATTACTTTTTCATCATAATTTTTTCATTATCTTTGGTGATTTGTAAGTTGTTACATGATTACTTTGGAAAGGGAGCTATTTTATTAATTCGTGCTATCATACATTGTCGATGTTTTGAAGGGGGAGGGGGTAATATTGACAAAAAAAAGTGTACATTTTAGGACACATGTTAATATGAACTTTTCTACTGGAAATTGATTCAGTAATGTGCCCTTGCAATTACGGCCTATCATTAAGTAACACCCTGTATAAATTTTATCCTACATGGATTATGTTCGATTCCTATGTAAACCATATATGGACTATATATGAATTGTTTGAATCTTTTAAATTACTGTATAATCCATATATAGTCCATATATTATGTTTTATATAGAAATCATATATAATTCACATACATGACAAAATCCACATACGGACCATATGCAAAACGTACAAAGCTTCTCCGCCTGGGCTGGTACGATTCTTCGATCTATAAAAAAATATTGAAGCGTAAAATAAAAATTACCTCGTCTGTAATTAATTATAAACGACGTACTCTTCTATGTTTTCAAAAAACCGAGTCAAACCAAATTTCCAAACACCCGCTCGAGAAGAAAAGCAATACGTATCGACACACCCCTGCTCCTTCGAGCACCAGAACGGAGGGTGGAAGCCAACCCCCGTCGGCGATACCAACCCCCGCGGCTCTCTACAAGCGCTGGTTACTCCCGCCCCCTCCTAATGCGATTATTAAATAGATTATAGATTCGAAATCAATGTAGCCAGATAGGAGATCCCATCACACACATGACCGCGCCAGGCGCCAGCACCCGCGCGCCATTGGCCGTCGCTTCCCGCACAATTTTCCACCCGCTGCTCGCGCAGCTTTCGCGCGGCACCATCGCTCGGGCCGATCTGCGCGAAAATCTATCCCCCCCCCCCCCGCGCTTCGCGCGGTAGTGGTGTACAGCGTCCGCGCGTACCACGACGCGGACCTTATAAAGCCGCGGGATTTACTCGCTAGCGAACGTGCGAGCGAGCGAGCATCCACTTGACGAGGGTCCGTTCTCTTATTTTCTGCTCGTTTCGGCCGCGCTGGACCGACGCGATGGGAGGGAGCTGGACGGAGAGAGAAAGGAGAGCCGAGCGAGACCGAGAGGGAAATACAGTGGAGAGGAGGCAGAGCGAAGCAATATTATTTAACCGTTAAAGTCAGTCCTCGTTATGCTCTGCCCGATAGAGGCGTGGGACGTGTCGTCGTATATTAGTTGGGAAACGCCTCCACGAATCGGGGGGTGATACACGGAGATTAATGCCGGGGTCAAGTACTGCGGGTCGAGCGTTCCCGTGTCGATGCTTTTGTGCGGGAGGTTCGGCGGACGGAGGAAAGAGGAGGGACACCGCGGTGGAAGTTCGACGATTTTTTGAATCGCCTCGATTATGCGCCGAGACAAAGAATTTCCTGATCCAATTAACCGTCGGTTAATATTAATATAGTGCGAAAAATATATTTGTTTAAGACAAATTTGTGTTCGTTGAATTGAATAAATCTGTATTTGATTCGCGCTTGATTCGAATAATATATACTTGATTCATCGACGTTATGTCAGATTTAAATAAATATTTTCTTCGCACTATTCGATGTTGACGGTTACTCTTAGATCGGCGAGTTATTTTTCTCAGTGTACACACGACAAGTTTTAATCGAGGCTTTATCACGGGTACGTTTTGATTACCGATCATGATTACGATTTTGAGTTATCGAGTTTTTCGCGGATTGCTCTACGATCGCCAATCATCTTTATCGCTCTAATCCGATTAGATATGTATAATATAACAGAGACAATAAACCGAATAGAAATTTGAAGGCTAATTAATTAATTACACACGCGCCGGTGATTTGCGATGATTTTCAGTAACTAAACTTCTCTTACCGACACGCAACGATTAGAGACGATTTCTTAGAAGAAAGCGGATTTATCAATTAACAGGAACAGTGCCGAGTGAGAGCTCAAGATTGATAATTACGAGAGGTTGACCGCTGGGTAATCAAGACTCGATTACCCGGTCGAATTTGAGTCACACAAGTTTTACGACGGCCCGCAATTACCGGGGATGATTTATAGCTCTCGGATTATCCTTCGACGGAAGCGCCGATCGGAAGCTGCCACGTGTATCCGTCAATGAGACGTTACTTCGGTAAACATTTATGCCCCACCCTTCGAGAAATCTCTACGCGCTCAGAATTAAGGAGGGACACGCGAGCAAGAGAGAGAGAAACATCGCTCGCCTGCAGTGTAGCTCTCGGCGTACTAAATTTCGCGCGTCCACACCCCCGAAGGCAGTTCCTGGTTGCGTCGCGCCGGACAAATGCCCGGATACCAGGAGTGGAAGTAATACGTCTCGGCTCCGTGCACCGCGGCGCGCGCGATAGTTGAAGCGACGTAACGACCGAAGCGGGGGGTGCTTAATGCCGGCCGCGTCGGAACCAAGACCGGGGGTTGCGTCCTTCGGCGTCCGCGGCACTGACCTCCCCTCACGATAACAACCCCCTTCCGAATCCATCCTCCCTCGGCATTCCGGAAAATCGACTTTCGAAGGAAGACTTTTTTTCTCGGACCGACTTCGGGGTGGGCATTTCGATGGAAACGAAGCTCTTGCGTACGTTCGTTAGAAACAAAAAAAAGCTGCTTCGAATGAAGATGTAGTAAATAATTTCATCATCACCCGATCGTTCCATAAAGAGAAATAATTACTGGTGCCAACAAAATGTTTTTTTTTCAATTAAAAACAATATAATTCCAGGATGAAGCTAGTGTTTTCTTCGTGCAAAAGATATTTGGTACACTCAGAAAAATTATTAGACTGAAATGACTAAATACATCTAGTTACACACGTTTAGTTATTCTGACCAAAATACTGGTCAGTTGAACCGAATATCAAGTTATTCTAATTAAATGTTTAGTTATTCCAATCAAACGTTTAGTTATTCTAACCAAAAAAAAATAGTCAATTTTACCAAACAGATGGAGGATTCATATTTCACCAAACAATTTGTTCATCGTCTCCAGAATTTTGGTTGCATTGATCGAGTTATTTTTCTCAGTATAGGCTGGAGTAATTGTTTTTTGTTTTTCGCGCAGAAAGAATGTCTCATTCTAACGGATTCTTCAATCAAGACTACATATTCTTCGACCAAGAATCCGTGCTCTTAAAACTTTGTAAAATCATATGTTCTTGATTCAAAACATATTTTTTGTCACTAGTAATTATTTCTCTCGGTGCAGTCGCGTTTGCATTTATCCCGACGATATCGAAAATCGACGCGATCGGATGGCCGCGCGAGAGAAAGAGAGCTCCTTCGCTCTCCTTTCTAAAGATCGGTGCCTATATACGCGCGTTCCGAGCGAGCGGTTCCGAGACCCGCGGCGTAACGACGTAGGTGAAAACGTAATTAAAGATTCCGCTTTTTAAACGCGTACACCGCGTTGGAGCGCCGAGTAAAAGGTAAAACGAGTGCTAGCCGGCTCCATGGGTGGCACGGTTAGCAGCCCATCCATTTTTCTGACTGCTCGTTGTTCCGCACCGGGGGTCCGGAACTCCTTCGATCCGAACTCTCTCGGTCCACCCCGAGCTACCTCCTCCCGCGCGCGAGCGCTGCCCCGTGTGAACCGCGCGATAGCGCGCGTGGCCGGCACTTCCGGATACGTACATGAAAACTGTATACGTTTACCGGCTGAGGACAGTATCGCCGATCGTCCCACCCCCTTCGTTTCTCTTCTCGCCTCTCTTCATCCTGACGACTCCATACGACTCATCCCGCAAGGCTATACATCCTGTGAAGTAAACTTATAATGCTCTTGCCAGGAAAGAAATTTCAATCGCTATTTTTTATCTCATTATTTATGAACTTTTAGCTTACAGCGACGTGATACTTTTTTATAGATAAGAAGATAATCTTCAAGAAAGTATTATATAAATATGAGCCGAAAGCTCGTAGATAATGAGATAACAGTAATTGAAGTTTATTTCCTGGCGAGTATACTCGCCTATAGGTTTAGCCTGATATCCTTATGAGGCTAAACTTACTCACCGGGAATGAAACTTCAATCATTATCATTTCATTATTTATAGACTTTTGGTTTACATCGATGTAAGACTTTCTTGTCGATAAAAATGAAATCTTCAAAAAAGTATTATGCAAATATGAGCCGAAAGCTCATAGATAATGAGATAACAGTAATAACTTACTCGCCGGGAATGAAACTTCAATCATTGTCATTTCATTATTTATGAACGTTTGGCTCACGTCGATATAAGACCTTCTTGTCGATAGAAATGCAATCTTCAAGAAAGTGTTATGCAAATATGAGCCGAAAGCTCATAGATAATGTGATAATGGTGATCGAAGTTTTTATCCCCTGGCGTGTAAGTTTACTCTCACGTTACACACGAATTCGTTCGAGTCCACGACAAACTCCGAAGCGAGCAGATTCGGGCGAGCGTAACTGACCGTAAAATGGCGATGTTCCGGGCGTCAAGCGCGCGCCTCGTTTCGTCTCTATATCGGCCGTTACCTCGCGTTGGACTCCTCGTCGATCGAACCCCTCTGGACGAGAGAGCGTCGCGCCGTGAGCTCAGCGCTACGATAGCCCCGCGTACTGCCGGGAGAGAGAGCGCGCCAGTCACGCCGCCCTCATCAATCTTGTTCGATTATTCCGTGATGGGCGAAAAAAACCCGGCGAAACGAAACAAAAGGAAGGCGATGGAGGGGCGAGGCGGTTATAAATGGTGAGGTGATTTGATTTCTATTAGGCGACGTATTGTTCCCGCTTCGCGGGAGGCTCCGCCGTGGCTCAACTCCGAGTTAATGAATTTATACGCCTTCGCGCGCCTTTTCCTTTCCCGGGAATCCACGAAGATTCGCCATACTTCAGGGCTCGCGGTCCGCCGTGTTCGCCATGGACGCGCGAAGGTGTAGTTTCTCTTGTATCGTTGTTCCTAGCTGGCTGCGATTAGTTTGGACAAAAAAAAAATTGTAGACCGTTGTGTAAATACGTCTACGCATAGCGTTTATATACGAGTACCCGAGTCGAGGTCGTCGACTGGCCGAAGGAAGAACTCAGTTGGCGATTTTAAACGGCCTCCCTTCGTCTCGACTCCGGCTTCGGCGAGGCGGATCGCGTCAAACGCCGACGTTAATACGTTTTTCGCTGGCGTCTCAATAAACAATATTTACCGAGCAGGTGCCCTTTCGCGGCCGCGAAGGTGAGACGCCCATCTCGAGCGCGCGCCTCGGCGTCTGGGAGTCGAAGAGGAGATGCGAAGAGGCTCGCGAGGGCGTTGACGGGAGGTGGACCATCGCAAACACTCCCCGATGCGAGTCCGGACCCCGTCGGATAATTTATGTCGCGGCTTTATGAGAGTCTAACTAGCGGGTAGCCGGGGTAGTGTCGGTGTACCCTCCCCGACCCTCTCTCTCTCTCGTTCGCGACGCCTACGCGTGTCTCGCTTTCTCTCTCCTCCTGCGACGAACGACGTCTTCATGCAGGCGGAAGACGCGTTCGCCAGTTCTTCTCGCTGGAGAACGCGGTGTTCTCCTTACAAGGAAGTTTCGGGGGAATGGTCGAATAAATACCTAAAAATTTCGTTGACATATCAGTGACTTTCGTAATTAGATTTTTGCCAGCAACGATTCGCTCGTGGGAATTTTATGGTAGCCGTTTAACGCGAGGATGCTTACGCATCCACCCTCCGCATCCCTTCCGCCGCGCTTCACGCACGCAGCCGTATCTGTACAAACGTCGAAGTCGTCCCACCGCAAAATCTTATTTGCAGACGGTTCTCGAAAGCCTCCCGCTCCCCCCCTCTCCACTCATGTGTTCTCTAAACTGTTACGGATCCGGCCCGGTAATCCGGGTCTCGACACAAGAGGCGCGATTTCGACGGGGAGGCCCGCTCGGATGAATCAACGACCACTTCGGATAGGAGCGGGGCCGACGACGCGGAGGAGGGTAGCACAAAAAAGCGTCCCCGGAGCGAATTTCCTGCTCGAATTGACTCGGTCTATGAGACCGGGCCGCGCTTCTCCTTCCTGCTTGCTCTCGAGATTTCCAGCACCTATAATTTCCTCGATTTTCCCCTCCCCCTCGTCTCTCCCCCTCTCGCTCTTTTGCGTTCTCTCTTTCTCCTCGATATATATTGTCCCAATTTTATTTGATCCCGTCGCTCGAAAGCGAGCAAGGTTGCCGTGCGGCGGATTTCGGTCGCCGCGAATAGGTAATCTCTCGCCTATTGTGCGCGCATGGACCGCCGTGAGCGGACAGTTCGGTCTCCCTCTCTCTCTCGCAGGCTGAATTTTTCCAGCGTACGGTAGTTTTTTTTACAGCTCGCAATACAATTCGATTTTCCCGCAAATTTTTTTGTATTACAGATTCGACAAATTTCGACAAAATTATCAGGTCAGTCCAAAAGTTCGCGCGCATTGCACTATTTAAAAATGCGCACAAATGCGCACGAACTTTTGGACTGACCTGATATTTTTTCAATTTTCATTTTCAGCCACATTCGAGCTGAAAAACGACATTTGGAAACGCAGCTGTGTCATCGTGCAGTAAGCCCATCTCTCTCGCACTCGTTGCCCGGCATAAGAGCATCTCTTTTGCGCTTCGATGACGTTATAATATCGTAGAGAGAAACGCGCTCATGTGACTCAGCGAATAATTATTTTTTCTGACAATTTCTCTTCCCTGCGATATTAAATGCACGTACAGATTGCAAATTGAAATGACAAATATGAATACTTTTGTCGGGAAGACCGAATTGTCGATAAAATTACGATAACGAACAAACGCGTTGCGTTTTCTGAGCCACGCAATGACGCTGACGCGTGATACGTGCGTTACAGCTCGATGAGAGCCTCTCTCTCTCTCTCTCTCTCTCTCTCTCTCTCTCTCTCTCTCTCTCTCTCTCGACGCCCGAGTGGCGAGTTCGCTCCGAGACGCGCACTCTCCTCCCGGGGGAACAATGACCATTGAGAAAACAAATTATAATTGTCCAATGATTAGCTCGATCGTTCCCCGAGTCCCGAGGGCGAGAGCTCCTCTTCGCCGCGAGGGCATCCTCTCTCGCGCGCGCGCGCGCGGGCTTATGAGGCAACAATGACTGGACAAGACCCGGGCGTTCGTCCGCACAGTTTTACATTCGCCTTCTCTCCTTCGTTTTCATCGGCGTTTATTCTCTCACTTCGCGGCACCGCGCGATGATTAACACGCGCCTGCCCCCACGGTCCGGCGAATAAGCTGCTTACTAGAGAGATGCGCGCGGCAGTGACTCTCAAATGACGAAATGGCCCGAGATCTGACCGGGAGAGCTGGAAATCGAAGCCGATCCGCGGATGGACTCGTTGAAGGTATCGCAATGGATCGCTGTAAAAGGTCGCGCTGGGTTTCGAAATTGTTTTGACGATAAATTTCAGTGTTCCGTAAGGTGGTGTTAATTTTTAACACCATTTCATCGGGGCGGACCTGTACGTTCCATTTCTGGTGTCATTCGATCTTATGCTCATTATCATCTGACACCAAAAGTGGTCTATATCATATGAGGCTAAATTTACTCGCCGGGAAAGAACCTTGAATCATTACTATCTCATTATCTATGAGCTTTTGGCTCGCAATTGTATAACACTTTTTCGAAAACAACTTTTTTATCTGCAATAAAGTCTCATATCGATTTAGGCCAAAAGTTCATTGATAATGAGATAATAGTGATTGGAGTTTCCTTCCTGGTGAGTAGGTTTAGCTCATATAGTATAGGTCCACACCACAGAATTGTTAAAAGTGTACGTAAATTATTCCGTTCAATGTCATTGCAGCGCATTTATCGCTTGACTAATCCTAGCTAGAAATAAAAAATTCATCTTTTGCGAATTCTCTTCTTCCCCCATTGTACCTTTATTAACTTGGATACCGCTAATCGTCTAATCCCATCCGAACGCGTCCAGAGAGGGCTCGAACTTGAAGACCACTGTGCGCGCGCGCGCGCGTAGTGCCGATCGGCGGGGTGACAGGTCGGTTCTCACGTCGAAGGAGCTCACGGCACCTCCGCCGCGAGTATATACGCCTCACGCCTATGGGGTAAGGAGGATGCACCATCTCCGAGGCCGCGCGCTTCGGCCGTATCCCACGTATTAACATTTTAACACCTGAGGCGCCCCCCGTCGAGACCGTTGCACCTCTCTCCCTCCCTCCTCCCGCCTCCTGGCCGCCACCTCCCGTAACACGTTCGACGGTACCAGAGGTGGAATTAGATTAGCCCAACAATCTGATCAGCCGCGGCGATGTGATTAATCCCATCGGATATTAGCGCTCGATATCCTCCTCGCTCGGCGCTCTACCTCCTCTTCACCCCTTCGAGGGGTACCAATCGCGAGAGGACGAGGGCGCGAAAATCCTCTGGTCCTTTACACGCGTTTGGTTAGCTTCTACCGCGTAACTTCGACGCGGTGGGAGCGTCGGCCAATATGAGGATTCGGCGAATTTCGCGCGCATTGTTTCCGTGGGAGGATCTCTCGGGTGCATAACTTATCAGTCGTCCGTATACGTGTACGAGGGCGCGTGCGAGTGAAAAATAAATACACCCATACGTGTGCGTGCAGGCACAGATATCAGGTGAGTGAGGGAGGGCGAGGCAGGGCCGAGGGCGAGGAAGGGTCGTAACACAAAGGCGCAAGTTTCGCCAAGTAATCGTACCCATTAATAACGTCCGTGATCCTCCTCCTTCTCTCCGGCGGACACCTCTTCGCTCTCTGCCTCGCGTACCGTAATCCGTTCGAGGTAGTGTCTTCGGGCGGTGCGTATACGTGCACCACCTCGTCCAATACGCGCTGCCCTCGCCTTCACCACGTGTCGATCGGCGGTGCACGGTCCTCTGATGTCCCTGACGTGCATTTCGGACTGCTGCAAGCGCCGAGATCGCACCGGATGGGCCGAGGGAGGGAGGGAGGGAGAGAGAGAGAGTTCCCAGGGAGGCGTGCGACGCTGTCGCCTGTGTCACTTTTTCGCGGAAGCTCATCGACCGCGAGTACTCCGAATCCTGGAAAGGCCATTGGCCGTCGGGGGACGTTTCTGGCGATCGGTTCTCCGGGGAGAATGGAGCTTCCGGATGAATTTAATTTTATTTTAACACGTTGAACTAACATTTACCTTCTTTTTGGTATTTAATCATTTATTTTCGCGTTCTTCTCGAGAACCGTCAGTATGGAGACTCTCTGCAGGGATTTATCTCACTTTGGTTTAGCCGGATGTCGTGTTTTCTTCAATATCATCGCGATTCATCCTGAGAGATTTCAATCTGTTGGATTTAAATTTACCTTCTCTTTGTTATTTAGCCATTTATTTTCGCATTCTTCTTGGTGACTGTCAGTGCGGAGACTCTGCACGGATTTATTTGCACTTTTCTTCTGCCGAATCTTATTTATTCATCAATATTATCGTGATTTTTCCCTCCTAGAGATCCGGTAAATCGTATCTGCTTAACTTCCCTTCCATTTATGTCCGCACTTCCGATAAACGCTATCTATCGATGACTCTTCAAGTGCTCCGAGCCTCCGGAATAATTATTCCTCTACTCGCTCTGCTCCTGACGCGCGGTTTTTTTTTTTTGATCAACCTCCCGAGAAACGAAGCCGGGCAGATGAAGAGACGGCGCACCATCCGCGCCGAGGGGTTGGGGTCGTCGTGCATACGGCTGTGCGTGTCAGTTTCAATAAACTGGAACGCGGGCGCGCGCGCACTGTTCTCCGATGGGAAAAATAAAAATCAGCAACGCGAGCGCGACTTTGTCGGAGCGCAGTCCCCGAACAACACTCGCACGGAGACGACGCACCGTCGCACTTCGTTTAACCTTGTCATTCGTCTCGGTTATCTTCCCAACCCCTGCGCGGCATCTCGCACTTATTCTCGGTGCATTCGTCATCGCGCGCGTATAAAACGATCGCAGCTCGCTGATTCCATCGTCCTCGACTTGCGTCGGAAACTCTTTCCCCGCCGATCCAGGTCTTCCGCAGGAGAATCGGTGTGTCTCCAGCTCGCACACCCCTCTCCGATCTCGAAATCCGGAGCCCGCCATCCGCCCCGCTGCAATTACAGAGTTCCAACGACAATATCTTGATATCCTTCCAACTTTTCCGTGCGGATAGAGCGGGTGACGAGCGGGGCATTCCAACGGATCCGAGGGGGTGGCGCGAGAGCCTCGACGCGCGTGGAAATAAGAGAGGAGCGACGGCGCGCGCGGTGCTCGCACCGCGTCCGCTTCGATCGCACTCGGGTTAAGTCCTTCGATTGATTCTTTATTTATTCCCCCCTCGGCGGCGTCCAAATCCCCAGTTTCACACTCGACGTGACGCTGACCCTCGCGCTTGACCCCTCGGGATACGTGAGGGATTTGTCCGGGCGAAGTGACTTGCTTCTAGGCAGTGATGGAGTGGCGTTCTCTCCGCGGGCCGCGCGCGGCTCCCTTCTTCCTCCGAGGAGTTCTTATTTATCGCCCGGGACTTTTATTCGACGACTCCGAAGCGTATACCGATCGATCGGACTTTGCGCCCGTCTTTTTCTCCCTCACTCTCTGGATCTCTCTCTCTCTCTCTCATTCGTGTTGAACGCGCGTCGCGGTTGAGCGAATGGTTGCGCGGCGTTTGACAGTTCTTTTGACCCTTTAAGTGGCAGAAGACTGAGACACATTTTAAAACACATTATATGAACTCTCTCTTTTTATGTGTATGATATTTCTCGCCATGAGAAAATTGTTTTCATACTCTTTTAAATTATAGATAAGGTGAGATGGGGTAAGTGCCTCATATCAATTTTTATTCAAGTTTCTTAGCGAATGGTGCTGCCATCTTTAATTTGTAATTTTTGGTGAGCACGTATGTTAATCAAGCTGTTTTTCTAATCTAAGAGGTATTTCCGCAGTTGCTAACCTAAATTATTGTTTTTTGTTGATATATTGATATAACGTACTTGCTCCGTCTTATTTTTTGGTACGCTCTTACCCCACCTTACCTTTTACTTATTTATATTATTTTCTCATATGTATTAGAATTTACACTTATATCTTGTGTAGTATTAGTTTTCCATTAAAACATCAGCTAGGAGACTTAGGTCTGGTGGGAAACTATTCTCCCAGTAAAACTTAAAGGGTTAATACCGAAATAGTAGACGAAAAAAAAAAATTCGTGGTAAACGGAACAAGACCAATTTCTTGCAACGATAACTGCAGTCTTGGTGAAAATTATAGTAAAACTCGTAGAAGTTGCAAGCGTTTGCTGTAATTTTTACCGAAATTGTAGTTATCGTAACAGTAAATTGGCCTTGTCTCGCATTCGACCACAAACTCTGCGAATGATACGATTAATTTTTTTCCGTGTAATGTTTATAACACTGTGATTTTAATATCGAGCGATATTTTAATTGCTGGATTTTTCAGCAAATAATCGAGTCCTTCGACGTGAAGATCGACTCGATTATTTGACTCCGATCGCGACAGAGATCGGCACAGGTGTAATATTAATAGAAATTTGATAATTCGTCGAACAAAGAAATCGATTTCCCAAATAGGGAAGACGACGCTAAGGGAAACGAGGGAAAGGAAAAATCCGGTTGACGCGGGGCGCGTTTGAACGGAAAATCGACAAGGGGATTCTGAGTACGTCATCGGCGGTATATCGCGTCTCTCGACTTCGACGACGAGTCTGACGGGGGCCCCGTCGCGATCCGAACGGGATTACGCAAATCCCGGTCACTTTTATAGGAAAACTCGCGCAGGCCCCTCTCCGCGCGCGGCGCTATACCTACACTCTTTCTTCCGGTACCGTGCAAGAGGTCAGCCCTCCCTCCCCGCCGCGAGCGGCAGCTGCCCTGACTTAACTTCGCATCGGGATTTAATTCCCCGTGAAATGAAACCGACTTGTGCACGGACTTGCGGGGATTTACGTTTACGGATTTGCGGGGGATTTGCCCCCGGATCGTTTCCTGGAAGACGGTTGCATCGCGCGCGACATTTTTTGTCCCCGCGTGTGTCTCCGAGGCGCGGGACTCTCGTGCTGCGGGAGAAGAAATGCAATGCTGCATTCGCGTGCAGCGTCTCGTTGAATTAATTTCCGTGATACGTACCTTGCGTGTTGCATTCCTTATATCGACGATAATCCGAATTCACTCTTCCTCTCAATTATTATAAACTTCCTGTAAAAGTTCATAGATGAAGATAAACGAGAATTGGCCGCTACTCTTTCGATAATAAACAGATAAGACGTGATGTACCTGCATCAATTTTTCCAAAGTTACGGCTTCTCCTCCTCCGCCCCACTTTACTTCTTTCCTTAAAAACAAAATATTCTACATTCAGTATATCCGTCCTACGCGTCTGGTCTACGCGTCTCTGACACAAATGCGAGTGACGAAAAGATAGAGATCGGTTGGGATGATATCGCAAATTATAAATTTTAAATACACAGTAGATAACAGTATATAAGGTAAGGTGGGGTAAGAGCGTATAAAAAAATGAATAGATGAATTAGTAAATTCATTAAGTCTTTGATATTATTGTCATAGAATTGCCCGCTTATGAGAGTTACGACGTTATGGTATGCTTTATTGATCAATGTCAATAAAAATTGGAAGAAATTAGGGATTTTAAAAATCATCAAAGAGCAATCATCTCAATGAAATGTTTACTTTCAAATAAAATTAAAACAGAACTGGTCCAAAGAAAATAGAGGAGCTATAAACTTGTTAAATTCTAAATGCGCATTCAAATTAAGGAGCGTGTTACTCACACAACGGAAGACACAGGTAGCCGGTAGTGCTTGAGTTATGTTGGACGAATTAATTAGAGACAGTCTTCATAAATGGCAGCACCATTCGCTACGAAACTTCAATAAAAATTGAAAATACCGCACCTGCCCCAAAAATGCTCTTGCCCCACCTTACCTTAATTACAATACAGTGGCTCTGTCGAATCTCTGAAAAGGAGGGGGTGGTGTTCTCATGAGAGTATCGTCGATCTAATCGCTCTTCGCTTCGATATAATACAATTATACTTTCTCTCGCAATGCATTTTCGTAGCTCTACGCGTGTGTCAGCGCGAAAGAGTACGCAGCGACTTTCGGTAATTCGAAAATAACCATTCTCTCGCGTTTCCGGGGTATAATGTGTAGATACAAAAAATCCCGCATCGCGTATATAAAGTATCCACCTAGACTAACTATTGTTAATTAAAACGTCAGTCACAGTTTTCCCTCGTATCAACGCATAACGACACCCGACGCGGTTTATCTCTTGCGCGTATCTTTCCAATCTTCATCGATGAGTCAAACAAAAATTCGTCCTTCGCATCTTTCCAAAAAGCGATCGCTTCGACCAATCGCCGACACCGTTTTCTGAGCTAACGGGCCAACGCGCTAATTGAACGATCGCCGCTCCACTTCGCTCTCGCCCGATCGTCGATTAAACAACGCAGAGCGAACAAATAGAGTTCCCTCTCTCTCTCTTGCCCACGCACACAAGCGTACCGGCGCTCGCGTGTCGTGTGTGGCGGAAATCGCGGTTCCGCGCCGGTTCAAAGTTCGAGCTCGCGCGACAGAGCGATAACCGCGACGGAAAAACGATTCGTACTTTGGGCGAAATTTTCTCGGGTCGAGAAAATTCCTCGGAAACGATCGCGGCTCGTTAACCGCGGCGTCCGGAACGCGGAGGTTATCGGGCGAGGGCGTTGCGCGGCGCAACACACGCGCGGGAGGACCGACTCTGGTTCCGAGATAAGATCTCTGGCGTCGATTCGTCTCGGTTCTTTTTTCCTTTCGTCCTTTCTTTCCTCGTAATCGCCAATCGTTACCTCCTCTTTTTTTTTGTTTAATATTCTCCCTCCCACCGTTTCTCTCTCGCGTCTCTCTCCCCGACGTTGGCCTCTTCGCGTTACTTTCTCTCCCGGGATACATTTCGTTTCACGATCGCGCGTCGCGTCGATCGAAACTCCTCGTGTCATTTCGCGTTAACGGACGGAGGCTGATTCGTCGCGTACGCGGATACGAAGTTTTGGCGATTTTTTAATTACAGACGCGCGCGCGTTAACTGTAGACACGATCGGCAGGGGGTTCTATCTGAAAATAAAACGATGAATTTTTTCCGCGATAAGACACGCGATCGGTATCGACCCCCGCGTCCGATCGACGAGAATTTCTTCACCCAAGGAGGAATTTCGAGGATTGGCTGATTGCGGGAGAGAATAGGAATGAAAGAGAGACGTATAGCGTTGCGTCGAAAAAAAACGTCGCACGCGACAGTCTCGTTGGATGTACATATAGCGACGAGAATAGACCGAGCGCAAGTACGATCTGTCGGAAAATTGGTCGCTATGTGTATGATTTATCATTTAATTTATTTTAAGTTAAAACTTTTTTTACAATAATATCTTACATCCATTTATACACCATCCCCTCGAAACATTCTCGTTCGCTCCTATTGCGTGTAATTTACTCTTATTTCCTCGGTTTAAAAATCATATTTTACAGTCTACGCGCTACCTCCTAGTAATACTATATAGATATTTATATGAATAGGGCCATTTTTTTTACTCATTTATATATCAAACCTTCCTCCGCGTGTACGCGCCTCGCTGACGCGCGTAGCCTTTGCGATTTTCAAAAATTCTAACGCGATCAGTCTTTTGGAAAATCGCAATCTCACCCTCTCTCGACGAAGAGGGATGTAGAGGAAGGGGGAGACTTCTTCGCGCGGCCCCGCCACACGCGACGTCTGCGCCGTCGCGCCGACCGGGCCGTGATAGCGCGCGTCGTACGATCGTACGTTACCTCCGCACATAACGTATGGAATTTGTAATCGGTAATTTGTAATTACACTAGAATAAGTAACCTCTAAAATCGAAAATCACAATGTGGTCTCAACTCAAAGGAGAGTTTTCATACAGCGCGTTACACTTCCACTCTTCCACTTTAATACTTCCGACTATCTAGTAAAATGTTTCCGATCGACCGCTACAGGTCTCTCGCTCTTTCATTATGCACAATCACTTACTCCGACGGTAATAATCATTACGATAGCGATTATTTGATAACGATACACAATCTTGAAGATACAAAATTTACACGTGTCCGACTAAGCTAGGCGCGTCCCGGCGTTCGTCGTCGATCGACGTCGCCGCAGTCCCGTCCACCGCGCAACGTCCAACTCTACGATCGACCGCGATCGCCGGGAGCTCGATATAATTTATGCAATTAATTTCTAACCAGTACAACACACGAAACGCGACGGTCGGACGGCGGCTCTCGCGTTCTCGCTCACGAATCGGCGTGCGATGATCGGTCGCGGCTGCTCTCGGGTCGATCGATTTTCGATCCTCTCGCGCGGATTTTACGAAGGGATCGGGCACGATACGAGAGCGTCAGCGCGCGTCTTCGAGCGCGCGACACCCGATCGCACCTGCGGTCTCGGACGTATCCCTTCGCGCAACCGGAAGCTCCTCGAGAGCCCTCGCTGCTCCCGATATCAGCCGCGAGTCGAACGACGGAATTTTCATGACCACCACGATGCGAGCCGGCCGGACGATCGCTCCGATAATTGCAAAGTCGATCGGAGCGATCATCCCGTTGCGCGCGCGACTCGCCGCGAGGGAGGAAGGTCCGTCTTTGGTCCGGCGCGACGCGGACCGGGTTTTAAGGTGCGTTCGCACCGAGAGAGCGGCGGAGGAACGACCGATCGCGGATGGCCGTGATCGATCGGCGGGTGTTCGGCTCCGTAGCGGCGGCTCCCGGTGCGCCTGCGCCTACCGTCCTCTCGTCGGACCCAAGATGGCGACTTCCTCTACTCCGACTCGGCAACGCGTGGTGGGGGGGGGGGGGGGGGGGGGGGGGGAGGGAAAGAGACGCGCGCGCGCGCGGCCGTCCGAGCGTGCGTGTTATAATTCTCCTTTATTTATACTTAAAATTGCACGATATTCTCGATTAAGGGCTATTTTACAGAGTAGATTCACTTCTAAAGTGTGACTCGACATCGCGAAACATCCGAAATGACGCTCGACGCCCGGCTTCCGTCATGGCAAAGTCGCGAGGCGTAGCCGCGCTCTTATCCGCGCGGGTGGTTAAGGGTCACGCGGGTCGAGCGTCCCATCGCGCGCTTTCACCCTTCTCTCTCTCTTTCTCGTTTCCCTTTCGAACTTCCTACATTCTCTCTCTCTCTCTCTCTCTCTTTCTCCCTCGCATATACGCGCAAGCACCCTCTCAAACACACCCCGACTTCTCGCTCCCTCCCGACATTCACCCGCATGCGATCCTTGACATCTCGAAACGTTCTACTGCGGTTATTTACAAATATAAGACTCGATACAATAGCTGACTTCGTTTGTACTTGGGGCCGGGGCGCGATGGCCCTACATACTTTACATATATACACGGGAATTCGCAGATTTTCATACATATATACTGTTGCGTACATACATATATGAATCGCCATTGCAAAGTGCGCGTGCTTAACGAGGAAACCGTGCGCGACGTCCGCCCCCCCAATCTCGATGAAACCTGATAAAAGTCGAACGTAACGTCGTCCCGATGATCGATTTCCCGACAAATTGTCCGGATCTCGCCGAAATCGGAGGCGGACACCCCGCGACGTCTCCCCGCGAGTATACGCGTATATACTGGCGCGCATGCATGTGTATAGGACAGTACGCCGATTTCCGATCGCGCGTGTAGCTTTACAGAGGGGAAAACGAGGAAAAAGTAGAGGTACGAGAAGAGTAAACAAAAAATAGGCTTATGTCAGAATGGTGGGCTGCGTCCTGAGCTGCTTGTCGCCAGCAATTCATGTATACTCCGATCGCCAACCGGTCTGAAACGAGACAAAGGTTACGTTTTACAAGGTGTACACCACCGTCCTCTCGCTGCCTCTCCGGGCGTCGAAGGAGGCGTTCTCTCCGCGCGGCGTGCCACGGAATCTCCGCTCGACGCGGCGCCCGTTCGACGGAGGATTAATCACGGGTAGCGATGGAAATTCGAGACGCGAAACGATGAAAATGAGAGGAGAAGCAATGCGGCGCTACCGACTCACCATGGCGTTCGTCGTGGCGGCCAGCTGGAGACCCTGAAGACTCGCCATGTGATGCGAGTGGGAGTGCGAGTGCGAGTGAGGATGGATCGGTGGCGGCGCCGGTGGTGGAGCGAATCCTTGGTGCAGGCCTCCCGTCACACCGACTCCCGTGTGGTACATGTAGTGTTGCATCGCTGGATGCATCGTGTGGTGATGCTGCGACGTGCCTGCAATCACAAGTGGGTCGAACGATCAAGGCGGGGGTTCTTAATATTCTTATTAGGACGTGGGGGGATAGTGTAAACAGAGGAAAGCATCCGCACTTCCGGTAGGTATTAAGATGCGTCGAATGGATGGCTGATCGTCGTGGTTCAATATTGTGCGAGTCGAATTTCAAGGTCGAGCAGTTGTAGTCGAGGAAATGCTGGAATTGTAGAGTTCGAGAGAACTCGTACTGTAAGCTTGGAAAAAGAAGACGAAATCTTACCCATCGGTGATCCAAAGCCGGAGTGGAATGGCTTGTTGTCCAGGTCGAGGTGTCCGCCAGCCTTGATCATGTCGCCCATGACACCGCCGAGGCCCAGGCAGCCACCAGCCTTCTTCTTTTTGCTCTTCGACGACAGTTTCCGATTCCTCGTCTGAATGCCCTCCTTCTTCATCGTTAACGGTCGATTCACCTGCAACAGTCGTAGACAACGATTCCTTAGGTTGGAGATCCTGCTAATCCTAATTGCAGTCACCGTGGCGACTCTTGCGCTTGGTTTTGCAAGGAAATTTAACCCGTTGATACGTTTATTTCAAAGAAAATTGCAAAATAATCGATGGAACATAGTTTTACTCCAAATTCGTTGATCATTTTACAGTTTACTCGTCATAAATGTATCCTTAGAGTCAAGAGTCCTTCGTAAAATCATGCGTCGGGGATCACTTATTTTTATCTCGCGATTTTTAAATACGCCGCTTTTGCACCTTCGCAGTGACGCGTCAGGCCGGTAACGGACCCGATCGCAATTACACTTGAAATAGATCGCGTCGAATAAAGTCTACAGATCCCCGATGACAATTCATCCTACGTAGCTCCGTTTGTCGGCCGGCAACGAGAATCTCCTAACGCCATAAATAGGCCCCGTGTCGAGAAAACGTAACTTCCTCCGCGACTAGTTGCGCGCAGTCGCCTCGGCAGACCGCGGCTAGACGCGCGCGCCTGCGTCCATTGTCGCCGCTGCTGGAAAAAAGCCCCGGTAAAAAAGGTCGCCGCGGCGTAAATACGCGGGAGGCAGACGCGGAAAAACTTATCTGGTTCGGATCTGCCGGTGTCGCAGAGGGGGTTAACGCCCTGGCGACAGTGGTGGGGGTGCGGAGAGCTATCTCTTCCGCGCGGAGAGGCGCGCGAAGTCGAAGGGATAAATAGCGTAAGAATGCTTATCAACTCTTAAACGGTCCTCGATTAACATAGCACAGCTGAGCTCTCCAAAAAAAGTCGTCTAAAAATAATCTTCGCTGCGCAGAGAAAAAGAATTAGGTACCCAGATAGACTTGTATGGTCGTCACGACGTTCAAATAAACCACAATAATTTATTGTCCGAAAATGTACGTTGGTTTTGTCGCGTGAGTTTAGAAAAATATTTGTTCTTCGAAAAATTGTTAAATTTGCATTACAATGTGATTCAAATTAATCATTTTATTTATTGGAGCAAAATAATTACGAAAAATTTGCAACATATTGAATAAATGTTTGAGACTTTATTTCTATTAGTTTAAAATCATGTATAATGAAACAAATACGCTTGCCTAATGATGACTCATTGAGCGCACAATCTTGATGCATCTGATGATCTAATGCTACCTAAAGTTTCTACACAATTTACGCGTACGTATTTTTGTACATCTGGGTACTTGGATCCATTGAAAATGACTTTCGGGGTCGCAAGAAATTATTCATTTATATCAATGAAATTGTTTAATACATCAATTTCATATTTCTTCTTTACAATCATGTAGAAACAGTATGTGATTACAAGGAAGAAATATCGAATTAATATGCAAACATATATAATCGATGTAAATAAATAATTACTCGCGCAACCCTGCAATTAATGTTTAGTAGATCCAACCAATTCTTTTTCTCATTAATTTCCGGCCGATCTCGCGCGGATTGCGACAGCTGCCGCGTGTGCAGCACCTGCTCGCGAGATGACGAAGACGCGAGCCGAAAGTCCCGCGAGACACGATGACGCTCAGGATTTACCGCGAGCGCTCGTCCGCTCGCGAATCGATGCGAAGGTGAGGGAGACGGAGGGAAAGAAGGGGAAAAAAGACAGTCAAGGATAGAATAGAATTGCTGGAACAATGAGGTGACGCAACGCGGATGAGCACTCCCGCGGCTGCTGCTCCAAACGCCGCCAGGTAGGAGACGTTCTCTCCCCTCCCTCTCTCGCGTGGCGTACCTGTACACCTGCTTCTCCGGTCATACTCGATGTACGTACGTCGTATTTCGCGTGATAAACGTTATATCCGCCGATAACGTGTCCGACCCATTCCCATAAGTCTCTCCTCGCCGAGTTGCTTCGCTCCCCCCCTCTCGCTCCGAAAGTTACCGTTCGCAGTCTCTTCGTCTTTCGCTCGCGCGCGCGGCGTTCTACGTGCGGCGGCGGCGGCTGCACGCGTCACGGCGGGCTGACCTATCTCGGTGGCGGAGCGCGCGCGCGCTACGGCGTGCTCCCCCTTTACGCTGCATAGAATTCCCTCGCTCTCTTTCGCGGCGAAACGGGAGCAGCGCCTCTACTCGAGAGAGGAGAGGAGCGAGCGATGCACCTCGCGTCGCGCGGAGGAGTTACGGCGTGACGGGGAGACGTGACGTCATGTCTATCCGCTCGTACTTGGAAGGAGATTTATTTCGTCCGCTCTGGAGGGCTCGCCGCGCTCCGTCGATCGATATCGGCGTGCGTATAATACGCGTTTAATATGCCGCTACGTGGATTGAGAATTTTCGGGCGGTTTTTCTCGCAAGACATAATGAGGCCGAGAGTTATCGCTCGAGGATGCGGCGTCGGGGTGTACTATAAATACGTTCTCGCGGGTGTCGGGTGCGTATCGATTGTCGTATTTCTGGCACTGACGCGCATCCTCGGGCAACGAGTCTATTATTAATTAACCCATTAGGAGCGACTGCTTTTCCAGAAATCGATAAGCGTGACGAGTGTGTGCGCTTTATATAAATGACCGAATTTTATTTCCATTTGTGTCATTTGTGCACTCGCGGTTTCGATGGATCGAGATACCGATTGTCTTGTGAAACTTTAACATATCGCAGTTTGCACTATAATAGCTAGTGTTAAAAAAATATTTCTTGAATCAAGATCCTACAAATTTTTAAGAATACAGATTCTTGGTCCAGGAATATATTATATTCTTGATTCTCGAGAACGTCTTTGTTGGAACGAGAAATTCTTTCTCCATGAAAAAAAAAACAATTACTCGATTCTGTCAAATATTTCCTTGCACGAAGAAAACCACGGCTTGATCTCGAAATTATATCATGCTTTCGACCGAAGGAAACATTTCGTTGGCATCGACAATTATTTCTCTCGGCGTACCTTCCATCGACGTATTATGTACCTACGTGCAAAAGGATGGATGACTTTTCTTCTCGAAAAAGATAAGGAACGTCCCCGAGAAAGATTTTACTGTATCCGTCGATCGATATCTCTCCACGGATGACCGAATAATGGACAAATATGGCCGCGCTGTCGATGATTCGATGACATTCGAAAGGACAGGCTACAACGACACCGAGGCGGAACCGAGTCGCGCGACGATCGAGCGCTCTCCTTCGCCCTCCCGTCTCACCGCCTCGCCCTCGCGCGGAGCCGTCTGTGAGTAGGTAGAGGTGCCTATCGCGATAACGACACCGTCTCGCGCCTCGAAATTAAGTATTCCGATCTATCGGATAACGAGGCCCCGACGAAAACGGGCCTCGAGCCTCCTAATGGCCGTTTAACGTCGCCTCTCGCGTCCGATCGTCGCGTCGACGCCGACGCCCGTGCGCGCGATCCGGATTCTCGACGGTGTGTGTCTCTCGCCACGCTTTGTCGACACGTCGCGCGAGATTCGTTTCGGGTCCGACGGAAGGACGTCTATGTTTGCGCTTGATCCGGCGGAAGTTGCAAGGGGTCGGGGTACGAAGGGTGCGTCGGGAGAGGGGGAGCAAGTGGAATTAAATGGCGTATTATCGTGCGCAAGAGCTGTGATAGCTCTTGGAAAAGGGAAGGAAAAATAAAGTTAATTGAGAAGTCTAGCGAGGGCGAAGGTTAATAATTAAAAAAAAGGAAGTGCTCTCTCGAAGATGCATACACAAAGAGAGGAAAAATAGTAAATTTTTGACTAAATTAGCGGTCGCGGGAGGGGGAACGCCGATCTCTAATAGTTACTTGAATTGAATAATTTTTTTATAGTGATTCGAAATTGTTTGACGAAAACAAGCTGCAGTCAAGTCTAGCGAATTATTAGTTCGAGTAACTTGATCTGCGTTCCTCCTTACCGCTATTTAATTTAGTCCGATCTACCACATTTTTTTCACAGAAAGGAAAACAAAAGAATGACCTTTCCGAAAAGGCGGGGCGCGCGAAAAGAGATTCCGTCGCGACGTCGTGGCTCCGCCGGACCAACGAGGCGACGATTGTAGCGTCGTCGAAGATTCGTGTCAATTGCGACACGCGGCGTGCCACGACAGAGGCAACGCACCGACGCTGCGCCGCCAGACGCAGACGCAATTAAGGAATCCCTCAGATTCCTGGTAGTCTGTGCACTCCGCTGCGGCGGGAGGGGAGGAGGACGACGGCGATGCAATTAACGAATCGACAGCCCTCGCTCAATTCGAGACTACGTCATCGCGCGAGCCACCTCCTCGTCGCTCCTCCGCGCCTCGATGCTGCAGCGGCGGCAGTCGCGAGCGTTGCACATTGGCGATGCAACGCAAGGGGTTGCCAACCTCTCTTCGTCAGACGTTTCTTTTTCGAAGCTATAATATATGTACTATTCTCTCGATATCGGAAAAAGTCACTTTTTGACGCGTTCGGAATTGATGAGAAAATCGTCAACGAAGCGAATCTCACCCTTCAATTGGCTGTAATTAATTACACCGCGCTCGTCTAAATGCATTTCCACCGAAATGATCTTTTTGTCCGTACCAATGCTTCTATAAATTAGACGAAATCTCGGCGTACATTGCGAAAAAATGGTAGGAATATTCAATTAAATCGGTGTTTACAGATGAGGAAATGCAGAATTAGTCGCGTCGACTGATAAATTTATTTATAACGATTGACGGGGCTATTTGAAGGAAACAGGTTACAGTCGATTCGAGTCAATTGTCAATCCGAGATAACTTGATCTCCATTTCCCCATCCGTAATCGCTGACTTAATCAAATCTACTACATTTTGTTCCAAGTGTATTTATGCAAAAATGCATGCGAGAATGGTGTGATATCTGATTTCCTCCCCACGGTTGGCAACCCCTAAACACCTCTGACGCGAAGCTCGCCGCCACGCACCGTGTTCGATATTACTCCCATTTTCAGCGATATGCATATGCAGGTACGTACCTACATACCCACGGCATTCGTGCGCACATTTATGCAACGCAAACACGAGTCGCGCGTACGCGCGTGTAGACGAACGCCTTTATATATAAGGTACCGTTGGCCAAGTTCGCCGCACACGGTTGACAACCCCGACAGCTCTGACGTAGAGAGTGCGCTGCACCGTGTACGGTGGTACAGTGCCATACGGAGGTCCTTCGCGCGCGCGCCGTGCAATACTTAAGTACGAAATAAGTAGGTATACAAGTATTGTGTACGGAGGAGGAGAGAGGAGTTGGCGGGACTTTGTAGTTGCCGCGACGTGACGCAACTGCCAACTCGGGGAAAAGGTTCCCGGTATTATAAGCGCGGGGGCGGGAGGCAGGGGACACTCTTCCCTTCTTCCACCTCCTCCTTGCCTCCTCTCCTGGCGCCCAACCCCCGTGCGCCCCTCCTGAGGGCCGCCAGCGCGTCGCAGACGGTCAACGACTCTTTTCGGAATTACGCAATTGGCCGAATTTGCCGAATTAGTCGACGGGGCCCTTCGCGCGGCGAGGCTCCTTAAGCAGCGGGCCTCGAGGCGGTGTCCAGGGCCGCGCGATAAAGAGGAGGAAGCGGGGAGGGGTCGGTGCGAGGGGGAAACCTCGAGGGGGAGGAAACCTCGAAACGTTTTGCCAGCGGGAATCGTTGAAGGACGCGTTCAAATGCGCCGTGAATTGATTAATGCATGGAAACGCATCGGGTTGCGCATGCGTAAAAATCGACAAATCAACGAGAGAAAGAAGAAGAAGAGGAATTTTCTCGAGTCGAGATCGACACCGGGACTTTCGATTTCGCGGTGCGAGGACGAACTTTCGTTTTTCGCGAGCTTTCGCGCCCCCCTCCCGCCACGGCCTGCACCCTACACCCGTCCTACGCTCGGCCACGCGGGGGCGATTTGAATACAATAAGGCGGCTTTAATAGGAAGCGTCGCTTAAATCCGCCGGTGTGCGAAAGTGCGAGGTGCAAACTAAAAGGTGCACGAGTGAAATGACGGGGACTCGCGGGAGGAGATTCGAATGCAGATTGATGCGGTCACACACGATGCAACCGTACACCGGTTGCATGCGGGATCGCGACGCATACTACGCGCGCCGGGGGGTCAATGAATGAGAGATCGAGAAATCGTCGCGGGAAAATCGGCATTGTAGCAAAAGGACGACGTTTTAAAGGGCGATTCTGCGTATATCATATGAGTTCTACATATGAGTATACTCGCCAGGAGAGAAACTTCAATTGCTACACTCTCTTCTGAGACAAAAATTTATTTGATCGAAATAACGGTGCCTTTGGATAGTCCCAAGAGCATACCTATTTATTCGATTTAAATGAATATTGGTTGGACGCAAATATTAGATTATTGAATTAATTAGATGTTATTTGAATCAAATCAATATTCATTTCAATCGAATAAATACGCTCTTAGGACTATCCAAAGGCACGTTTATTTCGATCAAGTACATTTTTGTCTCAGTGTATTATCTCATTAATTAAAAGCTTTCGGCCCCTGCATTATATAATACTTTCTTGCGGATAAAAATATAATCTTCAAAAAAGTATTATACACATATGAGCCAATAGAGCCAACAGATAATGAGATAATAGCGATTGAAGTTTCATTCCTGGCGGGTAAGTTTAGAACTCACATGATGATAATTCGACAAATCCAGCGAATCGAGCGCAAAATACGACGATCGCGCGGTCAATAACGATTCGCGGCTCCCGTATACGCGCGGTAGGTAAATACAGGTGCTCTCTCTCTCTCTCTCTTAGGTACATCGTGTCACGGGTACCTCGCAGGTGGAATGACTCTCGCGCGCGGTGAACCCTCCCTGGAATATCAATCGAAGAAGCGAAGGAAAGAGCGTGCGAGGGAAGAGCGAGATGGGGGGGGAGGGGGAGCTTTAACGTTCCTTCCGCGTAAACTGATTTTACAACTTCCTTAACGAGGAATCCGTCTCTCCCACGAACGACGCAGAGACCTCCCGCGCCCGTCCGGGACGGACGCGCGCGCGCGGGGGCGGATTCGCAGACATCAAAACCGCCGAATATCGATTCTCGATTAGCACGCACGGCCCGCGAACAATTATAGCGCGTTTAACGACCGTCTTGCCATTCGTTCGCACAGCCGGCATCGCGCGTCCGGGGGAGAAATATTTATCTCTCGTATATATATATATTAACCGCGGTGCGGAGAGCGAGCCGCGCTGAATTTTGATACACCGGAAGTGACGCGCGCGCGGAGGGCGATCGTCCGCAAATCGCGTAACGACTCTTTAATAAACCCGCGTTCGCGAGTCTTTGCCGAGCGCGCGCCGCCGCGGTAAGGGAAGAGGGAAGGGACGGTCGATCGGCGGTCTTTCTCCTCCTCCTCCTCCTTCCGTCTTCCCACGCGAAAACGCGTTCCCTCGCCCGGCGCAATTCCGAATCGCGGGGCGCGAGCTTTCACGTACTCGGGATGCGCGAGCTTCGCCCCCTCCCCCCGGTGAAGCTGCGGCGGGCGGTACTACTACAACCGAGAATCTCGCGGTGCGGAAAGTCCTAAAATTATGCGGCTTATCGCCGGCAATCGGAGGCTCGGATGTACACGGGTTCCCGGTAGCGCTATATTTATCCAGGGAGTGGAGCGGCCCACGATTGAGATCATATCGGCGAGAGGACAGGGCGCCTCTGTCTTCCGAGATATCCACGGAGAGCGCTTCGACCTACCACTCTCTCTCTCTCTCTCTCTCTCTCTCTCTCTCTCTCTCTCTCTCTTTCCCTCTATCTCTCTCTCTCTCTCTCCCTTCACTCGCTTCTTTCTCCTTCCGCCTATCCGTTCGTCCCTCTTGTGCACTAGCGTTCGCTGCACTGGCTTTGGATGCAGAGGCTAACGCCATTCGCTCTCGATGCGCCACCTATATAGACCTAGCGACAAGGATTCTAATCGACCCCGCGAGTCGCAATTTTTAGACTTACAAATTTTGGTTTACAGTGGGTCGCTTTTCCGTTGTATTGAAATCCTATATTGAACCCCTAAAATGGTTCGTTAATGAACGTTTCACCAATTTTAGATCCAAAAGAGGATCTTTTACAGACTGATTGTGAGTAAGTCTAATGGTGGGTAGAATGGAGTATTAAGAGCGTCAAAGAGTAAGACTAACATTTCGACTCGGAATTCGTTTTAGATGACGGTACTTCTATCGAGTCGACCGTAGCGGAAAAATTCGAGCGAATCTTAATGTTTTGCCATGAAAGCTAAATTTGATCGGTATCTACTTCATGGCAGAACGAGGAGATTCCCTCAACTCTACACTCGACTCAATGAAGTACCGTCACCCAAAGGAGAGTCGACCAGAATCATCGACGCTGGGTGTGCTTCGAGAGAAAATTTGTTCGATCGAAACAAACACCTCCCAATGAAACCGATCGCGAATTAAATCTGGCAGTTCGCTCTTCGTCGCGAAGAACAACAAAGCCGCCTGTACGACCTCAGCCGTGGTCCTCTCGACTCTACCGTGAGAATAACCATGTAAAGCCGAAGAAAAATAAAGAAAGTCCCGTACGGAGAGAAAAAAAAAAGGAAGCAGCATCGAAATTCGGGCTAAAACGTCGCGGCGATCGAGTTCGGGGAGACTTTGAAGAGGGAGCGAAGAGGCGCGCGCGCGGGTCGATCGACCTAGAACCTGCACCATCCTGTAACACTAGATGACCGGCCGTGTTTCCCCGCATATTTGACAGGTACCGTTTTACGGACATTTCGGACGTCTTGGGAAGTCGATCTCCGCCTCGCGCGGTGGTCGCTTCTGCTCTTTCTTGAATTACCGGCGCGACCGAGCCGCGTGCGCGGGAGTCGGACTCTTGGATTACCGCGTCGGAAACGCCGCGGCGGTACCGCGAGCAGTATACGCGGTGTCGCGAGAATATCGGAGGCGAGCCCGTCAAAGCTGTCGCGTATCGCGGCCGGACCGCACGAAAATAAAACGCGCTAAAAATAACGACGCGCTTCTGTCTCCGGGGCGCGCACACCTTATCGGCGGCAAGGATCTCGAGCGATCGTTAGGATACAGCGCGGCCGACGAGCCACGCGCGGAGTTCTCCGTATCGGCGCGCGAACGAGAGGGACGACGGAGTCTGTGAGATTTGACGCGAGAGTCGCGCGATTGGTCGGATGAGCGTGAAGATTGGACGGTGGCTCTGGTGCCGATTTCGCGATTCGATCTGCTGTTCGATTTTCCTCGCGCGTGTGACTTCTGCCGATGTGATCCAGGCGTCGCGGATTCTGTCGCCAGTGACTTTTTAGAGTATCATTTTTAAACACATCAGGCAATGAATAATTAATTCTCATGCTCTCGTTAGCTACGGTAGTGTTTGCTCTGGTTCATGGAAAAGCGTGAGAATTGATTGATCATTGGTTGGTGCGTTTAAAAATGACGTTTTAAAAAGTTACCAGTGACGGAATCCGCGACTACGAAAAAGTACGTACTTACAGTGAGAGAAAAATGTAGTAGATTTGACTAAATCGGCTGTTACAGATGGGGAAATGCATATCTAGATATTTGGACTAATAAATGGACTACAGTCGCTTTCCTTCAAATAGCCGTTGATCGTTATAACCAACTTTATCAGTCGGAGCAACTAATTCTGCATTAGCCCCACTCGTAAACGCAGAGATTTAATTGAATATATCATATTTTTCCCCAGAGAGTGTACGTGTCTAAATATCAACCGTTACCAGATAAAAGCACGTATCTTTTCACTGTCATCGAGAAACGTCATAATTCGTTACTATGTGAAGAAACATTGCGGGCCCTTATCGTCATTGACGTGTCTCACGACTCTTCCTTACACAGCAACGAGCCACAATATCCTATAACGATAGTGAAAAGATACGTGCTTTCTTCCGACTACCGATCGATATGTACACGCCCCCACAATATTACTCTCGCGATTTTACAAAATTCCTCCTATCGAACGCAAACGAAAACTACCCCTGCATCGCACGTATATTACCGATCTTCCATTTAAAAAAAAAATCCCGCACCCGAAGAAATGTCTTCCGGGATGAACACCGCCGATTAAAAGGTCGAGATATCTTCGCGCGGTGACCTGTCGCTCCGGAAGCCACTCTCTCCCTCCCCCGTCCACGCCGCGCGGGGGTATATACACGTACGACTCGATTACCATACTTCGAACACCCGGTAGTGGCTCGGGCACGAATCCGAACGCGGCCCCGTAGTATTTCGGCGCGTGTGTGAGTTTTAGGTACGGACGCTATCGGGCTGCTCTATCTTAACGACGCCAGATCTGTCGTCCTCCTCCTCCTCCCCCTCCCCTTTCCCTCTCGGGGCATCTATCTGAGATCTCGGGAGCCGCGAGCCAGCGCGAGTCGAGCGGGTGGCGGGGGGAGGAGGAAACGGAGGTGGGAAGAGGAGAAGGAGGAAGAGGCCTCCGCGAGAGCTTTGGGAGAGGAAGACGAAGAGGAGGAGGAGGAGGAGACGATGACGATGATGAAGAGAGGAACTATTTGTTTCTATCCTCGGTCAAGCACCGTTGCCCAGGAGAACATTTTGTCCGGTACCAACTCATTTTCTCGTCTACATGCTCCGCATATTTCAGCTGGATGCTCGCTGACCTTCGAGCCGCTCAATTTTTTCGTGCCGCGGGGACGGACGATAGATAGCGAGATGATATCTCGACGCGCGGCAGCGGCGGCGGCGGCGGCGGCGGTCGGACGAGTTCCTCGCACATCTCGGGCGAGGAGGAAGGGAGGAAGTCGGGTACCACCGCCGAACGAGTGCAGCGCGAGTTCGACTCGATTCGTCGCATGGAAGCGAAGAGGTCGTCGAATCAGTTCTGTCGAAATTGGCTCGTCTGACGCGATAATAGTATTTTTCTCCTCCTTTCATCGGGAGAATAGAGCGTAAAATGAATTTCGTGGGGCAAAATCGTTCGTTCCTCTCGGAATAGAAGAAGAAGAAGAAGAAGCAGCGTCGCTCGGTTACCGCGCCGACGACGTCCCGGGCGAAGGGCACCGGGATACCCGGTACCCGGACGCGGAGACGTCGCTCGAGAACGAGCGCCGAGCTAAGACTGTAATGCGTCGGCTTAATGTCAACGTGTACCTCGTACACGGAGGTAGGTATACGAGATGCTTGCGACTTCTCGGTAACGGGAGTAGTTACGTATTCGAGTGGCTGTACGCGCGACGGCCTCCGCACAGATGTCGATACGTTACGATGATCCAGATACGCGGAGATATGAGTACCCCGCGGGTCTCTGTACCGTTGACAGGGACGAATCGGTAAGATCTTCGATTTTTCTCGCTATCGACGAGCAACAAACTAAACGGAAAAAACTGATACCAGTACATTTTACTGTATTTATGATAAAAGAAATATACATCAAGATTTTTTCGCGTGTTCCTACTGTGTTGGAGAACAATTGAAGAGTGAAATATGCAAAAGGGTCTAAGTGCCATTTTTCCTGAAATGGAGATTATTGCTGTTATGGAATCTAAGTGCCACGTGAAACTTGCAGCACAAATATTTTCGCGTCGGGAAAAATGGCACTTGTACCCTTCTGCATATTTCACGCTTCAATTTTTCCTTGGAAACTAGTAAATTGTTATGTGAATTATCACGATTTAATATTTGAAAAAAAGAAATTACCGTAACGCGCACTGTAAAAATATCCGAAAACCCCGACGTGTGCCTTTTTTATTATAAATACAGTAAACTTTGCTGGGGTACCAATCTTTCCGTGTACCGACCCCGCGCGGTATACTCGTCGCTGCACCCGTGGGAGGGCGAAGGAACGAGGGTGAAGCAGGGTAGGAGAGGAAAGAAAGAGGGAGGGAAGGAGGGACGGCCTCGCGCGACACCAGGGACAATTTATTCCTCGTTCCAGCGCTCCTCGTGTTGCAAGTATTTAGCGAGTGAACCCCCCTGCTTAATTAATGATTACCAGGAAATGTGTCTGGCCCGGCCTTTATGCACCGTATATACCCACCACCGCGTACAATGTCAGGCTCTCTCTTCTTCTTCCCTCCGCCTTTCTCTCTCTTCCTCCCTTCTTCGTAACCCTCCTCTCGTCGATCGAATGCCGCGATAAACCGTGCCCTACGTAGGCACGTACCCGCGGCGACCGTGATCGCGCGCGGATCGAGAGATCGTCGGACGAGACGCGCCACGCGGCAGCACCGCGGGCTGAGCTTTCGCGTCTTCGAGAGGAGCGGAAGGCACGCGATGGCGGAGAAAAAAAAAGAGGAGAAGATGAGAAAGACGAAGATACACCGAGACAAATAATTGCTAATGTCGAACAAATATTACTTGAATGAAAAATATGTGATCTTAAAAATTGTTAAGCATATAGATTCTTGGTCAAAGAATATGTATATTGAGAAAACAATGCAGTAGATTTAACTAAATCGACGGTTGCGGGTGGGGCAATGCAGATTTAGTTACTTGGACTAATAATTCATTTAAATGGAATACAGACTATTTGTTCAAATAGCCGTTAATCGTTGTAAACAAATTTATTAGTCGAAGCAAATAATTCTGCGCTCCCCCATCCGTAAACACTGATTTAATTGCATTACAATTTTGTTTTCCGAGTGTCGTTGGGACGAGAATTTCTTCCTGCGCGAAAAAAAAAACAATTACTCGAGCCTATCGAACATTTTCTCGCACGAAGAAAACCACGGCTTGGTCCTGGAATTAATATATCACAACCCTCTATTATTGCCTTTTGACGAAGAAAATATTTCTCCAGCACCAGCAATAATATTATTTCTCTCAGGATTCCCAGATATCGAAAAAAAGAAAAAAGTACGAATCGAAAAGTCGTACAGAATCGCGAATGAAAATGAACGAAGAACCCGATAAAAACCCGTGAACAAATATCGGAGACAACAGCGAAAAAAAGAGGAAGAGAAGAAAGTATGACGGGCGAGCGCACGCGAGGTTATCTACACCTCTTTCGCGCGCGCGAGCCGGCGCATCGCGCGTTCGCGATAAACGATCTTCTTCGGGGGGCCTCCTCTCTCTCTCTCTCTCTCTCTCTCTCTCTCTCTCTCTCTCTCTCTCTCTCTCTCTCTCTCTCGTGCCGCGCGCGCCCGGCCCCGATCGGATGACGGATAAGATTTACGCGGAAAAAGCGGCATAAATTTAGACGCGCGCGATCAACCTCGCGATTAGGGTCATTGAGAGATGCGTGGCGCGCATCGGGTGTACCTCTATCGCCGTACGCTCTCCCGGGGCGGAACAGGGCGTCGCTTGTTCTCGAGGTAGCAACGAGAAAACAGAAAGTGCCCGTGACGAGTGGCGAGAGCGCGGCGCGTGATGAATGTTTTCTCGCTGCCGCCGCCGCGGCGAGCGAGCGAGCCAATTAGCGCCGGCCAAAAACGCGAAAAGTAAAGCGAGCGCGCGCGCGCGGAAGTCGGTTAGCGGCGTCGCTGCGGGGGGGCTTCACCGATATCGACGGAGGGTTGGAGCTGGACGCGCGCGATGTCCGAACGCGATGTTTTTCAGCCGCGCTGCGAATTAGCGCGAGGAGAAGAAAGATCGAGAGAAGATCAACGTCGTATTTGCTGTAACTACGTCCGTGCGGCGCGCCGCGATCCGAGCATAAAGCGATCGCCGGGAGATCATCCTCTTAAGGCCGTTTGTACGCTCGTTATACACGCAGTTACCTCGAGGGGAACCCCCGATGGAAAAGTCTGAAGATGTAGTAGACCGTCGGTGCGCCACACATCCGCATCCCGCGACGGTATCAGGTACGCGCACCCCCTGCGCGCGGGAGTAAACTACACCGATGACACTGCTTCGGAAGGGGGCGTGGCAGCCCCGCGTAACGTCGTTATTCCGTCGTCCGTGTACGGGCAGCACCGGCGGTGCGCACAGAGGATCGCTTCCGTTTCCCTCGGCGCGACAAAAGCCGAAGAAGAAGGTCGCCGACGTCGTTGGAAAGTACACGTAACAGATACGCTTTCGGCGCTGGTTACAGTTCAAAAGCGCGGTCTCTCTTTCCGCCCGTGTCGTTCTGCTTTCCTTGGGATCCGCAGGGAAGGAGGAGGAGGAGGGCGAAAAGTACCCCGTCATTACGCCAAAGCCACGGTCGAAAACCAAACCGATATATTCCCGAGGGTTTGCCGGGCGGGAGGGGTGGCCCGGTCACGAAATATCAGGTTGCCATTGTCGTCGAGGTCCTCGAACCCCATTGTCGGAGCGCCGTAGGGTGCCTAATTCCCCGGCAGTCCGGCAGCGATCGTCGCGACAGCGATTTTTCCACGTTCCCGTGACCGTGACGCGAAGAGAAGGAGGAGGAGGGCGAGGAGTGCTGGAGAAGCGGTGGTGGAAGTACGGAGGAGGGCGAGACGGAAGACTTCCGTCTCTCGGAAATTGGGACTGGGCGGTTTGGGAGGGGGGGAAAAAATAAATAAAACGGCGCGCACATCGAGAGACTCCCGCGCTACGGGAGAAATAATGGCGCAAAAACCGAGCTCGAGAGCCTCTCTATTGCCCGGCACAGTGTTCAGTTCCGGCGCTTCCTGTGTCACACGCCGTTGAGCACGCTCCACCCTTGAGAGGAGCGGCGGGTATCGCGGCTCGACGCGACGCGGTCCTGCGAGGGTGCGTCCGTGCGCGCGGGGGACGTGCGGATATCGTGCAGCATTCGCGCGGGTTAATTGTCGATGCGGCGATTTTTGGAGGGTGCAATGTCCGGCGAAAACGCAGTTGGATGAATTGTCATCGGAAATCGTCGTCGAACGACGCGTTCGTAAGTATCCATTAAATTCGTAGTCTCTCGCAGTTACTCACGTTGTGTAGCTTGTAGTAGAGGCCGCACGCGTTGCAGACGGGCTCACCCGCCTGGTTCCTCCGCCAGAGGGTCGTCGTGGCCGTCTTGCAGTTCGCGCAGCTCGTGCCCGCCCGCCGCGCCGCACTCTGCAGCGACAGTTTCGGAAAAGAAAACACAGAGATATCACACCCGTAGCGGACCGGTCACCGGGGGCGTCGCGGGGCCCGGCGGACTGACGATTTACGAGGGTGGAGGGAGCCGTCGTCTCGCGCCTTCCCTCCGCCTCGTCGAGACGCGTGCGAGCGACCTCGAATATCGATACCTTACTTTGAAAACCTCGTAAGTGCAATTTTTGACAAAAATGCCATTTATAGCTTACTGTGTGTTCCGATTTTAAACCTTAACGCGGTACGCTATAAATGGCATTTTTGTCAAAAATTGCACTTACGAGATTTTCAAAGTAAGCTATCGATATTCGGGTAATTTCGAAAGGAGTCTCTGTCCCGCGTTCGAATCATCCCCGAGCCTCGAAGTCGCTCGCTCGTCCTTTCGCTCTCGCGCGCCCCTGTTGACTCGAAAAGTTCCACACACAAAAAAAAATGAATAACAACCGAGTTCTCCTCGTCACTGATGACTCCTCGCTTCGAAGGGACGCTCCGAAGGCGAAATCGCGATTCGCCTTCCTCGCGACCCGAAAGGGGCGGCGAATCAGTCAAAGGTTCCCCCGAGGGAGATCGAAAAGCCAAGCTGACAGTTCTCGCGGGTCCTCTCTCCGCCGAGAGAGAGTCGGTTCTTAATCCTTCCAGAGGGCTGTTCCTCTCTCTGCTCCCTCTCGCATCCGCGCGATCGCGCTCGTTCTCTCCCTCTCTCGCCTGGCCCGGGAACCGAAAAATGGTTCTCACACCTGTGCCCTCTTCCCTCGCTCCTTCTGCCGCGCGCGCGCGCGCGCGCGGGCGCGCGCTCGGCCCGAGTGGCAAACACTTAACCAAAAAGGTCTATTATCCCTCTCTCCTGGATAACTATAGCTTATTTACCTTTTTATATATCCCCCCCTCGATCCCCGCGCTCTAGAACGCGGTATTATGTATCGTTTCCCTCCTACCCTCTCCCTGTCTTCCCTCTCTCGAGATCCGCCTGTACACAGGACGAGGGTCTCTCTACCATGTACACCGCCGCGGCTTCTCCCGGACCACTTAACCCCCGAGATGACACGGTATATTCACGGAGCGCTCGGAAACATTCCGACGACAAAACTATACCTGCCATTGTCGGGCGAGAACCAGGCGTGCGCGCGCGAGCAGAGAACGGGATCCATTGTGGCCCGGTTCGAACGAGCGTAATGGCAAAGTTATTGAAATTTCCTCGGTGCTGCCATTGTGTTTCCCTCCGGCGAAAGGACTGGTCGATGGAATTACGCTTTTTGTGCTCGCTGGCTCTCGGTTGCGATTCGAGTGACGCGGGAGAAGCTCTTGCGATTTTCTTTTTGTCGTTCTCGAGATAGCTACGTGGCGCGGGAGACGCGGTTTCCGTCGCGACGGAGAGGGGGGGGGGGGGGGGTCGATATGTCGGCTGAAATGTGTGGTATCGCCGTGTCGCCGTGTTTCTCGTTATTTATCCGGAAGTCCACGGGGACGTTAAGTATACACTGTGAAAAAAGATTTTGTTGAATTTAATATAATTATGTGTAAAGCTTTTATTCAATACGCGATTATGAAAATTAACATATCTACTCCGTTATGAAAATTATACCTAAGGGAAATTTGATAAGGAAATATATGAATTTTCATAATCGCGTATTGGAAAGAAGCTTTATACAAAAGTATATTCAAAATGCAAATTTTTTACAGTGTACATTGTAACAAAGAATTTTATTCAATTTAATACATTTGTATATAACGCTTTTATGCCATACGTGATTATAAAAGTTAATATACCTCGTTATAAAATTTCTAAGAGAAATCTCATAAAGAAATACATAGGTACATATTCTATTAATTTTCATAATTCCGGAGAATATTAATTCTTATAATCACATATCGGAAAAGAGCTTTATATAAAAGTGTATAAATACTAATTTTGTGACAGTGTTAAAGGTAGAGAGAAAGCTCGATAGGAGAGCCACGCAGAAAATTCGACGCGAATACGAGAGAGTGTGAGGTTAAAAAAAATATTTACTCCAACCCCCGCGCAGCTACACACACGTACACATATATACATACGCGGGTGGATGAGGTGGAGCGACGTCATTATATGAATGATCGCACGGAGCCGGCCCGCGTCGGTGTGTAATCATGCCTTATCGGCCGGATCTTATCAACCCTTGCGCGTAGCGAAGGGGTCCGAGGAAGGGGTCGAGCGGGAAGGGCGGACCCGGCAACCCTTATATACACGGAATCAATACGCGAGCCACCTCATCGATACACCCGCCACCGACGACGGGGCCGCTATCTGCTCCAGATCTACGACACCCTGAAAATCATCAGGCCTGCGGCCGGGCTCTTCGCGCGAGGGACGCCGCGCGCTTCTAATGGTTATTAAATGGAAGAAATAGATTAACGTCGAAACACTCTGCGCGGTTCTTCGACCCTTTCGAAGACTTTTTACGCGAGATTACAACGAAATTTGATTTCAATACACGAAGAAAAAGAATCAGTTGGATCTATTAAAAATTACTTACGGGGCCGCAAGTAGTTATTTATTTAGGAATGAAATTTTTTAATACATCAATCTGATATCTCTTCCTTACAATCGTACGGAATGGTACATAAAATGTGATTGCGAGGCAAAAATATCAAATACGAAAGAAAAGAATTCAATCGAGATGTGTGAATTAATAATTATTTACGACCTCGCGAGTCATTTTTAGCAGATCCAACCAATTTGTTTTCTTCGTGTAGGTACTTAATACACCCGTCGCACACCCAAATCCCGCGGTTTCCATCCGTACCTATTATACGCGGGCCGCATAAATAAAATCCAAAGTCGCGGCGCTACGAGATACACACGGTTCCCGCGTCGGCGTCTCATGCAAACGACTGGTCAACCGGGGCATTGCGCACGCATTGCTGGGCGATTATATCCCTGAAATTGGCCGGGCGACTTAAGTGCTGTCCCCTCGGCGACGATTCGCGGCCGCGTCGCGGGGTGGTTCCGCGATCGACGTCGCGCTAATTCGCGGCAAACGAGAGGGCCGGCGATGCCCCGCGTTTATCGTGCAAATTGTCGGGTATTTGTAAGCGAATCGGGCGCGATCGCCGGCTCCGCAATTACTCGGGATCGGGTCAATACTTGTCCGGCCCGAGGGGAACCGGTTGGTTCGGAGGCAGACCTCCGGACACTGACGGATATGACATTTCTGAAGTTCGTAGCGATCTCTCTCTCTCTCTCTCTCTCTCTCTCTCTCTCTCTCTCTCTCTCTCGCTCTTTCTGACTCTCCTTCGCTCCTCGCCGCCTGTAACCCTCCTCACCCCGTCGCGTCTGATTTCGCTTCTTTTTTCTCTCGGTCCACCCGCCTTCGCCTCCCGATACCGCGCCGCGTATACACGTATGCACCGCGAGCGCGGGCGTGCGCCTCATTCTTGTTCTCACGTGGACCTGACCCGCTTTTTTTGTTCCGTCGATTTTTGGGCACCTCCATTTTTTTTATACATCCTCCTCGCCCTCTCTCTCTCTTTATTCTCGTTCTCTCTCCCGCGCTCGACGCAGTCGCGCCGCGTCTCTCGGGACTTCTCCGGCGTGCGTGTCGGCTTTCGAAATTGAAAACTGGATTATCGAGACTGGCGCGCGGACGGCGGGGTGCGGAGGGGGGGGGGGGGGCGGTTGCCTCGAAAGGCGGAAGAGGAGCGAGGATGAACTGGACCGAGGCGTGTATCGCGCGTACCGGTGCGGGAAATCGCTGCGCGCGAAGGTTGCCGAGCGCAGGATCAAGAAGTGGACGACGCACTTTTAATCCCCGCGACGATAACGGCGCGACGGATGCTCGTGGAACGGCGCGACTGCATCGCGGGGAGAGATAAAAAACATACTGCTCACAGCTACCGATACGCGCGCGGTTGCGGTGGAGTTTGCCCGGCATCCGTCCGTCGGACTATTAACCATTATTAATTAGACCGATATGGTGATTAATAGCCCGAGTTGGCCGACGCAGCGGCAGCAACGAGCGGCCGTACGCGGCGTTTTCCACGCGCGCCCGTCTGCGCTACCCGTGTGTGTACCGCGCTCACCGCCGCGTTGTCTCGCTGACCACCTACATGGCTTTCGCTACCGAACTGGAGCGAAGCGAAAAAAACGAGCGGAGGACTCGAGAGGGACGGGGAGAGGAGGAGAAAACTCTCGTCGACCGGGAGAATAGGAACGGGTATTCTCTCCTTCTCTTTTCGGTACCGGAGATTCCGAAGTCATTAATTAGATGTAATTAACGGTGAAAAATTACCCGAACTCGGCGAGCGATCGCGATCCGAGGTGGGGCGGCGCTTGGGATGCGTTTATTCCGAATAGGAACGTCGACCGTATACGGGCACGAATGGTGCACCCGTGTGCGAGCGAGGAGCGCGGGGGATCGTTGCGTACCGGTTTGGGGGAAAGTTTAAATCGAATCCCGCGCCGGTTGGCCCCTGGATACTACGGCTCGCCGAGGCGATCAGGGGCCAACTCGAGTGCACCGCGGGACTCTCTTCTACTTTTCGACGCCGCGCTTGAAAATACCGACGATATCGAAGGCGTCTGCGAGATCAGATCGGATGGCAATTACCCGTACTCACGCTCGGATCGGCTCTCGCTCGCTTCCTTTTTTCCCTCGCTCGATCCCCGCGCGCCCCACTCGGAAAAAATCCCTTCGCACACCACACACACTCTCTCTCTCTCTCTCTCTCTCTCTCTCTCTCTCTCTCTGCGCGCAATTAGCGGCGATTAATATTGAGAAATCGACTCGAAATACCGATTTTTCTCCCCACGGGTCACCCGCTGCGGGACGAGATACGTACGCCACGTAACCTGTACGACTACGGCGTATATTAATAGATTCGACTACGCCTTTCTGCATTTGCGTGTACGCGCCACTCTTACGTAAAAGCGTTGTGTCCATTAGCGAGTAATTCGTGACGGCTCTTGCGCGAGAAACGTCGTGTAGGTATATGTATAGCCTCGATTAGGTATCGCGCGCGGAGGAACTCCGCTCGATTTCCAATCGGCGCGGAGCACCGGTGTCTCGTGTGCGTTATACATACGGGAGGATTGGTCGTGTGAGACGAGCGCGCCCGCAATGTTGGACGCGAGAGTTTTGACAGGGCCGCCGTGGCGACACGTGCGCGCGAATGGAGAAAGTTGGATTATTTTTTCAAACGACAAACTCTCTCCGCGCGGGGATGTTGCGCGGAATTGCTCGATGGGGGTGATGGAGGCATCCCTCTCTTCTACACTGAAAAAAGTATTTAGCTAATCCAGCTATATTTCTGGCTGCCTCAGACACAACTAGAAAAATACTGCTAGCGTAGCAAGAATTCTTGCTATTGCGAAGAAAATTATCACTGCAATTACTATAATTTTCTAGTTGGGGCCAAATTTGTTTGAGTGTATTCTCGAGCTTGCACTTCTATTTCCTATTTTCCCTCTCCCTTCTCCACAACTGATGGAAATAATTGCTAGCGTAAAAAAGTATTTCTTTAAGCAAGAACATATTATGATTTAAAAAATGTATAAGGATACATGGGGAAAGAACAGAAATTTTTAGAGCTTCATCCAGCAGCACTGAGACTCGAGCTCGTTCTCAAGGATTTTTGTAAAGAGGAGACATTTTTATTTACTGTTGCACAAACAGTACATAGCCTCTGTACAAATTCTTGAAAATAAATTCGAGTCTCAGGTCTACTGGGCGAAGCAGTAAAAATTGCTGTTTTTTTCCTGATTCAAGAGTACCTTCATTTTGACGGGAAATTCTTCCTGCGTGAAAAAAAAAAACAATTACTCGAGCCTATCAAATATTTTCTTGCCGGAAGATAGCCTTGGGTTAATGCTGAAATTATATCATGTTTTTCGCGTTGAAAAGAAAAATATTTTCCTGGCACCAGCAATCATTTCTCTTAGTGCATCGCGAAAAGACTGGTACTAGTAAATTTTACTGTACTTACAATTAAAAAAAGTATTGAAAAAATGAGGATTTTCGGATGTTTCTACTGTGCTGAAGAACAATTTTGCCTCGGAAACTAGTACATTTTAATGTAAACTATCACGATTTTATGTTTCCAAAAGAGAAATTACTGTACCGCGCTGCGAAAACGTCCAAAAAACCCGTACCTTTTACAACAAATACCGTAAAATTCATCGGTATCAGTCTTTTCATGATATCGATAATTCCTTCCCGCCGAAGGTCCAACGCGCAGCGGACGTCGAAACTGTCCGGCCCGCCGCCCGCGCCGCGGTGGAACCGACGTTTTCACCGAAGGGGCCGGTTTCGCAATCAGAATTTAATCGGTCCACCGGCCGAGTGACACTCGGACAATCTAATCTCGAGTGCCGCGACGTCCGATCGTAAGGCGAGACCCGTTAGAACAAACGCTTCTATAAACGCGACCGGGTGCGCGGGATCGAGGCGACTCGCCGCTTTGTTTTTTCCTATTCCCTCTCGCCTCGGCGCGGTCGTAATGCAGAACAGCGGAGAGGAAAAGGGAGGGCGAGATAGAGCCGCCCCGTTGCGGTGCGTGAGGCTGATGGTTATTAATTACACGCAATGACTCTCGATAAAAGGCATTAAATCGATCCGATTGCGAAACCACCCGAACTGGTTGGGCAATCCGGGCGCGGATTCTCGAACGCGGTTCCTTAACGATAGCCTTATCTCGCGGGGAGGATCTACCTTCCTCGCGAGAAGAAGAAGAAGAGGAGGAGGAGGAGGAGGAGGAGGAGTTCCGCGAATTCTGCACCTCTCGGCAATTTCGCTCCCCTCGAGAGCTTCGAAGATCTTCCGTGGGAGGTGCCTGCCCCCTCCTTCCTTTTCTTTGGCGCTTTGAAATTCGAAAAATCCGAGTAATTATACTTATTAATCGTCTGAGAGTTAAAAGTATTTCCATTTTAAGTCAGCATACGGTAACAAAATCTACGGTGTGAACCTGTATATACCATATTTGGCGTTAGATAACAACGCCGTAAGACCGAATGACACCAAATGCGATACACATAAATTGACATCGGTGTGAGATGGTATTGAAAATTAACACCAATTTTTTTACCGTGCATATATCTTTCTCGTCGGTCGACGAAGTTCTAATAAAAATGTACGTTTCCCGGGTTTCTACCGAATTTAAACTGAATTTGATCGATATTTCCGCAAATCGTCGATACTCCCCTCGTTCCTCTTTCCCAAATCCATCCCTGTGTGCGATACCCTCGCGACGCGCTGCACCCTCCCCCGAATCTTCCAAGCGAGCAAGTCCACCGCGTCGTCGCGCGACTAGGAGCTCGCGCGAACGAGCGCCGTATATACGAGCGAGGTCAAGATCGGTATCTCTCTATCCTTGACTAAATCGTGACTGGAAGCCCTCGGTCGGCCGATCGAGGAGAGGGAGCGCATTACGACGATACAGTGGGTAACATTGTTCGGTATCGAGATACAAATTGCTCGGAGCGAAGCGCGCGCGCGCCACCGGGAAAAGAGAAACCCCGCGCGCGAAGAGACTGCGGTGGTAACGAGAGATGGAAAATGGCAGAAGAGTTGAGAGAGGAGCGATTGCGACAATTGAAAGCCGAACCGCTTAAACGCTTCCGCCGCGTACGACGAAAATTCCATTCGATCCGAAACCGCGCGCTCGGTTGCTCTCGAATCCCTCGCGCGAAACTTGTGTACATATTCCTGAAAGCGACCCACACTCCCGCGGAATATCGGTCCTGCACTCGTGCGTTACACGGAATACGATATAAATATATATACTCTTATTCTCTCGAACCGACTCTCCGTATGTACAGTCGCGTGCATACACGCGCGACGTAGGTATAATATATAATGTGGCCGGCGTATACGGGCGCGTGGAGTGTGTGTATGTATGTGTGTGTGACTGTGACAAGCAGTGGTACCACATTCCTAACACTAGCTCGCTTGCCCGCTCGGTGCACGGCGGCATAGTCTCTCGCGGCCAGGAGTCGATCTAGAGAAGGATACGAACCCTGGACAAGCGCGTTCAAAAAAGGCGGTGGGAAGGCGCGAGGACCTCGCTTCGCGATCTGCGCGGACAGCGAGATTGTGCTCCGTGCTGGAAGCTCTTCTCGAAGCTCGAACACAGCGGCGTCGATATTCCGCGCCCGTATATACGATACGTATCGAGGGTGCTATAACAGAGGGGCGTAACAACGGAAAAGTAAATTTTACAAGAGGGACGAAAAACGATTTAAAAATCAGGTTTTTTACTTGAAACAAATGTTTACCCATATGGAGCACATTTTCTGCTTATGTAACATATATAACATATGTAACATATATATCTACTTATGTAGAAAATGTGCTCCATATGGGTAAACATTTGTTTTAAATAAAAAACCTGATTTTTAAATCGTTTGTCGTGCCTCCTGTAAAATTTACTTTTCCGTGGTTACGCTCTTCTGTTATAACACCCTCGATATGTACCTGAAAGACACCTCAGGTGTGTAAAGAATTCTCCGCCAAATACGACGTTGCGCTCGTTATTTATCACTCTTCAAAAAGAAATTAAATCATATCCTTCGAAAATGAAAAATTCGTGATATCAATTATTAATTGTACCAAAACACGAGAACAATATCACTATAATATGTATATTAGACTTTTCGAAATTCCGCGTCCGTATATATATAAACATTGCGAAGAATAAAAAAAAGAGGGCGTCAGCGCGAGGAGAAATGCCAGGTCTCCCGTCGACCCTGTCCCGGTTCACGCGACAAACGCTCGAACCCAACGGCGAGCGTCCGCTTCTCCTCTCCCCCCCCCCCCCCCCCCGGAGGGAGAGAAACTCCGCGCGGCTCGAGACTTCGCCGAGGAGGAGTCCGGAAAGCACCACTACACCTTCGTAAGAGCCGGCCGAGAAGTTAGCCATTACCGCAACGGTCTACCGGAGTAGAGCAGCCAATCTATATGATAAACAGTCCGCGTGCTGTACGTATAGCGAGTTAGTCAGCACACCTCCCGGTGCATCCGTGTGTCACTCCACCGTTAAGCGTTTACGCGACGCGGAAAAGCTCCCAGACTTTGCTGCCGCGCTCGAAGAAAATGCGAGAAGTCCCGGCGAGTTCCCCTTTTCGCCGCTTCCAGTGGAAACGCCGTCGAACGCGTCGGGCCGTCGCGTCTAGAGCGCATGCGAGTAACGCTCTACTCCGGCCGTGCAGTCGGTTTACGCTCCGAGTAGAAACGCCACCGAACGGATCAGGCCGTCTAGCCGTGAGACAGTTCGCCCGGCCGAAACCGTACAGACGTTCGCGCGCGCTGCGTTCAAGTAGACAAACCCACGGCGTGCACCGGCCGCGCGATGAGGAAGGACGCGCGCGAGACCCGGCGCACCCTCCCCGCTCGTCCCTCCCCGGCTTTCCGCTCGCGGTGCTACGGTGAATTTATTTAAATTGCGAGCAATGTTCCCCCGTGTTCAGCAGCTTCTTCGCCGCGGGAGAAATCGAATAAAGCGAGGTGGAGACGGATGGGAGGAAGAGGAAGGAGGAGAGGAGCGGGCAGTTTACGGGGAGGACCACGGTGGGACCCGCGCGCGTCCCGTCTTCGTCGTGTGGGCCGGTGTCCACCGGGCCCCCAAAGCCTTATTTTTCCTTTGAGCCTGTTTTGTTTAGACAACCCGCGTCGCCTCGTGAGAACGGACTTTTTGATGCTGCGAGATACCGCCACGCGTGCGCTCTCTCTCTCTCTCTCTCTCTCTCTCGCTCTTTCTCTATCCTTCGAGAGGAGCCACCCCACTGACGGTAGGTACTTGCATGCTGTTGCTGCAACAACCCGGTGCAGCGGTAGCAGCGAGAAGTCGAGAGTTAAACGGCGAATCAATTAATACCGCATAACGACTCATTCGCGCACGCTCGCTTAATAATACACGCGTAACTTTGATTTCGACGCGTCTAATCACTCTCTTCGACGCCGTACACGAGATAGCGGCGCGCGCGCGTCTCGCTAACGAGCCGTTGGGATCGCGAGCGTTTGGATAACGATTCTCTCGAACTTCTCACGTTTTTACCGTTCGCGTAAAATTCCCGAGAGGAACCGAGAGAGAGAGAGAGAGGGAGAAAGACGGAGGAGGGTGAGTGCGGTTGTAATGGAAAAAAAAATAGAAGAGCCCGGGTTAGGCCGGTCGAGGCCGCGTCACGACATAACGGAACGTCGCTTCGTATTAAATGCGAACGCGCGCGCGCGGTTCGGTCGACGATATGCGGGCATGCGTGTCGCGTGGAATTTTCGCACCGATATACGCGCCGTATTGAGAGGAGATTGATTTAGCGGGGAAAAAAGAGCTTCGCAAATCGAAACGAATATCGAGACGCTCTGATTTGGTCGTCCCGTAATAAAAAATATTCATATTTTAAATTCTACTCGTAATCTGCATACATGTTTAATGTTGCGCGAAAAATGAAATATCAGAGAAAATAATTATTCTGAAAATTATAAGCGCGTTCTTCTCTACGACATTGTGACGTCATCGAAACGCAAAAGCGATGCATCTTCATACCAAGCAACGAATGAGAGAAAAACAGGCTTAAAGCTCGATGACGTGGCTGCATTTCAAAATGTTATTTTCCACTTCAAATGAGGCCGAAGATGAGAAATAAAAAATACGGGGTAAATAATATTGTACGAATTTTTCGAATCTGCAATAAAAAAAAATTTGTGGAAAACCCGAATTCCAAAAGATCCCGTACGTATATGGACTTCCGCATCGGGGCGCGCCGCGCGTGCACCGCGAGCCAACTTTCTGCAACCACCCCGGCGAACAGTTGTAAATACGAATCGAAAGGTGTTATTTAGCGCGCGGAAGGGGGGTGCACCGCGCGTTCGGCTTTACGATCCGGGAAGGTGATTTACGGCGGGATAGTTGAAACCGGACGGCGGATCAAAAATATCACCCGTCCCCTTTCTCCTTGGCGCGCGAGACGACGCGGAGGCGCTTATTATTGAGGAGCGGGCGTGGGGGGTACTCTATATACGCGAGAGAGACCCGTATTCTTTCTGTGCAACTTGCACGTGAATATATGACCATCTGCACGCGTTAACCGAGGTTGCAGGAGCGGAGGAGGGGCGCGAGCGCGCGGGTATACCTACATAAATGCATACGCGCGCGCTCTCTATACTCGTCGTCGTTTATGGGTCCGGCTGATTTATTCGAGTCGTTGCACTCTACTCGCCGCGCGCGCGCGTCGTTGTCTACACGGGCATCCGTTATGAATTTGGCAAGTGCCGAATGAGCTTCCGTGTGAATGCGTTGATAAAACTGTATCGTATCTCGAGAGAGAAAATACATCGTAGTGTTTTTTTCTTCCTCGATAATTCTGCTGCGATTTCCTCTCGTTAATTCGCTTCAGTCGTTGGCGCATCATATTTCGTTATAGCCTTCCGTTCGCGCGAATTTATCATATACCCGATGTACGACGTTTTTGACCGATTTCGTATGCTGCACTCATATACAGGGTAAGTTAGATTGGTAAATCAATTACTGATTAATGAGAATAATAATTATTTAACAGGAATAATTATTAGTAAATCAATGACTATTTAGTGATTAAAATCTTTATCAAATCTTGAGAAAGAGAACACGTCGTAGTTTGTTCTCCCTCGATAATTCCACTCCGATTTCCTCTCGTTAATTCGCCTCACTCGTTGCCGCATTTCATTTCGCTATACAGCTATGTATTATTGCAGCCTTCCGTTCGCATAAATTTATCGTTACTCGTGATACAACGTTTTTGACTGATTTCGTATGCTGGAAACATATACAGAGTGGTTTAATAGAAATAATTATTAGTAAATCAATGACTATTAAATGAGACCAATTATTATTTGATAGGAATAATTATTAGTAAATCAAAGACCATTTAATGAGTAAGTCTGATTGGTGTGTGGCCTAAAGCGACTGATATCGGGATATTTCATTGTTTTCCCCCTTCCAAAGCAGTTTTCCTGCTTGGTCAAGTTTTTCTTCATGACGAGGGCTGTTACACTCTTCGTGAAGAAAAACTTGATCAACCAGCGAAACAAAATGGAATAGCCCGATATCAGTCGCTTTAGACCATGCACCGATCCTCCCTCTCACAATTAGCCAACTCACTCTATAAATACTCGTATGTCTCTCTCTTAAAGAGGAGAACACTGCATTTCCAATATAAGCGAAGTGCAATATCCTTTCACCTTTCACCCCCTCCCCCGCGCCACATCCATCGCCCGCTTCCCCGACCAAGTACAAAGGTGTCGACTCCGTCCGCAATTAACCGTCGCGCGACCCGCCAGGAAGTCGCAGCGCGTATCCGCGCGTAGGTTTCAGCGTTACCCGCGCAGGAGGGCGAAGCCGAGCACGACGCGAGAATTAGCGAGCGCGCCCCCGCAGCGGCGCGCTTGGCGATCAGCGATCCGACGAGAAACGACCACCCGGTACATCGACGACGGGGCCCTGCCCAGCGTGTCCCTCGCAACGGCGGCGTATAACGCGATTAGATGCGTGGCGGTTCGCGCGTCGTAATGTAAGAAGCCGATCGAGCGTGCCCGAATTCTGATATAGGTACCCGTTCTGCCGCGCGCGCGCGCGCGTGCTTTCTTCGGCGGCGAAGACGACGAAGTCGGTTGTAACCTGCACCGCGGGGAGAGGGAAGCGGAGAGAGGGGCGAGAAATCGCGTGGGCAATGAGTTACGAGGTGCCCCCCGCGGGCGCTTTAGAAAAAAAATCTTTTCCGCTCCTCGTTTCAATGGAATATAAATAAAATTTATTCCCTCGGCTACCGCGCGCGCACACGCCGGAGCCATCTCTTCATTACCCGCCCGTTACCTGCTCGTTTCCAAGTCGAGCGCCGCGCGGGGGGAGGGAGGCGAGTATGTATCTTCGATCGCAATTGGAGGACCGAGGGCTGAGATGAACGGGGAAAATTAGATCGGTGGGGTACACGGTGAAAAATATCTTGATTAAGCGGATGAAAATCCTGAAGACGATGACCAAAGTGCACTGAGAAAAAAAAGAAAGATAATCTGAGTACGAAAGGTAAAATAGATCAAAAATTATCCTAAACAAGGTTAAATTTTAAACCCTGTAAGGATAATTTTTGAACTATTTTTTACCTTCCGCGCGTGCTCAGATTATCCTTCTGACGGAATAATTTTTAATCTTTTTTTTTCTCAGTGTGTTTGGTGAAATATAGATCCTCCGTTTATTTGGTTAAGCTGATCACTTTTCGGTCGGGATAACTAAACGTTTGATTAGAATAATGAATTATTTGGTTCGACTGACCACTATTTTGGTTGGAATAACTAAACCCCTTAAACTATTTAGTGACATTTTATCATTTCAACCTAATTATTTTTCTCAGTGTACGTTGATTCGGTAGGGAATCGCTAGAAGCAAGGAAAATCTACGTTTCGATGCGTTTTTCGCGTACCTACCTACTTGGAAAATACACGCGGGCAATTTCGATTGTCGCTAATTCGCTGGCGTGCGCCAAAATTTTCCAGAGACGCGGAAAAGACATCCCGGATCCCCCTTCTATCGAGAGATAAACGAGAAGGAGGAGCGGAGACAACGAGGAAAACGAGAAGCGAGATCCTAAAACAAACGATCGCCCCCCTCCGAGTCTCCAGCAACAAGCAGCGCGGCGGACCACGGTCACCGCCGCGCTATCGTGTCCGTGACAGAATAGAGTTCCAAATGGCGGATTACATTATAGCCAGAGGAGGGCCCGAGGCGATCCGGCCGCCGCTGCCGCGGCCGGGTCCCCGACAGTCGGACGGAGCGTGTGTGCGCGTGCAGGGGGGCGCTTCGATTCGGCTCGATTTACGGCTTCGAGAGAGTAGCCGACCGCGTGCCTGCTATACACGAGCCACTGTGCGCGCGGGCTCCTCTCCGCGCGCGGCGGCGAGGCACCTTCGTTTTCTGTCGGGGCGCGTATACATTGGGAAAAATGATCAGCACTGTTAACCAAACATTTTAGAAACATTATGTTGATCCAACCAATATTTATTTGCCGTAACCAAAAATTTGGTTATCCCGATAAAGATATTTCGTTGTTCCCACACCATCCAAGGTTTGTTTGACGCGTTACTAATAATTTTTCTCGATGTAGGTACGCGGAAAAGAATGATTTTGCAGTCCCAGCAAAACTAGGTGTTGCCGAGAACTTTTTGCTGTCGTGACAAAAATATTATCTGCGGCGGCAAAATATATGTCCAATGATAGAGCAAATGTAACTGCAATCACAGTGGTTTTTTTTTTTGGATAAAAATGTTTGCCGTGTTCCAGGATGTATTTATATTACTACGTAATTCGACATATCCTTTGCTGTCACGGATAATACTTTCGTCAGGATAGCAAAAAGTTCTCAGCGAAACCCAGTTTTGCTAAGATTGCGAAATAATTTTTTTCCCGTCCAGGTACGAAGCTCCTATAAGGAAACCTCCGCCGGGAAGACTTGAGATTCTAACGCACAGCTTTCCTCAGAGATCATTTTTTAAATTGCATTCCCTCAAAACGCTCGCAGTGCGTCATTCGTCCCCCGCGTACCTATCAACCAGCCGTGTCATCAGAAAACCACGACGACCGTTCAATCGACAACCGATACATCGACGACCGAACGATCGCCGCGATTCGACGAAATGTACGGCGGCGCTTCGCAACGCGCTATACGTAACCGCGAGAACGCAGCGCGACCTGTGGCAGCTTCGCGCAGCATCCTGCTCCCCCCGCACCCTCCCCACGCGCGAGATCAACAAGACAGAGCGCGCCGCGGTAATGAAGAGATAAGCGAGTCCGGTAATTTCTGTAATTTATCGTCCACCTCTCAATTTATATCTGCCTCGCTACCTGTGCAGGAGCGACGCGCGTGCACGCGTAGGTACGCACAGCGACACGAGCGAGTCGGCGTATCGGCCGTGGTTGGCGCGCGCGCGCGGAGTAACTTCATTTTCCATCGTCGGCATTGTGTGTTTATGCTCCGGCGGCGGTTCGAGCTAGGCTTTCCGCGAGAGGATAGCCATCTACGACTCAAGGCGCCTTACGAGAGAATAAACGGCCGTACGATCCGGCGTAAATCTCCGTTCGGATCTTCCACTGCGACGCGCTCGGTTTCCGCGTATCTCCGGAGCGACGGCGGATCGAGAGGCTCGGCGCGGCTTTTTCTCTCGCGATTGCGCGACGACCGGCAAGGGAGAACGGGAAGCGGTTCGCGCGAGGGGGCCGTCCCCCGCGCACCCGGGACTACGCGGCAATTTGAATAAGAGCCGTTTCGGTTTAGAATGCGATTACAATATTAAGATTGGCTCCACTCCAGAACGACTGTACCCCGCGAGGGGAGATTATAAAGTGAAATGGACCGCGGATCACTGTCCTCGGTCCGGGCTACCGCTTGACTTACAAAAATGAAATGGAGTAAAAAATCCGGAGGAGCGGGAGTGACGCGCGAGGGCGGGGGATGAACGGGGGACAGATGAAGGAGCGAGGAGAAAAAAGGGCGAGACCGATGCCCGGCGAGAATCCGTTCTGTCACTTCGGACCCCCTTCCTTCTTCGTCTTCTTCTCTTCGTCCTCTTCTTCTTTTTCGAGAAGAAGAGATGAAGATCCCTCTTTTCTCCCCCTCCCACTGTTCCCTCATACGATAATCGAAATTGCTGCTTCACTTGCAAAAGTGGAACGTCGATGGACGGAGGGAAAAAAGTACGGGGAAAGCGAGGAGGGTGGAAAAGACTGACGAACGAGGACCAGACTTGAAAGCGAATCGAGGATCCTAGCGATGACGATTCCCACCGCCGCTTCGTCTTCTATTCTTTCCCTTTTATAAAATTAGACTCGATGAATGAAGATTCCCATCCCTCCGCGTATTTCTCTCCCTTTCCTCCTCAAAATGAAATGAATTGCGATACAAAAAATCCATTCCCACAGGAGAACAGAGAGTTACCACATCGTCGCGCATATCCCACGGCCGATAAATCTACCGCACCGAACGACTGACCTACGCTAACGGCAGCGAGCGGCCGACTAATTCGAAATTATCGTTAAGCGGAGAACGACCAACGCGCGCTAATTTATCACGCGCCGTCCAATTCGATCTACGGACCGCGACGGTGTTTACTCGCGGCACGCGGCCTCCGCACTCTCTACCGCCCCTCCGCCTGCTCCTCGCGTCCAGGTCAATAAGCGAGAAACGATCGTAAAGATGTTACGATGATCGGAAAATCGTTGCTCATCGTGGAGCCGTTTAAAGCGCGGGGGAAACGCTATAAGCGATGCGTTCGGACGAGTGTAATTAGAATCCGCCGACTGCAATCTGCAGTCGGATAATGTATACACGTGACTACGTGCATACGCGCGGTAATACGCGACCCGTCAGCCTCTGCGCCGTTCCGATTAGCATAGCTGTTACTCGGTGAGCCAAGATGCGCGACTGGTTATACCGCACCGCGATCGACGTCGGCGCCGTTCCGCGACGGAGCGTCGTACGCCGCGCGTAGAATCGTCCGACTTTATCAAGGGGGCCGAGGTCGAGCCTGGGAACTTCCAGAGAGAGAAAGAGAGCTTTCGAGCGAAGGATCATCGCGGGTTGATTCGCGAGTATCTGGGAAGGTGAATCCAGTCTCCGCGCCACTGCGAGAGCGAGAAATGCACAGTGCGCGTTGACTGCGATTTGAACTGGTCGTACAATGAAGAAGATGATATAATATTAAGGGCCGGTTTTACCAACACGGTATAAACGCGGTATAGCGCTATACTGAGAATAACCAGCAATAGGCCTTATGGTTATTCTCAGTATAGCGCTATACCGCGTTTATACCTGTTGGTAAAACCGGCCCTAAAACGATAAAACATATCTGCGGTTAAATTCGCTTAGTTATTCGAACCAAGAAGTAGTCAATTTAACCAAACACAGATGGAGGATCCGTATTTCACCAAACGGTCTGGTCATCGTCTCCAGAATTTTGATTAGATTGACCAAGCTTAACTACATAAGCATAAGCATAATTGCTAGTGTCAAAAAATGTCTTGAATTAAGAACATAATATGATCTTAGAAATTTTTGAGAATACAGATTCTTAGTCGGAGATATATATTATTGATTCAAGAATACCTTAATTGAAATAAGAAATTCTTCTTGCGCAAAAAGGAAAAAACAATTATTCGCGCCCATCAAGGATTTTCTTGCCAGAAGAAAACGATGACTTGATCCTAGAATTATAACATGTTTTTCGTTGAAGGAAACATTTTTTCAGCACCGGCAATTATTTCTCGCAGTGTAAAACGCAGGCACAAAGGACTTCTTCGACGTCGACGAAAGCAAACCCAATCGCCCCGGTAATTAATACATAAACTAAGAGTCGTCTCGTCTCGAGCCGGTCATCGAAAAGAGGACATTTGTCTTTAGGGCTCCTCGCGTAACGCGTCCAGGCCTCGCGCGAGAAACGCTCTAAGTCGGTTAAGTGCGCTCCGCGTGCTCTAGTGAACTTTTAGTCACGGCCACACCCAGCCTCCGCCCGCAAGGCTGGACCTCTTACACGCACCCACACTCTCCCACACTTTCGTCCGGATATTCCACGTAACGGGTGACGGATTAAAAAGAAGTCTCGAAATCGAGCGTCTCTTCTTGGGCGGCTCCGAGTACCGGTCGCTAATCTTCCAACGTCAGTCGCCAACGATTCAAACGTCTGGTTCTAACACGGCCGCCGTACGCGTTCAGTAACGATTTCACGCGAGAATGCCCCGGCGACGTATAATCGATCAGCGGCTTTCGTCGACTCACGAGTCGAAAGTACATAACTTACAGAAATCGTACGTCGATCGCGAAGGAGGACGACGTTGGCACACGTTTATAGTTGTATAAATCACTCCTCGTAACGAAGTATCATTTACATCTAACCCTGGTGCATTAAAACGTACGCGGGCGTGAAACAATGTCATTGTCATTCTCGCAATAACGCATTCCACCTTATCGCACCGCGATATTTTACCGGACTCTATGAAGCTGTGGTAATTATTATTATCGGCTTGGCAATAACCGAGCCAATAATAACACTGCAGCTGTAATTTTAATATTACGCGGGATAACCAATCGCCAAACCGTCGATAATTCATTCTATCGCGATTTTTACATCAATCGGTATCGATATATACCGATCTCCTGCCCAAGGAAATCCCCGATCTTTCCGAAACGAAAAAAAGACAATCGCTAAACCCACGATACTTCGTTCTATCGCGATTTTTACGCCGATTCGAACCGATATATACCGATCTCTTCCCCCAGAAAATCCCCGATCTTTTCTGGACGAAAAAGAAACGAGGCAAAGGGTAACGTCACCGCCAACAGACTGCAGCGCAATTATGTCACGGGACTGAACCGCGATACCGCGCTGTATACCGATACCGAGCGGTCGTACAACGTATCCGTTTAATCCGTGTGCGAGCGCGTACGTATACACGAACGCGCGAAGCCGTACGCCATGCGCCAGCGGGGCAGCGCCGCGTGTATCGGCCGATCGCGTGGTATTTAAATAGTTTTACAGCGTTCTTGTGTAGCGCGCCGTGTATAGGAGAGTGTTGTGCAACTACGTACGGCGTATATACACACGAGACAATACCACGGCGCGTTGGATATCCTGTTCGGCTTATTAGGGCAAGGTGGCCAGCCTTGCCACTTTGATACTGCTGGTATCAATGATAGCATTATACTCGCGCTAAACTATGCTGTTTATGACGGGAAGGCGCGCGCGATCCTTCTTTCTCGCTCTCTTTCTCTATTGCCAAACGCTCGATCTTTGTTTAACGCGGCGTATTTCTCTCGCGTCGGTGTAGCGAGAGAGATCTCGTAATCCGGAGCTTGCTCCTCTCTCTTTCTCTCTCTCTCTCTCTCTCTCCGTCTTTCTTGCCCGCGCTTCCGTCTCGTTCTCGCCGCGCGCGCGCGGTACCCACGCGAAATGATCTATCGCTCGTCGGCGTCGAAAAGTCGAATTCGTTTCCCTACGATCGATATACAGTCTCGGGATTGGGTATAGGGTCAAATTGCGATTATATCTCGTCCGTGAACTTTCGAACTTTTGTAAGTACTGAGAAAAAAATGTAGCAGATTTGACTAAATTAGAGGTGAGTAGTGTGGAAAAACGCAGATCTAGTTACTCGAACTGATAATTTGCTAGAATTGACTATAGCTCGTTTCCGTTAAACAATTGTTAATCGTTGTTATCAAATTATTTTATTCAAGTAACCAAAAATCGACGATTCCCGCCTATGACCGCCAATTCAATCAAAAATGTACTAATTTTGTTCTCCACCGAAAGAACAATTGATTAATAGTAAATAAATGTAATTTCACAAATACAGCGAAATAAATATTTCGTTAGGACAATAAAATATATTATTCAGACTCGAGTCCTTTTTCCGATGGAAACCATACGGAGAAAAAGAACTAGCTGGATTACTAAAAATTACTTGCGGACTCGTAAGTAGGTAATTATTTATTTAAATGGATTAAATTTGTTTCATACCTATTAATTTCATATTTCGTCCTTGCAATTATATATTATTCTACATATAATTGTAAGGAAGAGATATCAAATTGATGCATTAACAAATTTCATTAATATAAATAAATAATTATTATACTTGCGACCCAGAAAGTAATTTTCAGTAAATCCAACTAATCCTTTTTCTCTGTGCAGGGATGAAGTGTCCGAGTCATAGATTTACTTAGATTTATTATGGATACTGACTATTAATGAAATTGTCGAAAGGGACGGAAGTTTCTTATTTACGAAATACTTTATGAGCCTAGAAAGACTTTCGGAAACTCGCTAAATTAGTCAAATCTACTAATTTCGTACTCCACGTAAAGATTATACGCGTCCATCTGTACGAAAATTTCGCATCGATATCATTCATAAGTTCCTAGACGACGTAATCGAGATCGAAGCTCGATCGAGACCCGCGCGATGACTTACGCGAAGAAAATCGCGCGCGATTGCGATGTACGAGTATATCCATAGCGAACGACATTGGGCGTGCGCGGAGCGATCATAATCGCGAGGGAGTAGCGAGTGAATCGTACTTAAGGCGCCGCCGTGTATAACGTGGCATTATTATTTATTTATAGCGTCATTATGTTGTCCCTATTGTTATTTCAGCCGGACTGGATGGTAAATGTTAGCCGGTGCCGGGTAAGCCTCGTCCTTGTCTCTCGATGCCGCCGCGCTCTCTATCTCTGTATCTCTCTCCTCCGTCTCTCTCTCTCTCTCTCCCTCCTCTCTCTCTCTCTCTGACTCTCGTTCGCTTCAATCGGGAATACGTAATTACTGCGCGCGTTGCCCCGGCGATCGAGTAGGTAAGTACATATACCGATGATTCCCCCCTCTCGCTCTCTCTCACTGCAATTTGTATTTCAGAGGTCGTACACCACCTCGCACGGCTCGCTCACGATTTAACCTAAACAAACGCTAATTGCGTCCTCCTAATAGCGCGTGTATTCATATGAGCCTCGAGAGATTTACGCTTTCTCCTCCTGCGCTCTTCCCCGACGCCCCCTCTCGCTCTCCTCTCCCTCGGTTCTAAATTCCAATCGACGATTCCGCGGCGCGGAGTAACGAGAGGTTCGGGTCGTTCGAGCTATCGTTTAACTCCACGGTAGGTACGGCCAATCGTGCGTCGATTAGCATAATAACGATTAGGTATTCGAACGCTATCGTCACTCTACTCTCATAGCGATATGTTATAACGCATGTGACTCTCGTCGGGCGCCGGTCTACCGCGTCACGTGGTAATAATTGTCGCGCGAAGATATATATTCCTCGCTAGTACCCATATTTCATACTTCCACGCGTCGTACGAGAAACTTCGTTCAGGGGGAACCACATCTGAGACGCACCTCTGACGTTTTCAAAGCTTCCGAAAATTCGTGAACGTGGGGCAGAGTGCGTTTTTTTCTCTCTCGCCACCGGCAGAGAGGCTTCGTATTTGTCGATACACTTTGTCAGACGGATGCTTACGACGGCGTAAAATTCGCGCTCGATAAAACTCGAATATCCGTCGACCTCCTTACGCAATCTCGCGTTAACGCGGATCGACGTAGCGCGGCGACGCCAAATTCGAGGCAATAGCGCGCTTTACGCGCCGCATTACATCTGGCCATTACGCGGCCGTTGCGTTCGCTTCAGTTTCGCTTTAACTGCTCGATTTGCCACCCTCCTCCCCCTACTCCTCCTCTCCTGCCGCCCCTCCCGCGCGCGAGCAACTAATCGTAACAATGCGTACACGAGAAATTGCCAGCGCGCCCGTATACCCTCGCGCTTGCCGGCCCGTGAATACGAGCTTGTGCCGTAATAAATAACTTCACGGGCGGCCATTACTTGTCACTCACCGCGTCTCCTCCCTTCGATCCACCCTCCGAGGCGCGCCAGGGCTTCGGAGTCAGAGGGACTCGGGCTCCGTCGCGTCGGGGCTCACCGCGCCTCGAGGAAAGTCAACGACGCGCGTCGCCGGCGTTCGTGGCCGCTCGCGGCGCGGCGGCGGCAGCGCGCGTCTGCCCATTGACGAGCTTTCTCTACTGAAACCTCTCCGCGTGCCTCGTCGCCAACGATCGAGCGCGAGTAGATTTCGGAGCGGAGTGGAGGCGGAGATGTTGAGCTGAGAATTCTTACGCGCGCGGAGAACCGCGTAATCGAATGCGAGCGCGTTAACGGATACGGATATTATCCAAAAAAAATAGCAAAGACCAACGTCCCAGGAAATATTCATTGAATATCTATCGCGTCCAAGGAAGAAGAAGAGGGAAAAAGAGAGCGAACGCCCGCGCAGCCAGAGTCACGCCCTTTCGATACCGAGGATCGTTCGACACTCTCGACCGTTCCTCCCGCGCCTGCGCCAACCCCTGTACCGGCATTGGCCAAAGTCGGCGTTTGCGCGTCCCTCCGGCCGTATTGACTTTCCTCACGGCTCCGGCAAGCGCAGCGGGGACCCCGCGCGACGAGAGGGGCGAAAGCTCTCGCTGTACACGACGACGACGGGGGAGTTCACCTCCCCCCGCCTCGCGCACCGTCGACCCCTCCGCAACGGGGGTTGCGCGCGAGTGAGAGACACGTACACGCGCGTAACGCGAGAGGGAGAAACGCCGAGGAACGGAAAGAGGAGCGACGGGAGGACGGAGCGAAGAGGGAGTGAGAGAGGAAGAGAGAGAGAGAGAGAGATGCCTGCACACCAAGTGAGTGTCTTACAATTGATTTTCACGCCACTTTGATTTATTCGGGCGCGCCACCGTCGCGAGTTTTTCGAGCCCGCGGGGCAGTAATGGAAGTCCGCGAGAGAGCCCCCGTTCTACCTCTCTCTCTCTCTCTCTTTCTCTCTTCCTCCAGCCAAGATTTATGGACTCCCCGAGCGATTCTTTTTGGATTGGCCCGGGCTTTTTCTCGCTCGTCCTTTCTTTTTGCCGCGAACGCCTCGTGCAACGGTTGTCCCCCTCGCGACGACTCTCGCTCTCTCTCTCTCTCTCTCTCTCTCTCTCTCTCTCTCTCTCTCTCTCTCTCTCTTTCTCCCTTTCTTTCCCCTACATTACTCTTTTTCTTCGCGCAAATAAAACCCATCCAATCGCGAGTATATCGCGTGTGGGCAATCGCGATAAAAAATCGTGTCGATGTTACATCAGAGTGAAGTAGAATACTCGATGATTATCGATTTATCAGTTCGTCGTAACGAAGAAATATGACGCCTCTTGAGAGAAACTCCCCAAAGGCGGGCAAACGGATTTGTTTAATTAGCCGATTCGATCCCCCCCCCCCCCCCCGAATTTCTCACGCGCTTCCATCAATTTAATTCTCGCCTCGACTCCGCCCGGTTGTCGCATCTCGCCTCTTGCCAACGTGTCAAGGGACTGAGAGACAAGAGAGACCAGGGAGAGAGAGAGAGAGAGAGAGAGAGCGAGGAAAGACCTATACCTACCCTTCCCGAGATATAGACGGATAGGATTGGTCCTTGATTGCCGGGGGGTGTTTTCCCGGAGTCGGGTGGGACGGCGAGATCGCAACCAATGATAGGAGGCGCGCAGCTGCCCTCGAACTCCCGACAACCCCTGACGCTTCCCAACGCCGCGCACACATCCTCCGCAGCGCGGCCGGGGCGACCCTACCCTCCCCCCGGGCCGGTCTCGCGGCGACCCCTAAAAACTAATGCCTTCACCCGCCCCGATAGGATGTTGCGAGGGTCCGCAGGGCTTATGGGAAAGGATTACAGCCGGGGTCGATTGTCTCTCTCTCCTCCTCACCTCCCTTTTAGTGCCGCCGAGGCTGGTCCACGACGCGCGTTCGTAACGCGAGAGCGAATTTCGAGGGGATCGCGCGTTATTCTAGCGTCGCCGGGGTGATTAGAGGGTCGGTCGATCGGTGAACCGGTGGGATGGACCTATAGCTTCTCTTCGCGAGAATGCAACGGTGATGTGACGATGACGAGGTGTTGATGAATTAATCAGAAGAGCGAGAAGGGGAGACGTGTTGCGATATATCACGAGGAAATTAATGAAAGCCGTGATAGGAGAGTTGAAATACAATATAAACGGATGGAAGATGTCGTTAACCCTGTAAGGGATCTCGCAGCCATATGGTTACAACGAACTTTTAGATATCCTGCAACATTTTTTTATCAATTTTTTTTATAACAATTGCTTCAATATATTTTAATACATTCGTGTAAAGAAGGTTTGTAGGTATTTTTTATACGTAGTAAGAAAAGCATATTTTGAAATTGAAATATAATAGCGTGAACCTTACAGGGTTAAACGAGAGACTAATAATTAGTAAAAGGAATTTAACGAGAGCCCCTGACCTTGAATCGATCAATGACACAACCAGAAAAGATTCGACGCCGTTACGAACGGCCAATTGTCGCGAGCGCAATTGTCCGCGACCAACGAAAGCAATTACCGAGCCAACGCGAGCTTTACCCGTCAATCTCGAACCGCCGCTCCACCCACGCGCAGTCCTACATCCACAATAATTAAGCTCTCGTGCTATACGAAATTAGTCCAAGCCTCCGCTCCGTCCTCTCCGCAGAACCGCGTCCAGACGCCAACCTACTACCTCGTCTCCAGAACGAGCCAACGAACGGACGGGAAGCCCGCACGAAAGAGGGTGGGAGGGAGGGAGGGAAGCGGACTCCACGGCGCGATAATCGATGTGTGTACCGGCAAACGCGACAGTCGTTAGCCGCGCGTATAGGTATACGCATCCGTGCCTATATAAGGTACACTCTCCGTCGTAAATGCGTGTACACACGCACGGCCCCGCGACACGCACGACGAAACAGTCGTCGAAAGTACGCGTGCGAGCGCAGCGGTTTACGCGGTAAACCTGTTCGAGCCACTGCGCCGCCGCTGCTGCAGCCATCGCGCGAGGAGCGTGTGTGGCTGCAGGAGCTTTAATACTCTCCACACACGAGTGTGCGTTCCGCCACTGCCGAGGATGCGAGCGGTTCGAGTTTGTTTATTTTTTTGTTATTCCACTTCGATCGCCGTTATTTCGTCGCCTGTGAACTTTCGACCTACACTGATAGGCGCGGAGCGGAATGTGTGATCGCTTTATGTGCATATTATTTTACGGTAAAATAAATTTTCCGAGATTAGATACCTTACGTACTGAGAGAAAAGTGGGTGGTAAAGTCAACCATAATTTCAGGGTGAAACTTTCCTGGTTGATAGAATCATATTTACAAATAGACAGATCACGAATGCAGTTGAAATAACTTTCGTTAAGTGGTTATATAATAGTAACAATAATATTGTAGTTTATGATAACCGTGCACCAAAAAAGTAAATCAATAATATCACTGCATGGTAATGCCAACTAGGTACCTATATAAAAAAAAAAGGTTCAGGATATTTATCGACTGCATCGCAGGTTGATCTGATCGCAGCAATCGTAATCTATTGTTGTTATAACCAGAACTTCTCTGTTTAGAAGAATTATGGAATTATGGGTGGTGCTAAAATCGATCATGATTTCTAGTAAAATCATGGTTCTTTTAACCAGTTATTTTTCTCAGCATAGCTGTCTTTATCTCCTTCTTTTACCTCGTTCCTTTTTCTTTCCCCTCGAGAGAAACGGGGTGCTTTTATTTTACCATCGCTGAGGAATTCTAATTATTTCACAGACGAGACATTTAATATAATTCCCTTCTCTCTCCTTCTCTCTCCATATATCGACATTAGAGGAGAGAGAGGGACATCCTTACGCCAGACGAACGAAAGCAACCGCGCAGCCGCAACTCGTCGCGATTCTCGCATCCATTCCATTCGCGATGGACCGAAAGCGAAGAGGAAAAGGCAAACGGCCGCTGCACTCGCGCGCGCGCGCGCGAAGATCAATGGCACCGCGGCTGCTCTCGCGCGCGGTGGTTGGTTGCCGCGGCTTGTCAGCTACCAGATATCCACTCACGGATATATGTATATATATGTATGTATATATTCGCGCCCCGAGGGGGGGATTTATTTCGTAAATTTATGCGTTCTAGTTCGGTTCGCGCTATACAGTCGGAAGCAATTTACAAGTTAATAGGTTACTCGATTCGTTCCTATACACCTTCTCACCTCGGCTCCTCTCCACGATTTATTTCGGCCGCTCTACGCCCATCTAATTGCCTCGCGCCATTTCTCGTTCCTACGCGCGATCCTCCGCGGTTCGGCCCTCTCGTCGGATTATCTCTCTCCTCTCTCTCTCACACTCTCTCCCACCCCCCTCTCTTTCTCGTTGGAGAGAGGAGTACGCGCGGAGGGAACGGGAGAAAGGGGAGGGAGGTCGATCGTTCGTTCTTTCTCTCCCTCTCTCTCTCTCTCTCTCTCTCTCTCTCTCTCTCTCTCTCTCTCCTCCTTCTTTTCATCGTTTCGATTTTCTTTCCACTCTTCTGCACTGAGAAGAATAACAAGGTTAAGCTGACAAAACGCATCTAATAAAACATTTTTAGTTATCCTAATCGAAATACTGATCAGTTGAACCAAATATTTAATTATTCCGACCAAACGTTTAGTTACTCTAACCGAAAAAAGGTCAGTTTAACCAAGCAATTGGAGGATCCACATTTCACCTTACAAATTGAACAAATTTTTCTCCCACAATGTAGGTACCTACTTTTATATCGCGCACTCACCCCTGATATCTTCACGAGTCGCAAACCCATAAAGCGGAAGCGCGACGATCTTCCTCGACAAAATCATCACGACTGACCTTCGAAGGCCAATGACGGATTCGCGCGCGAGATCCGCGCCAACTCCTGATATCCGCGCGGCGCGCTGGTAAACGGCACACGATCTCATGTGGGCCGTCGCATTCAAAGTGTGAACGATGCAAATTTCGATTTCATGAGCGGAATTTTCAAGGAAGCCGAGAGATGGATGGAGCACGCGGGCGGCACCGGACAATACGAACCGTGTATTAGCATCTGGTACATAATTCAGCCGCCGTTGTCGCGCCTCCCGACCGTCGTCGTGAATGCCTTCTCATAGAGCTGGCAGTGGCTCAAGAAAGCGATCTTTCCCGCGCGACATGCGCGAAATTTCACCGCCCGCGCTCGTCGCTTTCCCACGGGGACGTCGACGGCCGAAGGAGCCGGTTAGAACCGATCGATTTCAATTGATATCGCAACCGTGGTCACGCTTATCATCCGCCGACGAGAGTGACTTAATCTCATCGCGTCCTCGTAGTCGACGATCCAAACGAGTTTCCCAATCAGTTCTACCTCCCCGTTTCGAATTCACCCGCGTTGAACACTCCGCGGTTAAATAAAGAGCCGCGTCCACCCCCTCGAATCCCCCCGCCACGCCGTTCTCCACCCCCGAGAAGAATCCCATCTCCCCGTTCGTCTCCCCCTCTCTCTCTCTCTCTCTCTCTCTCTCTCTCTCCACGCGCGTCATTGTCGTGTCGTCGGGCCTCGCGCGCGCGATACATTTTTCTCCCCCCTCCGCCGCTCGCGAGTCGGAGAGGCGCGCGTGGTATATGAAGCCTTTAACGCCTCGGACAATGCGAACTCCGCGCGCGAGGGCGGACAATGGTCCGCGAGAGAAAGAAAGAGGCGAGGGAAGAAGCGCGGGGTGGCGCGAGCGACTATTCATTTTCCGAGCGGTAGAGATGTCGAAGATAACCCCGCGAGAGCCTCTCCCGCTACCTGAAGAGCCGGGATAAGATCCGATCGCCCCGGCGCGGTGCGCGGTCACCTTCCAGCAGCGGCCTCTCCCGTCGACGGAGACTCGCGGCGGCGGAGTCTCTTGCGCGCGTTTTCGCGAGACGGTCGCTCCTGGCGAAACACTGTCGTTCTATCGAAATTATGAGAATCAGGGGGAAAGTCGTTTTTTGCGTCCACCGAGATAAATAATTAGGTTACGATACACTTGGTTATTACGACCAAGGCATTGGTCAGTCGAACAAAATATTTAGATATTCCAACGAAATATTCAGTCGTTCTAACGAGAAAAAAGCGGTCAATTTAACCAAACAGTTTGGTCGCCGTCTCCAAGATTTTGGTTCCGAATTCGTTTCTCGGTGTCGATTTACACTGAGAAAAAAAAAGATAAAAAAGTATTCTGTTAGAAGGATAATCTGAGTACGAAAGGTAAAATAGACGAAAAATTATCCTAAAGAAGGTTACATTTTAAACCCCGGAAGGATAATTCTTGATCAATTTTACCTTTCGTACTCAGATTATCCTTCTAACAGAATAATTTTTAATCTTTTTTGTTCTCAGTGTAAGGTAAAAACTGTAAATTTGTCCATGGTAGAGAAGAAAACCCCGAATAAACGGTCCGTTATGAATAAAACGTCTACCAATCCAGATCAGTCGAAAGACCATCGCCCTCTCGCGCAATTATAAATAAACAATTTCATCGTATCTACCCGGCATCGCGCCGTAAAAGGAAACCGGGATCCAATCGTAAAACTTTATTACGAGAGAACGCACGGGCCGAGCATTTTATTTCGCTCGAATTAGGCGCACGATTCGGAGCGTTTAATCAACCCCGCGTTACGCTATAACATGGTATAAAATACGCACTCGCGCGCGCGCGAGGGCCTCTTTCTTCCCGATCGTCCTGGAAACAGCGCGCGAGACGGTGAGCGCGCGGAGCGCCGCAGAAGCGCGGCGGGGGATTTGAATATTTCAGGCACGTTCGAGGGACGTGTGTTATAAATTTCAACGCGCTTTGCGAAATGGGGGCCGCCGGCGAGTCTCGCGCAATCGCGCGCGCGCGATTCGTGCGCGAGGTATACGTGTATCTCTCGCGGTTCGATTTCTTCTGCGTTCAGCCGCGTCTCGAGATGTCACGGTCAGGACCTTTCCGAGGCCTCGAGGCTTCTTCCTCTCGGCGAGGAGAAAGAGCGGAGGGAATTCTCGAGTGAGCGAGAAGCGAGGGAATCGAACGCGAAGCTTCGGAGACCTCGACGTCGCCTTGGCACTCGCCGCTGGGAAGTCAACGCTGATCGCCGTTATCGAAAGACCCGGAATTTCGTCTTCGATCGAATTCCTTTCGCATCGCCGTTATAAATCGCGTTGACACTCACTCGACGCGATCGAAGTCGACATCCGCGTCCTGCCAAAACGCGCGTCGCCATTTCGGCACGACTGCAGCGTCGCGTATCCGCCCCTCGACCAGCGCAGCCACCACCACCACCGCGCGCGCGCGAATCCCCCGGAGCCCGAGACGCACAGCGTTAACGACGCGCGGCGTCCGCGAGGGAAAAAAAGCCGAAAATTTCCCAGCTGTTCCGGGTTATCTGCACGTGGAATCAAAGATGGCGACGGCCGAGCGGGGTTTCAACCCTTACTATCTCGCCCCATCAGCTCGCACCGCGGTACGCGCGCACACCAACCGATACCCATACCCGCGCGCGCGCGCGCACCACCACGGCATTATTATACGGCGTCCACACCGACGTGTAGCGCGCGTACCTGGTGGCCTCTTTGTTTCCCAGATCGTATCGAGAGCCTCTCTTTTTAGGCGACACATCTGTGAGCCGGAACTTCGGCTCCCATGGTTGCACCGTAAAAATGCAACATATCGTGCCAAAGGCATATGCTCTGCGCGCCCCCTACCCCCTCCTCCCTTTCCGCACGCGTCACTCTCTCTCTCTCTCTCTCTCTCTCTCTCTTGGAGCGTATACTCCCTCCTCCCTTTGTTCGGCGAAAAAGCAACGTACGCACGATATTCTCGACGATCGCCTCTTCCCGTCAAAATACGCGCGACACACTACGTTGAGTTCTCTCGATGGTATCTCTCTATTCTGGGGGACGGTAAATCGATACTTTTCTTTTTATACAGACGCGTATGGGGAAAAATATCAGCAGATCTGTCTTAATTGGGGGAACGTTGATTTGGTTACTCGTTCGATGAAACAATTCGGTTGTAATGATTAACAACTGTTTAGCGGAAAAGCTGTAGTGGATTCTAGCAAATTAGCAGTTTATGTATAATATTATAACTAAATTTGCGTTCCACGTACGCGACTACCGCAGTGTGCAAAAATGTATATTAAATTTAAGGCAAATTGTACATAAAGCTTGTTGACCGTTACGTGATTATGAAAATAAATATAGTTCCTTGTGTGAAATTTATAAGGGCAATTTCGTAAGGAAATATATGAATTTTCATAATCGCGTATCGAGAGAAAGCTTTATGCAAAACCACGTTAAAAATACAAACTCTTCTACGTAGTACGATTTAGTGAAATCCACCGCGAGTACCTACATTTTTTCCCGCAGAGAGTGCATAGATTTCGCATCGCTCGCACGATTCCAAAAAAAAATCACTCTACCTCAAGCGGCGCGCATACAGGTACGACCAGCCCGAAGTAATTCACCAAAGTGGTCTAGCATCAATCACAACCCCCGAAGCGAGCCTCCCCGGCAAATCGGGGACAACCGGTAATCAGGGATGCGCAACCAAATCGCTGCATCAATTTTTAACCGAACCCGCGCACTCGGGGGAGATGTATATTTCCTGCGCCGGTATAGCCGTGACAATGGAATCCCTCTTGACCCTGCCACCCCTCCCCCCCCCCGCTCGCTCGCGCGTCGCCTCTTCATCCCCCGGACGCGCGCGTTTTTCCCGCGGAAATTATAGGCTTCCAGCGAGTTACCGCGCGTGTTTTCCCTGCTATTTTAAACCGATACATATTTTATCGGCTCGCCACCGCCACGGTAGGTGCCCCGTATGTGTGTACACGGCGGGAGCGGGGTGCGTGGGTGCGCTGGGACGAGCGCGAGAACGAGTGAGTGATGGGTGGGCGGGCCAGTTCGTCACCGCGTCGCAACGTTTGTGCCACATTCGGTGCGCGAGTAGAACGCCGCCGCCGAGGAAATTCACCGCGGTGCGGATTGCTTTTCCCGCGCGGATGCGGCGAGGAGGACGAATTCGGCGAAAATCGAATCGAAGGGTGGGAAGTGTCGGGATTAAATTTTCAGGTGCGATGGGCCGAGGGAAACCAATGCAATACACTATGAAAAATGTGTATTAAAGATACAATTGTATATAGAGCTTTTATCCAATACGCGTGATTATGAAAATTAATATACGAGTATTCCATTATGAAATTTATAAGAGCAATTTTATAACGAAATATATGAATGTTCATAATCCCGTATTGAAAAGAAGCTTTATATAAAAGTATATTAAAAATACAAATTGGTACAACAGGACTATCAATCCGAGAGATTCCTAGTTTTCAAAAAATCGATATCGGTAGACCCCCGTATTACGTTTAAGAGGCCGACACACCCGTCTGGAAAAGTCGCGGCTGCAAAGATATATTTCCAACATGGTGCATGAGAACCTTCTGTATTTTCGTCATCACACTTAAAAAACATAAATCTAGGGCCCTGTAGAAAACGAAAACATACATTTTTTTGTTGTAATCAATCGGCGACTTCAGAAATGTATGTTTTTCTTTTTCTACAGGGCCCTAGATTTATGTTTTTTAAGTGCGATGGCGAAAATACAAAAGGTTCTTATGCACCATATTGGAAATATATCTTTGCAGCCGCGATATTTCCAGACGGGTGTGTCGGCCTCTCAACTCCCGCGCTCCGACTTTTCCCTCTAAACAAAGACGCGCGCGCGCGTGGGTGCAGTTCGCAGGCCGCGAAAAAAAAAGCGAGCCAGGGAACCCCGCGAATACACACGTCGTCGGCTAAATATGTTAACCTGCTGACTCACATGCAGTCAGATTTTCAGGAGCGAGAACAAAACTGTCTTGATCAATACAAAAGTTCTTGTGTGACAACGGATTTTAACACAATAGTCGTCAGTATTTGTCTAACCTTTTCTTAAATAAAATGTACATATGTGAATTATTTAGTCTAGTTTAGCCATGAAGTTGCCGAGTATCAAAACATCTTAAAATCGCAAGATATGGAGTTAGCAGGTTAACACATTTAGCCGACGACGTGTTTTACAGTCGCGAGACGTTCTCGGCTGCCCGATAAACGTCACGAAAGAAATAAAAAATATAAGATAGAAGGATTCGCAGGTTGAGCGGCGTGTCGAATTTCCGAGCCGTGTCTCCGGGGCAAAAGCAAAAGTCCCATTAAGGGGCGTTCGCCCCGGTTCGGGGGTTGGGAAGGATGAATCCGCGACTCCCCCTGTACGAGCCGCTCGCACGAAGAGCGTCGCAGTGCCAATTCCAGAATTCGATTTCGCGCGCTCGCTCGCGTGACGGAATCCGCGCGGCGATCGCGCGACGGAAATCAATTGCCGATCGAAATGAATATCGTATCCCGACGGGGTCCGCTCCTTATCGCGGCGCCTAATTAACGAGATACTCGCGCACGTGACCGCGGCGTGCCCGAGGAACAGGTGCGGCTTACGTGATCGTCCGACACCGAGTCGCGCTCGCGTAAGCGCGCTCGATGTGATTCCGCGGGCTCTCCTTATCTCCCTGGCGCGGGGGGCGTCACGATTTTTCCTCTTAAGGTTGGATTTATTCGCGCTTGGGCGATCATCGTTGCTGCGCATTTAAATTACGCAGCTCTCAATTACAGTTCTTCTGGACTGGAGTTCGATAAGTTTGCGCGGGAGAGTGTAGGGGCGGTGGTCGATAAGGGGTTGACAGGGGTGTTCAGTTCTTTGGCTTCCGCAAAACTGAGAAAATCTTTGATCACGACTTCACGAGTATCAATACCCTCGATTTTTGGGGCAATAGCCGCGTCTGAATTTATTTATTTCGCAATATCATCAAAGTATCGGTAGATAAGTAAATGTGGACGCGCGATTACCATCCGGAAACCAAGATCAGTAATGCTCGTAAACTCGTGATCATACTAACGATAGCTGCGAGGGCCTAAAATGTTTGATTGAGAAAATCCTTGTTCGAAAAATGCGACAAACCGCAGTAGCCAATGACGATTTCACTGACACCGATGGGACCTTTGACTGATTCTCACGCCACATGACACGTTTCATCGCGACTCTCGAGATGTCCGTCATCCACGCCGGAAAGAGAAAACGGACTCGCCGCTGCGAGCGCGAAATTAAACAAGCACAGCTCAGGTACTCACCAGGCGTCGTTTGGGCTTGATCAGTGGTCGATTCTGCCCGTTCATCTTGTAGTAGAGTCCGCAGGCGTTGCAGAGGTAGTGTCCAGTGCCGTCCCGCCGCCAGAGAGGCGTCGAAGTCGCTCCGCAGTTCACGCACTCGCGACCCTCTGCGCGCGATGATATCGCATCGGGAAGGAAATTCGAATTAGCGTCATCGTCCGGTCGATCGTCACGCGAGTGGCGACTCGCGACGATGCGACGAGGCGTTGAAATCGGTTCGAAGGTATCGAACTGCATTTTTGTCCAGTCTATCGTGATTCTTTTTTTAGCGAGAGAAAAATCATGTTGATCCGCCGACCGGATTAATAAAACGAATAAACAGTCTGCTTCGATCCGACTCGGCGCGCCTCGCCGAAGTGAACGCGCCATCGACGAAAGCGGCGAAAACGACGGAGAGAGCCCTCGCGCGAGCCGGAAGCTCGGCAGGGCTCGCCCCTCGATTTCCGAGGTAACACACTCACAGGGTGGTGATGGACGTCTCATGCGTGCGAACATACCGTTAAGCGATTACCAGAGCAAAAGCAGAATCTCTCGTAGGACCGGGCACATGTATAGAGGCGGTAGTAGAGGAGCCATGGGAAGAGTCGACCTTGCACCGAGGAAATAAGGGGTCATTGAACTATTACGTCACGCTGAAATCGGCGCGCTCTCAAAAAATGTGCGCTTACTGCAAATGAAATTCTATTCGCGTTGCGTGTAGAATCTTCTTGCGGCAAGAAGACAGTGTTTTATTTGCAACGAATAGAATTTTATTTGCGGCAAACGCACATTTTTGAGAGTGCGATTTTGAACCACCTTCCCCTTCCCCGTTCTCGATTAATATACGTCAACATTTTCAATCCTCCCTCCTCAATGTATCCAAATTATACAGGAAGATAGAGAATAGCGAAATAGACGTCAAGTTAACCGACGAAACGAGACTCTCCATTATCACAAATCATCACAAAAATGTCCCCCTTTTCCACCAGCGCTATAACGTAATAGTTGAACGACTCCTGACATATGTATAGCTAGTGCCAACAAAACCTTTCTTAAATCAAGAACGCCATAATTTATAAAATTAAAAAAAATACAGATTATTCTCCTGATCGAAGAATACGTTTGCCGGGGCAAGAAATTCTTCCTGTGCGAAAAAAAAAACCATCACTCGGGCCTATTGAATATTTCCTCGTATAAATAAAACCCTTATTTGATCCAGCAATTACATATATCATATTTTTGACTGACGAAACAATTTTTTTTGGCACCAACGATTATTATTTCTCTCAACTTGCAGAAGTATACAGAGAGAGAGAGAGAGAGAGAGAGAGAGAGAGAGAGAGAGAGAGAGAGAGAGGCAGAGCAATACCACAAGGATCACGGGAAACGGGGGATGAGGGCGAGTGAGGTACGCGCGGTGAGACATTCTTTGTGTTCCGACGGAAGGGAGAGATCGGATCGTACGTTGCACATGGGGTTGCGGAAAGAGTATATATCTGTTTCTTCTCGAACCGTGATCCGCGCGACTTGCGCGTGTCCTCTCCACCGTCCCTGCATCGTCGCCGCAAAGTCGCAGCACGTGTGGAATTGGTTTACGCGCACGTCAACCCTCTCTCCGGGGTACGAACGGAGAATTAGACAGTCCGAGCGAGAGCGAGAAAGACAGAGCTTCGATCGGATTGGCTCCGACGGTTAACCGCGGGTTTAACGCGTTCCTAATTGTTGTTTGGGCTCGGTTTAGCGCGGAACTAATTGGAGAACGCGCTTCCTCCCCGCCAGCGCGCTCCGTTAATTCGATTTGGGTTTTACTCGGATAGATTCGAGGGGGCGATAACGCGCGTCGTCGACCGCTCGGCGTTGCGAGTCGAGAGAGCCCTTCGCTCTTTTTTCTCCGGATCGAGGACATCGCCTCGTGCGGCGAACATCGTCCGCTTTTCCGCGTCGCGACGCGATTTCCGACGATGGATACGACGCAAGTATACGTTCCCTCGTTGCATCGCAATGATCCTCCCGCGAGAATAAGAAGAAGAGGCGAGAGGAGAAGCGAGAGGAGCGCGTGTAAAAGGCGCTATCGATCCGACGATTGGTATAATTGAGCGCCCGTGCGCGTTTATGAGATGGGCGGACAGTCGAACGGTAGCCCTTCAAAGCCGAGACGATAATAAATATAATACACCGAGCCGCGCGCGGAGCGAACGTGGCGAGGCGCCTCGACGCATCGGGACGCATTCGTAACCCTCGACGCGCCGCGCGGGCGAGCTCGTAATTGAATTCGTCCGGATCGACCGTTCGCACTGATCCCCCGCGGAAAATAATTACTTCCGGAGAACCGGAGCGGCTCGCAGTCGTGTTGCTGAGAACGGGGAAAAAAAAAAAAAACAACGCGAAACTCTTCCGGAACAAGGCGCGAGTCGTGCCGTCGACGCGCTCCAATTCGGCAGCTTCGAGCGAGACCTCCTCGCGCCGACTTCCGGCGCTCGAAATTTTTCGCGTCCCCGTCGCGCCTCTCCCTTCTTTAAGAGGATCCGCGCACCGTGGGAAAGCGCCGGGAATTGCGCAATAGACTTTTGCACGGTCCGCCGAGAGCCGAGAGTGCGCTGCGCTCGTCTCCTCCTCGTCGTCGTGTCGTTCAATTTTAACGCGCGCGCGACTTTTTCTTCTTTTCCAACCGAGGGTCGCGCGAGCGCGCCGACGTACGCGCACACCTCTCGTCCCCGTGTCGCAAGCCATTTAATTAGCAGGCTTCTGGCCGGCGCGAAGTCTCGAGGGCCATTGTTCCCGGAATAAGGATTTTTACCGCGGCACAGCGTCGAACAATTACCGCAATCAGCGTATCCGGCATTTTTCTGCAGCGTCTCTCGTCCGTCTCACTTCACCCGCGGCCGCGCGGACGACGCGCCGCGCCTCGAGCGCGACGACCAAAGCGGCGTGACGCCGCGGATTTTCCAACGATTCGCCGAGGGGAAAGCGAGTTTCTCCCGCGAGCGAAAATTCGATCGCCCCTCGGTTCACGCGCGGATTCTCCGCTACGGCCGCCGATGCGTCGGGAACGGGGAAGCAGATGCGGCTCTCTCGCGCCGCGCGAAAAACGTGGGTCGTCCAGGGGGAATGTTTGCTGTGAAAAAACTTGTAGCCACACCACATCGAAAAAATCAGTGCTCTCGCGTGTTTCGTGTCGTGCGCGCGCTCCTTCTGGTGGGTGCCACTCAAAAAAAAAGGCTCAGTGAGGCAAAATACAAAGTCTCTCTCTGCGGTGGGTGTCGTCCAATCGGTCCGAACTGATATAACGGCGATAATGAAAACGAGGCGAAAAAGTCGAGATTTCTCCGTGAAAAAAAAAATGGGTGGGGGGAAACGGAACTAAGGATTAATCGAAAGAAAATAGGAGGAAAACCGTGAAGAACGTGTTATACCGTAAGCGTCAAGACGGACCGCCACAACCGAAAGCTCTCGCAAGAGGAAATAAAGAAACCCAAGGGAAACCGTCTAACCCGAATCGGCGTTCGCGCTGTCGAGTCCTCTTCGGGGTTCTCGACGACGCGAACCGTGACGACCGACGAAACCCAGAGAAAGGACGCCATTCCCGAACACCCGTGAAATGAAGGTCGCACGGAAGATCCAAAACCGAAAGCCCCGAAGTAATACGCGCTAAAGTTGTATCGCCGTACATAGCGTGAACAAAAAAAACATTCCGGACAAGCTGATTTTTTCAGGGTTTGTCAGCGACTGTCTCCTAAGTGTAAAATTAGCAAAATCGGAAACTTTCCCCTTGGACTTTTGAGAAATAGGGGCTGTTTTTTGAAAATTATACTGAAATTGTACATAAGAGCATTTTCTCTATTACTTTGTCTTGCGAAAGCTGTTTATAAATTTATTATTTCCGGACTTAGCGGCCGTTTATTGAACTCCAATTCTTCGTGTACTGGGACGGTACCTCCGAAAATAATCAAGTTGCAAAAAAAAGTTCATGAGGAAAAGTTGTTTGTACATTTATTATGAACAACTTTCATAAGGGACAATTTGCTGAAAAACAAACTCTTCGAAAACCACCCCCAAGGGAACCCATGGGAAAGTTTCCGATTTTACTAATTTTACACTTAGGAGACCAGTCGCTGACCAGCCCTGAAAAAGTCAGCTTGTCCGGAATTTTATTTTTTTTCTCAAACGACAACTTTACTGTATTAAGGAAACAGCACCCGTCGTCCCGCGTCGGACCGCGAGAAAGCACCGTGAAACCGTCCGACGAAGAACGAAAAAACAAAAAACAAAACAAAACAATGCACGAAACGAGGGAAGGAGATCGACGGAAACTGAGGTGAAACCGAAAAAGAAAGGTGGAAACGTGAACGAAAGAAAACAAAAAAAACCGTTAATCGGTCCCGCTTACCGGCGGACGTTCTGGACTTGTTCCTCGGCTTTTGCTGCTGCTGTTGTTGGGAACCGGGCGAGTTCGGGGCGTTCCCGTGGGATCCCAGGAGTTTCGCGTCCGGGCTCACTCCCGGCACCCCGGTGGTCGCGTGATGCGAGCCGGAAAATAGCGAGGAGCCGTTATGGGGATTGTGGGAGTGGTGGGTGGGGTACTGTAGGTGCTGGTACATGTTGTACGCGGCGGTCGGATCGTACTGGGAGCCGGAGGTGTGATGGGACGTCGCGTACGAGTCCCGGGGAGAGGTAGCGCCCTGATTCTGGTAGTCCTGCTGTTGCTGATTGGCGCTCGCCTGCTGGCCGGTCGACGTCTGGTTGACGGATGTCGTCGACTGGTTATTACCTTCTCGCTGCTTGACCTGGCCGGAATTCGATCCGTTGTGCTGGTGGGGCGGCGAGGACGCGCCGTGATGGTGGCCGAGCATGACGGAGGGCTTGACGTCGCAGGAGCTGCCCGAGGTGGCGCCGAGGGCGTCCTGGTGGTGCATGAAGGCGCCCATCACGGCCGCGTGGGCCACGGCCGCCTGGTACTCGCTGCTGCCGCCGCCGAGGCCGAGCGGACCGGTTGAGCTGTTGTTGTTGTTGTTGTTCGTATTGCTGGTGTTGTTGTTGTTGTTGTTGTTGTTCGTGCTGGAGGTGGTACTCGTGGTGATGCTGTCGGGCGTGGCGTCCTTCGGCGGTGTCGGTGGAAAGGAGAAGAGGTGATGGGGGGCGCCGCCGCCGTGGCTGGCCGAGGTGGGCGGTAGCGCCGAGCCAAGCGGACTCTGGGGCTTGTCCTCCGACGCGGAAGTGGCGCCCGTCGAAGCGGTCGTCGCCGGGAATCCCCAGGGTTTCGGCGTATCGGCGCTGGTGCCGGACAACCACGGGTGGAGAACCGAGCTGTGAAAGTGCGGCCTGCAGACCTGGCTGACCGGGCCGCTCGCCACGCCGCTGCCGGACATTCTACCTGAAACGACAACGGTGAGACGGTGGAGTGAGAATATCTCGAGGGTGAAGAATGATCGGCGGATTGATCGGTCGGCGACGGGGAGCTGTTCGCATTCGTAATCATGGTGTCGCTCAATTTTGTAATCAAAGTGTAATCGCGCTGTAATCAATGAAGTTTTACGTGGTTTCGACAATGAGGAACTTGCATGATCTTTTTTTATTGGCTTAAAAGACAGAGTAAAAAATTACAATTTCAACGGTATATAAACTTGTGGTGTTAACATGTCGGATACCCTCAAAAATTTTAGTTAAAAATGCAGCGTTTGAAAGAGCCGCGCAAACAGCGAGAAGCAATGTGTGACGTCACGCAAGATTAAAAGCGCTATCGGCCAATCGCGTACTGCGTTCTAGGGCGGGACGTAATTAGGAGCACTCTCGACAGTCATTGGTTGAAGTTGAGATTTAGCCAATGATCATCGAGTGTGTGACGTCACGCAACAGTAAAAGCGTCTAGGCAAATCATACTGCGTTTGAGGCACGATTAATTGATTCTTTTTCCCCAATATAGTTACATATTATTAAAAAATACAGCGCTCCCTCGTTTTTATAACACGATGGCTTCGTTCGGTAAAATTTGCAAGGAAAAAAAAAAGTTTCATGCAAGTTCCTCATTACTGACACACTGTAACCACTGATTACAATTTCACTGTAATCATTGAAATCATTTAGTATTCGTGAAGTCACCTTCGAAGGTAGCGGTGATCAGTGTAATCGTTGACTACCGAAATCAGTGTAATCACCGTGATAATTGCTTGCAATCGATTGAAATTTGCAATCAGGGTGTCACCCAAATTGAATGTGAATAGCACCTCGGTCGGCGAGAGTCCGTCTTCGCGGAGCCGCGACGCCAAACTCGACCGGGGCTCAAGGATGACGTGCGGAGGGGAGCATCGCCCGAGAACGCCCCGATTCGCGAAACGCCCTCCACCGCGGGCGCAGGGTGAACGAGCGAGTTTAATGTCGATCGTAAAAATGCCTAATTGCCCGCGCGTCTTAATTAAAACGCGGCAGGAAAGTGCGGCAGCTGTCGCGAGCTGGAAGCACCGCGCAATCTCACCGCGGTGACGATCGCGGCACGGGGAGCTCGACGCGACGCGTGAAGAGGGTTGCGCGGCGCGGACGTACACACGGGAGACCGTGATGCGTTTACGCGCGCGATCCGGCCGCGTGCGCGTGGTTGCGGCGTGTAATTAGTCGTTCATTAGGGACTTTTATTTCATCTCTGATGTCGGATTGCGAAATTCTGCGCTCGCTCGTGTTCGCGTGTACGTATAATATAACCGCGCGTGAACTTTGCCGTGTCTCTTTCCCATCGTATCGTATCACGTGAGCGAGAATACGTTCATTGTGGCTCTCAGTTCGACTGGTGTGAAGAATGTGCTTCGGTTTTCGCGACTGTCGATTTTCGTCCACCGGAAGCAGGCTTAATATACCGAGAGGAAAGTTGATGGTAAAATTTGCCATGATTGCAAGGTTGAATGTCTCTAGTCACTATAAAACCATATTTATGCGACCTATTTATGATTAAACAGACCGTGAATGCAATCGAAATAACTTTTGCTGCGTGATTGTAATAACGACGAATTTGTAGTTTATGATATCCATGTAGTGGTACTACGATTAAATTAACCACAAAACTAGATCAACAATATTACTACGTAGAAGTGACAACTATATTAAAAAAAAAAGATTGTGGACCAAATGACTTGGTTGCAAATCCTGGTCTCTCGTTACTATAACCAGAATCGCATTGCTTAGAACAACCATGGAATTACACGGAAAGAAATAAATCGTCGGATTTACAAAGTTTATGGTAAATTTCAGGACAACGCCAATTTATCGTTAGGATAACTACAATTTTCGTAAAAATTACAGCAACGCTTGCAACTTCCATACAAGTTTCTTTATAACTTTTACGAAAATTGTAGTTATCGTAACAATAAATCAGCCTTGTTCCGAAATTTATCGTAAACATTAAAAAAATGCTATATGATTTCTTTTCTTCCACGTATGATTAACGCCAAAATTGACCATGATTTCTGCTCGAATAGTGTTTCTTTCGACCAAATTGTTCTCCCAGCGTACAATCGACGATTTAAAGAGATCAAAGAGTACCGAAATTTCGCACGGGTCGTGCAGTGGCGAATTTTACGGCTCTCACGCGTTTGCACGGCCAGCCGTGTACCGGGTGCCGTCCATACGTATAGAAATACATGTCCCAACACACGGGCTGTGGGTACCAACCGCGTGGCGTACGACCAGGGCGACTACCTTCGCACGTACGACGTGCTCCGCGTTGGTACCTCGCTACACCACCCTACAGAACGTCGTACGTTCGTGTGGCCACGTCGAACACAACTACATACCATCCTCGCACGCGGAAACCGCCCCGGAGGGTTGGCCGGAGGTATAGCGCGAAGTTGGCCGAGCATCTAATCGATATATCGAGTGGTTCTTGCCGGCCTGCTCCGCCACCTCCACGGCATACGCTGATAACAAGACTGTTTTGCCAGTCCCGCTGAATTATGGGCATTAATTTAAGCTTAAACCCGCGACTCGACGTATTTCGCGTATCTCGCGCGGGAAAGCGCGCGTGAAAAAGCGACGTAATTTATCGGCGAACGTCGACGAGCGCGCGACGACTTTGCGCGCCGGACGCCCGACGGGAAACGGACACGCGGGGGTTGAACGCCCCCCATTTGACGCTGTTGCATCGAACCGAAATTTCCCTGTGTACGAATGGATCGGATAAAGTCGTTCGAACGGATAACGCGTCTCTTTTTCGAGCACTTTTTTAGATTGGACGCACACTGAGAAAAAGAGATTAAAAATTATTCTCTGTTAGAAGGATAATAATCTGGAGTACGAAAGGTAAAATATTATATAGATCAAAAATTATCCTTCCAGGGTTTAAAATTTAGCCTTCCTTGGGATAATTTTTGATCTATTTTACCTTTCGTACTTCGATTATCCTTCTGACGGAATAATTTTTTATCTTTTTTTTTTCTCAGTGCAAGCGGAAAGAGAAGAGAGCGTCTCGCAAATGTGTCCCGAGATCCCGCAAATTCTCCCGGCGTCACCTAGAGTTCGTTGCCACACCGCTACCCTCCCCCCGCCTCACCGTTCTCTTCCAGCCTCCGTGGTCCACCGGGGTCGGAAAAAAAAAGGAGAGAAGAGAAGAACGAACCGCGAGGAAAAGGTTTCGAGCGGGGAAAAAACAAACCAGAAACGCACACACACACACATCAGACCCAGCGGTCAAACTCGAGCATTCGACGAGCGCGCAATAAAAACGCCTCTCGGTACGACCGAGCCCGCGATATTTATTGCACTTTGCCCTTCCGTTAAGCCGCCCGGCCGCTCGTTTCGCGGCCCGTTTTTACGCAATTTCGCGAATTTTTCCCTCCCCTACCCCCGCAGCGGACGCGCGCGCGGCCCGACATAACTCTTGCGCCGGCGCGCGCTATCTCGGCGATATATTTTTGCCGGAGGGGGGCCGTTATCTCGCGCGCCGGATCGCGCGACGGGACAAACGAAAAGCGGCGCGGCTTGTCAACATGGCCGACGACTGTGCGCGAGGAGAGAGCGCGTCAGCTGCGCGCGCGCGCGCGCGATCCTTGTCTCCCCCGAGTTTTCGTCGAACCCCCGCGTGAAACGGGGGATGACCGCATCTTGGATGAGTCGCGCGGCGCAAGGAGGAGTCGGAGTCGACGCGAATCTCGGACGTGTCGACCGAGAAAGGATCGTTACCGCGATGCGGTTCTTACATAAGCTTGTCTACCGGTTGGCGCGACCACGTGACACTGGGCTCGATCGCGCCGGAGGCTCTCGCGTGCGAGGCGATCGAGGTGGAGAGAGATCTGCGTCCCTGCTTCGACGCGCGATCGCCGATCGTTATTTTCCTCTGTTCGTTTCGGAGGGGTTTTAACCCTGTATCTGGTACTGTAGCCTACGCGTAACACAGATTTCAAACACTTATTTTTCACTTATCTCTGAATAAAGGACTGGTAACGTTGCTTGTCTGAGAGCTACTAGTTCAAAATCACCGTTTTCATCGAGCCAGTGGCTTTTGGAATGTATATTAGGATAAAGTGGGGTAAAGTGGGGTGAGATGGCCAAGGCAGTTGGCCCCTCGTCGCCACGGAAAGTAATAGAAACGAGGTGCCAACCTCCCCGGCGATCTCACCGCACTTTACCCTGTGTTATATATGCTATATTTAGCAATTATACCAAGTTTCAGAATTTTTCTAAAGGTTTTTGGGGTATTGCCAGATACAGGGTTAAGACGGCTGCGAAGATAAGTACCTACTTGTGTGTGCAGTTTCCGGCGAACGTTACGGGAAGCGTTTATGCAACGAAACCGGCGACGCTGAGAGACTTCGTTGCATAAACGTTGGTTTCGCACGCGCAGGGTGCGAGAGAAACGTGTAATGGAGACTATTAACCGGAGTGAGACATTTCGTTTCGCTCTGATATTTCCGACGGGTTTTCGTTGTGAAACCGGAAGCGTTTCCGAGCGAATTAGAAACTGTCGTCGCCGCGTGACGACCGAGGGAATATCCGAAGGTCGTCGATCGACGTCAGTCGTTCGGACGCGTTCGAGAATCGTTCGACAGTCGCGTCCTGCTGCTAATCGAGAAATAATTACATCGGACGAGTAAATCTGCCCTCGTTTCCTTCGATACGATCGATCTCTCGCTTTGCCGGCGAAGAATACCCGGTCTCTCTGACTCGATCGACGCTCGTACGAACGACTCGAACGTCTTTCCAACCACCTGAAACTCCAAAATGCTCGCTCGATAGATTATGCTGCATCGTACAGCCTACACTGAGAAAAAAAAATTGATTAAAATGAGAAAATGCATCTGATTGAAAGAATTTAGTTGTTCTAATACAAAATACTCCGATATTTAGTTATTTCATGTTTAGTTATTCTGACTATACATCTATAGTTATTCTAACCAGAAAATTGTCAATTTAGCCAAACAGATGGAAGATTCATATTCACTGAACAGTTTGGTTATGATCTCCACACGAAGAGAAGAGTATATTAATCACTGTTATATCAGATAATAGATTTGAAATTTAGGAAAAAGTGTTGTGTTCATTGCTTTACCGTATGGACAACAGTTGCCATACATCTGGTAAACTTCACTGAACGTATGTCAATATTGTTGTCGTACGATAAAGCAATGAACGCAATACTTTCCCCAAAAGGTCAAATCTATTATCTGATACAACAGTGATCGATGTACTTTTTTTCTCCGCGCAGAATTTTGGTTAAATCCACCAAGTCATTTTTCTCGGCGCACGTCTATCGACAGGTACATCGAAGCGAACAAACGCGCGCTGTCGCGCCGCGCACGCGCGAATTCGTATACGGAAAAACGACAGAAGGAGAGCTCCCCCTTCTGCCCTCGGTCAACGATCGCGACGACGAAGATTGATCCGGCTACAGCCTCCGAACCGCGCCGCTCTCGCGCCTTTCGAAATCGGCGCGCGGAGGCGCGCCCCGTTGAATCCGGCGTCGGCCGCGGCCATATCCCCGAGAAGACGCCGACTCGATCGCGAGAGCGATCTCGTTAAAGAAGGCCGCGCAAAAAGTGCGCCGATTCCCAAGGCGCCGCGAGAAACGAGTCGCGTCCGATATGGCGCCGCTTTTCCGTGCCTTTAAGCGACCGCGCGCGTCTCCGGTGGATTTCTTTTTCGACGCGTCGCGAGTTCCGAGAGGCGACGAGTGCGCGCTGGATTCTCATAAATTGGAGGGAGAGACGGAAGGGAGGAGATCGAATCGAGGCGATTCCGCGCGGCGAATCGATCGCTCTGGCGAAGAGAAAAAAGGGCGCGTACCGCAATCGCGTACATCGGGGCACAGCTATCGCGCCCGTTACACCCACCGCGCGACGAATCCCCGCGAGTGTGCGTCCCACGCGTAGGTACACGGACGTCGAGTACGTGTGAGCGTGCGTAATTCGCATGAATATGCATGCGAAATGTAGATGCGTACTTGTGGCGTCGTTATATCACGTCTCGGATGACGATGGCGCTCGTTAACATCTGTTCTTGCCGTGGCACGGCGATTCTCCTTTTTTCCTTCGCTCGAATGTAGCCGATAGGTACTCGCGCGTACTTTCAACCGGGATTTCGTTTGTGGGTTAACGGCTGCGTGGGATGAATTTTCGAGCATTTTTTCAAGTATCACTATCGTCTTTTTCGATCGGATAAGGTATTTCTCTTCTTTTCCCGATAGAGAAATCCTTCACTGAGAGATAAGGTTTAATTGAATACGAACCTGATGGAATAATTTATTTGAGATAAATAGGAATTTATTCACATCGAACAAAAGTCTATTTGAATTTGATAAATGTTTTTCATGTCTTTTTAATCGAGTACGAACCTAGCATCTATTAAATTTAAATAGACTTTTGTTCGGTTTGAATAAATTCCTATTTAGCCCAAATAAATTTGTCTATCAGGTTCGTGTTCAATTAGACACTTTACCTGGGTTTCTTCTTCGCTTTTTATGATAATTCTAATTTTTGGCGGACTGAGAATTTTCTCGATCGCAGCATCCGTTAAAAGTATTTAAAATTGCGACAACACCTCTTCGCCCGGAACAGACGGACAGAAACCGAGTGGACATCGAAGACAATCGCGATACCGGGACGACGATCGCGATAATTTATCGTGTGACAATTTCCTTACAATACGTTATTATGCTAATCCAATCGATTAAACTACCGGCTGGTCTATCCCGTTATGCAAATCACGGTCGATGGTATACGGCAGCATGAGCGCGGCGCTGCAGAAGTTCTTAAACGTTTCTCTCCCACCCATCTTTCCCTCATTTGCCGTTACCGATAGCGATTAAAATCGTAAATTATCCGCCGCGCATTGTGCATGCATTTATTCGCAAAGGAAGCGAAGCGAAGGACTTCTATTGCATTTCTGTTGCGCAAGTATAGCGCTGCCTCCCTTATCTCCGTTCGCGTTAAATTTACACATGGAAAAATAGAAGCCACACAGAGAAAAAGAATTAGTTGGATGTACTGAAAATTACTTGCGGGATCGCGAGCAATTATTTGCTTATATCAATGAAATCTTTTGATACGTCAGTTTCCTTGCAATCGCGTGAAATAGTACGTGATTGCAATATATCTAATATAAAAACACATCGAATTGATGTAAATAAATAATTACTTGTGCGACCCCGCAATACCGTCTCCATAGTTGTGGTTACTAACAATTATTTATTTACATCAATTTGATTTTTTTTCTCATATTAATTAGATATTTCTTCTTTGCAATCACATGCTATTCCACATGATTGGAAGGAAGAAGATGCATATTTAATTAATGTAGTAAAAAATTGCATTGATATAAACAAGTAATTACTTGCGACCCCGCAAGAAATTTTCAATAGATCTAACTGATAATTTCTCTCTGTGTAGCAATTTCTATCGGTCCCCCAAGAAAAACGACTAATTACTGTGTAATTCTGTAAAGCTTCCTGGACACGAAATTATATTTGTTTTCTGGTCAAACTGACGAGAGAGAAGTACAGATTTAAATGAATCCATACCGAGTGACACGAGAATGTCAATTTATCAACGGAGTGCATTTCCATCGATCTTTCTCCCAAATAAAAGCGCGCCACGTCGAATTTAAACAAACCCCGCGAACGAAAATGCAACAAATTACACACCGCCCCCCTTTCAACGCGTTACGCGCCCCATCGCGACCGCTTCAACCCCCGTCCGCGCATCCAACGCTTCCTCCCTTCACCCGCGAACGCGTTATCGAAAATCGACGCGGCCGCCGCGCTCGCTCTGAAAAAACGCCGCGCACTCGTTCCGCAATCCGCTTGATTAGCGATTCGCGCGCTCGCACGGAGTAGCGCGCGCGCGCGCCGCGACGCCCCCATTCAACGCTCCGACATGAAAGGCCACGGCGCGAGCTACTCAAAATAATTGGGTCGCTCTCGCGCCGGAAAAGTGAATTGGTCCTCGCGCCGGATGACGGATCGTCGGCGCGAATCAAAGGAACCCCGACGCAAGGGTGTCGCGTCTCGCGGCTTCTGCCATTTGTATATCCGGCGCGACGCGCGGTGCCGAATCGGTTCTCCCCGCGCGGCGCGGAGGAATTTTTTCTGGATCCTCGGCGCGGTTCTCGCGCGCGCGCACGCAGCTCGTATAAATTGGATGGTCGAACGCGCGAGTCCTTGCCTCATCCTCTGGCGTCTTTGAGCGCGCGCGCGCGCGCGCGGGATTAATCTCCGTCAAACGCCGCACCGCGCCGATGGGTTACCGTCTCGGGGGAACGGCGTGCGAGCGAATCCGCGCGGCCAACCGACGAACCGGATGATCGGGAAGCGAGAGAGTTCGGGGCGAGTGAACCGCCTTGAACCTCCGCGCGGCGACGCTCGTGCGCACCTTGTAATAAAATCCAGAGGGAGCTTAAGTATAAACCCGCGCGCGCGCTTCGTATACGTACGCAAGATCGCACCGGGAGAAAATACCGTCTCGTCCGAGTGCCCCCAGAGCTTTTCGGTAATAACATGCAATCTCCGCCCCCCTCCCTCGCCCCTCTATCGCTCGGTTCCTCGCTCTCGATTCTTTCGCGCACGCGAGACGATCTTTACCCCAGTTATAATATTCTTCTCGCGGTAACGAAATCGCGCGGGTACCTATAGATACGTGTAATGCGGCGCCCGCTCGCGCGGCCGGGAATCTTGGGAGCCCCCGAAGCGCGAGACTACACACACATGTAGGTATTTACTCTTCGATGTAGACACGTGGAATGGAATTCGAGATCCAGGGAAAAGTTTCAGTGTCCTCTAACGACGTCGATCGACGATAGCGATTATCTCGACAGCTGTTCAGTTTTCGGCCAATCTGGTGATGAGCTTTTCTGTAGCTCGCACTTTGATCTACAAAAAAGTTCCTGCACACATCCGCCGAAAGTTCACCGGTAACGAGATAATCTCCGTTAAAATGAATACCGCTTCATTCTCGCATCGACTTCCATTATCTCTCTCATTGCCGAAATTCCAAGATACACGCTCACGAGCGGAACAAAACAAGGTACCAATTGAAGCATAAATCCCCGTCTACGTATTCCCACCGCTCGATTCGATCCGACTTCATCCGAAATGAATCATCCGCGCGCGAGAAGGAAGAAAGCGAGAAGCGACGGATGCGTCGAGACAAGCAGAACTACTGCAACCTCGATAACGTGAAGCTGTGGAGGAGCCAGCAGCAGCAGCAGCAGCAGCAACAGTTTCACGAGAGTCCCTTCGACTTGGCTCCGCCTTCGCTCGGCGTGTGCATTTGCGCAAGATGGCGTCCTCCTCTCTCGCAAGTCGCGCGTATGTATATAGGCGCACACACGGCGAGGGGGAATTTACACGCGTGCATCCGTCCTCCTCCACCTCCTCCTCGTCGCCGTCGTCGTCGCGCTATACGCGCGGCGCGCCGAACGTCGTGCCGAGGACGACGCGGTCGAGAGAGAGCATGTATACCCGAGAGGATGCGAACGGCGCGCGTTGCCTTGGACACGCAGCCGGGTATACCCCGCTGCAGCATAAAACGGCAGCGTATTATAAAGCTCCCCGTGGCCTGCAATTACGTATGCACCTCTCTCAGACCCCGTGGCTTCGCGGTTGGCTGCGCTTCCTTCCTGTCTGCCGCAACCACTGCCGCGCGTCGTGTGTGTACCTATACCGACTGTTATCCCCCCCCCCCCCACCCCACCCCGCGATACTCCTTCTCCTTGTCTTTATCACATTTTGATTTTCATCGGAGCGCCTATCCCCGACGTCACTTCCCACGCAGCGGCGAGGATATCGTGTATACGCGGTAAACAATTGTGCGGCGTGGACCTATGTAGACCACTTTTGGTGTTAAATAACAATGGTATTGCTTGATGACACCAGATGTGTGGTGCATATAGCGCCTATACACAAGAAAAGCGACGCAACTCAAAAAATTCACTTTTCTCGATTTAGATACAAAAGCTTGTGTCTGAATGCAAGTTAAAGCCATATGTTACGTTTTATAACGAAAAAAACCCAGATATTTTACAGATTAAACAGTATATAGGAAGGGTTTAATAGTTTTGCAAAAACTTTAAAGGCTTCTCATGTGAAAGCATCGATTGGATTTAATAGTTTTGCGAAAACTTTAAAGGCTTCTCATGTAAAAACATAAATTTGGAATTGTGTCACTTTTCTTGTGTATAAGCTATAGGTCTGCACGGGTGAAATGGTTTTAAAAATTAACAGTTCCTTTTTACTGTGTACCATCTGCACTGAAAAAAAAATTGCTTCATTCAACCATTAGTGATGTTGAATACAGTGAACCTCGAGGTGTAATTGTTTCAAGTAGATATTCACTCGTTTCAACTTCAAATTGGTTGCCTCCGCTCTGTGTCGACTGTCACCAAAAAAGAACAAGTATCTTTTCCGTAGATATCATTATAGAATATCGTATAACTCGTTGCCGTGCGAGGAAAAGTCATAAGTCACATCATCAACAACAACAAGGACTTGCGGTGTTTCTTCGTACAGCTACCGAATTACGACGCTTTTCAATAACAGTGAAAAGATACGTGCTTTTTTCTGGTATCACAGTCGATGTATTTTTCCTTACAGTTTTTTTATATTCAAACAATTACGCCGTGAAGTTCGCCCTATTCAATCTCACCGACGACTGAGTGAAGCAATTTTTTTTTTCCAGTGCAAGCGAACGTCAAAACATTCAGACGCGCTGAATTCGCTTTCTATCTCTCGCGATGAAAGACGCGACGGCACCAGAGCGCGGATCTCGCGCCGAGAAAATCATCAGACGCGGCTAATAGGAAGCGCGGCACCGGGCAAAAGGGCCGTTAAAGAGCACCGAGGGAGCTACACGGCGCGCGGTGTCGTCCCGTCGCCGCGACTGCGGCCGCAAGAAACTATCGCGTCGACGAGAGCGCGCTCCGAAAGATTTCATTCTGATTAGGACAGCAGTTTTTTGGGCCGCTGACTAACAGAGGCCGGGGTATGATCCACGCACGTCGGCACGAATCAGGGATATCGCGTTCCGGGCCCCGAGAGATCTGCCCCGCTGTATCAAATTTCATACTCCTCGTACGCTTTTCGGGACCTCTCTCGCTCCTCTCTCGCTTTTCTCCCTTTTTTTCCCCCTTTCTTCGGCCCCCGCCGCCCACGTATTTTTCATGCTTGGCCAGCGGCGGGGAACCGCTATCGAAATACTCCTCGTCGTTGCGCGCGAGGTGCAAAGGTCGGTCGAAACGGAAAGTCATTTGCCAGGTGTCGAGTATACGCAACCTATATGCCCCGCCGCCGTCGCTGGCTCGACTCCGAAAAACGACGAGGAGAGCCGGGCGAGACGCTTGAATGCCGCTTATCGGCGAGTGCAACGCGCGAGCGCGATACCAGTACAGTCCAAGGCACTTGTCCGTTTTACAAAAAAATCGATGAGGGTATAGGGTGATTTTTTCAGGGCTGTTTAAGAGTAATCTTTAGAGTACCGAACCAAAAGATCGCACTCGAAATCATCTGGCGTTCGGCTCTAGAGGCTTTTTTGTTATTTTATTATTATCATTATTTTGTCGACAAAATGACCTTAACACTAGAACTACCGAATGGTCGCGCTTTATAAGACGGTCGTTTTGGCGGGTGATTATCTCGTTATCCGTGGATTTTTCGTCCACACTGCTATAAAACTTTCTTGTAGACCGAAATGTGCTCTACAAAAAAGTATTCTACCAATTTTGACAAAAACCTCACGGGTTACGAAATAATTGAGGTTGAATGGAACTCTGAATAAGACACCGGTCAAATTGACCGGTTGCGGTAGTTCTAGTGTTAATAAAAGTTGTAGATAATAACATTCTGACCAACTTTGCCTCGTGACTTTTTTCCCTAGCTATTTTAGTTTAGGCGCTACGGCCATTTTTGTGTAGAAATTCGCCAGGGCCGTCCCGGAAAAGGGGGACGTTTTCAGCCTCTCCCCAGGGCCGTACTCTTTTCCCGAGACGGTCCTGGCGAATTTCTAAACACAAAAATAGCCGTAGCGCGTAAACTAAAATAGCTAGAAAAAAAAGTCATAAGGCAAAGTTGATCAGAATGTTATTATCTACAACTTTTTTATTGAAGTCATTTTGTCGAGAAAAAAGAAATAATAATATAATAAAAAAGCCTCTAGAGCCGAACGCCAGATGATTTCGAGTGTGATCTTTTGGTACGGTACTCTGGAGACTACCCTTAAACAGCCCCGAAAAAATCACCCTACCCTCGTCGATTTTTTTGTGGCATAGGTAAAAATGGATAAGTGCCTTGGACTAGTAGGTATACCGCGTGTTTGGTTCGACACACGCCAGTGAAACGAATTACGTATCGGTCGGTGCGCCCCGTCCGCTGTTATTTCCTGGAATTCGGTGGTGACACCGATAACCAAGATCCGAACCAAATAAAGCTATTGATCTGAGAATCGTCGGTTATTTTATTAGCGGTCATAGTGACAAACGCTCCGATATAGTTTCGATACTCGTCAGCTTTTTTTTCGAATAATAATTAAGGAAATAAACGCAAGCAGTAGCATTTGGTTCGGATCTTCACTGTCGGTGTTAACACCGAATTACAGGGAACCAGTGCGGATGGTGTGCACCGATCGACATGCAAACCGTTGCACCGACGTGTATTAAACAAAACACGGGCTATATCTCGACGCGTGTTGAGCTTGAATGTACAATAGCATCGATACGCGTTCACCGAGCGTTTGTTACGATTAAAAGTGACCCTTTGATTAATTGGCTTGAGCACTGCGCGGTGGACAGAATTGCACTTTTCATGCGGGTAGGTAACAGCAACTTCATACCTCGGCTCTGAATAAATACGAATAAACGCGTCTTGCGTAATAAACACAATAGGCAAATTGAAACGTGTGCGATGTATAATTTAACGAAGAAATTTTTAAGCGAAAATAAACAGTAATCGATGCATATCACGCGCATGATCGGGTAACGAATATAATCGCACTCTATTCCTCCTGCAATATTATCCCTCCCTCTCTGGAGTGACCCCGACTACTCGATCTCCCCTCCAAAGACGATCGCAAAAATCATCTAGAAATTTGGTATTCATCGGTGCGTGTCTACGGAAGTATATTTATGCGCGACAGACGGAACGAACCCTTTTCCCTGCACCCTGGCCCAACATGGCCGCGACCTCTAGCCGATTCGACTAACGCGCGTACGCGCATTTATCGTATAAACGAAACGCAACGCGAACCCCGCATCGCCTGCGGCAACGACAGAAACCGGAAGAAATATAGAAGAAGCATCATCATCAGGTACTTACTGTGAGCGTAGTGCGCGGCTGCGGCGGGGTGATGTGGCGTCGGCGCGGCGTGAGGGTAGTAACCCCTGTAGTCGGGGGTAGCGACGCCGGCACCCCCGGCGCCCGACGACGGTTCGTGCGTCGGCCTCGGCTGCTCGTACCACCTCACCGCGCTGGATTCGCTGCTCATGTCCATTCTGTCTAGAATTTTCGCGGTTTCCTCGCGTCGCGTGGTCGCACGACGAGAAAGTGGGGCGGGTAGAGAGAAGGGGGGGGGGATGACAGAAGAGAGAAGAAAGGGAGGAAGAAGAGAGCACACCGGAGAGAATGAGAGAGAGGACCTAAGCGCGATCGCACCCCTGGCGGCGAATCGTCGTTACGACGCGGAGAGTCGCTCTCATAGGTTCCTTCCCGATCGGATTCTCCGGAGGTCCTTCCCTTCTTTCCTTCCTCCGTTAGCCCGCCGGCAGGGGGACCTCTCGCGGCTGCTGCGATCGCTCTGAAAAAGAAAGAGGAGGGGATTTGATGTATGAGAAATATCAGATGTACGCGTGCGAGATGTGTGTGTGTGTGTGTGTGTTCGCGTGTGTAATACGTTAAGGGTTGTTTTTTTTTAAATATATATATTTTTTTCCAGGACTTTTGGTACAACGGCAATTGCTTCGATCCCAATTATCTCGTAATCCGTGAGCTTTTGGCGTAAATTTGTAGAGAACTTTTTCAAAGATTACGCTACGATCTGCAAAAAGTTTTATATCGATGTCGGCGAAAAGTGCGCGCATGTCGAGATAATCATGATAGAAGGCGTTTCACCGTTTTCCTTATTTAAGAAACCACTGATAATCGATGATAAATTATCGACGACCCGTCAATTTAACGACGCATACGGGAGCAATCGAGAAACGATATCCTTCCCGGAATATATAACTCCCCCGCGCGAACCAGGAAGAATCCTAGCACGCGCGCGCGCGCGAGATTTCTCGAGATACCCGATCGGCGTTCGATATTCGGTGGAGCGGTCAGGGATCCGCGATCGTATCGGGGTGCATCGTATGCGCAAGGTATTTAGAGAGCCACATGATTTCCGATCGCCCACCAATCTCTCTCTCTCTCTCTCTCTCTCTCTCTCTCTCTCTCTCTCTCTCTCTCTCTCTCTCTCTCGTGCATATTACGCGCAAGAAAGTGAGCCTTCGAAAGGTGATCGATCGTCGTTTCGTATTAATCGATAGCTTCGTATAAAAATCGCGCGGCGCTAGGATAGGTACACTAAGAGAAATAATTGCTGGTGCCAAAAAATGTTTTCTTCGATCAAAAATATCATAATTTCAGGACCAAGCTATGATTTTCTTCGTGCAAGAAAATATTTGACAGGCTCGAATAGAGGAGAGTTGCCTATATTGAACCGATACCTAAATTGAACTTCCTGGCTTTTTAAGTGAATGAACATTTCCACGTCATCTATCAGTAGAAATTCAAACCTTAATACCGGTCAGTATGCCTACAAAAAGAGATACATAAGATAAGAGATTTTAATTTTCAACCCCCTTAAAATTTTTTCAATAAAACTTTCGACTACCCTATTTGATGTATTTTTTTCACGCTGATTCCGAAAATGGCAGATATACTGACGATATCTCAAAGGAAATATAAGGGTAGGTATCGGTGATTTCATGTAGGGGAGACTGTTGTACCTTGAGGATAGTGTACCTTGAAACGACAGATCGTATTTATGACAGATATCGTCATCTGTCAACTCAAAATTCGGGTATAATCTTCACTTGCTTGGCCTTCAGTAGTACATTCATGTTTCACGCGTCACATACGTATTTTGAGGTTGTGAAATAAGGTACAACAGCTTCCCCTACCAGAAAATTATTTTTCTTCACGGAAAATCATCGATATTTCGGTCTTCCTTTAAGATATCTCCTCGATGTATCTATAACTTTCGTAATCAATGCAAAAAAATACATAAGATAGGGTGGTCGAGAGTTCGATTCCAGAGATTTCGATTTTTGTCAAAATCTTAAGGCATTTGCCTGCTCCAATTATTATTAATAACGTTCGGCGGTAATTATTTTATTCGATTTCAACAGCTCATAATAAACGACACCTTCCATATCCTACCAAATTGAACGCATTGTTTTGTGACCGTGGATGTTTCGTTTTCATATTGACGTTGATGGTTGGTCAGGATCAACCCACGATTTTGTACGTTTCGAGTTGTCGAAATAGATCCGTTTCTCATCACCGGTTACGATATGCCATAAACAAATTTTCTTTCTATGCTTTGCAAGCAAAGAAATCGAGATGTTCAGACGATCAGCAATGGCATTTTCAGTCAATTCATGTGTCAGCCACTTTCCTTCTTTGGTTATATAGACATAGACTTATATTAACTAAAAATGGCAGTTTAATGACTGAATCTTAATGAGAAATGTCCATAATTCAGAGTGATACAAGAAGTATTGATCGCTGCGCACGACATAAGTAGGTAATTAGAGCCATCTACAAGAGAACAGCGGCTTTCAATGCAACCTCCCCTAATATGTAAGAAAAAAAGCTGCGAATAGACGAAGAACCGCGATACTTGTTTGGAAAACGAGAGAGGCGACTAAAATTTTTTATTACACCCGATCACTTTATCAACCAGATGCGGATAAATATCATTTCGCGGCGAAATATCTAATATCAACCATGGCACAAAGCTTTGCGATAAGTCTTCAAAAATGAACTGCTTAATTCGAAACGATTTATCAAACTATCGAGCGGCTCGTTCGAGTAACCGAATTTAATTAATTTTTAATCGGTCCTTGAAGAGAGCGATAGACCAAATATTGATTTTTCAAGACACAACTAACAGCTGATAGTACCTAATTATCACACATCGAAAGAAAATACCGTAAAACCGGGCAACTTCGACACTTCGGGTAACTTCGACATCGGCGCGGCACTTCCACATGTGTCATATCTCTGTGGTCAGTAAAGTTAAGTTAAGGTTGATACTTGTTTGCACTTGTCGTTAAAGAGTTTGTTGTTGCAAAAATGCCGAGAAAAGTGCGAAAAGTGTTAGGCGGCCGTAGCTATCGGCGATACAACCCTCAAGCCATTGAAAATGCATTGACAGATGTTGTGGGGGGCATGACGGTGGCAGCGGCGAGCAGAAAACATGGTGTACCGTGGGTAACTCTTTTAGATAAATTCTAACATGTGTGTGTGTGCACTCAGTGGGCCACCCAACAGCTCTAAAACCTCGTGAGGAGCAAAGAACCTTACTATGAGTGCGAGGCATGTTTAGACGACGATTAGTTTTTTTTTAATGGATTTTTTTAGGGATTTTACTTTATATTTTTAATGTCTTATACCAAAGTTTGTTTTCATAATGTTTTACATTTTACACTCTAAGAATTTGTTTTTTGTTCAAGAAGAATATTATTTCAGTTGTAATAAAGCTTTTTGGTTAAAATATATATGTATTTTTTTTTGGGTGGGGAGAAAAATGTTCCATAGACTTGTATTTACAATATTAGGTGTCGAAGTCGCCTTAATGCATGGTCCACTTCGACTTATTAAATAAATTAGGGATATGTCGAAGTTGGACGCAACTGCGGGCACAACTCCGACACCAAATAAATCGCCCCCCCAACTCGCAAACGGTTCAACATTTTCAAATAAAATCCATTGTACGTGATGCAGAATTTCCACATTGCGCACGTCCAATGCTCACTTGTTTGTAAAAAAAAAAATATAGAAAAGCTCAAATCTCAAGAAACCTTCAAAAAGTGTCGAAGTTGCCCGGTTTTACGGTATTTTCTCGTTCAAATCCAACAAATACATAATCAATCTCGAACTTTCTTTGTTGAAATTCCCGTGAAACGCGATAAACGTCGTATTTTCGTCGTCCCTCCCGCAATGCAATCGCAGATTAACGCCCGATATCCTACCCCGAAATCGTCGTCTCGATCGAGATCGGGGTAAACGATGAGTCGGAGACGCGTCGATAATCGCTCCCAAAAAATTCTTTCGACCACAATTCTTTCGACTTACCCGCGAGAAATCAGAGCCGACAACGCGATAAACGTGCTCGATACGCCCGCAATGAGATCGCGGGACTATAATTGGATGTTGATCTGTGCCTTAATGCGGGCAAACTGAGGCGCGGAGGGCTCGGGCTGAAAATTATTTATCAATAAAATCGCGCAATCAAGGTCGCCGGTGACGCAATCATCGAAGGAGAGGCTCCGGGGATTTGATCGTCCAATCGCGCGAGAGAGCCCGACGGCAGGAGTGGAGTAGGATTTCGACTTTGCGGTAAATGAATCACGCGCGCGCGCGCGCGCATCGAACACCTGCTCGCGATCTTACGACGCGTATCTCATTGGGAAATGAATGATCGGCGATCGGACGATTTCGATCGACGACGGGAAGGGAGGAAAAATGTGAAGAATGGAAGAACTGAAGAAAATCGATGTATAAACCGCACGGTAAAAAAGCGTGAACCTATATGTATCACATCTGGTGTCATTCGGTCTTATGCCGTTGTTATCCAACACGGAACATGTGATCTATATAGATTAAGACCGCAGAATTTTTTTGAGTGCTCCTGTTTCTCGATATCCCTCAAACAATTGAAACGAATCATCCCCGAAATTCGAGAAACTCGCAACGTGAAAAAAAACAATTGGATAAAATTGAACGAACAATACGAACAAATTTCGAATGCAGAAGATAACTTACATGACACGAGACGACAGAACATCGGACCTCAGTCCATCACCGACTCGACGAAAAATCTGTCCTCGCGCGCGCGTACACGAAAACGGGACACCGCGAAAGCGCGGCCGACTACCAGCAAATAAAATACTCGAAAACAATAGATGATAAGATATATACGGAGTAGGCGACGATAAGATTGAGATAGGAAGCGCGGTAGTTGATTAAATTTGATTAAGGTATGGAAGGTTTTCGATGGCCGCGCGACGAGTGCGCAGCGCTCGGCCGAGATATGCGCGTGTGGGGTGTATGAGAAGAAGAAGAAAAAGCATATTTTATTTTGCTCTAGGGCCGAAGAGGCCCTCTGAGAGCACACAAAAGGTCGGAACAAATGAATTACAAAGAAAGCAACTAATTACAAAGAAAGCAACTAAGAGAGCGAACGAGTGAAAAGAGATAAAGTAAAAAAACAAAGTAAAACAATAGATAATAGAACGGCCTAGACTAACAGAATAAGGTAAATAAAAGTTTACAATACAACTAATACGGATGAAACTAACAAAGTAAAGTATGCTAAGTGGAAGTAAATGATACAATAAGCGCTTAACGAAATACGCAAACACCAAGAGCAAGATACAAAGGAGAAAAGAAAAAAAGCGTAAGCAAAACGGAGTAAGAACTAACTAGTCTACAGATAGTAGCCAACGAAAGGGAAGAGAGAAGAAGAGAAGGGAGGGAGGGAAGAAGGGAAGAGAGAGAGAGAGCAGAGGAGAAAAACACGAGAGAACGAGTAATTTCCTCGGATATATAAAGTCGAATCCGAGTCCCTCAAATTGATCTCGGATGGACACGCCCACTGTAGGATAGCATAAACCAGGAAGTGCAACAGCAGATGTCAATTATTGCGAAGGACTCGATAGATCCGAACTACCCTCCGATAATTCGTCGCTGAGAAAATGCCTTATCTCCGCATATCACCCTCCCTCTGTAACCGTCTGTCTCTTGGAACACTTATCGTCGATCGAAGAGTTAATTGCTCGGTTAATTGCGCGGGTATAACCGACTTATTTGGTAGATTCGATGTTACCGATACACATATGCGTATACATATATATGCACGTGTCTCGCGGGCCTACGAGGACGAGATACGGACGAATTGAATGATAGGAGCAGATAAGATCGGTTTTAAAAATATCCACGCGCGGAGATGCGGACTCTCTCTCTCTCTCTCTCTCTCTCTCTCTTCGGCGAGGGGCGGACACAATCTCGGACTCGAAGCGATCATTATCGTTTTATCAGACGAAATATATTTCGTTCGATTTTTATCGAGGGATTCTCTCTCTTTAATGTATAAATCTTTCCTTCTGTATTCGATTAATTTCGAGTCGATTTCCTCGACGAGAACATCGCGATAATATTGATAAGACGCGCGATTCTTCACTCTTTTCTCCCGATTTCCCGCTACGGAAAATTGTAGAAACCCGTCGCGCGCGTGATGCAATTAAGAACAGGTCTCGACGTTCAAGGCGACACGTGGGCGCGGTCGTTGCGTCTCTCCATGCGTGTACGCGTAAACGGAACTGCGCGATATCGATTCGAGTGAATTGTCGAGCCGCTCGGTTAGCGTCACTGCCAAGGTGAGATCCCTCTCGAGCGGATGAATCAGGATCAACGACCACGCGCCGCGCTGAAAAGACTTTTTTCTTTCCTTCTCGATTCATGAGAGCGGCTTGATTTTAACCAAGAAACTCAAACCGGACGAAAGATCCGATTTGAGCGACTGCCGCCTGTGTTTAGAGCCGAGCCCACGCGCGACGAAAACGGTCAATTTTGGAAAGATAACCCCGACCTGTCGATAAACCGACGCGAAGCGCCCCGAGGGTGCACCGAAGCGACTGGCACGGGTCAATTGTAAACGCGAACGCCCCGCCCTTCCGCTTCCACGAAATCTAGAACTCTAGACCGCGATCGATCGACGACTTTTCGTACAGCGCGAGAGCATCATCGGGGTGCGCGAGCGATCGCGAATAGGTACGTCGCGTCACGCCCGCAACGTTACGCGATGATGGGAGATTTCACCGAGAGTTCATCGTGCAAAAAGGAGGAGGAGGAGGAGTGATCTTTGACACACGAGAAATTTCATCGGAGTTCTCGGTGAGAGGGAATAAATGTATGTCTTTTTTGCAAAGTAAAATGAAGAATTCAAAGAAAAATCCAAAGTTATCCATCCCTCATCCATTTCGACGATGTTATTCGGGTGCATCTGACTTGGATGCACTTTTAATGATAATTTTCTGCGTTAAAATGCTTGGAAAAATAATATAATCGAGGCAATTATTATTGTAAGATACGATTTTTGTGTGAAGGCGTTATAAAAAACCAACTTCTAATTACAACGAACAAAATTATATCGCGCGGACCAAGTGTTGACTCTTTACAGATTGCGAGATCGCATCGAGAGCGTGGGAGAAAATCCAACTGCCAATTAGCGGGCGTTTCACCGAAATCACCGCGACGCGAGAGCGACGCGATTCGATCTACAAATCAGGAAAGCTTCGTCGGCGCAATCGGATGGCGGAGATTGATATCTTCGGAAACTATCGGCAGCGTGGATTTATACCGGGACTTTGGATCGGCGCGGACCATCGACGCGTCGTTGCTTAAATCACCGGCGGATAGAAGACGCCCGATAATCTCAATCTTTCATCGGTGCTGCCGCAGCAGTTCCGGTTATACCGTCCGATCGATCGCGATCGAGAGATCTTCGGCGGAAGCGAACATTAAAACTGTCCGCTTGCGGATTTTTTGCAGCGAAAGAAGCGATCGAATATGGAGAATTGAAAAAATCGTATTCCCAATAAAAATCGGAAACTTTCATACGAGACACTTGACGATATTTATTTTGTCCTATCAGCCGGCGTAGTCAGGTAGGCGACTGCGTAAACCTTATCGTCCTGCTTTCGACAATGCTGGATTGCGTAAGTAAGTATATCGGCGGGTTATCTTATCGAAATTTGGTAATCTTGCGTCTTCCTCCAAACTTAACGATTACGAGGCCAATCGGCGATGCGACCGATATGTGGACATCGAATGGCGTGTCATATATGAGAATACGTACAGAGTAAAAAATTCTGCAATGTGAACCTATATATGGACCACTTTTGGCGTTAAATAACAATGGCGTAAGACTGAACAAGGCCAAATGTGGTATTGAAAATGAACGCTACTTTTTTTTCATCGTGTAATCGTGAAAGGGAGAAATGAGTGAACGAGAGAGGAGAGGAAAATTAATCTCGTAAAACACCTGAACCCGATGAAAAATATAAATTGACAAATTGCAAAGCAAATTTTCGAATCGTCTCCCTTTGAAACCCGCCCCCAAGTATTCCTCGATTTAAAATAACCGTCCACTTGACCCGAGAGCGTCACCTTTTACAGGAATGACCGGAGCGGTTCGTTCTCGTCCGACTGACCCCGAGGAGCAACGAGGGAAGGAGACAAAAAAGCGAAAAAGGAGACGGTTTCAGGGACGGCCAGGTAAATCGGGTAAACGCGACCTCAACGCGGGGTGCTGTTACACCCCCTTCCCCGTAATCGGTGTCTCGATATCGCCTCGAACTCTGCCCTCGAAAACGATGACCGCCGGTCAACTTCGTATGCAGGACGAAGGACTACCATCGCGCGCGAGGATTCGTCCCTCTCCCACGTACCTATATATATTAGCGTTCAAGTATAAAATTCTGTTAATCTATGTAATAACTAGTTATTTTATATAACAACATGGCATTTTAGCTAAAGCATGAAATGGAATATTTATTCAAAATTCTAACTAGTTAATTTACTAAGTAACTGGGTATTTTATGAACTAACTACCTACTGTTAATTAAAGCTTCTTCTCTTTCGCGTTCGATGCTGAATTTATTGAAACATAAGAGACATTTCCGCTGCCCCGGTATCTACGTCTCAGTCACTGCACTGAGAAAAAACAAGATTAAAAATTATTCCGTTAGAAGGATAATCTGAGTACGAAATGTAAAATAGATAAAAAAATTATCTTAAAGAAGGTTAAATTGTAAACCCTGGAAGGATAATTTTTGATCTATTTTACCTTTCGTACTCAGATTATCCTTCTAACGGAATAATTTTTAATCTTTTTTTTTCTCAGTGCGGTGTTATTAACTTTTCAGATCCTCGCACGCTCACAACACATTATAATATTTATTTCATACTTTCACCGATGCTTCGGCGTTAATAATACAGAATAACTAGTTAAAGCGTTAAAAAACACTGAAATTGTATATACTTTAACCGATCGCATTAGTTATTCCATAGACTGACGCGTGATTTCATAGAATAACAGATTTCATACTTTAACGCTAACATATAATACGGTCATATACGCGCGCCCCAATGTTAACATGAAATTTCGATATATTTATATACCTGCGCGCGGTAGACACCTACACGCGCGCGCGCGCGTTCGGTTACGATATACCTACACGAATAGTTGCACGCCCATATATTTACCTGCATACCGAGGAACAATGGACCCGTTGGTCCGTGACATTCCCGTTAAAAAAAAAACGCCGCAAGACAGGGTGCCCCGGCACGAGGGAGAGGGAGAACCCCCGAGGACTCAAACGCGTCGCGGCGCGGGGGAGATTAAGCGTTTGTGTGGTCGAGGCGTTTCTCGTCTCGGAGTCGAATTTTCGGAGTCGAGCCGTCGCGTCGGCGGCGTATACGCCCGAAGAAAGGCGTCGGGATAAGGCCCGGAGTCGAATCCGAAAAACCGATAGACACCTTTTCTCCGCGGTCGGTACGGGTTTTTAAAAGGGGGACGTTTTCCGTCGGAAGGTGATGCGGGAGGGCGGAAACGACGAGGAAGAAGCGTCAATGACGGCGTGAAACGGATGACGCTTCCTGATTGTTTTTTCCGTCCAGGAGAAAATATTATTTTCTCCGCCGTAGGTAATTAACAAGAGAAGGAAATAGCAGGGGAAAAAAGCACTGGATTGACGTAGAAAAATTGTCGACTAATCTCGATCCGGAAGCTGGTTCAACCAAAAATTGACGGATAAAACGAAAGCACGGATTTCGACGAGCAAATCACCCGCTAAATAAATTTCCGTCCCCGTCGCGGCGCGTGAGTAGTCCACCGTCGACGGGCGCACCGAGCGTTAAAAGCTCCCCGCGCGTCAAATCTCTCGTCGAAAAGCTCGTCCATCGCGCGTCGCGATTTCTCTTTCGCGTCGATCTCACTCAAAATCGCGTCTCGTCGTGCGATTCACAGATAACGGAGTTTACATAGTTCACTCTTTTTTTTCGACGACACACCCGCGGCTACTCGCGCGAGCGACGGACGATCCCCGTCGCCGTCGCGTCGTCCGGTCGCTTTGAATGCACCGCTGCGCTAATAAGCGCCCGAGCAATTCGCGGCTAATAAATGAAAACACGAACTGTTGGAGTATTATACTTGCAAATTGCCAATTACACCGGCGCTGCGCAGTGCCCAACTGTTATCGCGGTCTTCGGCGAAGGCAAACACGAGAGGAAAGCTCGACGTCGATTATTCGTTGCTTTCAATTTTCCAGCGCGACAAATGGATAAATTCTCTGTACGAACCGGCGAGGATGATCGGGAAAGATAACGAGACGAAAGGGTGGCGTGAAACGAGAGTCATCGATCGAGCCGACGTATACCTACTTACTAATTTCAGTAGGTCGCTATCACAGAAATGATTCACCGTCGCGTCGCGAGGTGCAAAACGGACCTCGAGGGAATTTAACGATAAAGGGAAAACACGAAAGGAAGAGGAAGTGACGCGCCTTATTCAGCTCGAATCGTTCCTCGGCTGTCCGACGTACGTACTGATGATTCACTCGTCAAATATTATATTTGAGTCAACGATACATCTATGTATCCACTGCGAGGATTTTTCGAAAAATAAATATTAATCTAGTCGCCGATGTGGGTGAACGAGAGGCGCGGGTGATTGCGAGAGAAGTAATCGGAGCGCGCGTATCGGTGCTCCAGTTTTGTTTTCTTTTTTAAGGTCGAACGAGATTTACGGTTTTACGGACAAAAATATTTTAATACGGCTTTCTCGAAGCACTTTGCCTTTGAAGTGTTATTTCCGTCGGGCAAAAAAAAATGAAGTCTCTTTGAGGCAAGAAACGAGCTTGTCGAGAATTCAACACGAGTCGTCGTGTGACGTTTAAACGTATCAGGTGTTAATATCGTGTCAAATTGACTGCTAAATTATCGTAATTATTAGAAGCTTCCACTGCGCACTGCGTTAAAATTTCATCGAAACACTTTGATCAACTCTACCTGCGCGAGACTCGACAGCCTGCAGCGACGGCACGGTGGTGTCGCGCGGCTTATTATATCTCTTCCACGAAACTGTCGTCCACCCGACGATCCCGGAAAAACGATCAAGTGTCGAATTCGATCCGTCGATCGCGCGTTCACTCGCGACGAAAGAACCAGATTCACACAACGCGCGCCGAGTTTCGTTCACTTCGCCGTATCGCCGCGGTCTCCCGCGCGTGCAGGTAGGTAGGTACTCCCGAGCCGTCGGAATCCACTTAACTGTCCTGTTTTCGACTCGTGCTATACTCTACCGCTCGGCCGCCGTCGAACGCGACGACGCGACGCACTGGACATTAATTTCGAATAATACGGCCAGCCCCCGCTTCTCCCCCGCGCGTTTTCAAAACGATCCCTATATATACCTATATATAGGCGATATATACGCGATATATGATATACCAAGTAGCCTCGGGTTCATTGACGTCTCCCAATAATCGTGCCTCCTCGTCGTTTTATTCGATATCTACTTGTTATCGAGTCTCGCCGTCGGTGATTCCACGAACTATTCGCGTAACAGGGTTTTCTCTTCGGAAACTCGTCCGATAAAATATTCGCTAGTCATTGCACGCGCGAGTGAAATATTTTCGAGCGTTTTCTTGAGATTCTCCAGAGGTAGGTAGTAGACAAAATTTCGTCTTCTGAGCATCATTTGAAAAGGAGTTAGAAAACGATTTTTCTAATTATTCCGCAATTATGAATACAACCGAGGACTGTTTACCGCCTGCTGTGACTTTGCAAACAGGATGCTTGACGATATAATGCCGGAAATGCGTTGAGAGAAATTGAGGCAAACTCATTTTCACAAAGAATTTGCGATGCAACGGCAACGCGGTATCGCGCGAATGGAAGGAATGTAAGAAATATCGAAGAAAAATCAAAGTCAGCCGACTATACAGCCGGAATTAATTCCACCGCGTTCATCTCCAAACAGCTTATCCACACCCCCGTTACAGAACGATAAGAATCGTGCGAGCGTCCGAGTACAAGAAACTCTCAAAGTTCCCAGTCCAACGTCCCGTCCTATCATATCACGGTGCCGTATCCGCGCACCTATGCACACGCAAGGTCCACCGAAGCGATCGAACGAAACGATCGATCGTCCAGATAAATGTCGATAAGACGAGGCGACGCGCGGAGTCCAATTTGGAAATTGCTCCGGGATCGCGAAACAACAGGACGTGACTTACGTTGCTTATCGCGGCGCGGCGATAAGGATAAATTCGTGACAACGACCAATTTACGAAACAGAACTCTCTATCCCTATATATCGGCTGCGAATCGCGCGGACTCGCGAGGCGCTAATTTGGCGGGAGTGGGTACCTTCGCGTCGAGCGATTTTCGCCCTCGCGAGAATCGATCTCGTCGATTTTGGAGCGATAACGATCCCGTTCCCCTACTGACAAAAGTTACCTATCGTACACACCCGTCGAGCTTGCATCGTCGTCCTCGTTGCGAGGAATTTCCGAGCGCGAAGACGAGTCAAACGGCGCGCGACGGCCGCAGCGCGGCACTTCTCCGCGAGCCGAAGGACCTACCCATCCCTGCGCGTCTACTTTCAACGCGATCGCCCGCGCGTCGCGTCGGCAAGGTTTCGCGACTAGGCTACCTAGTTCGCGAAAAATTGGCCGCGCGACGTTGCGTAACCCGCGCGTCGCGTTTCAAACCCGGCGACGAGAGGGGGGAATCACCGAGTCGACCCGACAAGAAAAGAGCGTACCGAGAGGATCTCGGCTAGTCCGGGCGACGCTGCTGCCCCCGAGCGCTCGACCCGGGAAGTCGAATCTCTCTCGAATCCCTTACCTTATCTCGAGAAGCAATCCAGCGATAAGGCGATAACGAGTTTTTTCTCTCTCTCTCTCCCTCTCTCTCTATACGGCTGTTATCACTAGGTTAGCACCAATACACTGCACACCCACACACACATAGCACATCGTGGCGCTCGCAATGTCCCGCCGCGGTGGGGCCTCGCGCGCAGCTGGTCCAAGACGCGCGCGAACACTTTTGTTTGTTTGCTCGATTGGACGAGTGATACCGTCGGGGCGGGGGGGTGAGGGGGCGCCGCGATTCCCGTGGCTGGAATCGAAATTTGAAATTGGAAACACGCGCGCGCGCGCACGACTCGTCGATGCAGCTATCGTGGCACCCGGCGCGGAACTAAAGCCCACGAAAACACAGGCCTGCCACAAGCCCCCACGTTCGAGCGCGCTCGTGTGTCGTCGGTGAGCATCGGCGAGGCTCGGCTCACCGTGACACCGCCTACCACGCGGGTCCCACCTCCACGCGGGCGTTACTCTTCCCCACCTTCGTCGCGGCGGTTTCTCCTCCATCTCTCCTCCCCGAGCGGGCTGTCAACGCCAGGGGGAAAAAGTGAGGTTATGCGGAGGCAAAAGTCCCCCCCCCCCACCGTCGTACCCCTTCCCCCCGTTCCCCAACCCCATTCTTCGACGAACAAAAGCTCCTCAGCCCCTTATTGGCGAAATCTTTATACCCCGACGAGAGAGAGGCGAGTTTTGGAATCTTCTTTTATTCGCGCCGGAGGAGCCGATGCAGGTTGCTCGGCTGTTGGATCGATTCAAACTGGATCCGATTGTGAACTTATCGCCGGTTCAGGGGTTGGGGTTCGTGGTTCGCGCGTGTTGGTATTTTCGTTTGTAATTAGAGAGAGAGGCGATGGTGCGATCGTGGGGATGGCGTTAAGTCGATTTCGTTATCGTCATATTGCGAGAAAGTTTATTTGTAGGAAGGGTGGTATGTAGAATGATATTCTCGATAATTGAATCGATGAAAAGTATCAAAATCTCGATAACGCGTTAACCAGACTGATGTGACAATCGACTCGCATACACTGACAAAAAAAAAGATTGAAAATTATTCTGTTTTAGAAAGATAATCTGAGTACGAAAGGTAAAATAGATCAAAAATTATCCTTCCAGGGTTTAAAATTTAACCTTCCTTGGGATAATTTTTTATCTATTTTACCTTTCGTACTCAGATTATCCTTCTAACGGAATAATTTTTAATCTTTCTTTTTCTCAGTGCAAATCGTATGCAGAAACTAGACGTTAAACTTGATGTTTAAAAACTGAAAATGCAGTTCGACCTGAAGATTACCGGATATAAATTGCTACCTATATACGAGATTCAATTTAAAGGCGACCGGCTATTGGCGGATATTCCAGGAATGTTTCCCTGCCAAATAATCCTGGCGACTGTACCGCGAGAAACAATCGTAAACTGTAAGCGCGATAAGGATGGAAGCATATATATGCCCGTCGCGTTGAAAATTGCTCCATCCTGCATCGTGATCCATATACAGTGGAATCCTCCAAACGTCGTATCCTTCAAATACAGCCATCCCCTATTTCCTTGCCACCACCTCGATTTACCATAGTAAGGGAAATACAAGTTGGGACAGCCCACTTAACCCGCAGATACGCACTTCTACGCGCGGCTGCAGCCTCGCGCATCGACGCTGTCCAACGTGCAGCGTACGTGCGCATCCCTACCGTTCATCTAGCCACGCCTCTAGATGCGACTCCCGTAAAGCTGCCTCCTCCCGTTGATCGGTACTTTCGAGAAATTCCACTGTAGCAATTGACACCCTCCAAAGAGACGCAAATGCCTTTTCCACGATTTATAAACAGTCATGCAACGATTGGACTGTACGTTGGAACGAGACTGTACCGTGGCGAGAAAAGAGATGCCCTTCACGATCGAAGGCCCCGAATTTAGATCAGATCGGGAAAACGAAAGCCGCGCCACGTGCCTCGTGAGAAGATTACGGGTGCGATATGCTCGTGCAGAGTTAATCTTGATACTCTGCACCAACTATCTAGATGAGATACGACGATTTAGATATACGCCCCTCGGAAATCTGTACTCTGAAATCTGACCGAGATGTGACGGAACCCCGGGTATAGGTTACAGGTTGCCCTAGGTCGTGCTATTCCCGTTAGGCAACACTTTGCCAACTCGTTTCGTGCGTCACGATCTTTCGCTTTTGTTTACATCGCCGGTGTTTTTTCTAGCTTTTTTCTTTGCCCGGATATGCTTATATAGGTACTTACAGGATGAAACCAGACGTAGGGATCGTAAGAGTGCGAGTAAGAAGGTCGATTGTCCCAGGTGAAAGCATAAGAGTCTCACTGCTGCTTATTATTATCTATCCTTCTCGGACTTGTCCAGTTGGAATGTGCAACAGAGACGGTCTTATGCGTTTATTCACACTAACCGGCGTTGTCACTCGCGCTCAAACAACTCCTACATCGAATCTCATCGTTTTGACTTTTCATAATGATTCCATACTCGTGAAATTGGAACGTGGAATCCCGTTCATCGCTAAACGACTCCTCAAGTATTTTTCTAATCCCTCGTTCAATGGAGCACCAGGTAGAAATATACTCCGTCCTGATGATAAATTACTCTGAACAAAAAAAGTGAATGTTTCAAATTTTAATTTCACCCCAGTGTCGCAGCAAAATTAAAATCGAAGATTTAAAAACAAGGCAGTAAAACTATTTTGCGTGTTATGGAAAATTGACCATCTTTCATTTTTTTAAAGAAAGTTCACCCTTTCGAAATTTCTCTTCCAGCGACGTACCTACACGATACACGCGTCCCATCCAATCCACATCCCCACTCCGAAATCTTCCTACGACGATTTTCAGGGTTGAGCGTTCTGAGATTTCGTGGAGTAACGAAGTGGTGGAAGGGGATGGATGGGACGGAGAAGGGCAAAGAGGGGAGGAGAGGTGGAGAAGGAGAAGCGGAAGAAGGTGGGGGTTGGGACGCGGCAGGAGGGAAGGGGGAGCTGGGTTGCCGTGTTGCCGGGTGGTGGCTGGAGTACCGCCGGAGTACAACCGAACAATCTGTAGAAGCTTGTCCAGGACGAGAGAAGTCCGTAGATCAGCCAATCAGATAGGAATTCCCCCTCTCGTCCATTGTCACAAAATGGCGGCCCTAAATCAGGCTGACTCCGCCTATTGCTCTCCCCACCCCCAGCGCCTCCCGTGGCGCGTCACGAAAAACTCCGCCTATCGATTTATTTTTACCGCTCTTGTTCTCGCCGCGTGCTACTGTATGCGTTTGCATGCGTCGAAAAGTTTCGGTGACCACTTAAATTGAAGGGGTTTGCGTACCGGTAAAAAGGGGTTTTTTATGCTTGAAAATTATTCACGGTAAGAACTAAAACTAAAGGGAAAAGACGAGAAAACAATTTGAATGTTGAAATTCAAGGTATAACTTTAAAACTGCGCGTAAAATCAAAAATGTAAAAAATACAAAATCTTCTTCTGGTCGATGCAGTCCGATTTTGCTATCGTCCGATTATGTCTATAACAGGAATTTCTCAAAATTTCGACTTGAATCGATGATTTAGGTAAGAGTTGGTGGTGAAAAAGAATGTAGGGGAAGGTGGGGCAAGATGGGGCCATGGGGTAAGATGGGGTACCCGTTATTATTTATGTTAATAGTGGTGCCATCTTTCGAACTACCTCAAAAATGGCTTCGGAATACGCCTATTAGTGTTTGCTGTAAGTCTGGCGACGCTAGCGCCAGTTATTCTCATGTTGTCATAGAATATATATGTCGTGCTATATGTCCTAAGAGATTGCTATTTTATTCGAAGCTGATTTCAGTGCAGTTATCGTAAGTACAGTGCCATTTTAATATAAACTGCATGCCTTTGCTTAATATTTGCTTCTTTATGATTAATATCATGTATAGTTAATATAATTTTGTTTAAAGTGTAAGCAATTTGAACACATTTAATCTCAAAATGTCATGTAGGGGTAAGATGGGGACATATATACGGGGCAAGATGGGGGCGTCTATGGAAGGTCGACTTTTTGGTCTTTCTACTTCTGACTTGAAAAAGTTAGCATATCAGTTGGTGATTCGAAAAAACAAAGAACACCCTTTTAACTTCGATAAAACTGAAGCTGGAAAAGAATGGTTGTGGTTGATTTTTAAAAGAAATTCAAGTTCATCACATTTAGAAAGCCTGAGTGAATATCGGAAGCTCCAGCACATTACTCCCTTGCTGGAGAAGAGGAGAAAAATAACGATGTGGCGCACGTTTGCGTATTCCGTAATTAGTTCCATACGTATATATGGTACCCCATCTTGCCCCGTAGGTGGGGCAAGATGGGGACTTTTAGATGTTTTCATTATAATTCGTTTTAATGTTCATAATCACTTTTAGTCGCTCTTCTGTATATCGAATATAGTCAACAACTTATTGAACAATACGAAGTGCAATTGTTCATTCAATTTCCTGGGAAAATTAATTTTCTAGAAGCAATTGAACTTTAAGTACCCCATCTTACCCCACCTTCCCCTATAGAGTATAAGTAACTAAGCTTCATTTTATATTATAAAGAATATTTTATACTGGAATACCTATATATATATAAAATTCCAAATTCCAAATAACTGTAGAGCTTTATTACATTTCACCGAACACTGACCGAGCATTTCCAAATGTTCGTTCCCGCAATTTAGTTCATTTGCAACGATCAAAGATATAACGTTAATCGGTAGGTACCGTCGAACGGTACGACCCCTACTCCGACGTCTATTTCAAAAATACAACGCGCAAATGATTCGTCAAATTTACGATGCCGATTAAATACCGCGTTACAAAGGAAAGCGACTCGTACGCAACCGTGCGGAACGTAACTTTGCCATTTATCGTCCCCGAAAACTCGGAGGCTTTTGTTGTACAATGCAAACATGGATCTCCTCGGGGATCCAAACCCCTTTTACACCGCTCTTTGTCTCCCCGAAGCGATATTGTTTTCGCCGATTCGTGCGTAAATTTAATAGACAACCCAGAGATGCCCTATCTACTGTCTTCCGAATTCCATACCGACAAAAGGTTCGAGTTAATCAGAACTGAAATTTATCAGAACGTCGAGAAGCTGCACTCGCGAAAATGTTCCATGATAATAAATGTTTCGAACGCAATGACATATAATCCAGGTTGATTTAAATATCAAAAGAAAATTCTTTCAAATTCCTGCAGTACACCATAAATGCCTCTCTACCCCCGCAGATTTGTTCTAGGTATTATCATCCCGAATGGACCAGATAAGCAGCTCCGGCCGCAGTGTCCCCGGATAAAGAAACGACTGCGTCTCCGGGAAAACGTACAAGGACGCCGCGCGCAAAACCGGAGGCGAAGGAAATAGAGAGTCCGCGGAGACCCGGCGACGCGCGCGCGTAAGAGGTTATATATATTCCCCCTCGGGGACGCCGCTCTGATAAAACGCTCGATTCTTTTGTTTCGTGCACTCTGTCGCGAACACCCGTGGCGGCTAAAGCGTTATCCCTGGAACTCGGACTCAAATTTTCCCGCGATAGTAACTTTTGTTTTATACCTATTCGCACACACTGAGAAAAGAAAAGATTAAAATGTATTCCGTTAGAAGGATAGTCTGAGTACGAAAGGTAAAACAGATCAAAAATTATCCTTCCAGGGTACACAATTTAACCTTTCTCTTGGGATAATTTTTTATCTATTTTACCTTTCGTAGTCAGATTTACCCTTCTAACGGAATAATTTTTAATCTTTTTTTTTCTCAGCGTACCCTTCCACGGCCGTCACTTGAGAAATAGAGCGCGAGCAAGGGGATGAATGGGAAGGAAGAAATCGCAATAAACAGCCAGCCATCTCCGCCGCGGTGACGCGAGCCCCTTAATACCTCGGAAAAAGGCTGATTGTCTCCGCGCGCGCGTTCGAATTGTTTCCATTCTGCGGACTGATTTTATGGAACCCCACAAAGGCTCGTGGGTTGGAAGACCGACCAATAACCGCCCCCGCGTAGACACACTAGCACGCTTCTGTAGACAATCGTACGGTACACGGTGTCCAGACACATAGGTACTTCTAGAAGCAATAAAAATAAATGTCGAGGTAGGCACATAAAAGTATCTTTGTGCATAAACCATAATAAGGTAAACAGGCTAATGACTCGCGCAACGGGGAGCACAGTGTAATGCCGAGACTTTCGTCCGGCAGGCGCGACTAATAGCCAAATTGACCGTTCGGAGAAAAGGTTAATGTCCATTCAGATATACCACCGCTGAACTTTGCCTCAACGCGAAAAAGATGTGGAAATTTTCGAGTTTAAGGTATTCCTGGAGCTTAGGAGCGTATTTTCAAGGTGTCACGCGGGCCTCTTATAAATCAGTAGGTAATTCTACGTTATATCGCTGCTCCGGAAGAAGAATGACGCAAGACCAAATTTTGAAATTTTTTAATTAAACTCCTCAATGGTCTTAGAAATAATGCTTAAGACTATTGAGGGGTTTAATTAGAAAATTTCAAAATTTCCACTTGCGTCATTGTTATTCCGGAGCAACGATGTACCTAATACCCATATTTTCCCAACAAAACTGTGTGTCGCATAGATGCACACACATCACTGTCACCACGTGTATGATGCAACATTGCCAATTCTATTTAACGTTTTGCTGTTTGTGAACATCAATATTTTTGTTAAACAGTCGGTGACATTATAATTCTATGGGCTCAAAAAATTCTATGCGGTCTTGTGCAGATATGGAAATGGCTTTATTAAATATGTATAATTTTTAAACGTGTGGATGTCGGCATTAAAATATGGAAGAGTGGATTCTTCTATAAGGTTAGATACACGTTAAATTTTCAAATTTAAAAATCATATTTCTTTCTTAAATGCCCGGTGACCGGACCTGATACTTTTCAAAAATAACCTTACGATATTAATTTCCATTCTATAAAAAAAATTAGCATTCTCTGAAATTTTTCATCCTGCGCTAGGAATACCTTAACCCTTTTAGCGCCGAGTGAAAACCGTGTGTTTGTGGGAAGATAACCGGACGAATTTGACGAATTTGACGAATTTGACGAATTTGACGAATTTTATACTAAGTTTAGGAAAAAAACTCATAAAAACCAAACTGAGAATGATATTTAAAAAATTCAAAATGCAGCGTATTACGGAAGAAAGAGAGAATGATGAAATGTCAATTGTATTTCAATATATATTGAAAGTCATACGAATAACGTAAATAGTAAACATGATGAAAAACATATAAACAAGTTCCTCTTCTACATCAATATTTGCACATAACAATAATCATCGTTTGATCATAGTTTTATGTAGGTCACGCAGTATGAAGTATAAGTATTACATTTTCAATCATTTTTAATAAAATAACCAATATCGGTCCTGAGCGAACGACGATATATCGTCGTCCAGCACTAAAAGGGTTAACGCCGTGTGTTAAATGTCGAGAATTTTTGCAAAATATGCCATTTCCGAGGGATACACGGGGGAGTTATAAATATAGTCAACCCTCGACACGTGTACGTCAAAACTCCCGTCAGTTTGTGTTTACACAGTGCTCGAAAGTCAAGCACTGCCAATCGGCAAAGAAAACACGATAAATTAGCAGCGGCGGCGAGAGGACGAGTTTTCTCGGACGCGGTGCCCACTTTTGAGAGACACGCCCGTGTCACAACCCCCTTCTATTCTTTTTCGTCCGGTCGAGAGTCGAGTTCGGGATGACCCCCTCGAGAGTTCACTCTCGTATCGCAACCGGGAACCCGTATCGCTACCGTTGTTGAACACATGCACGTCGCGACGCCCTCGAATAAACATACAATTCTCTGGACAGTGCCAACCCTCGATCTCTATTTACTCAGGCGCGAGAAGTAGCTAAACTCGCCACCCCCACGATACCGTCCGAATTTTTCTACGTCAAAAGTAAGATTAATTACACGACGAGCTAAAACCCGGCAGTCGTTACAATTTAAGGATTCTCGAGCGTTATACTAAAAATAGTGAGAAATGCATGAGAATGATTGCATTCGGTAGATTGAATTTAAAAAAAAAATTCCGCTAAATTTTCAAGTCTTTTAAGAAGCTCGTTGCAAAGATTTTTGAATAACAATATAACATAACATGTTCTTATGGGTTATAACTAAAAACCGCAATATTTCTGAGAATTTTCAGAATAGCGAAAAAATTCTGAAATTTTTTGAACGGCAAGTTCAATTAACTAAAATCATCTATACCAATTTTCACGTTCATTAAAAAGCCTGTTATTTTTTTTATTAATTGTTCTTTATAAATTTAACCTCTGATAAGTCAATGTGGCAACGTTGCATGACGTCACAGTAGCGCGCAATTTAAAAAAATAAATAATACGATGCTTTCACAGATACACACATATTATTGTACGTCAAACGTTGCTGCCACATCGCACGAAGAACACTGAGAAAAAAAAAAGATTACAAATTATTCCGTTAGAAGGATAATCTGAGTACGAAAGGTAAAATAGATCAAAAATTATCCTTCCAGGGTTTAAAATTTAACCTTCTTTAAGATAATTTTTGATCTACTTTACCTTTCGTACTCGGATTATCCTTCTAACACAGACTGATTTTTATCTTTTTTTTTCTCAGTGAACGTACTTTAGAGTGTTACTGTACTTCAGTGGACTAACTTTTACCAGGGAAAAAGCCCCTGTACCACTCGAGAAACTTTAAATATAGCTAGTATTAACGAACAATATGAATCATCCTACTCCCCTTTTCCCTTTTAACTTTGAGCTAAAACAAGAAATTCTCCGCAGCCCGATGTAAAGGAAATTCTTTCGCGGAAAAGACATTTTTCCAAAAGTGCCAAAGCGCATGACTACTCGACAAAACGACCATTCGATGAGGAACCATTAGTAAAAATGCGTCACGAAAATTCGACGGTCGGGTACCGTTGGCCAGTGACCGTGGGTCGCCCATTACCGAGCTAAATGTAGTTGCACGTAAATGACCGAGTAATTGCCCAATGAGGCGAAAGTTTTTGTTGCGCGCGCTCGCGTAGGTACGCCTTTTCCGTAATATACAGATCCCGCGCGGCAATACGTTAGCCGATGTACGCCGCCGCGTCTACGCAGGTACGATTCGCTCAGGTAATTACGCGTCGAACGAATACCGAAGGAAAAGCCGAATGCACAGCCAACGGTTCATTCCCAAATGGAAATAAGCCCCGTTCCACGTCGGCCAGGCGCGTCGCACGTTTCGACCGATGCATTATCGTTCTTTGTGCCTCGACGACCGCGACGTGCAAACAAGCGTCATAAGGCCCATAATTTGCGGTGTCCGACCGTCTCGGCTAACTGTAAACCGAGTCAACGGTGTCCTCGGAACCCGAAGCAAGTGGGAGAGGGGGTCGAACCGCAGAGTCGCGGAAGTCGTAATGGTGCGATGAGTATATTCGAGAACGATGAAGCGGCACGAAAAGGCCGATTTAGAAAATGCAGCGCGGCTCTTTTCTCGCTAGTCGAATATCGGATCGGCGAAGGCAAAAAAAGACGGAAGAATCTACCTGAATCGCGAATTCGGACTTAGGTCCCCTACTTCGCGCGCCACCCGCACCCCCATCCCGTATAGGAAACTTCCGGAAAAGTTTCTTACGCGAATCGCGCGCTCTCTCCCGGCGCGAAACTTTTTCGCTTCTTCGGAACTTCCGGGCAGATTTACCGTCCGCTAATAAATCTCGGGAAGCGATTAGAATTAATGCCGGATTAATTCCAACGGCCTCGATAAATTCTTATCTCGCGCGGCGCGCTTCTGCGCGCGCGAAAAGCGCTGCAGGTGGGAGAAGCTCGAGAGTGGGGGGGATGACTTGAACTCGAAAACGGATCGTCGGGGGTGGAAGAGTACAACGTAGATACACTGAGAACAAATGTGGTAGATTTGACTAAATTTGCGGTTACAGGTGAAGGGACACAGATCGAGTTACCTACTTGAATTGAAAATTTGATAGACTTGACTACCTACCGTTTTTTTTTTTTTTTTTCGCCAAACAATGTTTAATCATTATAACAAAATTATTTAAATCGAGTAACTTGATCGGCATTACCTCGCCTGTGGCCGCCGATTTAGTCTGACCTGCCACTTTTTTTCTCTGTACTGCCGTGTCAAGTTAAAAGGGCGTATCTACAAAAAAAATCATTTTTCAGTTTATTAAATTTTATACAGGTTTGACACGAGTTCTGTCATCTTATTAAGTTAAAAAAGTCATATCTGGCCCAGAAAGAATCAAATATTTTATCATTTATTTTGAAATTCATTATCAATATGGCACGAAAAGAATTCGAAGAACCCTGATATCTCAAAACTGTAAAAATGTCAGACGCCTACGCGCCCTTTTAAGGTTTCTCGAGCGGTACAGGGGGGCTTTTTCCCTGCTAAAAGCTACTCCACTGAAGTACAGTAAGGGCCGATATTACAATGTCAGGTTAAACCGAAGGTTACAGGTTACCGCTGGTTTTGGTATATTTGGTGTCACACGAACATATACCAAAAACAGCGGTAACCTGTAACCTTCGGTTTAAACTGGCATTGTAATATCGGCCCTTACACTCTAAAGTATGTTCTTCGTGCGATGTGGCGACAACGTTTGACGTACAGTAGTATGTGTGTATCTGTGAGTTCAAAAATGGAGCATAAAACATCTGGAACGGAGCCCAAAACATCTGGTCATGCGTCTGTACGTCATGCAACGTTGCCGCATTGACTTATCAAAGGTTAAATTTATAAAGAACAATTAATAAAAAAAATAGTGAGCTTCTTTAATGAACGTGAAAAACGGTACAGATGATTTTAGTTCATTAAACTTGCCGTTCAAAAAATTTCAGAATTTTTTCACTATTTTTCTCAGAAATATCGCGGTTTGTCGGTTATAACCCATAAGAACACATGTTATTTCGTTATTCGAAAATCCTTGCAACGAGCTTCTTAAAAGACTTGAAAATTTAACTGAATTTTTGTTTTACTTCAGTCTACCGAATGCAATCATTTTCAAGCATTTCTCACTATTTTTAGTATAACGCTCGAGAAACCTTAACTTGACACGGCAGTGTACCTATACGAAATTGTTTGATACGTCTCTTGGATTCGGTACCCGCTTGCGCTTAAAATCATCGACCTTCGCATCGACAGAATCGGATCGTTGAGCGGGACAACGAAATTCCTGCGATTCTAAAAATTCTTCCGCGGTGACTCCTCGCGGTCGGGTCGCGCACAAAATTGGCCGGACGTCGCGGGGTCCCGGTAATCCTGGAGGGCAGCCGAAGTCTCGCAGGAGACGCGCACGGTCGTCGGCCGGCCGGCCGGTCGGGTCGGTTGATGTTTTTGGAAGCAGAAAAATAAAATTCTTGCAGAGTCAGCTCCACTTAGGCTCGGTGGACCGCGCCGGTTCGGACCGCGGGCAGTGAGTAGTAGGTGGTTTTATTATAGACGCGTGTCAGGAACGCGTGTTCCGTACTCCTCGCGCCGGACGAATGGACGGGGCCTGGAAAACGGGGCGTGAGGGAGGGAGCTGCTAAAAGGAAGAGGAGTCTGCTTTCTACCCTCTGTGATTACGTTAATGCACCGACGGCGACGCGTTTTCGACCTCTGTTTCTCCTCACCTCCGGATAGCCGGGGTCAGGTGAAATCCAGCGATTCCCTCGTCGTCTGATAACTCCGCGAACAAAGTCGCTTTTCAAATTTCGACGAGAGGAGCGAACTCGAACGGGCGTAGGGTAGACCGAGAGGCGAATCGGATCGGGGATCCATATTTCTCTGATCGTGTTGGAAATGAGCACTTTGATCATTCGTATTGCTTTGTGTGCCTCTTCAATGAAGTGATACGAGCAATCGAAAGGCTCGTTTTCACTGCGATTTAACACTAGAACTACCGCAACCGGTCATGTTGACCGGTGTCTTATTCAGAGTTCCATTCAACCTCAATTATTTCGTAACCCGTGAGGTTTTTGTCAAAATTGGTAGAATACTTTTTTGTAAAGCATATTTCGGTCTACAAAAAAGTTTTATAGCAGTGTGGACGAAAACTCCACGGATAACGAGATAATCACCCGCCAAAACGACCGTCTTATAAAGCGCGACCATTCGGTAGTTCTAGTGTTAAGAAATATACAGGGACGAAAATTTATGGTAACCATTCTTGCAATCCATGCGATAAGATTAAATTATTACGACATATGACATTCAGTACCATAAATATGTCGATATTTATCATAAATATAACAGATGTAACAATACTGCCATGTTGAGTCAACAGGGCGTATCTACAATTTTCAGTTTATTAAATTTTATACAAGTCTGACACAAGGTTAAATTAAAAAAGTCGTATCTGGCCCAGAGAGAATAAAATATTTTATCATTTACTTTGAATTTCATTATCAGTGCGGCACGAGAAGAATTAGAAAAACCCTAATATCTCAAAACTGTAAAAATTTCAGATACGCCCTTTTAACTTAACACGGCAGAATGCTTATAATAAATATCGACATATTATATTTATGGTACTGAACATCATATGACGCAATAATTCAATCTTAGGTAGGTACCACGTGGATTGCGGAAGTAATGTCCACCAACTTTTCTCCGTGTAGATCTATGATCCGATTCGCCCTGTTATCCGACTCGCCTCGGTCAACCCTGCATTATTTTGGCCTAAATACTGCGGGATCTTCCATCTCCTTCTCATTTCCGCACGAGGAAAAACGCGCGGATAAAATGCGCAGTTAGACTTTCAAGATACCAGATCTGCATGCATCGGGCGGGACCGTCGACGGCTTCTAGAATCGCGGACACGGGTTCTTTCACGAGGTGCGCACTCCTCTCGCGAGAGGGGGGTTACCCGCACGGTTCGACGGACGAAGAACGCCTCCTCGAGAGTGCGCGGCGGTGTACACACGCGCGCGGGGAGAATCGCATTACAGGCACAATGCGCGCTCCGGCTCGAGATACAGAGAAAAGGAGACGCGCGTCGTCGTCTGGTCCTCTCTCGGGCGACTGTACTCTTTCGGATTCTTGAACTCGAAAACCCAAAACACAAGCCACGCACCGGAACACAATGTCCCGGGACGCAAAGCCAGGTTGAAGTTATCTTGATGAACCCCGAGTACTACAAGACCTATTTGGAAGATAGGCCCGGGAGGAGGGAGAGACGGAGAGCGAGCGAGCGAGAGAGGAGGAGGCACGAGAGGGTACACCCCACCTTGGAAAAGAGATCTTTCACGTTGCTCGTGATGCCACCGTGATAAGGAGCGAGCGCAGCATTCTCTCGCTGCAGTTTCGTCTCTCTCTCTCTCTCTCTCTCTCTTACCGTGAAACGTCGCGAAACGCTTCGGCAAAGTGAACATTGTGCGCGACGACACAATGCGCGCGACAAAGGTGCACACATTTGTTGGCGATCGGCAAGGCAGATAGGCGCGAGAGAGATCCCAGCGAGACGGCTGGAGATTGGAAATCGTTCTGTCGTGAACGCGAAGTGGCGTGTTCCTCGACGAGAACTGGGATGTGAGCGCGGGGGATGATGCCCTCTTACATCGCGGAACGCTTCCCGGAACAGATTCGATCTATACCTACTCGCGGAGGGGTGACTCTTCCCCGTGGCGGTTCGGTAATTGAAATAACTTGCGTTTCATTTTTGTCGATTATTCCGCACGTGGAACCGTATAGAGTTAAAGTAGAACAGACGTCCCGGTCGAAGAGAGAGAGAGAGAGAGAGAGAGAGAGAGAGAGAGAGAGAGAGAGAGAGAGAGTTCAAAGTTGATTATCTTGAAATCAGTTGAAGATATCGGAGAAAAGTTTAAACAAAAAATGTTCATCTGCATTTTTACTATAAAAAAGCTACCCTGCGTTTTTCACGTATCTCCACCGCGTTACGAGATAATCGCGTTCAAATTTAAACAGAGACTGGAGTAGTGTCTATAATTCCACTTCAACCCTACGCTATATCCGCCATTGGCTGCGTTGTAAAATAATAGAAGCAACGTGCCCCACCTCACCAATCCCCCGTAAAAGAAATCTCATCCCTCCAAAGTCATTTATAAAAATAAAACCCTAGATTAATCCGTACTTCCGGTTCAAATGCGGAATGCACTCGTGTAGGTACTTATACTTACTCTTCTGCCGCCCTGCCCAACCCTACCTATCCACCCAAAGTGGGCAAACCTAATTACCGATTGTGCGGAGGTATAGGACCGGCGTCGCCGTCGTCGCGTTCGAGCGGCGAAAGGGTTACCTGAGTAATTAGAATATGAATGGACCCCGGGTGACGCTCGTTTGACAGTTTGAGGAGGGCGCGACGCCACTCAGCCGTGAATTACTTACTACGGCGAGCGACAGACGGAGGGACCGAAAGACGAACGACGGAGGAGGAGCGTGCGTGGATGTCACGTGGAGATTGTACACATAGGTGTAACATCACGGTGGATGACGTGTCTTTCTCTCTCTCTCTCTCTCTCTCTCCGTGGAAGACACCACACAGCCAGACAAATCCGAAACACGAAACTCCTCCGGTTGCCGCAGCGGCGCCTCTCGGAAACGTCGACGAACGTCGTCGCCCCACCCCGCGCGCGATTCCGAGCGACGTTACGCATTAGCGCGGGTCGACCCCGACTAGGGGTTTCGGCGGGATATTTTTGGCAGCCCGGCAAACGCGTTCCACCTTGTCGGAACTAACGAGACGAGGAGACGTCGCGACGTGGAATGCGCGGTGAAGATCGTCGGGAAGCCGAAGCGGCGACGTGTTCGTAACTCGACGCTTCGCTTGATTTCCGTGTTTGTGGGGGCTTAGATGAAAAAAACAATGAATAACTTCACTGAGAAGAAAAAAAAAGATTGAAAATTATTCCGTTAGAAGGATAATCTGAGTACGAAAGGTAAAGTGGATCGAAAATTATTCCAAGGAAGGTTAAATTGTATCCCCCCAGGAAGGATAATTTTTGATCTGTTTTACCTTTCGTACTCAGATTATCCTTCTAACGGAATAAATTTTAATCTTTCTTTTTTCTCAGTGTTCGTAAAAAAATCTCCAACATCCCTCGCAATTGTCGCACGCCCCTCTCACCGCGCCGCTAATCGCCCGTCGTCGAGAGTCGCGGCGCGATAACGCGACGCGGTTTTGGCTTCCGTCGCGATGCGCCGCGCCGATAAGTCGAGCGGGTGCTACCGAAGTCGAGCGATTCCTCCGGAGGATATAAAGAGCGACGTCGAAGTGGCTGCGAACGAGCAGTTTTGACGAGGGGAACACACCTCCCTCCTCCTCCTCCTCCTCCTCCTCCTCCACTCCCGGAGAGGGCAATCTCCGAGAAATCTGAGCACCGCGCGGTGCTTTCGGCGGTCGATATAAACGTCCGGTCGCCGCACAGTGGACAGACGGAGCATCGCGTATCTCCGGAAGATTATCTAAATGGCCACTTATCTCGCGGTGGAAACGAGCCACTGATACGGGTCGGCCGGTGGGTCCTGCACCGGCCGCGCCGTCGACGTTGTGTCGGGGCGTGTCCGAGATAACTCGCGGCCGGCTAGCTCTTTCCTCGTTTGTCGGAAATCGAAGTTATCGGCGGCGGAGAGACGCGCGCGCGCGCGCGGGGGGGCCCCGTTGTCCGTTGTACGACGGGTCCGCGGGCGTTCTTTATCTACCGCCGAGAGGTGTGGCTACTTATGCTCGTTTATGTTGCCGATAAGAGGAGCGACCAGGATCGCCCATATTTTTTTTTCTTCGAGCTGAACTCGTGCCGTGATATCTCGCGGTGCGTTGGCACACAGCCGTGAAATTTAGTTTACGACGTGACACGGACGGGTGTATCGTGGGGCGACGATACACCGGGCGAAATAATTGCTGATGACAAGAGAAAATGCTTCCTTTAATCAAAAACAGGATATAATTTAAATATGAAGGGTTTCTTTCAAAAACAGCATTTGTCAAAAAAATTAATCTTTGTAGTATTGATAGTAATGCCAACTCTTTCATTATATCTAACCGCGTATACGAATTTATTTCTCCCAAAAATTGAACTAATAGGTACTAATGTAGTTCTCTAACTATTGCTGAAATTTGCTTGTTATATCATAAATTCATAGGAAGATAGGTGGTTTTTTGTTGTCCTTGAAAATTTCATTTTTTTGACAAATACTGTTTTTGAAAGAAACCCTTCATATCAAGCCGTGCACACATCCGGGGGAAAGATCTAGTTGAATACGAATCCGATGGAAAAAATTATTTGAGATTAATAGGAATTTATTCACTTTGAACAAAAGTCTAAGTGAATTCGATTGTCGTTCTATTACGTTCGTACTCGATTAAAAAGATAATATGCAAAACCGTTTATCTCAAATTTAAATAGACTCTTGTTCGATGTGAATAAATTCCTATTCATCTCAAATACATTTTTCTATCTGGTTCATATTAAACCTGACCTTTTCCCTCGATGTGGTTTTCTTCGCGCAAAACAAAACAACGCTTGATAAGCTTGAGTAATTTTTTTTTCCCGCGCAGAAAAAATGTCACGTTCCAACGAAGACATTCTTGAGATCAAGTATATAAATACTCTTCGACCAAGAATCTGTATTCTTACAAATTTGTCAGATCACACGTCCTTGATTAATCCTTTTAGTGCCGAGCGAAAACCGTGCATTTATGCGAAGATAACCGGACGAATTTGACGAATTTACTAAGTTTAGGAAAAAGCTCATAAAAACCAAACTAAGAATGACATTTAAAAAATTCAAAATGCAGCGTATTACGGAAGAAAGAGAGAATAATATAATGTCAATTGTATTTCAATATATATTGAAAATCATACGAATAACATAAATATTAAACATGATGAAAAACATATAAACAAGTTCCTCTTCTACAAACAATATTTGCACATAACAATAATCGTCGTTTGATCATAGTTTTATGTAGGTCACGTAGTATGAAGTATAAGTATTACATTTTCAATTATTTTTGATAAAATAACCAATATCGGTCCTGAGCGAACGACGATGTATCGTCGTCCGGCACTATAAAAGGGTTAAACTTTCTTTTTTCACACCAGCAATTATCTCTCTCAGTGTAGCGAGGACTGATCGGCGGTATAACCACAGCCTCGCGATCAGCGAACGTTAATTAACGGAGCGTAATTACATATAGACAAAAAAAAAGAGAAAATCCGGCTCTTTTTACGCGACCACCTTCCCGACCGGTCACGATTCCCGCTTCATAAAGCCGCGGAGAATCCAATATGTCTCCGAGATCTTGGAAGATTGTGGACCAGAGATAGAGGCGGAGGACCGTTACTTTTACCTCGGTAAATCGTCCTCCGAGTTGCGCGTGTTCCGGCGTCTTCGGTCAGACCCGGGTCCGGTCACGTCGCATAACTCACACCCCCTTGCCAAACGGCTCTGTTGCGCTCGCGCGTCTCCTTACGTCGCTCGCTCTCGAGCTGTCTTACGTGGCGGGACGACCGCGCGCGCGCTTATATATATCACACGGTAGTATATCTGTGCATACGACGCACAGGTACGCGCGTACACACGAACACACCTCGAGGGGCCTACCTGAGGGGCCCCCGTTTTCACGTGGGATGTCGGACGGGGCGAGGGGGTGTCTCGCCTTATTGTGAACCAGGCGCCAGCAGCCCCTGGTATAACCTCCGACTGATCACCCCTCCTCGAGGGTTAGAAGGCTCGAAGGCTTCGACTTACGCCGTCGGAGACGTCTCGACGAGTGACCGAGCTGAAGGTCCGTCCACAGCGACGCGGAAAGGCGTGGATATGATTTTGGCGGGATATTTTCCGAGGTGGGGGAGGCGCGAGTGAGATATCGAAATTTTTTTAGATTTAGACGTTACTCGGCGGAACCATTTTGAAAATGACGCACTGAGAAAAATAACCTGATCGATTTGACAAAAATCCTGGAGACCTGAAAATATATAAAAGATTCTCCACGCTGAGAAGAAAAAAGATAAAAAATTATTCTATTAGAAGGATAATCTGAATACGAAAGGTAAAATAGATCAAAAATTATCCTTCCAGGATTTAAAATTTAACCTTCTTTAAGATAATTGCGTTGATCTATTTTACCTTTCGTACTCAGATTATCCTTCTAACAGAATGATTCTTTATCTTTTTTTTTTCTCAGTGCATCTGTTTGGTTAAACTGACCTTTTTCTGGTTGGAATAACTAAACATGTACCTAATTAAAATAATTAAACTCATTTAACCAGATGAGTTTTATTCGTTTTGGAAAGGTTGTTTTTCTCAGTGTGGAAGTTAACGCGTGATAATCAGTTTTTAGGGGTTGAATTTCGTTAAAAAAGAAAAATCTCATTTTCGAACGAAAGACGCGGTGAACGAGGCTTTAGTCTCGAATCAAGGGACGTCCGAAGTGGACGGGCAAGAGGACGTTGAAGGCTGGATGACCCAGTTTTGTATTACCGATATTTACGACCGCTACGGGGGACCGCACCGGGATGAGGTCGACGGGGCGCGCGCGGTGCATCCGACGTAAAATGCACGAGTCACTCGTATTCTCCCCGGGAGTTGTTTGTGTACATATTTCTGAAGAGTTTTCGCAAGGTGCAGAGCCTATCGAAGTTGAATCAAAGACACCTGATCAACGGTTATCGTTGCTAAATTCGTGTTCAATATTAGCGATAAATCAATACAAAAACAATCTATCAAGATTAACAGTACGTATTAGTAGCTGTACTCATTAAAATATAACAGGACGAGACAATAAAGAAAAATGAAATTTAAATAAATTACCACTTAAAAATAAACAGCCACTGTGCTGTACCGGTATCTCGAATTTAAAATATTCCGCAAAACGAACCAAATGACAAATAAGTACACCGAGAAAACAGTTTATATATTTATAGTTATATATCGTACGTATACCAGATTATGGCGAAAGAAATACATACTTCTTTTTGGGTCCAGGAAATATTCGTTAGCCATTACTCTATTTCTGTTTAAATGAAAAAGACATTCTAATATAATTAACGTACATATATTTATTTGGCCCGACAAAATATTTCTTTCGCCATAATCAGGTATATATTTATTAACCACAAACACAAACTCTTCTCTCAGTGTACACGACCAACTCGAGCCAAGCTGCAATTATCCACAGGCAATTACTCCTTCGCGATTCCCCAGCCTGACCCATACGCCAAAATTTCCCCTGGACTCCCGCAAGACCGCTGCGCAAGGTTCCGTTTATCCTTCCTAAACGCTTCCTGATTTCCGCTCTAATCAGCTCCGTCTAAACGAGCGCGGCTCAGCCCGAACTTCCCGCGCGGCGAGGGCTCACGGGACTCACCCCGGATCGTTAAACCGAGGATTAAGCGTTCCGTGCGACGCGCAATACTCGACCAGGTACGAGCGCGCGTACGAGAGAATTTTCCGTCCAGAATGTCGCAACCTGAGCGCGACGCGAGTCCCGTGGCTCATTGTCTACAAGCGCACCCCCGCCGTCGTACTCCGACCGGGTAGGTATAACTACCCCCGTCGAACGTGGCTGCGGTGAGGGAGAATACCTCAGTTTTATGGCGACCGTGCTGATTTATAGACACTAAAACCTTGTAAGATGTAAAAAGTGCCGGGGAAGGAGGGAGTGGAAGCAGGGGCGAGCCCGTCCACTCGATCGCCCGCGTCGACCCGGAGATTCTCGCCGCGTTCGTCCTCATCATCCTCGACTGACCCACCCGGCAGCTTATCGGTGTTTTCAAAATCGATTTGCCCGGGGTATCGATTTCGGAAATCGTGAATACGGCTCTACCCTCCGCGCGGGGAGTCCTTGTGAGGGGTGAGGAGTCAGTATTCTTCTGGCGATTAGGGGTGCCGCGCGATGGTTTACAGGTAAGGGGTCCCGGTTTGCGGTGAGTCGGGGAAGTTGGAGCGTCCTGTACTACGTCGTCGTCGACGGTTTTGGCTTGTTTTGTGATTGTTGTCGTTGGTGAAGAATGAAAAAATAATAATTCTTCGAAACGCGATTACTTCCGAAGATTTCTATATTGTAAAATAGGGGAAAATCGACTTGGAAAGAGAGAGATATTCGAAGAAATCTCAAACGAAAAACCGAGTACAATGAGAAAAATAATTTGCCGATCCAATTAACTGCCGACATGAATTGGGGCATGTAAATGGAAAAGGCTGAAAGTGCCATACCTTGGAAACTTGAGATTTGTTATAAAACTAGGTGTAAATGCCATCGCCAATGACCTAGTAATGGATATAAGTGCCTCCTGATTCATCACGAGGCACTTACATCCATTACTAGGTTATTGGCAATGGTATTTACACCTATTTTTATGAAAAATCTTATGTTTCCAAGGTATGGCACTTTCAGCCTGTTCCATTTACATGCCTCAATTATATCCCTGAGAACATATTTGCTTAACCCTTTCAGGGCAAAGTTTTTGGAAACGGAAAAAGTATATATTAAACTTAAGATTTGATTGTGTTACATTCCAAATTTTGAAAATTGGTTTTACGGTGATACCACAAAGCGCGAAAGGGTTAAGACAAGTACAGGTATGTTTATTGAACTGTGTGTGTGAATGAATATACAGATCATTCGAATAACATATCACGCGAGGCTAAACTTATTCGCCAGGAAAGAAGCTTGAATCACTGTTATCCCGTTACTTATAAGCTTTTCAATAACAATATATCTGACTTAAATAAATATCTTTTCTCAACATTATTCATGTCGACGGTTACTCAGATCGGTAAATAATTTTTCCAACACTGAGAGAAAAAAAAAGACTAATATTTATTCTGTTAGAAGGATAATCTGAGTACGAAAGGTATACAAAACAGATCAAAAATTATCCTTCCAGGGTATAAAATTTAACCTTCCTTGGAATAATTTTCGATCCACTTTACCTTTCGTACTCAGATTATCCTTCCAACGGAATAATTTTTTTTCTCAGTGAAGCGTAGGACTTTCAACAGCCCCCGAAACTTTTTCCACGCATCGCCGACTTCCGGCCGAATTCGAGGCCCGGAGCGCGACGAGAGAGAAGAATTCTAACGTCTCCCTCTCGACATCGCTCACTGTCACTCGCGCGGGAAGCTCCACCTCGCGCCTCGAACGCGAGCAGTCGGTTTTTCCCATTGAATTTCTACACTGTCCACCTCGGCGCGCGCCGACATTTGTCAACGGGAGACGTAATAATTTTAATTGTCTATAATTTGGGCGCAATTACCGGGGGGAGGTGGCACACGACAAAGGGGCATGCGCTAGGCATTCCCTCCTAATAATGATACACCGTCATCCCGGAGAGCTTCTTCGGAGACTTTTTTTTCTTTCTCCCCCGCCTTCGAGCCATCCAAATATTTCGACCGCCCGCAATTATCCGGCATGCCTTCCTAACAACCGACGCACGATCCGACACCTCCGGCCGGGCCGCAGGGATGCTGCGGCGCGTCCCGTTCTTTTTCATCCACGTCGGAAGCTATCGGTTAACCCCCGACTCGCTCTCGACTTAACTCGTCTCGTTTCCACGATAACTCAATCTTTCCCGGCTTCCTTGGCCGCTGTGCGCTCCTCGGAACCGGTATACGTCGCCGGTCGAGTTCCCGCTCGCACTCGCGCATCCTCCGGCCCTTCGCACCCCCGCGCGTCCCGCAGGATACCCGCGCGCTTTATCTCCGCACAGCGATGGAGTTAATTAAATTGATTCGGCAGATCGCCGATAAAGCTTAACCTTCTTCTCCGAACTTTATTAAGCCTTTCCGACTCGTCGTCGACGAGCGACGGCGGATGCATCAACGGGAGGCACTGCTTAACGAGGCTGCGTTATCGAATTCGATAAAGGAGGCGACCGTAGGACGGTGTCGGGACGCTAGATAACGAGAGGGGGGCGTGTCTGCGGTCGTGCTCTAAACAGAAAACAAAAAGAGGATCTTTCCTTCGACTCGCCCTCTCCCTCGACATCGAATTTGCCATTCGCTTCGCGTCGAGGGTCTCTTTGAAAAAATTCTCCCGAGAACGCGTCTACCCCCCTCGACTTTTCTCGCAAGACTACTCCCTTCGAAAAAAAAACCCTTCGAATCACCCACGTCATTTCGTCAACCCGATACCCGGGTGACAACCTATGCGACGACGAGGAGAGCGAGCTTCGATTATGCCCGCGTCACTTGCGCACTTGACGCGCGAGCATCACGTCGGTTACTAAATCCCTTAACTCTCTCGAGCGCCGAAGATGTCGATAGGACAGATCGCGGCCCTCGAGTGCAACCCCCGGGCAACGCGCGCGCAACAACGGGGGTAGGTAGCCGTACCCACGGCGCGGCGGCACGTCGAGCCGGCAAAGACGTCGAGTAGCGTAGGTACTTTTCGTTCCAACGACTTTCGACCGTTTCTCATTGTCGAGTCACGCAAAGAGGCGTCCCCCCGCCTGTCTATCCAACCGCGCGGGAAGAGATCGACCGCGCACATGGGAGCATTTGAGAAATTGTCGACGAAAGGGAGAGGAAGGATCGGCGCGATAAGAGCTCGCCGCCCAGGACCTGTGTCGCGCGGTCCGCGTGACGCGCGCGCGCGCGCGCGCGAGGAGGGGCGAAATTAATTCGAGCCTGTGACACACGAGGCCTCATAATATCGTCTCGTAACTCTCCGGCACAATCGAGCTTATCTGCGACACAGTGGCGTTTCAATTAGCCGGCGAACGGGCAAAAGTCTTATCCCGTCGCGGTTGCATAATACCCGCATAAATGTCGTTTAATTAATTAACCGATGAATCCTCGGGAGTGGGACTCCCCTGGACGCGACGTTCCGGGTACGGTATCGCGCGCGCGCGCGCGCAGACGTTTATCGCGCCAGCTCGACGTGACGGCGCGCCGTTGTCGCGCGTATTGTCGCATGCGATTTTTCGAAATCAAATTTGTTCGATAACGCGAATGGTATCTGTGAATTAGCGGCGAATCGTCGTCGAATTTACTTACGTCGAACGATAATTAATTTTCGCGGTGGATAATTATTCTCAGCTTGAAATAGTACCTATGCGAAACTGTGGTAATTAAACATTTCTTATCACTGAGAGAAATTTTATAAATTGTACGGCAATGAAAGTAGTTTATTAATGATTTTATAAGAACAAGCTTCATTTTGCCTCAGTAATACTTATTTCTATTTTACCAGAATAAATAACTATTTCAAAAAATTACACGTATAGTTATTTTAGCAATGCGTGTGACTGTTCTTATCTGTAACTTTGGTATTGCAATATTTCCTACATTATCTAGTTAACTTGTCACTTAACCTTAAAGTACAGTTATCAAAGCTATACTAATTGCTGTGCGACTTGAGAATTTCTCTCAGTCTACCGAAAATTAATTTACGTTCGATATAAATAAACTGATACTACACCGTAAATACATTTTTGTTTAGTATAGATTCGAACGAACTGCATCTCCCGCTACGGGACAATTGAGGCGTATACACTGAGAAAAAAAGATTAAAAATTATTCCGTTAGAAGGATAATCCGAGTACGAAAGGTGAAATAGATCAAAAATTATCTTAAAGAAGGTTAAATTTTTAACCGTGGATGGATAATTTTTGATCTATTTTACCTTTCGTACTCAGATTATCCTTCTAACGGAATAATTTTTAATCTTTTTTTTTTCTCAGTGTAGATTCAAAAGCGGATAAGTTCAAATTCAAATTGTGGATTTGTCCGCTTTTCAATCTATACGCCTCAATTAACCGCACATACCGAGAGCGCCACCAAATGACGCGTCTTTCGAGAAGCTAGACCTAAAAATCATCGTCGCCGTCACGCGACGATCGAACCGACGCCGCATGTACGTTCGAATCGCTCGCGTTGTAATCTTCGACCCATTAGAGAGCGCGGAGTACCTATATGCGCGAACGCGTATAATCCATACTCCCCCCTCTATAGCGACCTATAGCCGCGCCGCGCACGGGAAAGCACATCAGCTCGTGTAATCACTGCCGGGACGCATTATGCCCGTGCACACCGCCGCAGCGACGACCGCGTGGTGTCGGGCGGTATCGAAGCCCGAGCGTGTGCCGTCATTAGGCTGATTTGTCGCTTTATTAGATCTTAGTTTGCGGCTCTGATTGCGACACGGCTGTAGCGCGGCTCCCGTTGTGCCCGCGCGCGCGGGCTCCACGAGATTTGCAATTTGCGTAAATTAGACGATTGCGGATCCCGCCGCGCTAATGGCTCGTGTAATCGCCAATAATTTGCATATACCGTCGTTTGATTTGTAATTGGACGCCGTGCTAATTGGGAAGTAGCGGCAAAAAGTATACCGCGGTGAGAGGAAGGCTCGTCGTTTGTACGGATAAACGTTGACATTTTTTTTTAGACACACCAATGGGGAAATCTCTCGGATTTGAATAAACCTTCGTTCGGAGGACGCCTGATAAACGATTCGCTCGGTTCGAATGAATATTGACTTTGCTCGAGGTCGAATCAATATTTACCAGGTGGACTTCGATAAGCGTTTCGTTCGATGGAAGGAATTCTTCCTGCCGATTTGAAATTTCTCTCATCGCGATGTGACAAATTAATTCTACGTATTATAATAATTGTGGACTGGAATGCGATAGAAAATTGATTGCGATAATTCGGGGTAGTGTCTTATCGTCTTCGATGATATCGAAGATTAAAATATAGGAATGTATAGGTATTCGAAAGTGTATAATGAAATCTAGATTTTCTTTTCACTCACCCATCCTTTTCTTCCTTTCCTTCAATTAAAAGAGAACGTCCAAGTCACGAACTATAAAATCGTTCAGTTGAAAAGTAAAATCACTAAAGTCCTTCTGAAAGCATACAAAAATAAACATTAATTAGTCATTTGGTAACTTATACGATATCGAGTGGATATAAAATCTACGATAAATTTTCTACAACATTCACTTCAACTACTATTATCTCGTTATCTATACAATTTTGACCCATACTGCTATAGAGCTTTTATAGACTGAGATGTGATCTTCAAAAAAGCATTACGTCAAATACAGCAAAAAGTTTATATTTACCGAAATAATCGAACTCTCTGGCCGATCCAATACACTGATTTACCACTAAAACCACGAAAATAAATAACAATTCACCACTGAATCCGCCTTCGATTCATTGCCAATTTAAGACTCGTTCGACCACCGCACGAGCCACCCCAGGACCGCCGTTTTATCACACCGACCCTCGATATTAAGTGTCAATTTCACCCCCAGAAAAAGACCACCCGTCGACGGGCCAATTGGCCAAATCGAATAGCATCGCCCATCTGTTCGACTACCGGCCGCGTTCGCGCAAATGTAAACGCGCGTATACCGCACCGTGCAACGACAGCCGTTGTCTCGACGCGCGACGCGGTGTGTTGACGTTAAAATTATTTCATTAGGTCCCAGGGGCGCCGTGCCGTGGTTAGTTGCGATAGCTCCATCTGCCAGTCGCGAGTGATGCATGTATATTACAGCCGTACAAGTACCTACGCGTATGTAGACTCGCCTAAATCGTTATAGCAGCGGCATATTCGCGTAACGCTGCACAGAGAAAAAAGAATTAGTTGGATCTACTAGAAATTATTTATACAGATCAATCACAAATCTGTTTTCATATTAATTTCATATTTCTTCCTTGCAAAATCACGCATGTAATAGGGGAGAGTTGCCGATATCGTACCGCTTCCTAAATCGTACCACTTCACTTTCTAAGTGAAAACGGGTAGATGTAGCCCTCTAATAGCGGCTACTTGAACTATTTGCTTGCCTTAGTGGCGGGAAAAAGTTATTTACGCTTGTGACAACGTGCTCCCATTATACGGAGCTTTTTCGATTTCATAGGTTGTTGATACAGTTTCTGGAGGCCACACGTAAGGATATATTAGCTGATAAGGTACGAATTCATAGTTTTGATGATAATCTATTGAAAATACAAATAATTTAGTGTTCAAAGGTATTGCTAAAACAAAGAATAGATTTAATTTAAGGTTGAGAATAACGTTTTCTTTCTTAAAAACCGGGTTGCCTAAATCGTACCTCTTTTAGTTTCCTAAATCGTACTCAACCTCGGTCCAGCCTGATGAGGTTGTCATTGCAGTGACACCAGATGAATGGTTTTGTAACATATGTGAATTGATCTCAGTCGAGGACATGATTCAATGTCTATACGTTGCAGCATATGGGTTCATGAAAGCTGTGCAGGTGTAAAACCGGAACAGAAATTTTTTGTGTGTAGACTGTAAGGTAGATTAGGCTGTTTTGATACTTTCATGTAAACCTAATAAAGTTTTTTTCTAACATCATTGCGTTTTTAAGCTATAATCGAGCATGTTCACATTTCAAACCACAAAGGTACGATTTGGGAAACCTGTGGTACGATTTGAGCACTTAGGATCCTAAATCGTACCGCCTTGCAGAACTTTAGAAAATCCTCTTTTTTATAAATTTGACAAAATGTTTTATTAATATTATGGCAGAACATGATACATAAATAACTAAAGGATTCAAAAAACACATGTATATTAGCATACACAATGGCTGGTAGCAGGTAACAACCAAAAACCAAAATGTGGTACAATTTAGGCAACTCTCCCCTACCATTTCACATGATTGTAAGGAAGGGATATGAAATTGATGTATTAACAAATTTCCACGATGTAAATAAATAATTACTTCTGACCCCGCAAGTCATTTTCAGTAGATCCAATCAATACTTTTTTTCTCTGTGCATTACAAAGGGTATCGCGCTAACTCATTTTTATAAACTTTTACTCGCCACTTTATCATCGGTTCCGGCTAACCGGTCCCCGGAGAAAACAAAAAGGTTATCTCCATCCGAGTCAACGCGAATCCGAGAAAATAAATATTCAAATCCAACCGCCCCCACGCGCTCGTAGTACTCCCTCCCACTACTGCGCCGGTACGATCCACACGCGGAGAGGATTCGTATTCCGCGCGCCCATCGCATCGAGCCGTCCGGATATCCGTCAGTATCCGAGAAAATCCCGCGTTATATAAGAGATTCGCGCCGCTTATCCGCACGTCGGTCTGCCAGAGAGAATTCGGTTCGAATGGAGAATTCCGCGCTCGCGAAAGAGAAATATAAGCGAGCGATATACGGAACAAAATAAAATTCATCCCCCTTTTTCCCGCAGGACCGCAGGGGGATGGCGCTGCGCCCTGGAAAGCGAGAGAGGTGGCGGGAGGGGGAGCGGAAAAGCTCCAGTAAATCAGGCGGGAACCCGAAGGTTCCGCTGAATACAAAACAGAAGAAGAATTACCATTTCGCGGAGGATCTGAGAGCGAGAGAGCGACTATTTTCCAATAATTTATCCGGCACGGAGGGGCGCGCGGGGGGTGCCGGATACGCGTACGACTGACACTATCACGGCCATAAATACTGGGAGCCTCTGACGTCACCCGCCCAGAGTCCGATATTATACTTTATCTCGAAACTAATTCCCGCGGCCAGATTTATTGCAAGAAAGGGTGAAAAAAATACTCCGCCCTCGCCACCGCCCCCCTTCACGCTCCCACTCCCCCCTCGCGCACTCTTCCCGCTTTCTCGCACGAACCCGCGACTTATCTCGCTAATGTAAAAGTGCCGGGCTACGGGAGAGAATCGCGATTTTCTTCTCTCCCCCACCCACCACCGCCCTCTTTCTTCTCTTTTAACGCCGCTGCGCGCACGCGCCAAAGTTGTAACGAGATAAAGGGAATAATAAGGGGGTAATTTGCACGTTTTTAACGTCTCGCTCCTGCCTTCGAGTTTTTCGCCCGTGTGTGGGTACACGCGGTTGATCGTCGAGATTTCTTCGCTACCTCCCTCTTCCGTTTCCTATGTCTTATACCGGGAAAACAGTATATCGGTAAATGTTTGTTCGAATATGACGAAAGAAACATTTTATTTGACCAAACAGGCCTTTTTTAACTATTGCAGATATTTACTTGGTACAATTTGATTCTTTGAGGCAACCGATTAAATTAAATAAGTATTTTAATAATTAACACACATATATATATATATATATATTCTCGTCCTAAGGAAATATTTATTTCGCCGTATTTGAAATTATATTGACTAACTATTAAGAAACTATTCTCTAGGTGTGTGCACTGAGAAAAAAAAAGATTAAAAATTATTCTGTTAGAAGGATAATCTGAGTATACGAAAGGTAAAAAAGAGATGAAAAATTATCGTAAAGAAGGTTAAATTTTAAACCCTGGAAGGATAAATTTTGATCTATATTTTACCTTTCGTACTCACATTATCCTTCTAACGGAATAATTTTTAATCTTTTTTTTCCTCAGTGTGTGTACGCGCACTCGTCATTGCCTTGTGTGGACCGGTTGAGCTTACGAGCGAGTGTAAAATTTGTCCTCCAGGTTAACGGTACGAAAAATATCGCGAGAAATTTATCGAATTCGTTAACACGTGCGCGAGGTCATCCGCTTCATCGAGCAGATGCCATTTTATTTTGCCTTGCGCGTATCGCGCGCATCGCGCTTCCCGGTGTGTATACAGAGGTACGGACACGTATAGGACACGCGAGTGTGCGATGGGGTATGCGCGGATCTACGGAGGGGCCTGGTTGGTCGGTAGGTAGGTAGGTAGGCAGCTAACAATATATCAGAGATATCACCGTTATCTCCGCCAGATACCGCGGCGCGCCCGTACTTTTATACGAACACACGCGAAAGAGGCATTTTTATGAGAAATGTGTGCCCGCCGCCGGCTACGTATGCTATACGTATACTCGCCACGCTCGCGAGCAGTCTTTCTCAAATTTATTCGAGAACGCGTCGCGCGCCGATTTTCCACCGAACGCTCGCGAACGATCGAAATCGTCTCGAGAAGCTCTTCTCTCCACATACGATCGACGATCGCATCTCGCTATCTAACGATATTAATTTAAATCCCTGGAATACTCATTCGACGATTACCATCGATTACGCTGAGAAAAAAAAAAGATTAAAAATTATTCTGTTAGAAGGATAATCTGAGTACGAAAGGTAAAATAGATAAAAAATTATCTTAAAGAAGGTTAAATTTTAAACCCTGGAAGGATAGTTTTTTGTCTATTTTTTACCTTTCGTAATCAGATTAACCTTCTACAACAGAATAAATTTTAATCTTTTTTTTCTCTCAGTGTACTCTATCTCTGTAAAAAAAATTGGTTCCTCTCGCAAGAACAATACAAGACGAACGTGACGATAAATTATCCCCGAAAGCCTCGTAATTATGCACGGAGAACAATCCGCTGTACCGTGAACCGCAGAATTAAATAACGCAATTACATCGCGCCGCGCAGGCAGAAATTTAGTTTTCCCACTGCAGCGACAACAATGACGATATACGTCCTTATCTGCGAGAGCGAGATTCCGGCAACACTCGCGAAAATATGTACACACCGCGGGGTGGGACGAGCTTAAATCCGCAAAATAAAAATTTGAAAACCCCTGAAACGCCGGCGCTCCGTGCCGCGTACTCGCGGGGGGTGCAGGACGCGTGTGCCCGCGCTCTCCCCCTGCCCTTGTCACAGCGCGCGCACGTGCATACATACGCGGCCGGTTTCGTCGCACACGGGGGCGCGTATCAATGTAGGGAGGCCGGAGGCGCGTCGCGTTTACATTTTTGTGCCTTTTTTGTCCCCCCCCCCCCCCCCCAACCCCCAACCCACGGCGAACCGGGCGAACGAACGGACGCGAACCGACGAGCGCACAATATCATCCCTCCCGGCTCGGCTCGCGGGTAGAGACGCGGTGCTTCACATTCAAAACATCCCCCGTCGCGTTTTCCGACCGCCACCCCGGTCCGAGGGAGCTCGCCCGACCGCCATATCTCGGGAAGAAATAAAACACGATCACCCCCGCGCCTGCGAGCGTCCTCCCTTTGTAACCCCGTATAGATGTACACACCCCGTGTACGTGTAGGCGTCGCGTGTGTACGCGCACGCCCGCTGGACCAGCCACGCGGGCTGCGGTTTAATTTAAAAAATAATTAAACCGCAAAATTCAACGAGACGTTTCTTTTTCACTCCCTCCTCCCTGCGAATAATGTCGGGGTGGCGGTACCTGTACGTTTTTCGAGTCGTCCAATGGAGATAGAATAACCCGGTGCACCCCGGGGTATATATAGGCAGCCATTTATATTCGTACGTGTGCGGTATAGGCGAGAGAGAGAGAGAGAGAGAGAGAAAGATGGGGAAGGAGAAAAAAATAGGGGTCTATAGAATCCTTCTGTGCGCTATGCTACACGCGCGTGGGTTAGTGGGATGTATAGGTACGTATGGTACACCCACGCGGCGTGCGAATGAGGAAGGGGTAATTGGAAATACGAAATGGATCGGGTAGTAACTAATGTCTTCGTTTCTCGGACGCGAAAAACCGATTATCCGTGCATATAGGTGCGCCGCGAGGATCGGTTAAGGTTCGCGCTTTGTTCGCCGCCCGTGTGTACATATAGGTACATCGTCGCGCCGATTCTTCGGTGGGAACTCCGTGGCACTGCGATGACGCGGTGAGATACATAGCGCGAATAATAATTAGCGGGGTATTACGTGCCTCAGGTTGGCGGAACGCGGAGAGGAGCGTCGCGTGAGTTTCGCAAGTTTTTATCGGACGCGATAATATAAAAATCTCGATGTCGATCGCCGAGTAAATTCGTTGTGCACAGAGAAAAAAAATACCTACTCTCTAAATCAGACTAAATTGGCGGTCGCAGGCGGAGGGACGCCGATTTACTTACTTGAATTAAATAATTTGGTTGTAATGATTAAAGATTATTTGACGTAAACAAGCTGTGGCCGAGTCTAGCAAATTATTAGTTCAAGTAAGTCCATGACCGCTAATTTATTCAAATCTACCATATTTTGTCTCGGCGTGTAAAGTTTTCGGCGTCCCAGGCGGACATTTCTCTGTATTTTGTACTTATACGATCCATATGTGATTTTAATCATATATATGAATCATATATCATTGCTATATTAATCTTATAAGGATAGTAGGTATCTATAGATATATATATATATAGATTTTCGAATGATTGTATATAATCCATATATATAGTCTGTACATGATTAGTATAGAAATCATATATAATCCACATATATCACTAAAACCACATATGGATCATATCGCCCCGTTAATACTACAACTAGGTAACTCAAATTTTCGGTATTTTCAGTTATCTATTTTGTACCCAACTTTGCACCTAACTTTGTACCTACGCTCTTTTCGGTGTTAACACGAGATAAGGTCTGTCGCATATTTAAGGTTAGAAATCCAGTAGTATGATATACGTAGATACAGTCATTAAAGCGACAAATATATGCATGCAATAAGTGCATAATTTGAATACCGAAAATTCGAGTTACCCAGTTGTAGTGTTAAGGGGACGATATAGAACTATTTCGCCCAGGATGATTTTTTCCCCCGAACGTTCAATAGCGCATTCAACGCGCTCGGGGATCCCCAGAAAAATCCCCTACACGCACTCAGTCCCACATACGACGAATTTAATTTCGCCGTTTTGAGAAATCGCTGATCACACACACGCGAGAATACGCGCGATTGCGGCGCACCGTCACGTCGAGCCGGCGCGTAATATATACATTACAATAATCCAATCGATTTACGAGCTCGAAATTTCAATCCAACAAACTACCACGCCACATCGCATCGTATCAGCCACACACACACACACACACACACACATTCCCGATGCACCCAGAAACGATAATCCCGCGCGCAAAAAACCACCCGAAAGAGATTCGACGCCGACCGCGCGCACCGGGATCCCAAAGAAGCGCGCGCGCGCGCGCCACTCCTCCCGGCCTACGCGTACCCGGCTTAGAGCTCTCTCTCGCTGCTCTACATAAACGCGTTATCTCGCGGGAGGATCGCGCTCCTTCCCGGGTCCCCTCCCCGCCCCCGGATCCCGTCGGGCGTCTCCGATCTCGAAATCCGCACCACCGCGCGGACACCTCTGCCAACCTGTTGTCCGCAGAGCTGTCGAACATTGTCTCAGCCATTGTTCGGGGGCGCGGACCATTTTCTGGTTCTAAAACCCGCGGAGGATCCACCGCGGCTGCCCTAAGACCGCGCGCCCTCCGGGAAGCCCGCGACCCCCGCTGCGAGGGATCGGCGCGTAATCCGCGCGGACAAAAAGAGTTGGCGCCGAAATAACGAGAGCCGCGTAATGCGAGACCATTGTTGCCCGCTGTCGCGACAATGGCCCATTTCGCTGAGCCCTGTAAACACTGCCGGCTTCGGTGCACTCCAGTTTCTCGACTATCGCGATCCTCCGGTGGGAGGGGCTTGCGCTCTCGCTCCCTGTTTTTCCTCTTAATTTTATGATTATTCTCAAATCCGCTTCGTGTCGTATTTCTTTCGCTTGGGCTCGTCCAATTTTATCCGGGGGATTAATTCGAACGGCGTACCTGCTGCATTTAAAATTTCGAGTTTTCTATATTTTTTTCGTTCCTCTGTATACGAAGAAAATTGAATAGCACGATTATACCAGCCAGAATAGTATTGTAAATAGGTGACAGCTTCGACGCGATATCGTGCTGAATGATCTGCAGCATAGTAATGATCAGGTACCGTTCGAATAGTGATGATTACTATTTCGCAGATTATTCAACGCGATATTATCGAAGCTGTCATCCATTTATTATTCTGGCTGCAGGTAACCGTAACTAAGTATTCAATTTTCTCCGCGTATACCGTGAGAAAAAAATGCAGTAAATTTGACTAAATTGGCGATTACGGATGGAAGAATGCAGATTTAATTACGTGGACTGATAACTGCCTTGAATGTGGACTACAGTCTGCTGTCTTCAAGCAGCCTTTAATCGTTATACCCAAATTTATTAATTGGAGCGACTAATTCTGCATTCCCCCATCCGTAAACGTCGATTTAATTGAATATAGGTATGCACTTCTTTTCTCAGAGTGTGCATTCTTTGTATCTCTTTAACACTAGATTTACGGAAACTCGTCAATTTGACGGGTGACTTATTCAGAGTTCCATTATCTAGTAACCTATGAGATTTTAGACTCTAAATTGGTGAAATACCTTTTTGCAGATTAGATTTCGCTGTACAGGATAGGTATAAATAGCGTAGACTAAAATTTCATAGTTATCGAGATAATTATCCGCCAAAACGATCATTTCAGAAGGTCGAAACCGTCCGTAAATCTAGTGTTAAAATCAGGCGATCGTACTTCCCACTTACTTCATCGCGCACAAAAAAATCCTTCGACCCTCACGAATTCTAAATTATGCAACGCGGATGGCATATCGCCCCGCCGCGATCGTGCGAAATAATTCGGCAGCGGTTTAAAAATGTGCGCGTTTTGACGATCGCAGATTCAGGCGTCGGATACGCAACGTTATAAATTGTTCAATATACACCGCGCGAGAGTTAACACGTCGCGACCGATTTTTTCTCGACGAATGTGCATCGCAACCGAAAATAATTGCCGACACCGAGCGGCCGTTCGAACGCGCCGCGACAACTTCGTTTCAGGTGTCCCCGCAATGACGCTGCACCCGATGCACCTGCAGCGGCGTATATCTGCCCGCGCTCCCGATTCGCGGACGCGCGTACAGATACCTGGAACGCGAGGTGTGCGTGTAGTTACGTACACGCTCCGCATCCGCGGTGACACCTGCGCTATCGATCCGCACTATCGAGCGACTCGTTAAAGCCCCGCGCGAATGTGCAGCGTCGAGAAAGCGCTGCAGCGGCCGGGGTATGCTGATTTCTCGGGCGCCGTTGATTGCCGCGAAACGTCGTCGTCCGCGCGTTTCGACGGGCGGAGGAGATTTGAGATTTTTATTGACCGCGTATACGTACTTAATTGGTGCATCGTGCGAGGAATGCAGCTCTTGGCGTAGCACGTTTACGTAAATAAAGTGATATCGAAGCTAAAAAAATCGTTTTCAAGGAGATTCATTCGAGGAATTATTAATTAATTCAGACGAATACGAATATAAACATTATCTACTCAATTGGATATTATTCGAATCATTATAGGATACTAATAATAAGATACAAAAATTGCTTCGTCGAAATAAACGTGTTTTTGAATAGTCCAAGAAGCATATTTATTCGATTCGAATATAAATACCGATTTTATTCAATTGATGTGTTCAATTAAATCAATAACATTTACACGTTATTGATATTGATATTCACATTCTCATCGAATAAATGTCCTCTTAGGACTGTTCAAAAACAAGTTAAATTGACGCGAGTTCATTTTTCTCACATGTAGGAATAACTTTAACTCCACAATTTACAATAATTTAACGTACATCGCGACCGGCACCGTTTTTTAAATAACCAATTCGACCCATCGAATCTTTTTATCGAGGCGAAATATTATAACTCCGCGGAGGGATGCGAGCGATGAGTGGCTCGAGACCGCGTAAAATAAAAGCAGGGTAAAACGCATCTCCGGGATGAATCTGCCGGTTTACGAACGGAGAGAGCCGCCGCAGCCGCGTCTATAATTATTATTCTCGGTACGGGATCCACATATCTTTATAAGGCGAAGGGGTTCGTTGCGCGCGCGAGGACGTTGCGCATCCTCTCCCGGTATCTTTATGGCTTATTGCAACGCTTTCGGCAATTTTGCGATCGCGAACTCTGTGGCCCGCTGGGAGCGGTGTTTTGCCTCCCTCCCTCCCCCTCGCTCTCTCTCTCTCTCTCTCGCGAAGTATGCGCCCTTAATTGCATCCCGCATTATAGTCCCTCCCTCGGAAAATAATTATGTACAGCGGAGAGAACGATCGAGCGTTCCACTCGATCGTCGTCGTACATAAATCGGAGCGGAACGTTGCCGCTATAACAATCGATACTCGAGAACCGTTCGAGAGGCTTCGAGCTTCCGGTCTGCCGCGGGGGAAACGAGATTCGTAATTGACATAACGACGGTCGTCCTGTGCGCGGGCGTGAGAGGACGAAAGAACGCGAAACACCTGAACCCAGCGCCGCGAGTAATTTCGGTCGAATTCCTCCGATCGTATCCACTAATACGCGATGTCAAATTCTTGAACGTCTAACGCCGAAGTGTAATTTTAGGCAGAGTTGAAGAAATCACGCATTGGATCGCTATAATCATCGATATATATGCATATTGATATGCCCCAGTCTCTGTTTAACTTTGAACGCGATTATCTCGAAACGCGGTGGAGATATGTGTGAAAAATGTATAGTAGCTTTTTTATAGTGAAAATATAGATGGACATTTTTTATTTCAACTTTTCCTCCATATCTGCAACTGATTTCAAGATAATCGATTTTGAACCTACTCTTCAAGCGGGGCCATCCTACTTTTCTCTCTCGTAGCTTGAAATCAGTTGCAGATATCGAAAAAAAGTTGAAATATAAAATGTCCATCTACATTTTCTCTATAAAAAAGCTACTATACTTTTTTCATATACCTCCACCGCATTTCGAGATAATCGCGTTCAAAGTTAAACAGAAACTGGGGCATTCGTCCAACTTTTACCCTACATATCATACATTCACTCCGAAAATGCATCGAGATCGATCTCGAGATCCAGCGGTTGTATATACAGATATACGAGCGAACGTAAACACGATCAATGTCTCAATAGAGAGCATCCCTTCCCGACCAGAAATTTCGATACTTGTCACATCAGGGCCGGGTCAGGCAGCCGGATCTTGGAAGTCAGGCCCTTATCAGGCAACCTTACCCGGCCCTGGTCAGGTATGTAACGCATTGTCACATCAGGGCCGGGTCCGGTTGCCGGATTCGGCCCTGATGTGACAACGCGTTACATACTTCATCAGGGCCGGGTCAGGCTGCCTTACCCGGTCCTGACGTGACAAGTATCGAAATTTCTAATCGGGCCCGGATCCGGCCCGGAGCCGGTTGCCGGACTCGGCCCTGATGTGACAACGCGTTACATGCTTGATCAGGGCCGGGTCAGGCTGCCTTACCCGGTCCTGACGTGACAAGTATCGAAATTTCTGGTCGGGCCCGGATCCGGTTACCGGATTCGGCCCTGATGTGACAACGCGTTACATGCTTGACCAGGGCCGGATAAAGTTGCCTTATTCGGTCCTGACGTGACAAGTATCGACATTTCTGGTCGGGTCGGGTCGGGTCTAAATTTCCCATACGATAATTGTTTATTTTTATATATAAACAAAATCGCTTTCAAAAATCGCTGTGGCAGACGAGTGAGTTCGTCATTTCGACCCGGAGTCGGCCTGTGAACTCGTCAGTAAGGCTAGGCCGACTCCTGCCTTAGACGCTCTGTGGTCCTCTTAGGTATATAGTACTGTACCGCCGTTTTACTACCGAGAGCCGAGAGGGTCGGCGCCATCTGGCGTCAGGCAGCTACGGCAAGCCGGACCCGGCATGCCGGGCGTATGCCTGATCAGGGCCGGGTCCGGCGCAGCTAAGGCAAACCGGATCCGGCATGCCGTGCGTATGCCTGATCAGGGCCGGGTCCGGCGCAGCTAAGGCAAACCGGATCCGGCATGCCGGGCGTATGCCTGATCAGGGCCGGGTCCGGCGCAGCTAAGGCAAACCGGATCCGGCATGCCGGGCGTATGCCTGATCAGGGCCGGGTCCGGCGCAGCTAAGGCAAACCGGATCCGGCATGCCGGGCGTATGCCTGATCAGGGCCGGGTCCGGCGCAGCTAAGGCAAACCGGATCCGGCATGCCGGGCGTATGCCTGATCAGGGCCTGATGTGACAACCGGCATGTCAAGCCAAATTTCTGGTCGGGTTCGCACCCCGCTACCACCACGCGAGGCGCGCGAGCTTTCCGAGAGGGAGCTCACAAAGATCACAGATCTGGAAGAAGAAACTCGACAGACGCGCGCAACGCCCTGGACCCACGAAAACCACGAGAAGAGTCGCGCGACCATCGGAAGGAAATTCGAGGCGTCGATTCCCTCCCTTACATCCCCTCCCCCCTCTCTCGCCCTCCATTCGTGACACACGTCCAGGAAGAATACAAATATTCCGCGCCAGCTCTCCCGAAGCCGTTCGAAACGAGAAACGCGGGCGCGCGACGCTACGCTGTATGCAGATTCCCGCATCCTTCGGGCCTCGCTCTTCGGGGTCCCCGGCGCGCGGTGTGCGCGCCCGGGCCGACAATGCGCTCATTCAGGCCTCCGCGCGCATATCAAGCGCGGTTATTGAATTCACAGAGGGCTGAATGCTATCTATATTATCTGAAGGGTTGGCCCCGCGCGCTGTTTAGCGTAGATCGAGATTATCTCGTATCTGCGTGTCGCCGAAAGCAAAGTACTTCGCGTCGGGAGTAAAGGGCGTAGATGCGGAGGCGATACGTTTGTGCGGGACCACGTTGCCTACCAAATCTAACGTGACGTACGTCTGCGTCACGTGGTAGCGCGCGGTAGAGGCGCACGCGTGTTGTTGTTGTCGTTGGTGCGGGTAACGCGACCTCGGCGTATACCTATACTGCGCGGATGAACGGGGCGAAGGGGGGGACGAAGACCGTTGTGGAAATCTCGAAACGCGAGGCACGATCGAATGGGCACTCCGCGTAGATTTCAGCAGATACGGAGAGCTGGGGATATTCTGTCTTGTTCTTCTCTCTTGCGGGAGCGAAAGAATGAGGAGTACGGCGACGGTACGTGCAATGCACTCGAGCTGTGTGGCTTCGGACGGTGCTTCTTCTCTCACGTAGTGCTGCAGTTGCACGCTTCCGCGCGTCTTGTTTTTGATCCCGGAGAGAGGGAGAGGCACGCGATAGCGCGTAGAGGAAAAGATGACGTCCTACTCGATTCTTTTGGGATAATATGACGTTGTGTCTTTTTTTCCAGCAAATAAATTTCGCGTCAAAAATCGTATTCGAGTATTTCTGATCGCCGAAAATTAAATGAAAGTTCCTCGCCGAAGAATATCGATACAACGAAGGGGGGAATTGGAGGATATTTCACTATTCGCAATGACGTTACTAATGATGCAAGTTATACGCGTTATTGCGTCAGATACAGAAGAGCCGGTCTAAGCGCAACTAATGAGGGAGAACACATTCCTCGTACACGTCGACGTCGAAAGCTATAATCTCACCATTATTTTGATACGTGGAAATGGCTTATTTCTATTTAGAGTAGTTTCAAAGTAAAACTCCCGGGGTGTAGTAATTAGCCTCGTTCTCATCACGGTGAAATTCCCTCGCAAACGAGTCATTACCGGAATGTGGAGCGGATTTCGAACGTTTGGTACGTCTAACCGCCACATTAACTTTGGATTGTCGGTATCTATACCACCGAGAAGGTCGTTACCGAGACCTTCGATTTTCGAAACCGAGATTACGGATTTTCAGCTTCATTAAGCAACCCGTGGGATAGTTCAGAGTCGCGAGATCTTAACGTTGCGTAATCCTTAATAATTACGATATTTCGTGTACAGCTAATCGAGGGAGGGCGAAGGATTATCGACTAAGTTTTCTTCAGTAGCTGCAGTAATGAGGAAATTATAAGGGTTTTAATACAATCGGAAGACTAAAAATAGGAGTAAGTGTAAGAATAACAGTGGTTTCTTAGAATCATTTAATGGTTCAACCATCTGGTAATTCAATCATTTGGTGGCTGAAGCTTCCTTACCATCATTTCTAATGTGATTAAATGCTGAAAATGACTAAAAGATATTTAAACTCAAAAAATAAATCATAAACTTTTAATACTCACAATTTTGAATGCAATTGAAGCTGCTGCATTACACAGAGAAAACAAATAAGTTGGATCTACTGAAAATTACTTGCGGGGTCGCGCGCGAGTAATTATTTATTTAAATCAATGTGTGTGAAATTGTTTAATACATCAATCAAACATCTGTTCCTTACAATCATGCGAAATAATATGTAATTGCGAGGAAGAGATATCGCTCATTTTTGCAGCAAGAGTGTCATAACTCAAAAAATGCGATTTATGAGAAACGGGCTTTTAAAATACTGGAAATATTCAAGGGCTAATAGATATATTATATTTTTATTAGAGAATTTCAAAATTGAAATTAGCCTTTGAATATTTCCAATATTTCTAGGATGCTCGGGAAAAAGAGTACAAGTCAAAAAAATGGTGTTGCTCAGAAAACACCTTTATTTGTCTATATTGAAACACAAACTGTTGAAAAAATGTATAAAATGAAAATAACACTTCTCATAAGAACCGTTAAATGCATGTAGCACACAAATATCTCTAGGAAAGTAGAAGAAAATTGTAAAAGTGTTTTGGTAGACGACTTGACTTATACTCTTGTTCCCGGGCATGCTAGATTTTAAAAGCCAGTTTTTCATAAATCGCATTTTTTGAGTTACGTCACTCATGCTGCAAATGAGCGATATCAAAATAATATCAAAAAAGATCTAACTGATCTAAATAAATAATTACTTGCGACCCCGCAAGTAATTTTTAGTAGATCCAACTAATTCCTATTTTTCTCTGTGTACTTACCTACTAATGGTGCAGCAAAGACATGGTCGGAAAAATCACGGGAAGTGGAAAAATCGGAAATATTGGTTGAGCCCTTAAATGACTCGGCAGGACAATGCCTATCCTTATTCTTATACTTATTCCTATTCTTTTTCTTCCAATTGTGCGGAGGCCCTAACGGTTAAAGAAACCATAAGCCTTAATATTTTTCCGACGCCGATTCTCGCTTCGAAACAAAAAATTCTAACCGATCACTTTCCGCGCCACCGAGTGACGAACGATCGACGTGGAAATTGCTCCGAGCTTCGTTCGAGAGCCACCGGAACGATGCGAATCGTGAACGATTTTATCCGTCTACCCCGGAAGGGTATAGGGACTAATGGCGTAATTGCCGGCGACTCCGGGTCTGAGCTGCTCGAAGTCATTCTTCGCGGCTAAGCCGTTCTCGGCGTCTCGTCTGGTCGTCGCGTCGCCGGCCGAGGCGGACGCCAAATCCGCGCTGGACTAATAAGCGCCCGCCGCTGTTGTGGTCGGATTGTAACGCAGCGACGCGGTAAAACTCGTCCGAAGTCCGCCATACGTTCGGAAAATATTTCTCGTCGTGCGGAAATCGCTTGACGGCGTATACGAGTATAGTCCGTCGGAAGCACGAAGGATCGCTTCGATCGACAATTTTCGCGCGATTCATGTCGCCGCGGATCAACACAGCACGTACAGAAAAAAATGATTTTGCAGTCTCAGTAAAACTCGTTTTTGTTGGAAACTTTTTGATATCGTGACACAAATATCGATACCTTACTTTGAAAACTTCGTAAGTGCAATTTCTGACAAAGATGCCATTTGTAGCTTACTGCGTGTTCAGATTTTAAATCTTAACGCAGTAAGCTATAAATGGCATTTTTGTCAAAAATTGCACTTGCGAGGTTTTCAAAGTAAGATATCGATATCATCCGTGGTAACAAAGGATGTGTTCAGTAATAGCAAATGTAACTACAATCACGATGAAATTTTTAATATCACATTGGACATATATCTTTTACCGCCACGGATAATATTGTTGTCATAATACCAAGAAATTTTCAGCGATGACTAGTTTTGTCAAAACTACAATACAAATTTTGTTTCCGGGCGGATTCCAGCTCGCAACGTTAAATATCGCATCGTTTTTCGTCCTCGTATTATTTTGTACAATGAAATCATTCGAAATAATTATTGTCAATCAGCAAAAAATTAAAACTGAAGAAGATTCAATTCATAGACGCTTCTAGGCAAGGATTTGTCGATTTTTCAGGCTTCTAACGTTGACTCAAAAATGGAAACTCTTCGAATCAAAAATAAAATATCTCAAACGAATTTAAAAGCGGGAAGTAAACTGTGCATCGTTCGCCACGCAGGTTTTCGCGTCCTTCGCAAGGACATTGCGAAGGAGCCTCGGACGGCCCAACCGTCGCGCGACGAGTGCACACGGATAATCTCGAAATTCGAATCTGCGGTAAATGATATTCGACCGCAACGTTTCGCGCGCTGACGAATAAATCCGTGCGGGGTCGAGCAGCGCAGGGTGCGGAAGAGGGATGCAGATGAGATGGTATCGCGGACGTAATCGTCGGATCTCGGCGGGACAATACCGGGTGTTCTCCTCTGTTCGCGAACACTCGAACATTGGCCGACAATAGCGCGGAACGGGGCGACAGCTGCCCGACGCGCAGTTCTCTCTCTCTCTCTCTCTCTCTCTCTCTCTGTGTCTCTCGCGCGCGCGCGCGCGACGAGGAATTTCGAGGGAAGATAGTGAAAAATTCAAAATCCGACTCGCCCTCGTCTCTCCACTTTCCATCGAGGATCGTTGAATTGCGTATTTAAACTCGTAAGATTTCGTCGTAGGTCCTTCACGAAAACAAAAAAAAAACAAACTTGAAAATCAACTCGTCAATCTCTCCGACGCCGAATAACGCGCGAATCGTCACTCGATTTTCCCGCCGAAAAACGGAAGCGCGAGCGCGCCGCGCCCAAAAAGCCAGAGTGAAAGCGGAATCCCCGTGGGGCGCGCGCCGTAAAAACTGAAAATCCGCAGATCGGCAATGCGCGATAACTCAAAATACAGCTGCCCCGCAGTTTGCGGTCGGCCAATACAGGCGGGCGCGTATAGATGGTAGGCGTGATTGCGCGGCCGAAGCGCGCGGCACTGGGACATATTTTGACTGGGACGCCCGTAATTTGGCGAGCATTGTACCCGCGTCGCAGCAACGATCCCCCGTGCAAAATGCACCCTCTCTCTCTCTCACGGAGGCGTCCCGCGCCCCGTGGCCGAGTCCCGCGGCGCGCGGCGTCGCGTCGCTGCCTCCCTTCCCCGAGGGCCGTGCGCGCGCCAAGTCCCGTAGTTCTCTCGAAATTTGTTCGCGGTCGTCGCCCGTCATTGAGCGTCGATTGTCGCCGTTGTGAATACTCCGCGGGAGCGCGGGGTCGGCAAATCTTCGGGCTGTTCTTTTTTTTCTACGAGTACATTCACCGGGAGAGAGACCACCGGTGGCTCAATACGCGACGCGGAAGAAGAATGCTTACGCGTCTCGACGTGGCGCGGCTATTGTCGTCGGGACGGAGCACCGCGGCTGACGTATATCGTCGTAATTCACGGCGGTAGATCGTGCGAGCTCTCGCGAGATCGTCGTCGAGATCTTCGTGGCGAGATGAAGACGTTGAATTTCCCACGGAAAACTCTCGTACACTGAGGGAAGTAAATTGCTGGTGTCAAAAAAAATATATATGTCTTGAACGCGCGTATGCCAAGAACATGTTGTGATCTTAGAAATTGTTTGGAATGCAGATTCTTGGTCAAAGAATATATAAGGAGCAGACTTCCAAAATGCGTTTTGTCCAAATTACATAATTTCCAGTAAATGAGGAAATGCACTATGGAAAAACGACACTTTGAATGTCCAAGCAACTTTTACTGACGATTTTACATATGACTCAATGCGTTATGAACGTCCAGGGTAATGCTGACAGATGCGCCTTGGTATGAGGAAGGCAACGCCACTTTTAGATGAAATGTTGAAGTTTTGGACAAAACGCGTTTTGGAAGTCTGCTCCTCATGAAGACCTCGGCTGTAAAACCTATTAACTAGCATGGAACTTCATATCGGTTAACAGATTTCACAGCCGAGATCCTCATATACCTATTCTTAATTCAAGAGTATACTGAAAAAAAAAAGATTAAAAATTATTCTGTTAGAAGGATAATCCGAGTACGAAAGGTGAAATAGATCCAAAATTATCTTAAAGAAGGTTAATTTTTAAATCCTGGAAGGATAATTTTTTTATCTATTTTAACTTTCGTACTCAAATTATCTTTCTAACGGAATAATTTTTAATCTTTGATTTTTCTCAGAGTGTAGGTATAGGTGTCTATCTTCGTTGGAACAAGACATTCTTTCTGCGCGGAAAAAACAATTACTCGAGCCTATTAAATATTTTCTTGCGCGAAGAAAACCATGGCTTGACCCTAGAATTATATCATATTTTGGATTGAAGAGAATATACCTGTATTTCTTTTTTGGCACCAACAATTATTTCTCTCGGTGTAGACATATGTATATTCGAGCGAAGTACCCATTCTTCTAATTTTTTACCAAAATTACACATTCCCCCTAGAAACACCCCCAATTTCGACCACATCTACACGCGTAGGTATATATCGCCCGGCATCCCGGAAACCCCGTAACGCCACCCCCGATCCCATAAAGCGCGAGGATCGGACAACCGAGCGAACGAGATTTCCACGTACCACGCGCCGAGCGAGTTCCAGGATGTGACTCATATATTACGCGCCGGAGCCCGGAGCCCGGAGCTCCGCGATACCCGCACATCGTCCTCGGCGAGCCGGGGGTTGCGGGCTAGCGGCGGTGGCCCGGTAGGCAACGGTAGGAGGTCCTGTCACGTCCCGGGGTGAGGGGGAGGGCTCCAGGACCACGCGGAGCAACGGGGTATCAATCTCACCACCCGGCCGGACACACGCACGAACACTTACGAACGGTTTTTGGTTTTTCAAGGAGGACGCAACGGCGCGCGCGGCGAAGCGAGGTGTTCGGGTACGATATCGGCCGAGTCCGGCCCACCCAGACGTCCGCGTCGCCCCGGGAGAAACAACGATTGACCAACGCGTACGCGGAGCCCCCGAGACGAACGCATCGCTCCACTAATGACACCTACTCTTCCCTTCGCGTCGCGAACTTCCGTGTCGCGTTCGCGCCGTCGGGTGTTACGAAATCGTCCAATTAAGCGCGCATCGGTGCTCGATTGCGGAAGTGACGTATTTTCGGACTCGCGACGGCTTTCACGCCGCCCGCGAGACGCTTGATGAGGGATTTGCCTACGGGGGAAGGAGAGAGAATTTTCCAAAGAGCGGGAAAGTGTCTATTTGCTCGGGCCGAAACAGGCGTTGCCCGCGATTTCGTGGGGTGTGCGTGTAACGCGTGTGTATTGCATCGGTAATTACTCGTAATTTTGTGAGGTTTTGAAATTTTACTCGCTACTCTCTCTCTCCGACATTGTCGTGCTTCGTTGTCGTCGAGGGAAAACTGTGTGTTACGGTGAGAGTGGTAACGACGCGCCGGATCATGGTTGTTTTCTGATCGCGAGGAGAGGCCTTTCGAAATATCAGTTTCGGGCGAATCGATAGAATCGAAATGGCGAAATTTACTTTTCATTTCGCACCTGATTTATATCGTGTCACGCGAAGCTTGCGTGATACACTGAGAAAAAAAAATATTAAAAATTATTCCGTTAGAAGGATAATCTGAGTACGAAAGGTAAAATAGATCAAAAATTATCCTTCCAGGGTTTAAAATTTAACCTAACTTAGCATAATTTTTGATCTATTTTACCTTTCGTACTCATTGTCAGATTATCCTTCTAACGGAATAATTTTTAATCTTCTAATTTTTTTTCTCAGTGTATTATAAGCAATATTGCGAAATTTCACGAATTTTCCAACGCGTCTAGCAACCCCCGGAAGTTAACTTATTGAAACAAAACGGGGTTAAGCCTCTGGCAAGGGGTGAAATGAACTGGTCACCGCGAGGCTTTCTTCGGCGTCGTTTCGGCAATCGGACGTCAGTGATAAATGAGCGGTCGCTACGTCGGACCCTCGTTACTCGCGTTTTCGGGGTAGAAACATGAATGACCGGGACGATCTCGGGAACGGAATGTTTTAATAGGTCCTCCCCCGGGAACCATTCACGAAACTGAGAGCTCCAGGAATTCGGAACGACTGTCGCGCGCAAAATGAAAAATTTCTAGGATGTGTAAGACGGCTGATTACATCTCGCTGCCACCCTTGATCGTAAAGAGACGGATGAATTTCCCGCGTTTGATTCTTCACTCCGTTACAAACATCTATCCTTTCCAAATGATTCTGATTTCCCTCGGTGTAATATTCGCCTCTGCGAAAAACGGAGATGTCGTATCTCGTCCAATGCAGCTCATCGAAGACGAACGTACACTGAGAAAAGAAAATGAGGAGCTATCTTTCAAAACGCAGTTTTCGAACAAAACCTTGTTTTCAGTAAATCCTAATTATTTGTTCTAAAGTTACAAATTGCAATATCTAATTGTTGCAGGTGAAAAAAGTGCCATAAAGAATACAGCAAAATTTAAAGATCTACACCCAAATAGAAGTGATTAAGAAATAATTAGGATTTACCGAAGACGAAGGTTTTGTTTAAAAACTGCGTTTTGAAAGATAGCTCCTCAAATAGTATATTCAATTAAATCGACGCTCACGGGTGGGGGAAAATGCACGAGTATTTGCCTCGACTGATAAATTTTGTTACAGCGATTAACTGCTATTTGAAGGAAACAAGCCGTGTAGTTAATCCAAGCAACTAGATCTGCATTCCCCCTCCCGTAACCGCCGATTTAGTTAAATCTGCCGCATTTTTTTTCTCAGTGTAAACACGCGACGGTTCCTCCGCCAGCATCCGAAAGGAACGCGATGGGTTATCTCGACGGGTGTGGAAGAATCTATCGAGGAAGGACCAGCTACTCCGACTATTCGGGTTCGAATCAGCCGCGGTGAGAGTCATTAAATTTGTAAGGACCGCATCCAAGACCCTCCGAGCCTCTCGAGGCTCGCTCCTCCGGGAGGGTAGGAAAAGGGTGTGGCAGGCGGTAGCCAAATGGGCCAGACTAAAACCCGGAGTTCAGAGTTGAGATGAATCTGATTTGGGTTAGGAAGGTCCACGGTTAAATATGGGTGTTCCCTTCTGGATAACAGGATGTCCTCTGATTGCTCCCTTGTCCCGTAGATTATCGCGCGGCGCGAGCTATCCCGGATTTCGTGATATTTGCATTTTTAATATCCCGAACGGTAGCCGCGGTAAACGCGGCCAGATTCCACGGGGAGATTTAAATATTATTACGGTTTTGAAGAATAATCGGATGTCAACATGAATGGAGTTAATCTACCGAGGCGATCGTCGATGGGCGGATCGGATGGTGGTGGTGGTGCGCCATTGAATTTTCCAGCCGGAGGCGATTTTACCGAGATTTCGAGCGGGGGAGGAAGATCGAATGCAATGCACCTTGTCACTGCCGGTGCAACACGATTGCATCGCGGAGGATTTCCTGGGACTACCGGTTTTTCTTTTCGATAAAGTTCGCGGACTGAGTTTTCAACGTCGAATCGATCGTGTAACGAAGAAAGGGAGCGGTCAATCGAATGCATTAATTTCACTGCTTCGAAGTAGCGACTTGATCGATTTCTCTTTACATATAAATATTTTTTCTTTTCATTATAAAAAAAATTAAAGTACAATTTAAACCTCACTATATTCCTTTTCGTTGCCTAAAGATCACGTTAAAAATCGTCGTTGACAGCGTTAACACGGCTCGAGATAATTTTAACATTTCCAAAAAAAATCTCATCATTCCCTCTCCCATTCCCGACACGTCTTCCACCTCTTCTTCCTCTCGCTCCTCTCATCGCCAAGAAGACATTCAAATCTTATCGAGCGCATCTCTCCCCCGAGTCGATCGCAAGACAGATCAAACGCAGTTGCACCGCGCAATTCATCCCCCGAGATCCCGTTGCAGTGTCCCGCGCCTCGCGCCACCCCTTTCCTCAGCTTTCCTGCGCGGTAAAGGAAAAAGAACGTCGACGCGCGCTCGAGCGGGCGAGTGAGCGAGGAAGGAAGAGGTTAGATCAAGGGTGGAGAGGGGCTAGTAGCTTCCCCCGACCGCCGAGCGCGCGACGAGCACGCCGGATCCGTCTATGCAGATACGTCGAAAGATACGCTTCAGCTCCCAGTCTCTCGCCCCCACAGATAGAGCAGATATTATTCAGCCAGCCTCCTCACTAATTCCATTCATTCCATGGACCGCGCGCGCGCGGGGACCGGACCCGTGAATGTGTGCCCGGGCGATGGGGTGTCGTGCGTGCCGGCGAGGGGAGAAAGTGAGACGTCGCGTCGAGGCTACCGATTTTCATCGGAGCTCTCCGCCGGGATAAATTCTCGAAAACGAGCGCGGAAGTCAACCGAGTCCCGATCGTTTCGCGCGCGAATGTGCAAAGTGTCGAATAAACCGGACCGGAGAGGGTCTCGTTTTCTGAGTCGACCCCCTCGCGTCACCCCACCGCGCGCCACGCCATAACCACCCCCGCGGGAGACGCTTCCCGCCATTGGAAAACAAAGGAGCACCGCGCGACGCGGTGGCCCGTCGCACTTGTCATCCCGTCAATGACGATTTTGAACGCTCCGAGCCCGCAGATGCGTCGTGCCAATTACGGCGCGATGCAACTGCCGGCGCGCCGCGGGGTTCCCGCGCGATCGGAGGCCGCGCTGTACCACTTGTTAGCGGGCGCGTAATAGGGATACGCGCGCCACCCTATATACGGCCGGTCGAGATAACGCGGCATCCGTTCGCGCGAGAAGTCACCGAGGCCTGACCGCGCGCCACCTGGTCGGCCTCTTTTACCGTTGGCGCGATAAAGGGATAATGGTATTGCGCGAGCCAGACCCGTCTCCGCTTCCTACGCCTACGTACCTACGGCTGAACGCTTCGATATCGTTACACATTGAGGTGTCGCGAGATGCGAGACGAGCTCGTGACTCGAGATTCTCCGGATATCTCGAGACAAAAATTCGACGCTCCCCGTAACCCCCCCTGGCTTGATTTACACATTTTCAAATGAAACGATTCGCACTGAGGGAAGCGATGTTTCGAGATGTGGCGATCGCTCCGAAAAAAAAGTATCTGTGGGGAAAAAACTCCAGGTAAGAAATTTTAAGAGTTGAAGTAAATAAGGAGCTAAGCGGCGAGTAAATATTTCCGAGTTATTAAAGAAAAAACAGCGTAACGTGTAGAAACTTCTCCCTAATTTTTTACATAAATGTAACCACCTGAATAATAATATTATGGATTTACTTTATATGTAGGTCTTTTCGATTCAAAGAATAAAAAAAATATAGCTGTTTCACACAAAATTACTAGAATTATTGGCACTTAGCCCCTTGTTTACTTCAACTCTTCATTTAGTGATGATGGAGTTATGAATCCGTTTAAACACTATACTGTATAAAATTTACTTCTGCTAGACGTAAATTTAAATCCTCTAAAGTCCTATACAGTATATGAGGAGCACAGTTCCAAAACTCGTTTAGTCCATTCGCAGTTTGTCCTATAATTGCTAATAGTTTAGCGATTATAAGACAAACTGCGAATGGACTAAATGAGTTTTGGAACTGTGCTCCTCATATATACTAGTATTTAATCAAATTCGTAATTGTCCCATCGCTATACTTCTTACCTGCAGTTCCCCCCCCCCCTCCGGGCCCCATACATTCTAGGATCGATTGTTACATTTCGAAGCATCCTATTTCCAACTCGGTCTCGCCGTTCAAAATCTCTCGCCTCGCGCGATCTTTCTCGCGATCCGACGAAGCTACAGCTGGACCGATCGATCGGCTCGCTTCCGGACGTTCGAGTATTGGTCCCGCTTTGAACATAGACGAAAGGTACACACCGTGATCGCTACCTCGCGGCTATCGACTAGATGGGAATGGGCGCCATCGTCATCGGCCACACTTTCACTTGCTCCAGTTTTCTTCGCGTCGGCCGATCGAAGGTGGTCTCTCCCGAATGCCAGGGTTCTCGCTTTCAGCCGAGCGCGGGACGCGCGCGAGCTTTCGTCCCGCGGATAGGAGCCGGCCGTGTATAGGTGTCGCAAGGAGAAACTGGCGAGAGAGCCGCGCGCAGCCACGGCGTCGAAACAATGCGCTCTACTAATAACAGGGGGACCCACGGCTACGTCGCATCGCCGCGCTCGCGCGCGGAGATCATCGCGGTCCCGAGAGGTGGGCTGCGAGCGCGAGTTAATGTATTCGGATTTCTCGGATGGGCGTTTATCGGGCAAAGTGGCCGGGGCGTCCCTTTCGTCCGTTTTTGGCGGCACGCCGCGAGCTTCCTTTTTTCGGAGCCGGTCGCGCGCGGGCGTCTTTCCCGACGCGGTGGGTATTATCGAGGTTGTGCCCGCGCGCGCTACGCCTACAAATGACCCGGCGCGGCGAGAGAGCGTCGGAGTGACGTACGGGAGAAAAAAAGATCGCCTCTTCTCGAGTCCGGTAATTAAAATGTAGCGTTAAAACGTTAACGGCGTCGGATGGTTTTCATCGAAAGGAAGATACGCTGAGAAAATTATAATAGATCGATCTAACCAAAAATCTTGGAGACGATGACCAAACTGTTTGGTGAAATATGAATCCTCCATTTGTTTGGTCAGACTGATCACTTTTATATTAGAATAATTAAATATTTGGTTACCAGTATTGACCAGTATATTTTGATTAGAATAACTATACGCGTTTAATTACATGCTTTCCCTCGTTTTCTGGGTGTCGCTTTAACCGAATTATTTTTTCCCCCTGTATCGATGGGATGGAGAATAATTTCCCCATATCGGCGCGATAAGAATAATTAGCAGCAGAGATCGAATCAGCGATTCGCCGAATACACCCGACAGCAGGTTCCGTCGAACCACCGAGCGCCGCAGTAAATCCAAAACATATTCCGCGAGTTAAACGAAGCGGAAAGTATAGTCGATTTAGTCGTCCCCTTAGAAAGAGGGGTGCACCCCCGGGCCGTGGCCCGGACCAGCATCCCCCTACCGCGCGCGCAACCGACCCCGGTTGTTTAGTCACACCGTGCGCTAACAGTTATTTATATACGCGTATGTGTACGTACGCGACCATTTACACCGTTTCACCCCCGAAGTTTCGGCGCGTCCGTCCCGATGACGACGTCGGCGTTTCTGAATCAGTGACGTACCTATATATATTATATTATAGTGGGAAAACGTGAAAGGAAAATTAATATCGCGTCGAAGGCACTGAGAAAAATAATTACACGGAAAAAAATTAATTGTAGCATTTACAAAATTTGTGGTATAATAAATTTCGAGACAAAGCCAATTTATTGTTAGGTACGATAACCACAATTTTAGTAAAACATTACAGCAACGCTTACAACTTCTACAAGTTTTACTATAATTTTTACTAAAATTGTAATTATTGTAACAATAAATTGACCCTGTCCTGAAATTTACCACAAATTTTTTTCTCCGTGTAGGTTAAATTGACAAAACACATCTAGTTCAATGCGCTCAGTTTCCTAACCAAAATACTGATCAGTTGAATCAAATATTTAGTTACCTATTCTATTATAATAAAAAATGAAATAAAATATTCAGTTACGCCAACCAAATATTTAATTGTTCGAATCAAAATCTATTCAATTTAACCAAACAGATGGAGAGAATCCATATTTCACTAAGCGGTTTGGTCATCGTTTTGAGGATTTTGATTGAATTGGCCAAGTTATCTTTGACCGAATTATTTCTCTTAATCTCCAACCGAATCGCGGAAATCGTCATTGCCGATCGCTCGTTGTCCGGCAACTATTTTGATCCACACCCGACGACGTCGGATCGATCGCTCGCCGGTGAAAGTGAAACGCCCCTGGATCGGAATCGATCTCGCGCGCAGATCCCTCCCGGATACGCGCAACGTTATCTCATTTTTATCTGGCGCGCGACATCGGTGTGTCGTTGCGTCATGTAAAATCAACGGAATGGACGCGAATAGAGAGGGGTGGGGGGTTGCCAATCCCGCGCGACACTGTACAATAATATTTCCAGCGACTTCGATCGAGTGCGAAACAATGGGCTCGCGAGAACGAGCGATAACCGCAATTATCTCCCCCTTCCCTTTCACTTTCCCTCCTCACCCATTCATTCTGCGAACCGGCGAAACCATCGCGACGATTGCGGCGTCAAAGTGAAAGCGCGAAAAGCCGTTTGTAAGTAAAATCTTCTTATAAAGTAATAAATATTCCTGCTGGGATGCTATGTCCTCGAATTGACCCCTAATCGCTACACCGAGAAAAATAATTTGCCGATCCGGGTAACCGTCAAAATGAATAGATAGTGCCAAGAATATATTTATTTATCTCAAACATATCGTCGTTGAATCAAGTATATATTAGTTGAATTAAGTGCGAATCGAGCATATGTTATTTGAATCAAATGCGAATCAAGTGTAGAATCGATCAATTCAATGAACATATATATTATACTTGTCTTACATATGTAATATATATTTTGCACTATTCACGTTACTCGAATCGGCAAATTATTTTTGTCAATGCGAGGTGTCAATTCGCCTACGATGCGTTACTCCCAAAATATGCGCTCAAATGCGCTCGGAAAAATGATTTATCCGAGTGCGAACGTCGGATCGAATAGGTATATTCGCGCGATTTAAATAAAAATATATCTCACGTCTTTCTCCCACCCTTCTGAACATTTCCTTTTTTGCCTACAGCACGGGTGCCTTGCCCGTGCATACGCCCCTGGGCACGACACCCCTATACGAGTAAGTAAGAATACTGCTTTGCGGAGATAAGAGTTATCTATCGCGCTCCGATACGATAGAGCCCCTGGGTGTATCGGGGTACTTTTACCGCGCTCCGAGATTCATCCGCTCTCTATCTCCCTCCTCCATATTCCCTTCCCGTGGCTCTCTCTCTCTCTCTCTCTCTCTCTCTCTCTCTCTCTCTCTCGCTCGCTCGCTCGCTCTCTCCCCCTCTACACTCTCTCCTACGTACTCGCGCGCATGTGTGTCGAGAACGGGGAGGGAGAGAAGGGGAGGACTACGGGGTTCGCGCTCTTCTCTCCTGCGAGGGTGTTATGAGCCATTGTTGGTCATGATACATCGCCTCGTAAATATTGTATCGGGACGGAAACTAGCTTCGGGTTAGACGATAAAACTCTTCCTCGCGCGCGGGGCCAGTAGATCCTCCCGCGATTTCTTATTTGCGCGAGAGGGAAGAAAATTCCGAGAAACTCCGCGCGCTTCTATCCCTCTTCCTCCGGGTGAACCGAGGCAAAAAACTTTGTCCTCGCGAGGTTTCTCTAGTCGGACGACGGAGGGAAAAATACATATCCTGAGAAACTCGCATCCTTTCATTCCGCGTTCTTTTTAGCCCTTGGACGTATAGGGCGGGTCTGCGGGACTCGATATACTTCGTAATTGATGGTCGATTGATTTACGTTTATTTTCATTTTCTGGTGATAAATATGTTGAGTGCAATTTAAAAAAGCATGTCGGGTAGACTGAGACGAATCGGATCATATATAGATCCATATTTCTTAGATCTTGTTAAAAATGAGCATTCGATCACTCGTATCAATTCATTCCTCTCGAATGAAGTGTTCGTTTTCACCACGATCAAAGAAATACAGATCCGTGATCTGATTCGCGCCGGTTTACCCTAAAATATCTAACGTTACATCCTTCGCTAAAAAAAAAACATGACATTTTATGATCAAAATGTAATTTATATCATAATTTGTATTCGGATCTAGGAGACCAGACTTATGCAAAGGAGTGAAATTGTTCACACGTGCATCTGAGGGTCGAATTGAACTAGAAATCCCCCTCCCTCCTTCTCTTCGTCACCCTCGACTCCTTGGCGACTCTATAAAGACCGACGCGAAAAGAGATGTCTATATACGCGTCACCCCGTGCAATCGGATTATTTCAACGGGAGACACGCGCGCGCTCCGCGGCAATAAGTCCTCTATCACTCGATCATTATACTCTCGCCTCACCGTTCGACGCGCTCGCTTAGCGCTCGACTCCTACCTACTCGTACGGAGGAGGTGGCTGGCGCAATCTCGCGCCGATGTTATCACCGGCGTTCGGACTATAATTATACGTCGGATCTCCTCGAAATCGCCGCGTATATTATTATCAATATACCTCACTCGCGCGACGGCCTGCGCGAGGAGCGCGCGTACGTTTTAGAACTGTATACAGTAATCCCTCGTTATCCGCGGGGGTTATGTTCTTACAATATCCCGCGGATAACGAAATCGCGGATAACGAAACTATAGAAGCCCATTTATAAAATACTTAGTGAATTAGTGAAAATTCGCCAATCTCGCTAATTCTAAGGACAAAAATTATAACGAAAATTAAATAAGTAACTTTTCGCTTGCTCTTTTCTGTGGGGAGGTGGAAATCATACGATAAAACGCGGAAAAAGAATCCGCGGATAACGAGGAATTACTGTATATACAATGAGAGAAAAATGTATTAAGTTTTGGCTAAATTGGCGATTACGCGGGTGGGGGAATACAGATCAAGTTATACTCGGACTGATAGTTGATTCGAATAGACTGCAGCGCCTGTTTCCCTCAAATAGCTGTTAATCGTTATAATGTGATTTATCAATCGGAGCAACTAATTCTGCATTCCCCGACCCGTGAACGCAGATTTAATTGAATATATATCATTTTGTTTCTCAGTGTTGGTATGTCGAGGATGTACCGCGCAGGTGCATCGGCTGATAAATTCGTAGCGAGGAGACCTTCCATGCGATTAGAAACAAATGGAGCATCATAAGCGCGGTTCGAGAAACTGCCTAAAAATGTGATTCGATTTCGTAAGAGAACATAATCAACGTGACGACCGGGCTACTTCGTTTCTTGGAATCGATATCTTATCTCGGCAACGACAAGCGTCGTTATATCCGACGACTAGTAGCTCCGGGCACGCGCGCGTTTATCACGAACGTTACGACGCTGTATGTATAGACACTGGTGTTTTTTATTCACGCGCACACGCAGCTCCCGCGTCACTCGCTCTTCGTCAATCTCGATGAATCGATTTCCCGCGATATAAATAACGAACGGCTCGTCGAAAAGTCCGGCTGCGCCACTCAACGTGTGCAGCGTAACTCGCTTCCGTTTCGACGGACCGACTGGACCCAAAGAGTGACGGATTTATTTCCAAAATCGAATCCTCTGACGTCCAAAGTCTCGTCCATCGCAAGGACCGCGAGTATGAGGACGCGAAGGTGCGACCGGGGAGGAAAGATCGATCGCGAGATCCCGGGGGTGGCTTTATTGTACTCTCGCGACGAGAACTCGCATGGGACTCGATGGTTGTGTTTAGAAAAAAAAAAGCTTTCTACGCCGAAAAGAGCGACTCCGACTCGTCGCGAGAATATCGCCGTCAAGTATCGTTATAGGCCCCATACACCTGCGAACAAATTGCGCAAACTAACGTTGTACAACGAATTATTGTGCAAACAAGGTCGTCTATACGCTATACGCAAGTTTACGCAAACTCTCTGTTGTTTATAAAATTATTAGACATTTTAATAACACTGCTCTTTAACCTTTAGAGCCTTTAACATATCGACCAGCGGATGATGAATTCCAGAAATTTTTAAAATTTCAAGATTATGGCCCGAAACTTGTTACTCGGGGGTTTTTTGGGTCGCTCATTACGACGAGGTCTCGTTCTTCCGTGGTTAACAGTAAATCGGGTTCCTCAAAAAGGTTCAAAAAAATCACGATGACATGGTGAAACTTGTGAGTAGCTTGAACTTATCACGCAGTGAGGAGAAGAATTCTCGAAAGGCTCTTCGATTCCTGCTGAAAAGTCCAGGAGGTCTTCAGGGAAAAGAATAAAAGGAACTGGAAGGTTTTCGAGACGATTTTTTACGAGCAGCTAAACTTAAACGATCTCTCCGATGTTCTTACATCGGCAGCAGCTACGATTCACAAAAGGCTTCCACCAGAGCAGCAGATCTGATAGAGTTACCGAAGTGGACGAGATTGTCTGCTCAGTCTGAAGAGTAATGGTGGAAACAAGGGACATCTGGAAGAGCTAGCTAGGAAGAACATTTTTAGTGACCTTTTAGTGACTTCGGTGACATTTTAGTGAAATTTCAGTGAGTTTTTAGTGATTGGTGAAATATTTAGTGACCTTTTAGTGGGTTTGGTGAATTTTTTAGTGACTGGTGAAATTTTACTAAATTGTCACTGAAATCACTAAAAAGTCACTGAAATTTCACTAAAATGTCACTGAAAATTGCACCAAAGCCACTAAAAAGTCACTGAAATTTCACCAAAATGTCACCAAACTCACTGAAAATTGCACCAGTCACTAAACAGTCACTGAAATTTCACCAAAGTCACTAAAATGTCACTGAAAATTTCATCAAAGTCACTAAAATGTCACCGAAGTCACAAAAAAGTCAAAAAATTTCACTTCCTAGCTAGCTCTTCCAGATGTCCCTTGTTTCCGGCATTACATTGAGGGAAAAATTTCGTAGAATCAACTAAATATTTCACTGCCCGGTAGCAACTAAATATTTCACTGGCTCAAATAATATTCACTTGCTCCAACAAAATACTTTCTCGGCTCAAGTAATATATTTTGTTGAGAAAAAGTATGTCGTTGAGCCAAGAACATATTTTGTTGGAGCAAGCGAATATTATTTGAGCCAGTGAAATATTTAGTTGCTACCGGGCAGTGAAATATTTAGTTGATTCTACGAAATTTTTCCCTCAGTGTACTCTTAAAAGTGTAGCCTAAATATTTAAACTCGGTAAGCTCTTCTACTATTTTCCATTTCCACCTTCTTTTCTTTATTCTTCCTCTTCCACCGTTCCTGAAAACCATTAAGTTCGATTTCTCTACATTCAACTCTAACTTTTTCTACTTCTCTAGCCCCTCTTCTTATTTTTTAAAAAACTTTTTCCCAAAAATGCAAAAGGTCACAGCCTCTGTTGTGCAATTTATTCGCAGGTGCATGGAGCCTATTACGAAAGACGCGATTATACCGTCCAAAATATCGAGATTAAACAGCGGAACTATTTTTTTTTTTTTTTTTTTTTTCGATCAAAGAAGAACTCCAGCTCACCGCATTAAATTCGAGGACCGATTCAACGCGAGTAGATGGAAGGAGTCTCGCGACCCTGAAACTATATGGCATCCCAACCCCATTGTCGGCCGACCCGCGTGGATACATTTATACAAGCACGCCTCTATTCTCGAAAAACCTTTCGTAACGTCGAGGAGAAATGGGAGGAACGAGAGACGGGTATTCAGTTACGTCCGAGGGTGTTGGCGATCTTTTGAGCTCGCGTCGCGCGCGCCCTTTCGCGTCGGTCGTCGCCCGAAGGTTTTGACGTTTTCTCGACACGTTGTGATGCTCCGCTTCCATTCGGACGATAGATATTCCCCGGCGCTCCGAATTTTTCTCGTTTCCCGCCAACGGGATGACAGGTGCCGATCCCACGACGACGGGAGAACGACCGGTCGATCTCTCAAAGCTCTCGACGAAAGTCTTTCGACGCGGCGTTATTACGTACCTACAGTGAGAAAAATAATTAGGCTAAAATGACAAAACGCATCTGGTCTGACGCGTTTAGTCATTCTCACCGAAATACTGCTGATGTCAATAACATCAAGTTATTTTAACCACATATTTAATTATTCCAACCAAACGTTCAGTTATTCTAACCAAAAACACTGATCAATCTGATCAAACAGACGGAGAGGATCCATATTTCACCAAACTGCTTAGTCATTCGTCTCCAAGAGTTTGGTTAAATTGACCAAGTTATTTTTCTCGGTGCGCGCGGAAATAATAAAAACCTCTCCGGCAAAAGAAATCGACGGAGACAAAGAATCTCGCGAGCCGATCCGCGGACCGGGGTCCATTCGAATGTCATCAACGCAGCGCAGCGCCCGAGATCGGTACACCGCGAGCGGACGCGCGAGAGCGTACGCACGCACACGCGCTTGGAAGCGCGCTCACGGACAACGTGTCAGGAATCACTTAGGAAGGCTCAGGTGGTTAACAATGACACGCAACCCCGTAGGATATCTCTCGCTGTTCCGCCCGTACGCGTGTGTGTACCAGAAGAGAGAAGGAGAGAGAGAGAGAGAGAGAGAGAAAGAGAGAGAGGGCAGCGCATACACGTTAGCGTGGTAGAACCAGGGGGCTTACAGGGCATTCAAACTGTTGGCCCATAGACATTGACGGGGGCCACAATGCGGAGACTAATCGAGCCGCGATATATATCGATTAGTATCGATAGTCCAACCGGGTCTCCAGTCTACCGGCCAAGCGGAGGGACTGACTGGCCTGACTCTATTGTCCGTTGACGGACATTGTGCTCCCTGCAGCCTCTCCGAGTTACCACTGCCCCCCCCTCTCTCTCTCTCTCTCTCTCTCTCTCCCTCCCTCTCGCGTTCTCCATCCTTCTCTCCCTCGCGCTCTCCCTCCCGCGTCTCTTCCTCCCGGCCGTCGCGTCGGTCCCTCTTTCGCCTCCGCGCGCGAGACCCGACGAGACTCCGCGTTCGCTGTCGATCCGTCGTATCGCTCGAAACCTCGAGAGCCGCGCTCTCGCGTGGTACCGTTCGAAGAGAGCGAGAGAAAGGCCTCAGTGACACGTGGAATTCCGGATGAACGTTTATGACTAAGTGGCCCTCTCTTTCTCTCTCTCTCTCTCTCTCTCTCTCTCTCGAGCGGGTGTCCTACAGTTTTATCGCGCAGTGGCCTCACGTCTCGAGGAGGATCCGCGACTCACATACGTAACCGAGCTCCCCGGCGGCCGGCCATAGGTAGGTATTAAGGCATGCGAACGAGCGTACCGCGGTAAACTCGAATGTTTTCTTCCGAGTGAGAAGAGTGCGCGGATTTTGGTCATACATATATGGATTTTGTATGATTTCTGTATTAACAATATAAGGACTATATATAGATTTTCAAATTTTTGTATAATCCATAATTATATAAGGAGCAGACTTTCAAAAAGCAGTTTGTCCATATTAGCATTTTTTCCGGAGAGGCCAAAAACTGTCCTTTTCTTTTAGGAAATAACATTAAGCTTTCAAACTTATGCAAGAAATTGCGAAAAAATATAATATATTTTTATATAATATGCTAAAATATGCTAATATGGACAAACTGCTTTTGGAAAGTCTGCTCCTCATATAGTCCTTATATGGTTAATATTGAAATCATATATAATCCATATTATGACCAAAACCACATATGGATTAGATAGAAAGTATAACACATGGAATGTTTTCGCCTGGAATGACATATAAAATTCCTCGATCGCCGGACATCGAGTTATCGCACACACCAACGTGAAAAGGTAGAATGAACTCGAGCGATCGAATTCGCTCCGACTACCCCTAATTTAATTTCGCGTCGACTCCCAGCAATTTCGCCCCGCCGAAACGTCCAACGCAAAAGAAACGAGATGTCGCGGTCGCTTCCCGCTCCTCTCCCGTACAGTTAAAACGTTTTGCATGTCCCCGACGCCCGGACAATTTCACGGGTCATCCGTTCTCGTTACCGCACCGGTTCTTCGATTTTTCTTCCTCTCACACCGCCCCGCGGACCTTTCGAAAAAATTCCTCGCTCGCGTCCGTGGAAATAGTCAAAACAGCTCCTCCCTTCGGCCTCTCGGGATAAACAGGCGCGTCCCGTGGGTCCCCGGACTCGACGTCCCTCCCGCCACGAAGCGCGTGTCCCGAGGGTAAAGGCGCGGGGAAGGGATGACGACAGCGGGACGCGCGATGCTCTTCCATCCGTACCCCACACCGTGACACCATCGGGTTACGGTGTTTTGTACACAGATTCGGCACGGCCAATATAATGGCTATTTGCCGCATGGACCTAGGCCACCTTCGCCTCGCGTGTTGCCAATAAAATTATTCAAGGTACGACATTATGATGCACTCGCACATCCGTGCGCGGCCACGGCGTTGGAGTCGTAAGGGCGCGCGCGCACAGCGTCATCCAACCCCCGGGCGAGCGCCCTTTCGCTTCCAAGGGGCGTCGCGAATGCCGGCTATTTCAATTACCACCGGTCGCGATCGGTTGATTAAACTCCGCTCGGTAGCTGGCGTCGAGATGAGTTATATCGACGTTTCGATTGAGGAGGCGTGTGAACGTCACGGTTTCGCGACGCCTCCTCGTCGTAAAAGTGCTTTATGGCGATGTGCTTTGATTTTCCTTCGCGGTGGGGTTTTCGGGAGCGAGCGAGGCGAGCGGGAGATTTGCGGGGGGGATGCTGCGGTCTCTGTGCTGCTTCGGTGTGCTCGTAAAATTTAATAAGCGGAAAAATAATTATTTTTAATCAAATGTAGATACGGTATTCTATTTTGTTTATGCATATATATAGGTATATATTTCTTCGGATTTTAACTCATTTCGATAAAAATCCTCTCGTTTTTTTTTTTTTTTCGATATTTCATATTACTATCAGTCCGAATAAAATAAGATGAAACAAAGCCGAGTCGAGTACAGCATCGTTGCTGCAACCTGCATATATTATAGTATGAAAATACCGTCCTCTCTCTCGACGAGCCACCCCCACAATGCCACAATGGCGTAATCTATAGTTTAGGCAACAATGAGTGCGAAACGCGAAGAATTATATCTCTCGGTTGTCGAGGGTCCGGGCCCCTGCTGTCACGAGTTCGAAGGACTCTATCCATTCCAAGGTAGAATGTCTTTGAATGCCAAGGAGGAGCCACATTCGAGCATCAGCGAGCCATGGGTGGGCCAACCTGCCCATGGGAACTCATGGCGAGCTCATAGACACCACGTGTATCCCGCGGCTCCGCACCTTACCGATCATCGTTTTTTCCCCGCTCCCCCCTTTTCCTTTCTTTTTCGCGACGCTGGCGTTTGATTGATTTTGTCCGTTTCGTGGAATCCCGATTTTTCGAAATTCTTCCACCTACATATGTATACGTGAGGTGGTTATACGCGGAGCGCGATGGGTTCGACGGGGCGAGTGCAGACGAGGCTCCTGGGGATGCACGAATGAATTTCTTGTTTGACAAATTTCGAAAATGGTATTATTTTCTTCCCCCCGATAAGTAGTTTCATTCGGAATCAATTGCACGCGTATATAATGAAGTCGACGCCATCTGGCGGCAGGCCGTCGTAGCGTGACGGGTCGCCGCAGAGTATAAATTATATTAACTTTTTATTTTACCAAAAAAAAAAAAAACTATAACACAGTCTTACGAAAATCCCACGCGATTCGACAGCGAGTATACAACGAGTGCAGTTTCGTAGCAATTAATGATCTCGAGACCCTTAATCCGGCCATTCGATCGCGAATGACTTTTCATCCCCCTGTATAATTTGATCCGCGCCCCGACCAGCTTAGTCTCCCCCCGAGCAACTAAGCGAGGGTGTTGCGGCACCACCCCGGAGCACTTTAACCCCGCCTCATGCCGCCTGGAACACCGTCATCCCTTATACCGAAGGCATCGGCCACTTATCTGGCACGCGCATCGGATTGCGTCCCTCTTATCGCAAAACTGCACTACTTTCGCTACGACCCCACCCTCCGCTCTGATTCAACGGTTAGGTAAACGGGATCCTTCTGGGATCAACGCTCGTAAAGAGATGCATAGGGTGGCTGTGGCTCGCGTTAGAGCAACAAACATGATATATATGCCTGCTTCTATATACGTAATCGCGACGTATAAATTCAACCGGATATAAGTACATATACGCGCGAAGGATGCGAAAGAAAATGATTTTACGTAAGAAACATTAAAAATGTTTCCGTGCGTCATCTTAAAAAAAACTCCAAATACGTACGAAATAATTGTCAACTAAAATAATCCGCATCGAGACCATCCCGTGATGCTGTAGCATTCGAGACGCACAGGGTGGCTCGCATTCGAACATTATATTATGTACGATATAACGAACATTATACATATTCCTGCAACTATATAGGTACATAATTGCGCGATGTATACATTCAACCGGACATAAATATACGCGCGAAGGATGCGAAAGAAAATGATTTTACGTAAGGAACATTAAATATTTTCCCGCGCGTGCGTCGTTTTAAAAAATTCGAAACTCGAACGAAATAATCCCCAACTAAAATAATCCGCATCAAGATCATCCCGTGATGCTGTAGCATTCGATACACGGTCCATAAGTCAACCCATCGCCCGATCTCGATATAAAACCGATGTTCCTATCGAACCACACATTCGCTCCTAATAATCCATGACGACCACTTAAACATACGAATAGGCCCACCTATGACCGGCATAAATAGGCAGCTACTGGTTTCCCAAGAGGAGAGAGAGATAAATAGATAGATAAATAGATAGAGAGAGGGAGAGAGAGAAAGAGAGAGAGAGGAAGAGAAAGAGAGAGAACGGTGTAGAATTAATTCAACCTACTATTCGGGTTCAACGACTTCTGATTACGTGGCTGCGATTAATTACCTACGCTCTCGTCCCTGCTAACCCGGATAGCCAGGACCAATCGCGTGGGAAGGGAGCGATGACCCGTTTAGCGTGCTGCGATTCAAGTTCGATGCCGGGCTTGATTAATAGTACGGCCCAACGGCGAGAGATCGATACGGTATAGGCGGCATAACTGTATCACGATACGAGAATTTCGAGGACGCGAGACGCGCGAGGCTGCGCCTTGACCGAGAACCAACCTTTTTTTCTTCTTCTTCTTCTAACCGCACGGTCCCCGTGCAGCACGTCGTAGAAATATTACGGAAATATAAACAGACCTCCCGAAGGAACTCAAACGGATCCGAGCTTAAACGCCGTAATCCGGACGAATCCTTTCATAAAGGTGTAGTTATACCGCCATATATCGTGTCCCGGACTTTATATGGGGCCTCTCCATGTGTTAACGTCTTATTCTTATTCTCGGGGGGGCCGACGCGCCGCACGGCGAACCATGGGAAAAAAAGGTCGAGGGGAGCTGCGCATTATGCCGGGAGTCCATTATACGCTCGGACTGTATTAAACTGTTGATAAATAGTTTATAGGCGCGCCCGAATGCTCTTTTCGGAGGAACGCGCGGAATGGCCATCACCGAGACACGTTCGATGTTTTTTTTTTTCTGGAAACGCGTCGGATACGATCGAACGGGAGTGCGACCGTCGTTTTGGCGTTTTTCAAAGGCTTCGTCTCGAAATCGATTACTTTGACGGGGTAAAGGTAAATTCGAGATCGATAAATTATCTACTGGCTTTTTTTTCGGTTTAAAAATAGGAGAAACAAAGAAATTTGTACATCTTGGCTTAATACCTTAGTCCGATGTAAACAAATGTGTATTTTTGGTAAACTAATGTTCTAGTAAGAGAAACGTCTCTAGCGGCTGTAATATAATTACACAGCGCTCGCGCGAATAACTCGCAAAGCTGTCGAGAAACGTTAATAAATGAGTTTAGCGAACTTTAAATATCCATTTTGAAACAATTGTCACGCATACCAGCAGCTGCTCAAGATTACCAGCATATTTTTGACAATGAACGTTACGAAATGAATATTCGAGACTGCCAAGCTCGTTTCGTAACGATTTCCCGCTCCAGGCTCGCATCGCGCGAGCGCTATAATTACAGAAACGATCGCCAAGCACTTCTCGCGGCACAACATCGCACCTCGAGGTGAAATCGTTGTTCCCCGAGCGTCAAAAATAACACCTTCCGCGGTGTAAGTTTACTTTTATATTTTTCGAAAAAAAAGAAAAGACCACCTCGCTCCGTCAACAAAAAATAACGGAACACGATCGTACGTTTCTCTCTTCCCTTTTTCTCGTCGTCCCCTCCTCCGCCCCGCGCGCAACCAAGCAGGTAGCGTGGATCGAAGTGTCCCCGCGCTAAGTAATCTATGGGGCAGAGCCAACGGTCCCGGACGAGACCCCGTAGGTCGTAGTCAGGTGCACGTGGCACGGAAAAGTTAATAAGTTAGCCCCGGTGTCGGGGCGAGACAACCATAAGTCACGCTCTTTATGGAGGGTTTGTTCGGAAATCGCCGGAAAATTATGCAGAATCGTCGTGGAAGGCGTTGGTGAGGATCCAGGACCCTGATGAATGCGTCTCGGCGGTCGGTTGGCTTTCGTTGAAATATGCCGGTACCCTATCCCTCGGCCGGGATGGTCGGAGACGCGAGTATGTCGAGCGGAGGAAACTGCACTGTTTCACGTTCCTAATGATCTTTCCTCCGAAGAATTCATCCCGGAGAGGAAGTGGGACGCGAGAGATTTCTGGTGAACATTTTTTTTCTCGAACACCGTCTCACGGAGACGCGACTATTTATTCCGAACATCGTCGACCGAATTGAAAATAAATATCTGTGTGGACAATTCGGTGTTTGTGTTAAAAAAGATATTCATATTTTTAAATTCAATTTATGAATCCTATACGTGTTCGACGTTATGCGACAAAGAAAATGTCCGAAAAAAAAATTGTCATTATAAGCGCATTTCTCTCTGCACGATTGTCACGTCATGGAAAGGATGACGTAGCTGCATTTCAACATATCGTTTTCCAGCTTCGATGAGGCGGAAAATGAAAAATGAAAAATTACGCCGTAAAAATAGCTTCGTTAAAATTTGTCGAATCTACAATACAAAAAATCAGTGAGAAAACCGAATCGTCGAGACCTCCCCCACCCTCGCCGAGTCACCCGCCGCGACTACCACCTTCGCGAGACGTTCGAGCCTATAACCTAACACCCAGAAGAGCGCAGTGACGATGATCAATGGAATAGACAGGAGCGAGGTGGTGGGTTCGAGCGTATAGGCAGTTTGTATACTTGCGCCGAGGGTAATTGATAGACTGAGACACCGGCATAATACGGGATAATTTGTCCGGCTCTCCGAACACAATCAGACTTATTGCTGCGAACGGATGCATCGCATCTGTAATCTTTTATGTCTCTCGTACCAGCGCCGAACGGCGTGTACCGGGCGCACGCATTCACGCACGCACTCACACCGCCGCGAAAAAGTGTCTTGTTACCCGGAGATATTAATCCCGGCCATTAAAAACTGGACGAGTGAAAAATAGTGGCGTAAAAAAGCAAAACCAACGCGGCTACCTGTGTTGGACCGCGACGATGCCCACGCCGTGCTCTCTGCTAGGAATTACGAGGCGGTCCGTGCGCCCTTCGCTTCACGAGATTTGACGGGGAGACGATCCCCGTGCGGATGGAATCGCGATAAATAAAATCGACGAGGAAGAGATCGCAATTAAATTCACCCGTCGTAATCCTTCGTTAATGATCCTTGCGCGGCTGTACGATTCGAAACGGGATCAGAGATTCCATCCATCGAATTATTCGAACCCAGGAGAAATTATCAGGTAGAAATCCGAAAAGTACGCGAATCGATGCCAAAATCACGCGTGTGCCCACACACCCGGCCTCCATTCCGAAGATCAGACTCGAGAAACGCGACGAGAAGTCGTCAGTATATCGCGAGCGTACGACGGACGAACCGTAGAGAGAGAGAGGAGCCTAAGTTTATTCTAACCGGCAGTAGACACCCAACACAGAGCTCGTATAATGTCCCCATCCGTCATGAGCGCGCCTTCCTCCGCGGGATAAGAGGTCCGCGCGGGACCAATGGACCCAATGGGCCACTGCGAGAGGGATATTGGGGTGGTCCCGCGCTTCGTAAGAGGGACGCCACGCTGAGAGAGACGAGAACTCCTAATTGAAACGTTCTCTTTCATTTATTATTCCGAATGCGCGAGATGTCATCTTGCGCCCGGCTCCGAGAGGTGGTATACAGCGCGCCGTGCGGCTGCTCGAAATTGGTTCGCGTCCCGAGACATATCCGTCGCTCGGAATATTCGAAGGGGAACGGTTCGAAAGTGCTTTCCCGACAATATCTACGCGCGGTAAGGTAACCGTTCCGATGGCAAGATACGCGTCCCGGTAGCCGGACGTATTTGAGTATAATTCAAATTACTGAATGTGGGGTAGATGAGAACGACTGGTGGAAAAAAATCTTCGATAAATTAAAAACGTACACATGGAGTGGGTCTCGCGAGCCGCTTCGTCCTAAACTACACACTGAGAAAAAAATATTTAGCTAATCCAGCTATATTTCTGGATGCCTCGGGCATTATTTGGTGACAACTAGAAGAATATTGCTAGCGTAGCAAGAATGCTTGCTATTGCGAAGAAAGTTATCGCTGCGATTACTATAATTTTCTAGTTGTGGCCAAATTTTTTTGAATGCACTGAGAAAAATTAATGTACTTGATCGAAATAAACGTGTCTTTGAATAGTCCTAAGAGCACATTTATTCGATTGGAATGAATATCGATTGGAGACGCAAATATTAATATTATTGAATTAATCAGATGTCATTTGAATCAAATCGATATTCATTGAAATCGAATAAATACGCTCTTGGGACTATCCAAAGGCACGTTTATCTCGATCAAGTACATTTTTTCTCAGCGCAGATCCCATGATAGGAAATATACGGTAAATTTGAATGTACGAACAAATAGACGAGAAGACTATAATAAATTTGATCCCTGAACAAATCATGCGTTCTATAGCCAATTGCTTTTGATTCATCGATGTAACCCAACTGATTATCTAATCCACGCACTGGTCGTTCGCCACGGCGATAAATACCTAACACGCGAGGGTGTGTTTCCCGAACACGACGCTCTCGCTCTCTCCCTCCCAGCCCGAAAAATTCCAATTTTCCGAACCCCTTTTGCGTCCGCCATTCCGGTACACCGAGACCGCATATATATATATCCCGAGTCTCTTATCAGGTCCTACGCTTTTATACGTTATACTTTATAGCGTACACAGCGGCCAACTACATCGAGAGAGAGAGAGAGAGAGAGAGAGAGAGAACCCTCCTCTCGCCCTCCGCCCCGGTTGTACGACCCGGCCCAACCCATTGCGTCCCCCCTCTCGAGGTCGTTGCATGCATAGCGCGAACGAACGCGCGCGCTCTAGGTGTAGATATTATGCCGCTGGCGTACCAGAACGGCGGAGTAAGGGGAGAAGGTCCGCGTATACTCGGCCTCCTCCGTTCAGATTCCCCGGGAAGAAACATTTTTTCCAGCGCGCTCCACTTTTATCGGCCTCACGTTCGTCCGCGCGGCGCACCGCCGATCCTATCCGCTAATTAATTGCGGCGCGCGCGCGCGCGCGCGGAAAAAATGCCGGATCGTCGGCGGGGGGGGGGGGGGAGAGAGAAAATTGAAATTCAGCGAGGGGAAGAAGTCCGCGACGAGGCGCGCCGCGATGGAAACGCGGTAAATAAAACGCGCGGGTCAGCGTCGCGCGCACTCTTTGAAGCGGCGAGATTCGGGACGTCGAGATAACGCGAAATCGTGGGAATCTCATTGGCTCCAGAGAGAGAAAGAGCGAGCGCAAACACACGAACGCGCGAGCAGTCGACGAAGACCCTTCAAAGGCCGGAGACGAAATTTCTCGAGTTACATAACGGCCGGACTACCTTTCAAACGCGCGCGCGAGAGGCATCGCGAGATAGCGGATAAAGGAGAGGTGATTACTCGTCATTGCGACGCGGCTTCTATGGTAGTCATCGTATAATTCCATCTTGATATCGCGTATCGCATCAGATATATACGTCTATGTGAGCGCTACGAGGCATTATAATCCACGCCACAAGGCCGCGGCACAAAGCGCATTGTTGCCGCGTGACGCGTGATCGACGCGCGAGCCGATTTTTGGCCCACCCCACGGCAGGGATAGGAAGCGAGGAAAGGAGCGCGCGGCGCGGCGTCCGGATATCATTTTTCTCTCTCGCGCGCGCGCGCGCGGCTTACGAAAAATGACAGCTATCGAGGTTACGCCCCCTTTTCCCCTCCTTCAATTCCCACGAGTTATTTCTCATTTCGCTGAAAATTCCGAATGCTCGGAGATCCGAGCAAAACGCACCCTCGACTCGTCGCCGTTGCGGTGAGACGCGACGCTTTCAGGACGGATGACCGCGTCGTCCACCTCGAGTAGGAGAGAGCGCGCGCGCGCGCGCGAAGACGATCGAGCGGGCTACCGAGATAACGAAGCGCGAGTCCGCTAATGAAAGACCCTGTAGCAATAGGGCTGCTAATTAACAGCTTCTCGGGGAGTTAATTTGAATACGAGCGCGCAGCAGCTATGTATATGTATACCATATCCTAGCGCGCTCACCGCGCGGCAGCGCTCGATTCCCGCCGGTGCAACGCGCGCGCAGGACTGCCAACGTTGGGCGACTAATTTAAATACACATGTCGATGCGTGCGAAGATTGCACCTATGCCATCCCGGTGCCGGTGATGTCGACCGATACACTTAATGGTATGCGAGTCACCCGCGCGGTTGCTGTCTGCACGTATACGCGTCAACGTCGCGGTGTATGGGTGCAGCGGGTGACGCCACGCCTAGGAATGTCACCTCTTCGCGGTGCCCGGGAGTCGCACCACCGGTGAAGCTTTCCCGACCGTAATTCCTGCGGTGGCGCTGAATCCGCTAATGAGACTCTCGCGAGCGGAATGAGTTAATAGTGCGTATTCGATGCGAGAGCGTTTTACGATGTCGGGATACTCGCTTTTACACCGCTCGATCACTCGAACGAGCCGAAGACTGCTTTGATATTACCAAGGAGAAATGTCGAGAAAATTTTGTTTCAGTACATTCTATTGTGTGTATCTAATGGGGTAGACCGAGGCGAATCGGATCATATTTCATAAATCGCCGTGAAAATTAACATTCGAGTCATTAACGTTACTTCGTTCCTCTCCAACGAAGTAATACGAACGATCGAAATGCTCGTTTTCACTATGATGTCAGAAGTATGGCTCTATGATCCGAGAGATTCGTCCTGTAATCCGATTCACTGAGAAAAAAAAAGATTAAAATTTATTCTGTTAGAAGGATAATCTGAGTACGAAAGGTAAAACAGATCAAAAATTATCCTTCCAGGGTATAAAATTTAACCTTCCTTGGAATAATTTTCAATCCACTTTACCTTTCGTACTCAGATTATTATCCTTCTAACAGAATAATTTTTAATCTTTTTTTTTTCTCAGTGTTCGAATCGATCTACCCGATAGGAACTATTCATCGCATCGCTGCAATGTAGTTGATGAACGTAGATTTAAATATGGCGAAATGCACCCGAGTTAATATTTTCCAGCAGCACCGATATACGCGTTACACGGCGGCGTTGCTGGTGCACACACATCCAGGGAAAAGGTTTAGTAGAATACGAACCTAATAGACACATTTATTTGGGATGAACGGGAATTTATTCTAATCGAACAAGAGTTTATTTGAATTTGATAAATCTTCTACTGTATTCGTATTGGTTTAAATTATACGCAAAATATGTATTTAATTCAAATAGACATTTGGTTCGGTGCGAATATAAATTCCTATTTATCTCAAATAAATTTTTCTATTAGGTTCGTATTCAACTAGACCTTTTCCCTCAATGTGTGCTGCTGATTCGGGACTCGTCAAACTGTCGTATCGCTAAGTGGCAGGATCGAATCGCCCCACTATCTTATTTCTCGTTTGAAGAAAAATTCAGAAATCGGACTTCCCTTGTGACGGCCGAGTCGAATCATAGCGCATAAGCCGAAGGAGTGCGAGAGAATATAGTCAGCCCGACGCGTCACCGTGCGACGATATTCCGTCGATCCTCGCGTAACGGAGGACATCTATATCGCCGGAATGAGATCGTATCGCGAGAGCGATCGCTCTCGCACTCATTCTCTCCTCCGGGAAGAGAGAACGGCATTTAGACGAATCGAACCGCGTGCGATTAAACGTCAAAAATGACGATACATACAATAACAGCTGCTATCGCGGGTGCACGAGCGCCTCTTGCCGATTCGATCCGTCAATTGAGAGATTGAGATTAAAATTCATTTAAAAGGCACTCGCCCCCCTTTTCGAATAGTTACCGCGGGGTGCAAACAGGTAGCCGATACCGCGTATCGCGTCTCGATTTGGTGTATGCCCGCGTATTCGCGCGAGAAGGGCGACAGCCGAGGAGGCGAAGCGCTGCGAGGAACGATCCATATCGAGGAATCATCCTATCGATCGTATCATGGTAATGCGAAGGATATAATCGTTTACGCGCGATCATAATTTATATATCATGAGTGCACTGAAAAAAATAATTAAGTTAAAATGACAGAACACATCTAGTTAGACGCGTTTAGTTTTTAGTTATTTGTCAATGCAACCAAATATTTAGTTATTCCAACCAAACATTTAGTTATTGTAACTAAAAATTGGTTAGTCAAATCAAACACAGATGGAGGATCTATATTTCGCCAAACGGTTTGGTCGTTATCTCCAGAAATTTGGTTAAATTGACGAAGTTATCTTACTCAATGTAGGAGGACATAAAATTGCAAGAATCGAGTAGAAAATAAATAATTCGATCGAACGAACGAAAATATGAAAAATAAAAAAAATATTACGTATAATCCCCCTCCGCACACGAAAAATCAAAATCCTAGAATACAGAACAAAACGGGTTTCGGCATCAGTGAAACGTCCAGCGAGATTTTGCGAATTGAAGTTAAATCCTCGAAGCAACAACCCCGTCAACAGAGGGTAGATGCTGTCTGCAGCGGTAGAGATGCGATCAATATTATACTCCTCTCTTCTCCTCTCTTCGCCCTTTCCCCTCCACTCCTCCCCGCTTGCTCTCTCACTCTCTCCCTCCCACCGCTTTCCTCTATCTCTCTCCCCCTCTCTCTCTCTCTCCTATCCTCGCTACCCCGACCCTCTGTGACGTCACTATCGTAGGACGCCATCTTGCCATCAGACAACCGAGCCCTCCGTTATCGCCCGGGCTATATACCTACGCTCTTTCCAACCTATATACTTACGACCCCCATAGCACCGCTCCTCCCTCAGCGCCCGGCCGAATCTACTCGTCGGCGAAACGCAAATTAACAGCATCGCGTTGGCCGGGATATTTCTCCCCCGTCGTTTTCTCGCGCGTAAAACCACCGTGGTTTCTTCAGAGCAAGCGAAGAAACGCTCGCCTATGGGTTTCGCCTTAACGCTCGCTACTCGTTCATGCCTACTCATTCGCGTTACTCATGGTTCGAATTGAGGAGGACTAAATAGTGTTTCTCTCTCTGCTTATATTAACGATCCTCGGAAACACCCCATATACATTTTACGCATCGAAAATACCATAACACCATGATCGGAAAGACATAGAAAATGCCCGATTAGTTATTATCGTTCATTAGCTTTCAATAAACTCGTACGCAAAAAGTATTTTTTTTTTTTTGGTCGCCCCTTTTATGTTCTACCTCCAGTTAAGCAGACGTGTGCAGATTAGATTTCTTTTCCCTCGCGAGAAAGATCGGCTTCTTTCCAAACCTTCATAATAAAACAAAATGTACAATTAATATGCGCTCACCCGCTCGTTATATTATTATTTATATATAAGACGAATCCGCTCGGGGAAGTCATCGCGATTAAAAACCTCCGCGACTCGCGTATAATCGTCCCATCATCGCGCCCACCCACTCCACGATCTACTTCTCCTCCATAACGCTGCCATATCAAATAACCGACGTGCACGGGATATACGTTCGGGATCACATAATGGGACGTAGGAAATTGCAAAATAATACGAGCAGACGACCGCCTACGTGGATAGGGTTCCGGGGTAGATACGTAGGTAGGTACGTACTCGAACTGTTACTTGAACTCGGCCCCGAGCTTGGATACTCTTGGCCTCTCTCGCTATACCCCCCACGCATTCCCCTTGCCACCAGCAGCGACAGCAGCAACGAACCTCAACTGTAACAACCATTCTGCAGGCTCCACAATACCTATGTGTCGGGGCCTACACCCCAAACCTACTACACCCTATCCTGTCCGGGGCGCGTGCTCTCACAAAGCACACTTCAGGGATGACTCGAGTGCCATAGTGGTAGTTAAGCCTTATTGTTTCAACTTACAGAGGCTGCGCGCGATGAGACCACCACCGCGTCCAGCCGACAATAGTTTCAATTTTAGCTCGAAAATTCGCTCACTCTCTCTCTCTCTCTCTCTCTCTCTCTCCCGCCTCCCTCGCCGCGCATCTATCAGTTTCAATTTCCCTCCGCGCGAAGGTTCGCCGTAGTGATAAGTCCCCGCGTCGGTCGGCCCGCGGCCGTCGCGAAGGGCTTCATTGTCCGACGGCTTTTCCGCGGCGCGGAACAAAAGATTTTCCGGGAGAAAATGTAATTCGGTTCGCATATACCCGCGTTTTAATTCTTCTGCGAATTATTCGTTCGCACGCGGAGCCGCCATGGAGATGCGTATAAATACTTGCGAATAACGGAAATTTATCTACAGCGTTCGCGCGCTCTACACGGAAATGGGTTTAGAGCGAACGAATGTTCGGTGGTTTTTTTTTTTAGTTGGAGCGCGAAGCCAATGGAAAATCCGTTCGCCCGTAAACTCTCCGCGGTTCTGTAAATTAACGCCCGCGCAGGTCGGACGACTCCGATACTTTTTCCACTTTTTAACGAATCGATTCGATTTCTCATATACGAAACTCGGGCGGAGAATCGGCGGTGGACGCTCTTTCCAACTGATTCGAAGCATATGCGACGCTCTCGAAATGAAGTGCGCGCGCGGCATCTGTAGTGCCGGCGCGTGTCCCACAATGCACACTTCGCCTTTAGAGGCCGCTCGAGAGTTCTCCAGTTGTATTATCATTATATAGGTGGCCTGCAACCTTCGAACCCCCGGATCGGACCACACAACGTACGGGTGCAAGCCGCGTGATAACGAGTAACCGACGTAATAAGGTATCCCGGGTACGAAGGAGGAGAGTGGCTCCTCTCGGGACCTATTTAACGATCGCGTTTCGCTCCTTTCGAGTTGCGCTCGACTCCTTTGGCCGCGCGTCACGTGCGCGCTACCCCTCGTATCGCGACTTTGTGAATCCGCAAATAAAAACTCGTCGTCCCGTGTAATTAATCGCGACGAATAACAAGTTCGACGCGATGTATCCCCTGGAAAAATCGTGTGAGCTGATCTCGAATTTCCTCCCCCCGTTACGGTCACAAAAAATTAACGAACTGCGCGAAATTTAAACAGTTCTTTAAAATCCCACTCGCACCCAATTTTTACGCTAATCAGTGTTCGACATCGATACGACGAATCGATCCCATCCCCGCGCCGTAAATTGCTCAGACGATATTGCGTCGCGTAGGTATAACGCGCGAGCCGCGGCAGATTTAACGTCGCCCGCGTTAGGTGGAGATTGTGCTGCAGCGTGTCACACCGCTGAGGAATTTATGCTTAGGCCGATATCTGCTCGCGTTTTGCATACCGACTCGCCGCCGTAAGATTGCGTCACGTGATTGCCCGCAAATTTATAATACCCCCAAGGCAAATAAATATCGCCAGCGAGGATTAAGCCTGACGTGCCGCGCGACGAGGGGTGGCAAAAAAGAGAGGGGGAGAAGGGGTTGCGCGGAGGGAGTTCGCGCGGGAATCCTTCGTTTTTCGAAGATTAATCAGCCGCGCGAGGCCATGCGATCGCCTCGACGGGGGTGAGGGGAACCACTCGACGCTGGCGTGAAAACCGCGCGTACGGAGAGCGGGGGCGAAGGAAACGCGAGCTCTCTCTGAACGGAAAAAATGGAGGAAAAATCGTCGCGAGTCACGACACGGAATCGCGCGGCGTGCGTGCGCGAGGGCGTCGCGTAGGTGCGCCAATGGGGGCCGAGGAGAGAGAGAGAGAGAGGGTTCGCGTGACGCGAAACGCCGTTTTCCACGCTTCAGAGAGAATCCAACCCTCCTCCACTCGCGGGGAATCGCCTGAAGGGCCTCGACGATATTTCGGGCGATGGAAGCATTTCTTCGTCATTCGACGAGGAACTCTCCCCGCGTGACTAAAGAGGGACTAAATGCGTTTTTCCCGCACGCGCGACGCTCGTAAAGTCTCGAACCGGAAGCGCGAACGGATGCCTTGAAAGAAAAAAAAAATCGTCGCTCTCACCGGCGGGACGAACTTTCCAAACGTGAAATTTCTACGAATCGAATCACAGCCCCCCCCCCCCCCCCCCTCGTTAATCGAAGAACCGTGTAAGCGCACCCGTGCGGACGTCCTTGCCTTATCGAAACGACTGGACGGAAGTCTGACGACGTCGCGATAATAAGACTCGCTCTCGCGTTCGCAAAAGGAGCTACGCGGCTCGCGTCGTCGTCGTTCGCGCGATATTGCGTATGTACACGCGTGCTACGCCGTGTAGGAACCAGCCTCCGCATCGTTGCTCCGATATATTCATACGCGCGTTCGTATATGTAGCGCGCCCGGTGGTGTATCTTGGGTACGCCGTGCACCCAGGAGACAGGAACAATTAATAACGTCTCTTGGATCCTTTGTAGCTCCTTTTATACGGGTGAATTACGAAATCATTTATAAAACACAAGAGTGGACAACTCCCACTGTCAACCGGACAGCGGACTAATGGTCGCCGGAGCGACGGATCGATCGCTCTCCTCGGAAGCTAAATTAATTTCAATAACAGCCGCTCCTGGCACAGATTGATACGTGCGCGACCGTGCTCGTCCCGTCCGCGGGAAGACGGACGTCCACTTTCGCCAATGGCCGTGACCCTCCGCCCGTGGGACGTCGGAAATTCCGCGCGTCGAGTCTTTTTCTTGGGCGCGCGCTTATGTCACTCTCGGTACGACTTTGATTCTGGCGTGAATCGTGAAGAAGTTTAGAGACAAATCATCGAAGAATTCGATTATTCTACAAACTGCTTCGATGAGAAAATATTAAAATAAACTCGCGTGTCTCACTATCTCGGCTCTATTTTACCCCCTTCCCTTCGAGAGACGTACACTCAAAAAAATTTGGCCACAACTAGAAAATTATAGTAATTGCAGTGATAATTTTCTTCGCAACAGCAAGAATTCTTGCTACGCTAGCAATATATTTCTAGTTGTGTCTGAGGCAGCCAGAAACATAGCTGGATTAGCTAAATACTTTTTTCGGTGTAGTAAATTCAGTCCGAGCTTTTTATTTCGTAAGAATGCACTCATATTTTTCCGTGAGACTTTGATTTTGGTGTGAGTCGTGAAAAAAATATAGATAAAAATCACATCGAAGAAGGGAATATTTGGGAAGTTTTCCAAGATCATCGTTAATTCGATTATTTTTCGAGCCACTTCCATCAGAAAATATTAAAATAAACTCGCGTGTATCATTATCTCAGCTCTATTTCACCCCCTTCCCTTCGAGAGACGTAGTAAATTCAGTCCGAGCTTTTTATTTCGTAAGAATGCACTCATATTTTTCCATGAGACTGATTTTGATGTGAGTCGTGAAAAAAATATAGATAAAAATCACATCGAAGAAGGGAATATTTCGGACGTTCTCCGAGATCATCGTTAATTCGATGAGAAAATACGGAAATAAACTCGCGTACCTCACTACTACCCCAACTTCACCGCGACTATACGCACACGCGCACCTTCCTGACATCCCCGATTCCTCTCCCTCCCAATTGCCACGCGAAGAACCTTCCCTCCGAGAACAAATCCCCGGAGAATCAACAGCGAGAAACAAACACCGGCAAACTCCAAGCACTCTCCTCGTCTCCGCGGGTGTTATACGCAGCCACATCCTCTGCAGCGACTTCGAGAGCCCCCCGTCGCACCCCGACGTACATGTACAACGCGCGCGCCTCTCAGCCGCGAGCGATCTCGCGAGAGCATCCAGTTTTCCCCGGTGCGCTCGCGCGAGCAGATAATCGGGTTCGCGGTGTTCCCACATTGTTATAGCTTACGAGACGGCGGGATAAGTTGGCGCGGTAGGTAGAGTGGTTCTGTCTCCGAGTGATAAATGGTCGCATGTGCCTCGCTTCCGAGGAGCTAGTTAAGAGCTGCGCGCGTATACGTACGACGAAGCGCGGTAGCCGACGCGGAGCCCCCTCCGAGGAGGGCACGACGTGGCACTGCTCCCCGTATAGGAGCCGAAGTCGAAAAAAATTCTACGCTCGCTAATTGGGCACCTGGATGCCACACCCTTACTGCGGGAGCAGTCCGACGTGCAGCGCTGTCCGCAGCGCGTCCCGGTTATTCAAATTGTTCAATAATGTAAGACCAATAAGTCCGGTTATAAATGAACGACGACTACTGCGTCGATTTATGAAGTAGCGACGGAGAGCGAGGCGAACGAGTTTCGCGCGCGGTTTATCCGCGGGAGTATCGCCGCAACGGAAAAAAAGCGGAGCCCGTCGCGTTGTCGGGGAATCGATTCGGAGATTCGCGCGGGGTGAGACGGAGGGAGAAAGAGGAGACGGAAAGCTCTGGCGTTTCTCCTTTGTTTGTTTCCGACCGTTCGAAGCGTAACGGACGCGTGGGAGTTGCGTGCGTCGCGTCGAACGGTCGTGGGTGGTTTAGAAAGTCCTGCGGAAATACGGCAGCCGTCCTAAAATTGACGGAAAGATGATTAATGTTGAGCGACGAGTTTACGGGATATAATGAAAATGTTAAATCCCGCGCGATCAGATCAATTATTGCGAGTTATTCGAACGATTTCGTTCATTTGCGCGTTAATTTCATAGAAAAATTCTCAAGACATTTTTTTATGAAATTAATGCGCAAATGAACGAAATTGTTCGAATAATTCGCGCGAATTAAGGATACCCCGCGCGATCGCATCAATTAGGTATTGCGAATTATTCGAACGATTTCGTTAATTCGCATATCCGTTTCATGCAAAAGTTAAATTTTCTTGAAAATTTCGACATTCACCGCAAATTTTCAAGTCTCCCAAAGATAAGAACATCCCTACCTATAAATGTATCACGCATTCCGACGCGCGTACACCCAAATACAATCTGAAGCGGAGTCGTCCAAGAGAGAATCAAAATCCACGGCAAGCCGATACCTCCTTCCCTTAAGGTTTCTCGAGCGTTATACTAAAAATAGTGAGAAATGCTTGAAAATGATTGCATTCGGTAGATTGAAGTAAACAAAAAATTCAGTTAAATTTTCAAGTCTTTTAGGAAGCTCGTTGCAAAGATATTTGAATAATAAAATAAAATGTGTTCTTATGGGTTATAGCTAACAAACCGCGATGTTTCTGAGAAAAATCGTGAAAAAATTCTGAAATTTTTTGAACAGCGAGTTTAATGAACTAAAATCATCTGTACCGATTTTCACGTTCATTAGGAAGCCCGTTATTTTTTTATTAATTGTTCTTTATAAATTTAACCTTTGATAAGTCAATGTGGCTACGTTGCATGACGTACAGATGCATCACCAGATGTTTTGGGCTCCATTGTTGAACTCACAGATACACACATACTACTGTACGTCAAACGTTGTCGCCACATCGCACGAAGAACATACTTTAGAGTATTACTGTACTTCAGTGGACTAACTTTTAGCAGGGAAACAGCCCCTGTACCGCTCGAGAAACCTTAACGATCAACACATACGCGCGCACCTACGCGAGATGACAACACTCGCCGTGGGCCTCGCCGCGCGCAAGGTGCTCCCGTGAAGTCGTCCGAAAACGAGAGCAAAGCGGAGTAGCGACGTACCCCGGAGGTACGAGCAGAGCGATACACGCAACGGCAACGTCGAGCGAGAACTCGCGCGGATAATACAGCCCACCAGTCACTTCTCATGCATTACTGATAGCATCGGCCTTTAAATATCTATTCGTACGGAGTCGATCTATTTAAAAGGAGCGGACTCGCTCCATTTGTTTGAAATAATGGGAGCTCCGCGCGGCCGATGGGTGTCGCGTGATTGAAGGGTTCGCTGCAACCAGATCGCCTATCGATCGATGATTCCATTTCGGGTCTCCGCGTCGGGACCTGCTTCACGGAGGGAGTCTCGCGCGCGCGGAGGGGTATCCAACCCCGCTTGCTCGTACTACGGAGAGCAAGATCCTCCGGGAGATTGTGCGGCCAAGCGCCGAGAACCCATACGGCGGTGGCTTGTCTATTCTGTCGCTGGGACGGTATAGATAACGATATTGAGATATTGGCTCTCCTGTACGCGTCGTACGAGGTCAACGTTTCGAGGTATCGCACCACGCGGCCGGGTTTGCGCTGGTAAATCGTTGAGTAATGCCCGGATTGTTATTATTGTGCGACTCGACGTAACGCTAGTCGGTGCGCCTACTGTCAATTTCGAAGCGAAATTCCTGTACGGGTTCTCGTTGTTACGGAGGCTTGATTCGAGAGGTTTTACAGGTCGGACGCGATTATCGATCAGATGTCGTGATAAGACAAATAATCGAAATGGAAAAGAGATAATACACAAGGGAAAGGAATTAATTGGATCTACTAAAAATTACTTGCGGAGTCACAAGTAATTATTTATTCACATCAATTTGATATTTTTCCATATTGATCTGATATTTCTTCCTTGCAATGGCATGCATGAATGTTCCATATGATTGTGAGGAAGAGATATCTAATTGATGTGCATTAAAAAATTGCATTGATATAAATAAATAATTACTTGCGACCTCCCCGCAGGTAATTTTCAGTAGATCCAACTAATTCTTTTTTTCCGTGTACCTATAACTTGTGTGAATACCTAATAAGAAATGTTTAATTCGAGGTAATACCATTTTTAGCGTGATAATTTGAGCAAATAATATATATTTAATAAGATAATACTCGGCTAGGAATAATTACACTGAGAAAAAAATAGAGCAAATTTGACTAAATCGGCAATTACGGGTGGAGAAGTGCAGATCAAGTTATTCGGACTAATAATTGACTTGAATGGCCTGCGACCTATTTCCTTCAAATAGCCGTTAATCGTTATAACCAAATTTATTAATTGAAACGACTGATTCTACTTTTCTCCATCCGCAAACGTCGATTTAATTGAATATACCATTTTTTTCTCAGTATAATACGCAATCTTTGAAATTATTTTAATACATCAAAGAATATCTCATCCCCGCGAGCGACTTTATAAATATTTATAGTACACACGTTTATAAAATAGAGAAAAAAGCGACACATCAAATTGCCCGATGAATTAATCTTACGTTAATCGCATTTCGAAGCGCCCATGAATAACAGATTTCGCGAGCAAAGGCGTACAACTACGGCCCGCGGGACTCGTGTGGGCCCATCAAAAACTAATCCGACCATTAGGGTGACTTTAGCGCCCCGTGACGTTACGGTGGCGTTGCGCGCGGGAGAGCTCCTTTCAGGGGTGGGCGGTCTGTATACGCGGAGCCCGCGCGTCGTCATAAAGCGTCGATACATCAAGCTTTGCATGCTTGATATGGGAACGCGGTCTGGGTCTCTATGGGGCTCCGTGCGCTAACTGTTAAGTCGCAGAATTACGTACGAGCGTCACGTTTGTGGGAAAATATGGCTCCAGTCGCGGCTCGAGGAGGTGCTGAGAGAGAAAGCCGTCTTTCGAACCTTCTATATTTATCAATTATCACATTCCATCGATGTAAATATCGATTTAGCGTCGAAAATTATCCGAGCGATGTAAAATCTAATTCCGAAGGAGAACAGAATTACGTAACTCGTTCGATACACCTTTGCTTATTTTTTTACGTACTTACGTCGTCATATCCCGAACCTTCCACACAGAAACGCGCAACATCGTGTGACGGCTCGACACCAGGTGGCTCCGACCCCCTCTCGGCTCTCGCTAGTGCAACTCGAGTGCAGTTTCTACATAAGACTGCAACCGTTCGACACTTCTTGGGACGGCTTGGCACTGGCGACATACCATTATTTAGCTACACAGTTGTGTATTTTGAGATCACGCCATGCCGTGGATACTCTTAGCTACTCGTAGCAGGTCTCGAATTGAAAGATATCGAAATATTATTAATAGAATGTGGCGATTTGAAAGTATAGCATTTTCTGCCTACCGCCTCCTGCACTACCGTACTAAGACAAAATGTCGTATCTGCAAAAAGTCGATCGATCGACACTTTTGGGGGACAGCACAGAGAGCATCTAAGGTAGAAGTCGGCTTAAAACTGTGGTCTTACTGACGAGTTTCCCTCACAGAGTCCGTCTCCGGGACGAAACGCTCCGCTGATAGATGGCGACCGCACTCCGTCGCAACAATCGAGAGAATCCCCGTAAAATTCTTCCAACAATCTCAAATTAAACCGCACCCTCGACTCACCACTGGACGCACTTAAATCACTCACGATAGCAGGCCTCGATACTGACGCGCGTACTTGTACGAGGGGTATAGATGTAAAAGCCGTCGAGTCACATTTTTGTGAAGTCCGAAGACACGGGAATTTGTTCCTTATAAGTACGTGCAGTTGCAAGCGTATTTTCTACTTTATATCATTAACGGTTTAAGGTGGAATTTGCATCTAAATTATGTTCGACCTTATGCACGTACTTATAAAGAACAAACTCCCGTATCCAAGTCAGATTTTACAAAAATGTGACTATGTGACTTAGCGGCTTTTACATCTATACCCCTCATAAAGAGCACTCGAAGAGCCGAAGGACGCGCTGCAAAGTTAGCAAAGCATCGTCGATCCTAGAAAAACAAATGGACGAGCCTGAGCAAATACTCGAGAGCCGGATTCATCGCCGCTTGATTCCTTGTTGACGTCGGTGACTTAGCAGCAATTCACGCGTACGCGCGCGCTACCCCGCGTCACGACCGGATCAGGGGCTAGGCCCGATGCCGCGCGCAAAGCCCGCGGGTGAGACCGGCACGTGCCGATCTCTATGGGATCATTTAGGGGGGCGTTAAATCAAATCCACCGTGAATCCCCGTTGCGCCGCGAGGAAGCGACGATGCAAGATCGAAAAAAAAAATCGCTTATAATCATTCGCGCGGACTCGAAGAGCGTTTCCGCGTGAATTCTCAAATATAGAAAAATTATCACGCGTCATTCGCTCGCTCGCGATGTCTTATTAGAAAGAGGTCATTACTAATAATACACTGAAAAAAAAACTTGGTTAAATTGACAAAACGCATTTGATCAAACGAATTTAGTTAATCTAACAAAAACATTAGTAAATTAAATCGAATGTCTGTTCATGCTAACTATATGTTTAGTTATTCTAACCGGAAAAAATGGTCAGTTCAACCAAACGGATGAAGAGAATCCGTATTTCACCAAACGGTTTGGTTATGGTCTCCAGGATTTTCGTTTGATTGGCCAGATTATTTTTCTCAGTGCATCACGCCACAAATCCCATCTTAATCAGATCCAGACTACTTTACTCGCGCGCTAAAAAGTCGATGATAATTTTAACGCTATTTTTGCCCAACAAATGGAAAGTATCGATCATGATGAAGCTATTCAGGTCGATGTAGGTACTCTGTCCTCTGCATGCAAGGGAACGCGTCGTTCGTCGACGATGGCTATCGATCAGTCGCAAATAAATTTTTTCGGCCTTTATTTTTCACCGGAAACTGCATCTAAACCGTTCGAGCTCAACCCCGCGAGCTTCAACGTTTCACTCGCGAGGGAAGAGAGCATCGCGTGCCGTCGAGTCGTTTCAGTGTGTAACATACAGGCATCCTCGCACAACCGTCCTCTTTATAATTCCTTCATATCTCAGATCCGCGCCTAATCAGATCCAGACGACTTTGCTCGTACGCCCGGTGGGTTTGTAATTCTTTTCGCGCGAGTTCGCCGAGCGAGCGCGCGGCGCTGATAGCAGAGCACTACACCTTGTTTCATACCGATCGACAAAGAAACGCGAGTCGTTCGCGGATACGTACGCGCGGCGTACGTACAGTCGGCGCGTTTTACGCGCACGTGGTATCGTCGCTTCGCCTATTTTACGCGGCTACCGGTTCATGCGTTCGCCGATAACCGATCGATACCGATCATCGCGCAAGTTTACCGATTTTCTCAGTGAGAATGCTCGGAACGCCAATGAAGTCCTGCTGCTGATACAGTCGCGCAAAACGCGGCGATTATCACTGGCACGGAACAGCTGACAAATGGGAATTCGCGCTGATCGCGCGCCAGAGGATTTCACGAATTTTACGACCAAAGCCGTTCAACGGTAAAACACGCGAGGTCGGACTGTACCATTCTCGAAACTCAGCGCACATCCCGAGGATATTCCGCAACGCGCGCAATGCGCCGCGTGCGTTCTCCTAGCACCTTAACGCTCGCTAGCGCGGCGATTTATAGGTGAAGAAGTCCGCCTTCTTTGGTATCTTCATCTCGCCGGGAGGACGCGCTTCTCTCGCCCCCCCCCCCCCCGAGAGCCGGAGCGCGACCGTTCGAATCTACTCAAAGAGGAACTCCCCCTTTTCTCTCTCCTTTTGCTTCCCAACCTTTAATTAATATACGCACCGGCCACGCTCCGCGAGCTGCAGCCCCGGGATACGAGCTCCATGGGTGTTACTGCACTTCTCGAGCGCGCGCATGGAGAGATGTAACGATGACCGATGTAAGGCGTAGGTGCGTACTTCGCGTGTACAGTACACTGTGAAAAATTCTACGGTGTGGATCTATGTAGACCACTTTTGGTGTAGGATAATAATGGCGTAAGAATGAATGACACCAGGTGTGATACATGTAGATCAGCACCGGTAAAACGGTATGGAAATTGTACACCACTTTTTTCGTGTGGGTACTTATATAAAAGCGAGGAACAATTATAAAAGTGCCTCGTATCTCGTCAAACGTCTGTGATAAATAAAAAAAACTCGAGATACATTATAACACTAAAACTACCGCAGGCAGTCGATTTGACTGATGCCTTATTCAGAGTTCCATTCAACCTCGATTATTTCGTAACCCGTGAGGTTTTTGTCAAAATTGGTACAATACTTTTTTGTAGAGCACGTTTCGGTCTACAAAAAAGTTCTACAGCAGTATGGACAAAAAATCCACGGATAACGAGATAATCACCCGCCAAAACGACCGTCTTATAAAGCGCGACCATTCGGTAGTTCTCTCTAGTGAAGAAAAATATATTTACATGTATCTCTCTCCTTGAATTGATTTCATCGCTAATCTTCCTCCGTACACCGTATACAATTTTAAACGTAACATACGACTATCCGGAATGCAGGTAATTATTCCATTCATCGCCCAAGAGCAAATTACGTACGACTCTGTTACGAACAAACATCCACTCGAATCGACCCTATCTCACTCTCGACAGAAATAACGAAATATACACGAAGAGAGCGGACGCGAGCAAATCCCCGCTGATAAGTCCGCATACGTTATAAATCAGCGGGCAAACCATCCCTGACTAAATCGACTTCGTGTAACCAAACTACAGAGGGTGACTAGGGGTTGCGGTGGTTACCGGTGTGAAATGTTCCCATGGGGGGTCCCGCACCCCGACACTGCGACTGTGGAGGGGGCCTGCTGCACCCCGCATCCGGAAAAAGACAATATGCCGCGCGTCTTTCACTATGCGAGCCGAACGCGTGTAAGCGATCCGAAAACGCCGCGGGTGTCCGATTACGGGAGGCGCCGAACCCGTCGGTGATGCGAATCGATTCGTATACGAGCGATTATACGCGACCTCTGATGATAACTCGTAATTATTAAAAGTTTAACGTAGCGATATCTAATAAAAATAAGAGATTCGCTGGATAAATTCTCCCTAATTGACGCGCGGTCCACGGAAAAGCGGAATTCACGCACTCTCGCGAAACATCCAACCCTCGCCAACCCCGAGCGCAACGCGTGCAAGCTCACCCGAAGAATCTCCGCGGACAAAAAGCTCTCCTCGCGAATATGTAAATGTCCCGCATAAGGAAAGCTAATCACAGAGGGGCCGCACTCGTAAATCTCTCGTCCGTGTCATTCGTGAATCGCAACTCACGGAGTAATAACATCCTAGCGGAGCCACCTGAGCTGTTATTTAGGTATATTTGTGCCCGCGGCCATCACACTTCTCGTTCGGGCCGCGTGCAACTGTCTATTAATTCCACAGATTATAAAGCCTCGGTCGATCTTCGTTAAGAGACGAGAAAGAGGAAAAAAAAGGACGGGATAACACCCGTGAGCGACGTCGAAGTCTGCTCGATTTTTCTCGCGACACTGGTCCAGTCATACGAGTAGAATATGAATTTTTCGCCTCCGTTTAAATTTTGGGCGTCGAATAAAATACTTTGACGCGAAAAAAAAAACAAATATATTATTTCCTCGAATGAATTTGTATCCGACGCGCGTATAAATTTTTGTCCGGCTTCGTATTCGCATAGATGTCTCTGTATATCCGTGAACGCGTGCGTATGATATCGCCCGATGAAATTTGTATCGGTAACCGCGTCAAAATTGGTCTGAATTCGTCGAAAAATTCATAAACGAATCGGGGGGCTCGACACGCGTGCAGAGATTCGCGCAAAATCGATCCGCGACTTCCCGCCGCGCGACAAACAACCCCCAAAATCACTCGAGGGAGGGTGCCAGTGTTACGTCGCACATAACTGGGGTATCGGTGACGGAGTCACCCTCGAGAGTGTCGGGATTAAAGATTAAATAACCGGCGTCCCACCTACCCCTGAGTTAACCGCCCTTTACCGCCGACTAAGCTGCCTACGAGTGGCTTCGCTCTATACACACATATATGTAAGCGCGTTTATAGGTATACGCGGAGCCGGAGACGCGCGAGCGAACGAGAAATTCGTGGTCCCGCGAAACGACGCTTTTCCGCGTTAACGAGGTGCTTAATATTCCACGTGACTGAAACGTTCTGCGAATAAAACGGAACCGCGTGAGGTACGCGTGGGGGGCTTGAAATCACGATTGTACAATTTGTCGACGAGAGCGTGGATGGTATATAGGGTCTCGGTCGCTCAACAACAAAATGTCACAAAAAAAAGAATTCTCTTTCTCTTCATCGACGTGCTTGATAATCACTGATAAGAATAACGTCCCTGCGTCACTCGATGCACAAGTGAATCAGATGATGAATCAAAGAAAATTAATTTTTTTTTTAGATAATGCCCATTTATGGACATTATTTATCTCTCATAATCGAGTGCAATTATAACATTAAAAAGTATCATAATACTATACGCGACACGACCAAAAAACAATTACCTATCACCGGCCAAATCAAATTACCTCGGCCACCATCACCGAGCCCCAACGAAAAGAGCCGAGCGATATCGATGAAACCTCAAAGGAAGACCGAGATGCCGATGATTTTTCGTGAACAAATAATTGTTTTTGTACACAAAATTTAATTGGCTCCCGCTTTTAATCCGTTAATAATAACCTCCCGTCTTTATAGGGAGGCGCGGGCCGGCGCATCTGTTTCCTGTAACCGCGCGCGCGTACGCACGTATATATACAGCGCGACCAAGTAATCCATTATACACTGGCATCGTAAGATCGGTTGGTCAGTCGGTTACGTCGCGTCGGCAGTTTATTAGTATTCGAGAAGTGTGCGCACCGATCCACCTGCCCTCGCGGCGGGAGCAATAACTACCGGAATGTAATTTGTTAGCCGTTAAATTTTATTTATCAGTCCAATTAAGGGCCCGGTCAACCGTCTTGATCGAGATGCCCGCTCTCAGATAGGCATTAGCCCCTAGTCTACATTCCCTCGCGCGCTCGCGACCGAATAACTATTCGATAAAGTGTCGGCACGCACGAAAGAAACTGCCGAGGTGCGCGCGCCGTTCGCTCTTAGGAATTCTTTCGTGAAAATGCCTTCAATTACATTAGCCGGTGGGTATATACACATATGCATATGCGGCGATATACGAAGGAGACGGTTATCTCCGCGTCTCCGGTGCAGATGTACCCGCCTCTGCTCTTGGTTAATGAAAATAAACATTCATCTCTACCGCGGTAAATCTTCGGCGGGGGGTGGAGGTGGGGGGTGGGGGGGGGGGGGGGGAGGGAATTGCGCGAGAAATTATCACGCCTACCTGAGAAAGTAATTGGTAATCCCTCCATCCACGTGTTCGGTGACTATGCTGCGAAAAGTGAAAGTAAAATTTTCCGAATCTCTTTCCAGGATTTGCAGTCTGATTATCCTATTCGATGTGTAGGTATTTATTTCCCTGATAGCAAAACTCGTAGATTTTGGCTAAATATTATGAAAGAAAAGATATGAAATTAAATTAAATTCTAGGAAACCTTCAAATTTCCTTGACTTCTCCATAAATTTTGTATGGACCATAAAATTCCCCGGCGATTCCAGATTTTCCCTAATTTCCCAATTGTATTAAACACTATATTACCATGGTCATCGCTGCACTCGTTATTCATGAGACGTGGGAACCCCGCAGGTACTGGCGAGAATCGGTTCTCAATGACGCAGGAAATCGATAGCGAATTTCGTAAACCCGATTCGATCTCGTGGCATAAAACAAACACTCCCCCGCGCCATTTACGTGTGTACTATACGCTTTATTGCAAATTTTCACCGCGCGCTTCCACCCCCGTGGGTGGATTATAGCGCGATCGTACGATGGACCCTAACTTTCATGGCCCTCCATTAAATCTGCTTCCAACAATCTCGTACCTCGAAAAATAGTGTTATCTCAGCGAGATCATCGATTAATACCTGAAACGCTCGATGATACCTCGATTCGTCGATTCGGTATTTCCTGCGTTGAAGAAAAATATTTCACCTAATCTAGAACGACGTTAATAACGCATTAGCGTCAAAGTAGCCCGATATGTCCGACTCTTTAAGAAATTCCGAGACCATTAGCTGAGGTTTAAAAATTCTGGGAAGCTCTATATGACGCTATGATGCATGACACTTTATATAGAATGCAGTAATAGATTGATTTTGTGAACGCTCGGATGAGGGTCGACGATTCTTTGACGAAGCAGTCCTTTAAATAATTAATAAACAGCATTTAATCGAATTTTCAGGTCGACTTTCCCACAGAAAAACGTTGCCCTCGAAAATTCTCTACCTTAAAATGACGAATTCTATCTTGAAATGACGTAAAACGTAACAAACGATTTCAGACGTCCAAAGGACCCTCGAAGGAAGGATTCTCCAAACCAACTACTCGTGGTCTCTCCTCGACCATCGATTCGTGCTCTCGAAAGGCCGCATCGAGAGATGCTTAATGCGTGAGCACACGCGCCTAAAGAATTTATTCACGATCATACTTCAGACCTAAATAGGGCGCCCCTCGATAACCGCAGAATAAAAGTGTTCCGCGGCACAATGCGCGACCAACCGCCCAAATGCAAGGCGCCCGGCGTAACGCGCGAACGGTGCGTGAAAGTGCAAGTTATTTATTTCCAGTTTACTTACACTTCGGTTGGCGGCACCGCAGTTAATGGACAACCGGAGAGACACCGCGCCGCGCGTATCACCGCACGCGGGGGTTCCCGGCTCGGATAAATGGTCCTCGTGCGAAGAATCGTGTGTGCGTACGGATCTTATTGTTCCATGGACATGGGAAGCGAGCAAGCGAGGCCCACAATTTTCGCTCCATTAATCAGATAATGAGTATCGTATCGTGTGTGGTGCGAGAAATACGTAAGATAAGGATGGACGAGCGATCGATTCCAGAGATATCGATTTTGGGCAAACTGTACCTTTCGTAATTTTCCGTAAAAATCGAGATCTCTGAAATCGATCACTCGAGACACCCTTATTTAATGTATTTTTTTCGTGCTGATTCCGAAAATTACAGATTTATCAAAAAATCTCAAAAAACACTGAAATATCGATAATTTTTATGAGTCATTTTTTATATGTGGAATGTTTATTATTTTATATTTCCTTTGAGATACCGACATAATAACTGTTATTTTCGTAATCAGCGCGAAAAAATACATAAGATAGGATAGTAGAGAGTTCGATTCTAGAGATTTCAATATCCGCTAAAAATTGAAAACATTTCAACCTTCGACATTTTATCAAAACTCGAAACCTCTGAAATCGATCGCTCGACCACAACATCCTACAAACTGTTTGCATGCTAATTCCAAAAAACACAACTATTAGGTCTGTATCTCGAAAGAAGTATAAAATGTCAGTGATTTTACGTACGAGAATATTCATTTTATCGAAAAGCCCGCGCGCCACCTCGAGCCCGCGGTCTTATCGCTGTAATTCGATTCGAAGCACAAAGGTCCGACGATTCCTGATAAACTTCCACATCCCCTTTATCCAAACCCATTACAGGACGACTACACCGTATAACTCCGCCGGGAGCACAATGACGCTAACAAATTGATAGGTTAATAAATAAGTAACCGAACCCGCGGCGCACGGCCCTTGGAACTTTAAATTTTAGAAGGGGTAGAGCTCGAACTCAACGCGCCCCGCACGCGTGTGAAATATCCCGAGGACGGGGCGTTTCGGGACGGGGACAATATGGTCCACGAACGGGGCGTTAGGGGGAAAGGATACAGGCGCGGAATAGAGCAGTCAGGCAGTCCCTGTACTTTGCTTTGCGATAACGATAACCTTTTGTGGCGACCAGTCACGCTACGACGGCCTGCCGCCAGGTGGCGCCGATCCTCTCGGCCATCGGACTCCGCGGCTACCGGCCGACGGCTCTCGGCTTCTCGTTAGTGGTCCGACAACGGGCAAGTTACTATACATATAAGGGACCGTAACTGCCCGTCTCTCACGGTCGCACGTTGACGTCGCGTCGTGCGAATGTGGTCCATAAACAATGAGTACTTATATACCTATATACTTGTGGCGAAAAGGATGTGGTCGCCATCCTATCGGCGGAGAGTTTCGTCCCGGAGTCGGCCTGTGGACTCGTCAGTAAGGCTAGGCCGACTCCTGCCTTAGACGCTCTGTGGTCCTCGGTGAGAGACGGGCAGTTGCGGTCTTATATAGAAACTTGCCCGTTGTTGGACCACTAACGAGAAATCGAAAGCCGTGAAGTCGACGGGTGGCGCCACCTGGCGGCGGGGCGCCGTAGCGCGATGGGTCGCCACATACTTATATATATTAATTCATTATCTGTGACAAGCCACAGCGGAATACTTGATCCTGATTGGTCTATTGGCTAAGATGCGTATACGTAACTTTGCGAGTGACTCGAGAAAGGCCCCCCAGGCCCTGTACTCTCTTACGTCTAAAGGCCCCAGTACACGTTGGGCCAATGCGTTGGGCCAACGTGTACAGGGCCACTTGGCGTAAATTTGTCGTTGACGGCCAGCGTTGGCCGGCCAGCCGTGCAGTGTCGGTTTTTCGTCCACACATCAAAGGATCTTGGTGCAGTCCGCCAACAGCGTTCACACGTTGGCCTCTCGTAGGTGCCGTTATATACTAAAAGATGGCGGCCACGGAGGTACTACGATAACACCTTGTACTAGAATTTTTTGAGGTGATTGGAGGGACCATCAGGAAGTGTAATTTGCAAGGGTTTGCTCAGAACCCCTGCAAAAGGCACGCCAGAGGACTCAAAAAATGACAAAATTTTACTCAAAAAATATTCGTACCTCCGGCTGAAAATTTATATGTTACTTGTTTGCAGGTCACAGATGATGTACCTATGTAAATCGTCCAACGGCTAGGTCACTGATAAAGGAGTGTCAGCGCCCTCAAATTTGTAATTTTGGTTTCGAACATTTTGTTATGTTACCTCCGCGTCTGACGTTTTAATATATTACATGACTTGTCATTTTTTTGTCTTAAAAAGTTTTTTTTACCTCTGACGTTTTAACATATTGTTTCAGAGACTTTTCTCTACACATAAAATAATTGTCAGACGAGAAAACCTATGCAAAATAGAAAGTGCTGTACAAGTAAATGGCCGCGGCTGCGATAGTTTCCACGTCCATCCTCGTCAAATGGCCAATGCAGAATGAGCAACGCCAACGTGTAAACGGTGTCCCAACTCATTGGCCCGACGCATTGGCCCAACCTATACAGGGGCCTTAAGGCAGGAGTCGGCCTAGCCTTACCGAAGAGTCCACGGGCCGACTCCACGACGAAACGCTCCGCCACGAGATGGCGAACTCACTTTTCGTTCGCCACACTTTCGTCCAGCGAGCGTCTCGAAAGTGTTTCGATTGATAGGAAAATAAAGAAATTGTGTAGTTAATTGAAAATAAATGGGGAGATGACGCGCTCTCGTTTTCACGCGTGTAAATGCGTAAATAGTGGTAGTAAATCTCAGTGACAGAAGGCGTGCTCGTTGCGCGCGTTGAGCGACGGTTGTCAAAACGCCCCTCTACCATTTCAATAGTCCAATCAGCGGTGACACTCTCTGACAACTGTAACGTGTCGTACTCGATACTCATGAGAATCATATTCTCTTCCTATGCAGACAAAAATTCAGGGCGTATCACGGTGCATCGATACAGAATGGAAAAATCAATTCAAGAGCAAATGTATGTTCAAGACCTTTCATAGGCGCAATATTACACACCCTTCACAGGTACTTTTCTCTATTCGAAAATAATTAAAAATCGTAAGATCTCGAGAATGAATGTCTTGAGAAAAAAAATGTCTAATGGGAACGATCGATACTAGAAACTTCCATCCAATTTTATCGACAAGCTTCGATTCGAGCGAAACTTTGCAACAGCTGGCCGCTGGGAAAAAAATACACCCGACATAATAAAATCGCTGTAACTTTCTCACGCGGAGTCAATTTGCAGGAACCAGAATTTTGAAAAAAAAGTACAATACCTTTCCCACTCCGCCCACCGTTTGATATTTTAAAGCGCACCCCTTTAACGAAAGGGGTGCGATTCGAAATATACACATCCATCATACCGAGCCTGCCGACGGTCGCACCTTCCCTTCGCCAGGCACGCGCCATTATAATGCCTCGGCTTAACTCGCTTTAAATTTAACTACCCCCTTGCAACCTTGGCTCTGGATTCGCTTCGCAACCGCGCGCGCTCGAACTCCAGCGCGTGCGATGCCCGACTCATTCTCGCTATTCTCAACGTGGTTTCGTGTATTTTTACGAGCACTCGTTAACGAGTCAAAGCAATCAAGGAGAACTCTGTAATAATTCATTCGCGCAAAATGATATCCTTGTCGTTCTCGTTACTAAAAAGCGTTTAACCGGCAAAATTGATTCTCATCATTTAAAGAAAAAATAAATTCACTGACAGGAATATCTCTAAACCTCTGTTAATCATCGAAAATCTCAAAAATCCTAGATTTCCCCGCAAAAAATCTTCCCAGATACTTTCAATTTCTCCAAAAATACTCTCCTCGGCTGCGAAACGGTGTAGTGTATAGCAATCCAACCCCTGTCACGCTCGAGCGAATATATTCGTACGCGATAAAATGCGAAAAGAACTCGTTTGCGCCGCCGGCGCTGAAACGAGAGTTTCAGCTTCCACGGAACGGCGAGTATTTCTGGGAAATGACTATCTTCGTATCACACACACACACAGAAGTGCTCGTGCGCCGACTACATTCCTACTGGGCCCAGCCCACCTGTTTACCCCGATATGGCGTTAGCCATTAACGTGCACGCGGACCGCTCGCGTATGATATGATAATGTAAAGACGGGCATCGAGGCAATTGTGTGCACCGCCCTAACCATAACCGAGTAGGCATGCACGAGTCCGCCTCCGGGTTATGCCTCGAAAACCAATTGTATGTACCTACATGCGAGAGCAGGTACGATGGAGTCCTGAGGATGCGGTTAAAGTTTACCAACGATCAGGCGTAAAAGAACGGTGGGAGAAATAAATTTTAATCGCCTCACATCGGCTTAATTATATTATCTATTTTATGTCGTGCTATGCCCGATTATTTTTCACATAAGGCGTCAACATAGCAAATAATATTGCGTGTAAAACACACGGAAAATTGAATAGCAACGATTACCAGCCAGAATAGTAAATAAATAGGAGACAACTTCGACGATATCGTGTTGAATAATCTGCAGAATAGTAATCATCACTATTCGAATTAATATGCTGCAGATTATTCGATACGATATCGTCGAAGCTGTCACCTATTCACTATTGTGGCTGGTAATCGTTACTATTCAATTTTCTCCGTGATACACGGAACAAAATAAATTGTAGACTTTACGGAGTTTATGGTAAATTTCGTGATAAGGCCAATTTATCATTACGATAATTGCAATTTTAGTGAAAATTACAGCAACGCTTACAACTTCTACACGTTTTACGATGATTTTTACTAAAATTGTAATTGTCGTAACGATAAATTGGCCTCGTCACGATATTTACCAGAATTTTTGTTTTCCATGTACGGTTAAATTGAGCGGAATGATAAATAAAGCGATTCGTCGTTGATTCTTATCGCATGTCTCGTATTAATTAGAATTTACGCGTATCCAATGTTCCTTCGTCACTTACCCTGAAGAGACTCGAAGTCCTCGACACACTGGCATTATTATCCACTTTTTGCGAGCCTCGCATCAATAACAGATCAGTCGATCCACCAGAGAGGCGAAATTCTCAATCGATCTTCATCGACTCAACCTGAAACAGTAAACAATACCCATTCGTTTACCCTCGAATATTCACGAATAACGATCCGCCACCGTGCCAGGTGTCGAATTGCGACACAATCCGAAACACCACGCCACGCCCATAACCACTTGCTGCGCTCGCCAATATAAAGCTGCAGGGATATTTACGCTGATTATTCATGATGCGCCCAGTTGGCAGCGATTACTCGCCGCGATTCTGTGGCGATATATCGAAACAGAGCCGAGCATCTCCGCGATATCATCGGTGATTCAACGACGAAAGAATGCGCGCTCGAAAGCGAAACCCTCGAATTTACGACGTCCGCATCGGAGCGCGAGCGAGTCGCGCGAAAGTGCCGCAGATCGTACAAATTCCCACGACCGATCTATCGTCGAGAATCGTCACCGTAGAATTGAAGAGCGATCGATCTCGGCTTCGCGACGGGCGAGTCCATCGGATACAAACAACGGAGGAGATGCGACTCCCGAAGTTCGGCTAACTCGAACAGAAATCTCTCGACTATCTCGTCGCGGTGAGAGCGATCGTCTTTTGGTTCAGCCAGCGCGCGCGACTCCCGCTCGCTGCGCAACCGGAAATTACGTCTGGGGTTCCATCTCCGGTGTTGTGCCAAGTTGCGCCTTGCGAATTCGTGAGAAGTGGCGTGAAGGAGAGTAGAGCGAGAGAAAGAGAGAGAGAGAGAGAGAGAGAGAGAGAGAGAGAGAAAGAGGGGAAGGGGGTGGAAGGGGCAAAAGAGGACACGTTGGGGGAAGAGTTATTAAAGTTGTAACGCGCGCGCGCCTCGCGGTTATGATATTCGCTTCTGCTTGTAATAACGAGACGCTTCGCGGAAGAGGCGAAGATAAGGAACGGTTAGCGCTGGAGTTTTAACGCGACGGCTCGCCTCGATGGAGAACGAACCGTTTGCAGAAAGCGCCTCGTCGTTACCGCATTCGTATAGGTACACGCGCGTCGCGAGTTTCACCGATTCGCGTCCCGCTCGATCCACCGCGATCTCGCCGGGCGTGGCGGCGATCGCACCTGTGTGAAGTTAGCCCCCCCACCACCGAATAAAAAATTTTTGAATACATGATCGTTTGCCCTTTGTTTGCCCATGATTGCCCATCACTTTATTTTTTTTGCCCAACTCACCGTTTAGAAGATATAGCTAAAAATAGGGCGGGGGGCTAACTTCACGCTAGCCCCCCCATAACGTAATTTCGAAAATTCAAATGCATGATCGTTTGCCCTTTGTTTGCCCATGATTGCCCATCACTTTATTTTTTTTGTCCAACCCACCGTTCAGAAGATATGGGGGGGGGGGGACCTAGCGTGAAGTTAGCCCCCCCATAGTGTAATTTCGAAAATTCAAATGCATGATCGTTTGCCTTTTGTTTGCCGATGATTGCCCATCACTTTATTTCGTTTGTCCAACTCACTGTTCAGAAGATATAGGGTGGGGAAGTGGGGAAGTATTAGATATACAACTTTGCCTCCGCCGTCTTTATCGTAAGCCATCTACAATAGAACGGCGGAAGCAAAGTGGTAAGTAGTAACACCTCGGCATCGCTTTCCCATTTTTAGATACAGTCTCAATGTGCATTTTCGACGTGATAACACTTCGGAATCGTTTGCCCATTTTTAGAAAGAGCTTCGGTAAGCATTTTCGACGTTTGCCCAACCCGTGGAATCGCTCTACAGCGAGTTTCATAAGTGATGTAAAAATGAAAAATCGTAAAATCGGTGATATCAACTCGGAAACGTTTGCCCATTTTTAGAAAGAGCTTCGGCAAGCATTTTCGACGTTTGCCCAACCCGTGGAATCGCTCTACAGCGAGTTTCATAAGTGATGTAAAAATGAAAAATCGTAAAATCGGTGATATCAACTCGGAAACGTTTGCCCATTTTTAGAAAGAGCTTCAGTAAGCATTTACGACGTTTGCCCAACCCGTGGAATCGCTGTACAGCGAGTTTCATAAGTGATGTAAAAATGAAAAATCGTAAAATCGGTGATATCAACTCGGAAACGTTTGCCCATTTTTAGAAAGAGCTTCAGTAAGCATTTTCGACGTTTGCCCAACCCGTGGAATCGCTCTACAGCGAGTTTCATAAGTGATGTAAAAATGAAAAATCGTAAAATCGGTGATATCAACTCGGAAACGTTTGCCCATTTTTAGAAAGAGCTTCAGTAAGCATTTTCGACGTTTGCCCAACCCGTGGAATCGCTGTACAGCGAGTTTCATAAGTGATGTAAAAATGAAAAATCGTAAAATCGGTGATATCAACTCGGAAACGTTTGCCCATTTTTAGAAAGAGCTTCAGTAAGCATTTTCGACGTTTGCCCAACCCGTGGAATCGCTCTACAGCGAGTTTCATAAGTGATGTAAAAATGAAAAATCGTAAAATCGGTGATATCTACTCGGAAACGTTTGCCTGTACAGCGATTCCACGGGTTGGGCAAACGTCGAAAATGCTTACTGATAATCTTTCTAAAAATGGGCAAACGTTTCCGAGTTGATATCACCGATTTTACGATTTTTCATTTTTACATCACTTATGAAACTCGCTGTAGAGCGATTCCACGGGTTGGGCAAACGTCGAAAATGCTTACTGAAGCTCTTTCTAAAAATGGGCAAACGTTTCCGAGTTGATATCACCGATTTTACGATTTTTCATTTTTACATCACTTATGAAACTCGCTGTAGAGCGATTCCACGGGTTGGGCAAACGTCGAAAATGCTTACCGAAGCTCTTTCTAAAAATGGGCAAACGTTTCCGAGTTGATATCACCGATTTTACGATTTTTCATTTTTACATCACTTATGAAACTCGCTGTAGAGCGATTCCACGGGTTGGGCAAACGTCGAAAATGCTTACCGAAGCTCTTTCTAAAAATGGGCAAACGTTTCCGAGTTGATATCACCGATTTTACGATTTTTCATTTTTACATCACTTATGAAACTCGCTGTAGAGCGATTCCACGGGTTGGGCAAACGTCGAAAATGCTTACTGAAGCTCTTTCTCAAAATGGGCAAACGTTTCCGAGTTGATATCACCGATTTTACGATTTTTCATTTTTACATCACTTATGAAACTCGCTGTAGAGCGATTCCACGGGTTGGGCAAACGTCGAAAATGCTTACTGAAGCTCTTTCTCAAAATGGGCAAACGTTTCCGAGTTGATATCACCGATTTTACGATTTTTCATTTTTACATCACTTATGAAACTCGCTGTACAGCGATTCCACGGGTTGGGCAAACGTCGAAAGTACTTACTGATACTCTTTCTAAAAATGGGCAAATGATTCCGAGGTGATATCGCCGATTTTACGATTTTTCATTTTTACTTCACTTATGAAACTCGCTGTAGAGCGGTTCCACGGGTTGGGCAAACGTCGAAAATGCTTACTGATAATCTTTCTAAAAATGGGCAAACGATTCCGAAGTGTTATCACGTCGAAAATGCACATTGAGACTGTATCTAAAAATGGGAAAGCGATGCCGAGGTGTTACTACTTACCACTTTGCTTCCGCCGTTCTATTGTAGATGGCTTACGATAAAGACAGCGGAGGCAAAGTTGTATATCTAATACTTCCCCACTTCCCCACCCTATATCTTCTGAACAGTGAGTTGGACAAACGAAACAAAGTGATGGGCAATCATGGGCAAACAAAGGGCAAACGATCATGCATTTGAATTTTCGAAATTACACTATGGGGGGGCTAACTTCACGCTAGCTCCCCCCCCCCCATATCTTCTGAACAGTGGGTTGGACAAAAAAAATAAAGTGATGGGCAATAATGGGCAAACAAAGGCAAACGATCATGCATTTGAATGTTCGAAATTACGTTATGGGGGGGGCTAGCGTGAAGTTAGCCCCCCGCCCTATTTTTTGCTATATCTTCTAAACGGTGAGTTGGGCAAAAAAAATAAAGTGATGGGCAATCATGGGCAAACAAAGGGCAAACGATCATGTATTCAAAATTTTTTTATTCGGTGGTGGGGGGGCTAACTTCACACAGGTGGCGATCGCTCGCGTTGTCCCGCGGCGAGGCACGCGGAAGGATCCGAACCAGGATTTTAACTCGGCGCGCGCGCGTATATCCATGCAGCGGCCGCGGGTACAGCGGGACGATAAATCCTAGAGCAGTATGGGGAGCACTAACTTTGAAGTCATTTCCTACAGCAAGTACCAAGTTACAGCAGCAACATCGCCAACTCCTCTCGGAGGGTAATAAAGCCATCTTGCGGAGCACCCCCTTGCCGCACCCCGCCCTCCGGAGGAGGCGGATAGCGATCTATACTGCTGCACCCCTCTCATCGTTGCCTGGCAACCACTCAACCCCTTCTCCGTCCTCGCCCCCCACGTCCACCCCCGCAGAAGCAGAGATTGCGCCCTTATCTTGCGAGATACCGACCCCCTCCCCCTCGCCCTTCGTCCACCCGCCGACATCCTCTCGCCCTGGCAACTTTGGGGCTGGATTGACAGAGGGTGAGTTGGAGGGGGCCGCGGGAAGGGGAGAGAGAGGAGGAAAAGCGGGGATGCAATGGCATCCGATTCGATCTCCAGCAATAAAATTGCCTACCGCGATAGTTAGGCACCAGCCACCGGGATTTTGAGTCGGGGACGGTCGCGTCCGTTTTGATTTTACGCGCTCGTAAGGGTGGGCACGGTTGGTATACGTGTGCGGAATCGAGGATGTCGATTAAAGTTTGAGGTAAACACTATCGGTAACTGAGAGCGTCACATATTATTAGGGGTGAGCGTGGGAATGTAAATTGAGAAATTTGCCCTGAACGGGGACGAACGGAATGTTTAGAAACGAGGCGTTGCATCTTGAGGGCGTCGCCCTTCGCCGGCGGATATAACGGAAAAGCAGCTTCCCGGGAAGACATACGAATGGCTGCATTCGCTGTACGCTCGCCTCCGCGGGCGGGACGACGAGGAAGAGAGATATCCGCGAGCCCCCCGCCGGCGAGTTTTCTCACTCCACTTTTCTCTCTGAATATAAATCAAAATCCCTTGCAATCCAATTTACGCTGGGGTTAAAGAATCTCTCCTTGTCTTCCCGTTCGCGCGCGCGCGCGCGTTTGACCTGTCTCTCTCTCCCCCGGGAAGAGAGGAGAAGCGCGGGGTACTGATAACGGTTTGATGTATGGCCCAGTGACGTCACAGGCTGTGAGGGGAACCCTCGGCCAAGAACAGATTACACAGATCGATAGGATTACGAACAAAGGGAAATCCGAAATGCCGTTTTCGAGCGGCTGCGGGGCGGCGGAGGTTCTGTGCGAAGAATTTTTTTTTGAAAAATCTTATGAAAAGATAATGTAGAGATGTTCTCGTATATCATGAGCAAAAATAGGATGTTATTATATTGATACGTATATCTCGTATATCTTTAAAGAGAATCGTTTGTCTTAAAATTCATATAGCGAAAGTATTTCGCTGAATGATTAATTTTTCGTCTAGCTTCGTCTATTTTTCAGCAACAATCGATCCGGTGTAAAGTACCGTAAGAATCTCTAATAATGGCGTGCCCGGTAAGCTTCTTGTTTAGGTTTCAGTAAGGTTAAATATAGGACGGGGTGGGTGGAAGAGGCAGCGAGTGATTTAGTAAGATGAAAAGCCACCCCTCGCTACCCCCTCGGGCGTTATCTAGCGCAGACAGAGATTGCCTGCTCCTTACAAAATCCTACCAGAGGGCAGAGCAGTGGCAGTGGTCTTTCGCTACTTCTAACCGTTTCCCCGGCGAGCGGCTCTGTATGCGAAAAAATTGTACCCCTTTTACACCGTAGGTAATCAGTGAAAGGCGGATCTCCGGATCTCGGCCGGATCTAGATCCGGCTCGAAAGGAGTTAAAACGCTATCTCTCCTCAATCTTCCCACGGTTACACGTCATCCTCAATGATAAATATTCGCTATATTTTACGTTTTAGGTACTACGGTAAATAATGTTTACTTTTTTACTCAAATTCTAACGGCACTTTTATCACGGCGTATGCGAGCGAATAGCCGAATATTACGAGTAAACGCGCAGGCGAAAGGGGGTGCGAAACGTTGAAAAAGTTTTCAGCCCAGAAGAGCGAAATCGAAGGGAGCTGAAGAGGGTCAGGAATAGGTGGACACATGGGATAAGGATGAGAAGGAGCCGGGGGGAGATGGTGGGAAGAGGGAGACGATGGAGAAAGGAAAGGGAGGATTTGAAAGAAGTCTGAAAAACCCCTGCGGCAGCGGTGGCACGTCATTCTCCTCGAGGAATTAAATTTTTATATCTTTTGCTGAGAGTTTGAGCGATAGAGGGTTCTCATCCGCGGGTCGTGATGGCGTTTTAATTCAAAAGTCAGATTGGATGCACGCGGGCTCACCGAGGGGAGGGAATAGAGGGCGTTCGACGATCCTCTCCTGACGATCGTTTCAATCTGTCGCGGTGGTATCGATGGAGGTATTCTCGGAAAAATTTTAATCGCAGATGCGAAATGAACTCGCTAAGTCGACGTAGGAAAACTCTCTTTCGCGTTAATTTCACGTACCTTTAAATGAATGACGTTCAACTACATATTCATCTATTCGTAATATAAAGTACGATAATCCAGAAATGTCAATTTACCTCTCAACGCTGCTGCCTTCGCTTCAAGACGATGGGGCAATGTCAATCAATTATATTAATGGACATCATGTATAGAATCCAAAATTACAGCATCCCATCGTCATTGTCCTCTCACTGATTTATTGATTAATCTTTTATTCAATCCGCTGAAAATAAGGTGCTATCCTGAAACATTGCAGCGGGACAGATTAGCCAAAAATGAATTGATAACGAGCCACGAACGACGTTTCTTGACGAACTAGCATCGTCGAGGAAACATTCGTCAATAACTCTTCTGATTTCATGAAGAAATACGTAGTCGATATACAAATACCGAAGTTTATAAGTATTTGTACTATAGATTGTAATTAAAACTCAAAAAAACAGTTATATCTCGACTGTATATTTATTATTATTTATATATCGTCACGATGTTCGGCGCTCGATTCTAAAGAATTGGATTTTTAACAAAGTCTTAAGTGGTATGGCAGAAGACTTTGTGAAAAATGAAAGTCTTTAAAATCAGCCAGAAGAATTGGTAGAAAAAATTCTCTAAAGCCGAACACAGTTGCAATGCAAAAGGGTACATCTTTCGATTATAAATATTATATATTATAACAACACTTGATGGTAATCAAAAAATTAAAAGCACGTTAATAAATCTTATATTCTTAATTCAAAGATAGCAAAATATACGTATTAAATTGAATAAAATGTTGATCGAATGCGAAAATTAGTGTTCCGAATCGAAATAAAAATGCTACGTATTTCTTATTTATACAGACAAGAATCTCACGTATTACAAATTATTTACATTTTCATCAAACTAAATCAGGTGGAGGCAAATAAATAAATTATATAGATAATCAAGAAATTGTAGAAACGTTAAAATCTAATCTTGAAAATTGAAACGTGAGATCCTTGATGCACGATAGACACAAAATAACATACGAATGACAACGTGCACGGTGACAATACAAGTACATGGAAAGCAAATAAATCCTCTTCGGCAAATCGCCTCTTCGAGCAAAGCTCCCGGTGATACGTGATATATGTTCACATGCTCGAAAATTCCCTAGAGACGAAAAAGCAACTCTTTCAATTGAACCCTCACTCGGATGAATAGCGTCACCTTTTCACATCATTGAAACGAATCAATGTTAGCAAAAATGAAATGGAAATACGTATTCATCCGCGTGACATTCTAATCGACCACATCTTCGATCCAGACGAATCCATAGAAATTGATCGAGATCGAAGTACGAGCGCTTTTAAATATTTCCTCGCGAGCTAAATAAGTGGCTATAGCCCAGATGACGACCTCCGATTCGCAGAATCGCAGTCCGTAAACACCTGAGCACATTTATTACGAATTTTCGAGCTCCCGAGTGTCACTATTCCACTCTTCGCGCACTTCGATGACTTAAGTATTTCATTGTCGCGTGGCGTCCGGGTCTAGAACCACGGGCGCTTGTTTTCGGAATTCAGATTCGGAAGAACTTTCGCGTCATTCCGCGAAGGAACTCCCGCTTCTGCCCTGCCTGCTTAAAACTAAACACGTTCGTTCAGAAAGACTAACCTACCTCCCTGGCTATATATAAAAAAATGCAACACATTCTCTCCAACACAATCATTCCACGATACCGATTCGCTCCACCCCGGTGCAAAGGTCCTACACTAGGGATAACGTCCCGGGACGCATCCGTCACCGGAGCTTGATCCGTCTCTCATTCAAAAACACACTTAAATAATTTGTACTCCCTGTTTGAATGAAGCTGAAAACGTGTTACATATGTATATATTATGATTAATGGGTTATTCGTCTAAACGGGCTAAGAACTCGATTCATTTTGTTTGGTAAACAGAAAAGAATTATATCAGAATGTCTGATATGTAAAAAAATGATTATACTTGACAAAAAGACTTGAAATTTTAATACATATTAAATTACTGAAAAGAAAAAATAACTGCATAAGTATTACTTCAAGTTTCAAGAAATCAATTTAAATGCTAGAAAATATTAATAACAGAATATTCAATTGTAAATGTCAACCAAAATATTATATTTAACATGAAAAGTCCTAAGGCGTTCTCCGTGTAGAAGCAAAAGCACTTAAAATCTCACAAATTCGCATACAAAATTTGCTTCGATACCGAGAACGAACTGCCGCGAAATCTCTCATCGTTCCTCGATAACATTCAATTCCATTCGTGACTCTAAATATTTAAAAATGGCGGGTAAAAAACTTATAACAGCAAAGTCGGAGGGTCATCCGACTTCAAAGCTAATTACGCGAAATCTAAATAGATCTACATAGCTGCAAAGGAAACGATGAGAGCCTGAACCAGGAATTAAACAGGAGAAGAGATTCACGAGTCAAACCGGTGCAGGGATTGACTCGTGGCCACCGTGCACAGTTGTCTATAAGCAAAAATTACAACCAATCCCCGTGCCGGTTCGGACCAATCGCCCTGCGGCATGATGGGGACCGGAGGGACCGAAAGACATACGAACCCCTCTGCGTTCATCCCTTCGTCGAGGCGATGGCTGCTTACTGAATTCTTCTTGCACTGCCCCCGGAGATCCCTCCACATAGGCCTATTCCACAATAATCGACCAACCAAATGTTTAAATTTGTTTATCGCGTCTCTTACGAAGTATACGAAACGGTCATGTCGATTGATTGCGAAATAAGCCTACTCTCCTATAGGAGACCGGTGGGACTTACGGCGGCCTCTTCTTTGATGTCATCTGCTTCGCCCCACATTCGAGGTACATCCTTCCATCCATCCGTCTCAAAATATGCTGCAAGTTCTTCAGGGGCATTTTTAAAAACGGAAATCTGTTGAAAGCAAAAGAAGTTTTGAATGCAGAACGACGCAGGGACTACGTGTTTCGATAAAATTTAATTCCCCGACTCCTCCTATCCTTTGGAATTTGAAAAGAAATAAAAATCTATAAAATTGATGTATCGTTTCGCCATAATTCCAAAAATAATAAAAATCTATCGACGAGATTCTAAATGAAATCCGAGATATTAGCAATTCCTTCACCGACAGTTTAAATCAACACCGCCTCACCCCGAAACTATCCCTCTTCTCGTTAATTCAGAAAGTCCATTGCGAATAAGAAGGACCGACGATAAAGTTTGAACGCATCCTTCGAATATCTCATTCGCCCTGACCGCGTCTCCCGTCATTGATTGGATTTTAACGCGATACCTGTGCTTTATAGCGCGACGCATAGCGAGCGAGATGGAAGCGATAGGAACGAGGAGAAGCTAGGTGCCTTTCGCGAAGCGCAAAGTTCAACCGGAAAGCGAGGTGGAGACGGGTAGGTGGAAAGGGTAGATCGTAAACCTCAGGCGAAATGGATAACGCGGTAACCAGCGGCAGACTCAGCGAGAGGTCAGAAGAAGAAGGAGGAGGAGGTAAAGAAGAGGAAGGAAGAGTGGATAGAGAAAGTCATAAACCGCGTAATCCCTCGTAAAACGTACTTTATCCTATCCTCCTTCGCGCGATACGTATCCCCCTAAAACTGAACTAACGTCGCATCGGTCCGCGGGAAAAACGAGAAAACCTTCGGAAAATCTCGGTAGGGGGCGTTTTCACGAAAGTATATCATCGGGCTGTCCAATCAAAAATTTAATGAAAATTGCGCGCTATTCCACGGTAAATGGAGCAATGGATGACGTTGCCGAGGAATAAAAATGTCGTTCAAGCTGGAGTCATTGTCCAGTAGGACCGCGACACGAGGCCACGACTATGCGCGTGAAGATTCGCGACGATGGAAGGTGCCGTAGTAGACTCTACATCCTAGCCGAAACCAACAGCCCTCATTCCAGGCTCTATACGCCAAACGCCATCGTTGCACAGTCTACGCATCGGCATTATACAGCACATCGCTTCGCATGCCCCATTCTCCCCCCGACCCTATGTGTGCTCTGAAACAAGGGAAGATAATCAACGGAGACTTGGTGCAGCTCGTGAATCGCGACTCCAGTAAACTGCAAATACCGCGTGACGGTAGCAAAGCTAGGGCACTCTTGGGAATATATTACGGCAGACTCTAAATTGTGTAAACGCTATTAGCTAACTCTATACGCCGATAGCCTTTACTTCAGGCTCTACGTCAAACGCTATACGATCTACAGTGCGTCGCACACCGTAACGCTCCGCGTGTCCCAGCCTCGCTGTGACCCTGTACACGGTTTCGGACAAAGGAAGATAATCGCCCGCGACGCAGCACACGAGAAACGCGATTCGAATAAACCGGCAATGCCATCTGGATTCCCCGTTAATACCCTCCGTTCATTGTCAATTAAGGTACTGGCGCGAGTCTGCCGAGGATCGATGCAGTAATTTCGGGTCGTGACTCTGGTCCGGCGGAGAGAGGAAATCAGGAAGAGAGAAAGAGAGAGAGAGAGAGAGATGAAGATGGAAAGAGAAGGAGAAAAGAGGGGCGACCATCAGATAACTCCAGCCTTAATATCCCTCTCGGAGACCTCGGAGACGAGAGCCTAGCATCCCTTGGTCCCGTCTGTTTCCAGACTGCGATGTCTATGTACCTATATGTACGTTCGTCCTCCACCCTCGCAGTATCTGATTCAACCCCGTGCCGTACTACCGTCAGACCCGGCCGAAGGGAAGTTTGCGTTTGGTTTAACTCGATTCGCTGCGGACTACTCTGATTCGGTTAGACGCGGCAGCTGGGTTTACTACTGGGATCCGCGTGGACAGGATTGGAAGCTGCTTTTTCTCTCTCTTTCCGACGCGTAGGTGGAATATTTACTCGTAAAATTAATACTCGCATTTTGTGCAAGCGTTGCCGAACATTTCGGAACGTCGATACGAGTATCCTGGATCTGGTGTGTCACGCGTTTTACGTCGATGCCACGAGTCTCCGCCGTTAACTCGTCACACCCCGTGCAACTTCATTACGTAGGCAAAGCATCGATCAAACTAATCCCCGCCCCCTCAAAGCGTCCGACGCATGCAAAACCGACTGTTTGCTCACGTGTTTAAGACTCTCGTCCTTCGACAGACGCGACGGCATTGAAATATCCATTAATCGCTGGCGATCGCGTTCTCGGTGAACGAACTTTGCTTTGGAAGAAATTGTCGATATTAGGCAGCAATATTTTCTTGCGAGTAGAGGTACACTGAGAAAAAAAAAAGTTTAAAATTTATTCTGTTAGAAGGATAATCTGAGTACGAAAGGTAAAACAGATCAAAAATTATCCTTCCAGGGTATAAAATTTAACCTTCCTTAGAATAATTTTCGATCCACTTTACCTTTCGTACTCAGATTATCCTTCTAACAGAATAATGTTTAATCTTTTTTTTTTCTCAGTGTATTCAGAGAATAGGAGAGGACTGCTAAATTAAATATTTCAGGCACAATTGCTGAAAGTATTACGGCAGCAGTAAAATATTTTAGGAAATGCAATCGGTGCAGCTGGAGTCGCTTTAAGAATCACTGAAGATCAATTTCAGTACGGCAGTCGAGACCGTATCGAGCGAAGCTCGCAGGACTAATTCAAGCGAACCTCAATAGTCGCGTTTCGTTTTTAAAAAATGCTACAGCATCGCACAACGACGATTAACGTTATCCCGAAGGATCCCGCCGCGTTTTCTGTCGCGCGAGATGCATCCACGCGATAAATAATACCCGAACGCGATGTTTATCGATACGCAAAGAGCATTCCCTTCCGTACCAACAACATCCCCCCGCAGGTTCGCACGTTCCTCGCCTTATCCGCGATCGTCGGAGCCCCTCGTGCACGAAGAGAAGCACCGCGGGTCAGAACTCGACGCTCGAAGCACGCGGGCCCGACTCCTGAGTCGCTGGAAGATGAAGGCTGCTTTGTAGGAGGATATCGGTAAGCAGAAATCAGTGGTTGGGTGGCGCCTCGTTCCCCCCTTTCGCTCGTCTCTCCGCTCTTCAGCATTTATGCCTGGAATCGCGTCTGTCTGCCCGCGGGCGCTACCGAGAACTTGCTAACTTCATTAAAATATTGCCATCAACAGGACATTGTTTCACGGAGGCTCTCAGTGAGTTAACCAGTTCCAGAAGAGTTGTATCCCCCGCCGCGCCACGAACGCGTCCCACCCCCCGAAATGTGCGAAGGATCTACCGCCGAGTGGATGCTATTATTCTCACCCGCTGCGATGTACTCATTATCGTCATGTAACGTACAAAATTGTTTCTCCAGAGGGAAGCTGTTCGAACGAAAAGCAAAAATTTGCGAAATGAAGGACGATTCGAGCGGAACGCGAAGAATCCAAAAATTCCGAGAAACGCAGGACTTTCACAATGCGACCGCGTCCGCGCGGAAGGATTCCGTTTCGAAGGATTCGAACGATCCGAGAAAAGTGCGCGCCAGCCGCGCGACAGTGTTTCAACGTAACGCGATGAAGACCACGCACGTCGTACGAGGAAGCTGTTTCAGTTTTTGCCGCCGGAGTAATTGAGCCTGACTCGTCTGCTGCCGTCTAAATGAGTTACGAGGCGCCTCGCGCGCGATATACACACTCGTACACTCGACCAGTAGAGATTCTTTCCATAGAAGGGCGACGTGCCTCTCTGTCCCATATGCGAGTACGTATATATCGTCGGTTCAATTGCCCCGCGCGCATTCTTTTTCCAACGGAAGTCGCGATGGAATTCCGCTAACGCTCGAACCTGTTAAGACCCCGTCGTAATCCAGCCTCTCCCCGCGTAACGAACGACCCTCGAATAACTCGCTCCATTAAAATAGCCGAGCTAAATGTCGCGTTCAGAAGTTCAACGTTCGAACGACCGCTTTCTATCGGCGTGTAACAACCGTGCGCATCCCCTCTTGTGATGTATTTCACGAGCCAAGTAACCCTTGCGCGGTTCTCGCGTAATTAGATCCAGACTCGCATATTTTATGGGTAAAAACATTCGGCCGCGGTTACATTTTCGTCCAAGATCAAAGGAAATTCGATGCGACCCTTTACGAAAAAAAAACTACAGTGCGAAAATACCACACGTGTAGTTAGTGTAATCTTCTGTAATTAACTACAGAAGATCACCGTAACCCTCATACGCCCTGCACCTGTAGTTTACTGTAATATTTTGTAAACCACAAAAGATTACAGTAAACTACACGTGTGGTATTTTCGCAGTGTAGTTCTTCTTCGTTGGGGACCTTAAGCGCACCCGTGAATACATTAATTAGTCATAAGCGATTATTTACTCGCGAATATTTAATCCATATTTGTGTGCGCGTTATAAAAGGGTAAATTCGATATGCAAACAACGCAAGACCATTTGGTTGCGGTAAAATCATTAATAATGTACGAGTAAAAATCTCGATCGAACGACCTTGATATTGATCACGTGATTGATGCTTTAGCCCCAGCAGCAATACGTTCAATCGCTTAGGCACGGGGTGACCTGTCGTAAAATCGTAATCTCTTTGCAGCAACCTCTTGGAATAGTCAACAAGGTCGAATACGTTCGACGCTTTATAACCCTTTTTTCCCCTAAATCGATTTCCCGTAAAGCGGGCATCATTTCCCAATACCCTCTCCCCCTTCCACCTCCGCCATGATCGACGTCATTGTATTGTATTAATGATCTCTCACATTTTCCCGCATGAGACTTCCTTCCCGCTTTTCCTCATCCCATCGTAGCCGCCGGTTCTGCCATTCATCCACTTCGGATCCCAGAAATTGCGTTCGAAACAGCGGCCAATTGAACGCGGGACGAATTCTTCGACGAAAGGCATCTTCTTCCGATTCCTGCGCAGTAGCGAACAATGGCGGTCGATCCTGCAACAAAACGATGAATCCCTTTAGTCATTGACGCGTTTTTTCCGCCCGTTTACCTTTGTACATAATTTGATACCTACACATTCGTCGATCATTACAGGAAATGAGAGCGATGGGGGATTGTTTCAGAGTCCTTCCGAGTATCCTACGAGCATTCTTCCAATCAATTTCTAATCGAAAACTTTCCGCGAAAAAGTTTCAATTGTTGCTCGATTCGCAATGAATGCGTAATTTAGCCGGAAAGTGTGGTCAACGGAACTATCCATTGCGAACTTCCGGTTCGATTCCGGAAGGAACGGCCCTGGTGGCTAAAGCGCGAACTACGGACGCGTACACCAGTCGGTAAAGCAAATTTCTGCTATTTCTGTTATATGGACGGTTTAATTCTAGAAGAAAGAACCAATGGCGGATAAGATTAATCGTGCAACGACTTTTGTCGCGCCAATGAAAAACTACCGTTATGTCTTGAACGAAGTCTGCCATTTTTTATCCAAGTAGAATTTCGTTATCTAAATAAATTGTGCTGTTTTATGGATTGTTACACATAATATTTGTGTTATCAAAGCAAACTATATGTAATGATATAATAATAAAAAATTATAACTATAATTTGAAGTAAGATATCCGTGTCAAAGTATATTTCAATAAAAGTTCATTTTTTTTGTTCGGAGGTTAGAACTCACTGCCATAAATACTGTAAATAAAAGGTTTCTACTTATTTATAACTTGTGTACTTCTCTTCATTATCGTGCTCTTGCAAATACCTCGAATAATTTTAATTTACAGCTAAATTTCGTAAAATTAAAGGTGAAGATGGCTGAGAATTACGGAAGAGATACGCCGCCCATGTATTCGCCAAATGACGAGCCGAGAACTGCAGGACAACCTTTATCAGATTTTTTAGTTCAATTAGAAGACTATACTCCAACGGTGCGTCTCAGTCTTTCTTAATATTCTCTACTAACTATTACCATTATGGATAACAATTAATTTCAACAATTTAATTTTCAGGTACCAGATGCAATCAGCGAACATTACTTACATTCCGCAGGTTTTAATACGACGGATCCAAGAATGTAAGCAATATTTAAAACTAATGTGTTCTACGTTATATTTTTTACCCTCTAAATGTAAACACATTGAAAACATTTTAGAGTCCGACTGGTATCTTTGGCTGCTCAAAAATTTATTTCTGAGATTGCAAATGATGCCCTTCAACACTGCAAAACGAGGGGGGCCAATCAAAACACAAAAACAAAGGGAAAAGATCGTCGCTATACATTGACAATGGAAGACCTGACTCCAGCTGTTGCGGAATATGGAATAGTAGTAAAGAAACCGCATTATTTTGTGTGATCTACTTGCAATCCTTTTACTTTCAAATAGAGATATCAGATATATGATACCACAAATGGAGCTATTGTAATTTTTTATATTTTGCATAGTTAAGTTGTTCTCCAATGTATAGAAATGTTGTATACTTTCATGGTCTTCTTTAGTTTATCTGCCTGAATAACGAGTACCCTGTCTAATAAAAACACTGATTGAAAAAAAGAGAAAAGAAGTATAACGTACTCATTTACACTCAGCACCTCCGTCTCTTCTGATTTAATTAAGAATTACAAAATTAAGCCGTGACGTAATTTCATTAGCGAGGAACAGGAAACAGCTGCCTCAGCGCCATTTTCTTTTAAAATTATGTCACGTGACGGTGAAACTATACACCCGCAGGGCCACCAATTATATTAACAAATATACCCCACAGATATTTCGAAAGAAAAGATTCTCGAAAATATTCGAAATTCCTGATGCTATCTTTTTAGGTGGAAATATGCACCGATCGTGCGGTGGCAAATCATTTTGTCACGAAAATGATCCAAAAAAGGGATCCTCTCTCATGTACAATGAAATAATTCAATGTTTAGAGAAAACCTCGCGATAATCGGATTCGAATAGAGAAGGAAATTTGCACGCCAAAATGGTACGTCGTTCGTCTAGTAATTTTCCGACTGCGAGACATGCCAACAGTGCCCGCATGCGCTCTATCTCAAAAAACCATCGGCCATATTGGTGTGTTGTATCGTTCGCCCAGTAATTCCGAACTTAAATAAGGTATTTCTCCTATTTATATCACATTTCCTTAAGCGTCGTCATTTCAGCTGGCATTCGATAACGTTAATATTGTATTTTTGGTGGACGGGGTACCTGTACGCTGATATTCTGTGACATCTACGGACAAAAAAGTTTGGTTAATATTGCCACCTTGGCCCACGGAGATTGCTCCGTTAAAAATATGTCGTAAAATATAAATGTACAGGACGCTCCTGGACTTCGTGACAGCCGATGTTGACATCTCGTATTTCTAGCGTGATCGAGCGCGAATGCACTTTTTCTCGCAAATCTTTTGAGGATAAATGATTTTCAAAAATGCGTCTATAGAACAGTCTGTTACTTTGTACTATCGTTGATTTCACAGAGTGCACTAATTTGCATCTCAATTCTTGCTCAAAGAGCGTTGCGATTTTTTACATCTCAAATGCACACGAAAAACATCGAGACCGTTTGTTAGAAACTGTAGGTTGTCTAAACAATTGCCAGTTGTGTGATAGGTGATCCCATTTGAGGTATCTTTGTCATCGTGATAAGTACCAGATGGTTGCATTGCTGCTTGAAGATTTACGTGAATCAGTGATTGTTTGGCTTAAATAAACTAATATTATTCATTTATTTTAATTTGTCGTTTCTATCAGTATTGTCTAGAAAAATTACACTTTGATTTATCACATAACATGTGAATTTGAAAGAGTTTGATGACAGAAGAATGTTCTATCATGCTGATATCATAATAAAGATTACTCACTGCTACGTTTATCTATACATTGATTTCTTGAAATAACTATAGCATGAAAAAAAATATAACATAAGAGGAAGTTATATTATGGTTTCAGTATTATGTACATGTAGCTGTAATATAATTTTTATGTTAATTTCATGAAATATTCAAGATTATTCTTTAATCTTTTATTTTTATACCTGTAGACATGATACTGATAAAATCTTTAATTTCCTTGTCTCTTTCATTTACAGCAAATAGTGCAAGATGACGGACTCTATGAAATTCGGTCCTGAATGGTAAATAATTTTACATAACTTAATTTGATCTCTAGAGTCATTTTCTTTTAAGTGTCCTGATAAATTCAACTAAAGCTGCAAGTATTATGTCAGAAAATCATTTTCGAACCTTTGAGTGTTGGAAATACTTAGCTATTTATAGATTTTTTGAGTTGCAATTCTCATTGAATACAGATAAAGATAATAATGTGGAGTGCTCCGATTATTTTTATTTAATAATGAAACACATATATAGGTTGCGCAATCTGTCGGGAGACGGTTGCAATACTGGAGGAGGTGGTGGAGGGCCTGGAAGTCTGACTACTCCTCGATATCAGTTGGCGGAGCATAGATACGGTCGGGAGGAGATGTTGGCATTATTTGATCGTACCAACAAGCCCCCCGAGCCGCTAACCAGTTTCCCGACACTTTACGTCGAGAAAACTCAGTTACCATTGGCTCTTATACAGATGACAGAAGATGAGACGGTAATTATTATGCTTTAGGATTGTATGTTTCAATATTTGGAAGATTTTTAAAATTTGAAGGATTATATCAATACTACACGACCAATTTACATAGAAACGAGATATTAACGTGTTGATTCTTTGATTTAAAACTTCACATTTTAAATACAATTGTTACATTGAAACTACTTTAATTGAACGCGTTTCAATTAGCTTTGCTTCAAAAGTTTAGAGTTGAATCCAATTGAGTACTGCCGGTAAATTTGGATTTGGTGACTAACGAGAGATTGAACTTGGCATGGAATGTGATTTGCGCTATCTATCTATCTATTATATATTTGTGTTGTGTCTTATATTAGGAACTGTGTCGTTCCTAGTTGGTGTCTAAAAATAGAGCATTCTGGAACCCTTGTGCCAGACATCCTGGCATCGATCTATCTTTTTCTTTGTACTTCAGTTCACAGTTGCTTTGAGCTAAACTACACGTACAATTATCGTTGTTCGAGTGATGATTAATTTATTTCTATTCTGACCAAGTGCACGCTTTGTCAGTTCGTTCAAATTCTAACTTTAAGTGAACAGAATTAGAGAGTCCATAGTTTGTGTCCTTATTTCGTATTCTCCGCATTGTGAAGGAGTTATTTTTTTTAAACAATCTTTTTTAAACGCCCCATTTTTAAAGTGATAACTTGTGAAATAACTCTAAAAATTTAACTACAACGCACAAAATACGAGAAGACATACAACTGTTCGTCTTTTACCAAACTACGAGTACCGCGGATCATCATAAATGGTTGAATTTATTCAAATTAAAGTAATTACCCGCAACGATCAATCAATTTTTCAACGGGCAGTTTTATAATTTTGTTTCTATAAATATACATAAATATCACCGAGCGAGTACACTATAAATTACCGCTGTCACAGAGCGGTACCCATTTCCCACAAGAATAAACTACTAAGTAAATAAATATGTGCATCTCGTTATTGAACATATCAACTATTTCAGCGTATGTGGAATGTCGGAATAACGAGTACCGGAAGTCGCGGAAGAGGTGGAAGCGTAGATCGCGGAGGACGCGGTAGGAATGGTAGAGGCGGTTTATACCAGTCTCACTATTCACGCGGTATCAGTTTTGACGAACCAGGGGATGGGCCTAGAATTGATACACAACCATTTCCGGTTAGGCATTTTCTTTGTTCGATAAAAAATAAAACACTCGTGTTGCGTTGATTGCACTTAAAAATACAATATATCTGCAATTTCGCGTAATAGGGAAGAGGCAGACCTTTTGATAGGTCACAAAGCGAACGGAGTTGGACAGAAAGAAATGGAGCTCCAGATCCCGGAGAATGGAATGGTTCCACTAGCCCTAGAAAGGAGTTAGGTCGAGGAGCTAGTGGCGGCTCCTTGATGGATGGTAACTGGAGGCGTCATCGAGGCGGAGGTGAGGACGATGATGGTTGGCGAGTTGCTTCTAACAATCGTGGGGAAAAGTGGAGTAAGTGAATTCCACACGAATTACGTTATCGGATTAACTTTGATAGAATTTGTTGCGGGGAAAATCGAAGAAAGTGTATCGCGCCATTGTGGAACGTGCAATATTTCAGTTGATATCTTTTGCTATTTTTGATTCGTCTTCCGATAAATTCGACGAAGCATTTGTCCACGTTCAATGGGGAAGCAAATGCTGTGTTTTCTCAATATCACTCGTTGAACTTTCAGTTAGAAGCAGCTGGCGCGATGGCGTCGGTACTGAGGGAGAAAGAGCCGATGGCGATGGAGAAGCTGGCAGAAGTGGAGGCCGATGGGAGCATAGGGGCACTCATAGGTCCTTGCATGATCTGCCTCATCACCCTCCCGTTCGTACTTCGCGAACTTGGGAATCCAATCATCATGACAATCATGATAACCTACCAGAGTGGTAATTATCTGTATTGTTTTCGTTCGTATCAATGAAAGCAATTTATAAATAGACAGAGATGTCCGAAGTATACAATTTTAAAGGAAAATGAGAAAGCAACCATAAATAATTAACGAGTAACATTATATACTTCCAGGGCAACGGAAAATCCAACCGAAAGCGGAGGAAGTTTCGATGCATCTGGTGCGTTTCATGGCGGAATGTATTCGGATGATGACGAAGATGGAGGCGTCAGCGGTGGGGGTCCTCAAGAATCCAGAACCCGACATGTATCTGAAGGAAGTACACCGAATCCCTTAAAGCTTTCGAAATCCTTGTCTCAAAGTAGTAACTTGAATCACGGACAAACGATCAATCGTAACCCGAATGTAGCAACTTCTGCAGTGAATCGAGAAAGACCGAAATCGCTTCAACCGTTCGAAGACAAAGGTAATTCCGACGAACGAGAAAAGAGTATCACCTCCCCACCGAAGTCATCCGTTTCCTTACCGAGTAACAATGTTATGAAAAAATCACCGTCGAGTGACGCATTACCGAAAAAGGAACAGAACCTAAAGAATTTGGAGAAAATATCCGAGAAGAATTCCGTACACATTGTACAGAATTCCAAGCCTTCGGTTGAAGGTGTAAAGAAAGAAATCAAAGAAGCGGCAGAAACTAAGAGAGAAGCAATAATTACACCAAAAAGTCATCAATCACAATTACAGCCAGAATCGTTGAGAGGTGAATCGCACAGCAGTTTGCCAATGGCTACGACTAACGTGAGACAAAAATCTGAAGAAGATCTAGACAGAATGAAGGAGGAAACCGATGCGCTGGTCGCTAAATTAATGGCCGACGAGGAGAATCACAAAGAACGAGCGATGCCGCCTCCCATCACTAATCAAGCACCACCGATAACCGTTTCTAATGGAACGGAGGAGAAGTGGTTTTACCGTGATCCGCAGGGTGAAGTGCAAGGACCATTTACCCCGGGTGAAATGTATGAGTGGTGCAAAGCCGGTTATTTCACTGTGGGTTTAATGGTGCGAAGGACTTGCGACGAGAGATACACAACGCTCGGTAATTTGATGAAGGTGTATAACAGAGTGCCATTCGCGCCGGGACCGCCGATACCGCCTATCAAAGTAAGCGAACTCTTTTGAACGATAGCAAACGAAACAGCACGCTTTTCGCAACCTATATGAATCTCGTTGATTTTACAGTTAACGGAACCGGTAATATCGCCTGTCCCTAATGCGGTACCGGCAGGATTGCCCGGCAGTGCCTTACCCAAAGCTGGAATCGAAGACCCGTTGCTCCTACTTCAGTTCCAGCAAATGCGACTGTTGCAAAATCAACAACTATTACTCAGGCAAATGCGTTCGTCAGCTATCGCCAAGCTTTCGCAATCAGAGCATTGGGCTACGTTGAGCCCTATGGAACAGAATCAACTGATCGTACAACACGTTATTCAACATTCTGAAATGGGTGGAGAGATGCCAATTCCAACGAATCCTTTTGTATCTCCTCTCGCTGCCGCGCCACCCTCGAATCCTGTCATGCAATTGTTTAATAAAATACAACAGGTGAGTGGCGTTCTTTGCAGGATATAGCCCAATCTAAACTATGCTTTTGTAATTAATCAAATGTAGGAAAGATCGTTCCGTTGAAAAGTTTTCGCGAAGTAAACGAATACCTTTTTTGTAATGATTTAACAGGTAAAAACTCAATCAGAAAACCACTTACCACCGAGCTTACACCCGAATACTACCGCGCACCCCGGACCAATTGATCCCATACAACAACTCATCCAACAAATGGGTGGTATGCAAAATTTACACGGAGTTCAACAGCCGAACATACCTCCCCCTCCCGCGCCCACGCAGGAAGACAATCCCATAAAATCATTGTTGCGTCAGCTTAATGTTAACGTTAACGGACACCCACAGCCAACACAAATGGATTCCGTTTGGCCCCAACCGCCGCCGCAGATCGCAGCGCCGACCTTTAACGCGCAGAATTGGTTAACACAGGTATTTCTATCATTTGGTGAACTACAGGAATCTTCTTCTCATATGAAACTCTGAGATCCAACCGAAGCGAAATATTCTTCAATTCCTTACGAAATATCGATAAAGGATTCCTTTGTATTTTAGGTAGGGCCAATACCCGCCATGCCACCTGGACAGATGCCCAATTCATTATGGGATTTGCACGCGAAGGAAATGAAGACTGAACAACAAATATTAGTGAGTATAGCATAATTCACTTTGTTCAGTGTCCAGTGTTCATTTTCTATTGTACACGTTACACCGCGTTGATGTACCACCTGAGAAACTGTTTCATCGCCGCCAACCACAATTAAGGTTTGCTTACCTCTGTATTGCAGGAAGAACAGAATCTTAGGTTACAAGAGGAAAGAAAGAAGGAGGAGATTAGAAAGCAAGAAGAATTAAAGAGACAAGCAGAAGAAGAAAATGCGAAGAGAAAAGAAGAGGAAGAACGAGCGAGAGAAGCGGAGGAAGCGAAGCGAAAAGATGAAAAAAAGAGAAAGGAAGAGGAAAAGAAGAGGAAGGAGGAAGAGAAACGTAAATTAGAGGAAGATCAGAAGAAGAAGGAAGAGAAAAAGCGCAAAGAGGAGGAGAGAAAGCGCGAAGAGAAGAGAAGGCAAGACGAGGAGAACAATAAAAGGAAGCAAGAAGAAGAAAAGAAGAAAAGAGAGGAAGCTAAGAGATTGGAAGAGAAACAAAGAAAAGAGGAAGAGAAGAAAAAGAAACTTGAAGAAGAGGAAAGGAGGCAAGAGGAAGAGCGAGTAAAGTACGTAAATGTTTCTCAGAATCATATTTGTATCGTCCTCATTGTGTGAAAGTCGAATGGTGAAGTCATTGGTTGCAATTTTGTTCACAGGAAAGAGGAAGAAGCACGTAGAAAAGCCGAAGCAGAGGAGCAAGCACGTCGTGCGGACCAGAGACGACGAGAAGCTGAAGCTCTTCGAAAGTTGCAAGAGCGCAGTAAAGCCCCTTGGGCTCAAGCACCCCATGCGCCGTCCCCAACAACTCACTCATCTCTTGCAGAAATTCAAAGACTCGAGCGAGAAAAGAAGGCTGTAAGTTAAATAAATTCAGTAAGATTTCCAGATAAATACATAAACGGTAGCAATAAGGACTCTCGTTATTAATTTGAACTAATTATTGTAATCATACAACTCATTAGCAACGGTGAACATTTTCTTTAAGGAGGAACTGCGGCTTCAGCAATTAATGCAACAACAGTTGGCACAACAAAGAGCAATCGAAGCAGCGCAAGATGCTTCTGTAGCGGAAGCGTCCAAAAGGTTGCAGTTTAAATGGGCTGAAAAGGCTATACCATCCAATAATAAGCCACAAGTGAAGAGCCTTGCACAGATTCAACACGAGGAACAGGAGCGCCTCGCCAAGGTAAAGGTAGTATTCGCGCGATCTCTCTCTCTTTTGTACATTATAACCAATAAGTAGTCCAAGGTGCAATTAAAGTTCTGCGGGAAGACAACGAAGTCATCGTGTGTCGTTTTAGCAACAAGAAAGAGAAAGGCAAGAAAAAGCAGGACAAAAGGAGCCTGCCGTTGCGTTACAAAGTGCTGGAATTTGGGGTGCGGCATCTCAGTCCCTTAATTGGGCCACTTTAACTAGCTCAAACAGTCAAATTTGGGCCAATAGCAGCAGCACTGGCGGTTTTTGGGATGATCCTACACCCGTCAATCCGGTTAGTCCGCAAATCGGCAAAGCAAAGCCGGCGCAAGTAAAATCTACGGCCAATCCCGTCCAACCGCAAGCACAGCAGCAACAAATTAACAAAACAAATAAGAGCAAGAACAAGAAGGGGGAAGAACTTGTGAAGAAACTCTTTGAACAGAACACTGCCAAAATCGACGACTTCACACAATGGTGCAACAAAGCCTTGGGAGGTCTTCAAGTATCTGTCGATAGTAAGTGTTGAGTAAAATGACGAATTATGACAGTAAAGCCGGAAAACAATATGAGATTTCATGACTTGTATCTTTACAGTTCCAACGTTCGTTGGGTTTTTGCGAGACATCGAGTCCGCTTATGAAGTAAAAGAATACGTTCGCATGTACCTCGGGGATAATAAACAATGTACAGAATTTGCAAAGCAATTCCTCGAGAAGCGCAGTAAGTGGCGATCGGAACAGCGTCCGCAGGCTCAAGCGGATGATTTGTGTAAACCAGCACCTGCTATCAATCCGAATGCTCCTACAGAGTTCCAGGAAGTTAAGGTATTTTACGCGTTATCTCTCTCTCTCTCTCTCTCTCCGTTGCGTACGACAAATGCTTTCCATTATATCGTATAGGTGTATTATCGTCCAATTACTGTGCACATACAGAACCGCATTGACACGCGAAGTCTATATAACGAACCTTTCTTACAGGGTAAATCGAAGAAACCAAAAAAGGGGAAAATGTTTAAAGTAGACAACAGAATCCTTGGTTTTAGCGTTACTTCGGCTCCCGACCGCATTAATGTTGGCGATCGTGACTACGGCGAGGGCGTGTGAGCATCGCTGACCGCTTCCGTGTGACTGCGTTGCCGTCGAACGTGTCCTTACGTGAGGAAATTATGCGGCACTTGGTCAGTCAAATGGTTCGTTATTTATTTATTGTGGCTACCAGTTGGCTTCTAGAGCACTTGTTAAGGATACTCCACATATTATATAATCATTTTCTGTGAAAATTCAATTGGAGAGATCAAAATCTGTTACTGGATTTGACTGACGACAAGAGCTTTAGAAACCAACACAGTGTAGCATTATTTCTTCTTTGGTAGGACCGAAAGCATTGTACATAATATCTGAATGAAAACATTCGACGAACAATATCAAATCATTATATTAACGCTATGAATGACTCGTCTGTATCGAAAGAGGTTTTCAGCAATAATATTTTTCATCCCTATATTTCACGTGAATTAGAGGTATAGAACAAAACCCCTTCCCCTCCCCGTCTTTAAGTACCTATACATACAGATTCATCGCTAAAGAGTACCGAACTTACGTTAATCTCATACAGCATTGTATTATAAAGTGAATTGATCAACGATTGTGTTACGGAATAAATTTTGCAACAGCACCTTCGAGCTTTTATCGGTGACATTAAATTCTGTAACAGCGCAAGACTTGTATTAAAGTGACAAATTGTTCCAATACTTTTTAATGCATAGTAAGCCAATGAGATTAATGAATGCCATCTTCATGGCAACTGATATACTCAAAACTGTAATATCGAAAAAATAGTATTAATGTGGAAAATACAGAATATTCCTTACCCCAATTCACCGCTACAAAACTCAACTGCAATTAGTCTTACCTGCCGCAACATGCCCAAATTCTAACGATTCAAGAATTCTATTCAAATTAAGTCTTTTATCCTCACTTCGGTTCTTTCTAAATGCTAATTGCTCGCGACGTGTTGTTCGTTAATTTCTGAAGCAAAACCAGTAATAAGATATATTTGGAAATATGAGAATCGTGCAGTATCGATAATAATTACAATAATTCTTGCATTTTTTAGTAGATCGTTGTTATCTCCTCTCGCGGACGTATTCAGTTGTCAATTTGAATTCATCGTAGAAGGTACTTGGTGACAATTACAATTGACCCAGCATGTTTATAGCCCACATGTCGAGTTCGGCATGAGTACAGTTTAAATAGGTCACAAAAAATGTCACAATTTCCTTATCTGACTTCCAATGGGGATTCAAACACGCGATTTCCTGGATTTGACTAATATGTGGCTAGTACAATGCGACGCAGATGCTCTCACCCTAAGAATGCTGAATGTTTCTTCAGATCTGATCGTTCATAATATGTAAAGGTTGTTAACTGAGGGTTGCAGGGCTTCCGCTAATAATTTTGTCATCCTTAATCAAATTTAAAGGAAGCCCTCTGACCCTTAATTGAAAGATTTATATAAAAATAGATAAATGTACAATAATACAGTGATGATTAAACAAATGATGATTGATATTGTATTAATACTACTACTTATTGTATCTAACGTACAACGCAATAAAATAAACCTTATTATATTTTCAATCCGGCCGCTTTGCTTTTTTTCTTTTATATGATTATTGTGTTTCTTGTATTATACATTTATTTTCCGCATCGCTTTTTTGATAAACTTGCGTTTATAAATTGAAAGTATTTTTTTTAATGTTTCTCACGGACAAAAACTTTTATCTTAATTCTATTTAGAGACACTTGATGCATTTGTTGCATCCAAGAGATATGCTTGTGTATTAGCGTGCATCACAATAACACGTCGTATAGGTATTGCAGAATTTTTTAAAATTTGAAAACTCTTACCAGCTGTATATCGTCCCACGTTATCTATCTGCGAAAACTAGGGCATTTTCAATAGATTATCATTGTTATTTCTATAGGTTACCGATAATGAAAAACGAGTACCGTCGAATATACAGTGCGGCTGCACAGTTGAACTTCGATATAGGTACATATGTACGTAGTATGGAATTAGAAAAAAAGAGATGCATTTTTACAATACTAAAATTATAATCCACTTGTTTCGTTATTAATAGTGCGGTGTATTCACACTATTTTCAACGATTATCATAACAATGAAGCGATATATAACCTGTGGAGATCTGAATCAATTTATTTGTATCTCAAACTGGAATATTTCTATCACCTCCTGGAATTGATTATCGTCTCCCACTTCATTATTAATATGGTACTAACAGGGCATTTTATAATTAAATATGAGATGTTCTGTAGGGACCGATCGCCTGAAAGGTGAAATTACGGCGATTTTGTATTATATAAAATAATAATGCAATAAAATTGCATATACAGGATGTCTCATTTTAATCTATCGTCCCTTTTATTTCTATCATTCATCATTTTACACAAAAAAAGTTCTCATTTCATATTCTAACTGACATCAAGAGCTTTTCAAAATACCAATCGTAGGTAAATCTTTTTGTGTTATTATCTTCATGATGTATGACAATATCAGAACAAATGCAATGGTTCCAAATCATAAATGTACTTTAGCTATAATTACATTGTTTTGTACTTTACAGAGCAATAGTTCAACAATACATAATACATACAAGTTGTCTTTTATTACACAATGAAACACATTCGGTGGCAAAGCATTAAATTGCAGTATTATCAATTCGAAACGAGATTTCGACGTGCTTTTAATGCTTAACCATGATCAGAAAAGTGACTAAAGTGCTAATTTAATTTCGAAAAATGGAGGACCATTCTTGATGCATCACTCTTCATCTCGCCATGATACAAAATATGTACAATTAATGTCATTTGCAAGTTGATTACATTAATAGTTATCTTTTTAATATTAACACAATACTCATATTACTATAGAGCATACACCGAAAACTTGTACGACTAAGTCATGTAATTAGCTTGTTCATAAGTCGTGATAACTCGAGTAACTCGATAGGATTGTCGCAATTAAAAAGCGTGAAAATACGTAATAGAATTCATCTCATTATGCACTCATAGTTTCAACTTCTTTCTGTACTCGGCATACCTTATCGTGAATTGATACTGTGACTTTATCTAAATGGAAAGACGTGATGTTGCTTCATATTGTCAACTGATACTACCATAAGTATTATCTAACACCTGAAGTAATAATTAATATGATTGAATATCAACAGTAGTACATTTTTTATCAATCATAGTTTTTGTAAATGGACCTTCATTAAAATAATTCAGAATAGCGGATTATTTACAACAATATCGGCAAGAATCAGATTTTTACAATATCTCGTACTTTCAATATGTATCACAAAGTATATTTCGTAATGATCAGAAACTTTCACAAATACTTTGGCTATATTCATATGCTTGAAATCTGCAACTATCAGTATTGTTTAGTTCTTCGGCATGCTATTCCCCGAATCACGATATTGCGAGAGAGTATGTCTGCACATAATGGATACTTGCATTATTACACTTTCGTATATGTACCAAAAGATTTGAATATAGCCTAAGTATCATTTATCGCATAAATAGGTGGGAGTACCCAAAATAAATATCTATAACGTCGTATAATACATCACGCTAGTATGCATATGCATACCTAGTATGCATATTTGTATGGAATTAATAGATAAGAATAAAAAATCAGGTTATTAGCCACCTGGCTATTGAAGAAAATACTAACTGGATCAATAAAATTTAAATAACTGAATATACTCGCCATGATTAAAAAAGCCTATAAAGTTACAACCTGTGGACATGATTTATGACTAATATTTATAAAGAATATTTAACAGTTAAACGGAATTCACACAATTATATCTTTCTATACGTATATATTATTTCTTAAATCCTAATAGTACTGAAGTAGGAAGGCAAGAAGTATAGAAGATACATTATCATTGACCAGAAGTGCGATACTTCATTTCCCTTCATGCCATGAAGAAAATACGATAGAAATGAAGAATCTTATTAAAAAAAAAATAGAAAAGCTCTAATGTGAATGATTCATATAGTAGGTATCTCATAATACTCTCCCCAATGCTCGAATTACTTTTATATCTGCATTTATACGACGCAACAAAAATAGACATACGCTGCTTTGGTAGAGCCGAAATCCCTGATGCAAAATATGGCTATCAAAAATGTCTAAAGCAGCTTACCATCACAAATACTTCTTTCTTCTTCTCCTAGGTATCGCAGAATTCTCTCCTGACTCAGTTTCCGATTGGTTATAGTCTTTGGCAATATCGATATACTGAAATCACACAAATACAAAGTATTACAGGTGCTACCAGAGAAAATCTACAAGCCGAAAGAAAATGTATCACGTACCTTTCTAGGAACAAAGTATTCGAGAAATTGTAAAACGATGTAACATAACGAGACTACTAGCAAATAAGCCAGAACTCCGCTCTGTACATAACTCGCCAATTGTTGTCCCAAGTTCTTTGGCCCTTCTTTCTTGACTAAGTTATACACAACTTCCGTTCTTTTAGAAACATTAAACCAATTGTAAAAAGACTCGATTCTCTTGTGTACTACGAAGGGGCAAATAAAATTGCCCATTTTATAGTCCGATATCGCGCGTGTTAACCCTTCGACCAACGCAGCTACGGTTGGTTCTACCAAATAGATTAAATCCGGAGGTAATACCTCGGGAATTCCGCCCACTTTCGTAGAGACAATTTGTAAACTGTAAAATAAATTCATCGTATTTCAAGAGACGTTGATTGCTACTTTAAGTTAACGTCACTTTGGCGTCAGACCTCCCGTGATGTCACCTCTCATTTGAACTTGATTAATGTATAACACTCCCTTAACAGCACTTTGTGGGAGTTGACTCGGACCCAAGCGTCCATACTAAGGAGATCTGACCTCAGTTATCGACGTGATCAGACGCATAATTTACCCGCAAGATGCTGCCTCGACTATTGCCATGCAATAAGCTTCCGTCAAGCTTGTATTCAAGAATATGTGTCCCTTGTTTAGAACGTGACGCACTTGTGAGTGCTCCAAACTTCCTATCATTGTAACCCTGTGCTGGAGTAAATTCCTCTCTCTTATCTCTTCGATAAGCCATCTCTTTGGCCCATCTCCTGCAATAAGGAACTGCACGTTTTCGTAACGATTGCAAATCTCTGGTATTATGTCTGCTAAGAGATCCACACCCTTGCGATACACTAGTCGAGACACTATGACTATTGTAACTGCAACATTTGGTTTGCTTTTAGCCAGTATACATTAAGATTTGATCGAGCGCACCTAGTGGAAAATAATCTGATTGAGAAACTTACTCAAGTTCTCATTTCTTTTACTAATATCAGGCGTGAACAGCGCGGTATCAACCGCGTTGGGAATAACAGACACCCTCTCCTTGCCAACCTTGGCTCGCAATACCGTATTCTCCTTTCCCGTGTGCGACACGCAGATGCAATGATTACAATCTGCTAGAGATATTTCTAAGCATTTGTTTGTTAGGACTGCAGAAGCGTCGGCAAAGCCGAATAAGGAATGGTCCGTAAAAACAGTCTAGAAAATAAAGGACATTTTTCACATACATCTCAGAAGTCTGCTGCAATTCATATTCATTTCATTGTTATTAAATTTACCTTCAATCCCATTAGTCTACCAATCAACATTCCTTCGTGTGCCAGAGCAGAGAAAGCGGAATGCCCATGTATTATTTCAATTTGTTCTCTTAAAAATATGTATCTAATTAGAGGAATGGAACAAACCATCGTTGGAAGGATGCACTGATTATAAAACACCTTTATTGGTAAATAGTACACCTATAATGATATAAATAAATTTACTCTTAAAAATGAAAATTTCTTTGCAGGATTGGTACAAAATATCGTCATCGACTTATATTGATGCACTCTGGTTATTGTTGATAATGGGACAACGCATAATGCTTTAAAATGAATAACATGGATACAGCATAACACTTGCAAAGTACATACAATTGGTTTTGTTACAACATAAAATGTGTTCAGTGTTTTGTGTTACAGTGAAACGTGTAATCCTGAGTGATTAATTTCTAAATACTAAATTTACTTGACAGAATATATACCTTAAGACCATTTGTCATGTAACGAATGCCTACTCTATCTCCGTAAGAATGTGTAAGTACTACGACTTTATGACCGCGTCCTAGTAAGCATTGAGACAAATTGAATATATGTTCTTCTACTCCTCCCATGTTTGGATAAAAGAAATCGGAAACCATACTACAAAGAAATCACCGCGTGGATTATTCAAATTTGAAAGTATTTCCATAATACATGAAATTATTAAATTAGGTTAACATAAACCATTTCCACATAGTGTTCGGAAAGGCTTTTAAAAAACTTTACGAACCATATTTTATGCTTCACTCGATCCATCTTCAAACGCAACTACTTTCCAGGTCATTTTTTAGTACTTTCGCATTAGTTAAATTCTCGCCATTTTTGTTTGTGTTATCCGTACTATCAGCCATGAATCATTTATCACACAGAAAAACGACCGAAGGTGTGACACAGCTAACATTAATGCTTTCCACTTTACCCGTTTTGTAACCGAGCGCCCTGAGAATCGTGTTCTCGACGAATCAGGTATCGTGCTTTCAAAAGAAAATGCTCTGTCGTCTGCACCCGGCATGAGGCAATCCATTCAACGTGTTTGTGTGCACATATTGCATTCATACCTACTGCATTACTCACGACCATTATACGTATGGGTATAAGCTCACACATTTGCATTACGCGCACGCGCACTCTGCCACACTTCAGTGACGCCCAGTTGGGCGTTATTCTAACTTCTAAATTGTAATGTGTTGGTCGGGACTCTATCGTACTGTTGAATAAAGTGGTCTGTAATTTCTCACAGGCAGTTTCTTCGTTTCATTAAAAAGATGGAACGTTTAATCTTGTTATTCCTGTGTACATTATGTCTGACAGTATTAAACGGTAAGTCTTGCAACAATAATCACCTGTGCAGTATGTTTTCCTATGCATACTTTCGTTCCCAATTATTATTTACATTCTTTTAGTCATCGTTAGAAACGCACTACTACTTAACAAAAAGCGTCGATGCAAATTAAACCCTTCTAATTCCCGACTTCGATTTTTCTTCACGCAGTACGAGTCAATTCTCAAGAGGTTAGCAGTACCTGTCAAATTCCATTAATCATAAGAGGAGCATGGTTCTCCTGGGAGAATGGAAGGAATACTCTTACGGAAATAAACGCTGACTCTATGACGAATAAAGGGTTCTGCGTTAATATGATCGAAGAGTATCACGTCAATTATACGTTTGTCTTTCAAAAGGACATCTGTTATCACTGTGTTAAGCTTATTGTAAGAACCGTCAATGTTCTGGAGAAGCTAGAGTGTGAGTAACTAAGTTTTCAAGATATTACACAAACGTTGTGCGTGCAAGAGGTAATATAAAATAATCCTTGTTTCTACAATTACAGCGAGCTGTGTTAACTTACCCCAGGGTATACAGCCAACAGTAGATAATGTATGTCGTGGATTGCGACCAGACCAACAATTATTAACATTATTCTCAGAAAATTATGTACCTGTTAATTGTAGATCTTCTTTGGAAGGAGTGTGGCAATTTACTTATCAGGTGAGTGCTCCAATTTTAATGTATGTTCACCTGTCTGTCATAATGATTCAAATACGTGTAAAAAGTATTCCATACTCATCGTGTTGCAAATCTTACAGAACAGATTCAGATTCACGGGAGAGTGTAATCATCCAGATGCCCAGATACGCTCGTGTCAGACCGCTGGAACTCAATTCTTGATCACCAACCAAAAATTCAATATCACTTACAAACAATGTCCAGGCATGAAAGGAACCTTTGATGGATGTAAGTATCTATCTATGTTGCTCTGCTAAACCCTGTAAACTTGATCTCATCGTTACTGAACGCATGGTTTTACTTTTATTGCAAACAGTGGTGGAGTACAGCTGCCTTGGAGATTGGTTCGTGGATAAGAATCACTTCTTTGCGGTAGCAAATACAAAGGAATCGAGAAAAGACGAAAAGTACCGGTGTTTCTTAAAGAATCGTGACGACGATTTGTACATCGGCGTGTCGATAACCGCCGAGTGTAACACCTTGAAAACCGTCGAAAAGAGTCCCGAGCGTTTGCGAGTAACGCCAGTTAAAGCTGAAGTGGTGGAGCCTGGATGTCGCTTGCCCCAGAATATGACGGGAGATTGGATCAACACCGCAAACATCGACGCGGATGTCTTCATCAATGAGACCCATATAATTGAAACGTATTATCCGGATGAAGGACGCTACAGGCGTACGATATACGTGTGTAGAGAACAGAGGGACAGTAGGGTGATGATGGCGAGATTGACTGTTGATGGATGGTAGGTAGTCTTGAAAGCTAATCCTTCGTTGGCCAGCTTCAGCCCTTCACTGGCAAGTTAAAATCTTCACAACAACTGTACTAAAATATTTACAGTCAAAAGGACTACGTATGCTTCGACTTCGTACCTCAGCATCACAACATCATTAGATACAGGCGCGGTCTTGCCGTGATTAAGGATAATTTCCACACTGTCTGTTCTTGGGTTCAGTTTCCCAATAAAGAGGCTTGGAAGTACGATTTGTTCTTGGGTGAGTAGTCTAATCCGAGGATGTATATTTAGAGCTTACAGAGAGATCCAAACCTTGCTCTGTTTATTGTTTTCTTCAGCAAAGAAGCCCGTGGCAGTCCGATGTCCGATAGCTGGAAAGTACATGTTCACGCAAAGGGGAGACGTTCTCTTTGAAACGAGAATTCTGGGCGGTGTTACCTTGTCTCCTCGTCCGAATTTGTATTGCAAGCAAAATATTTCCGATTTATCGGTATGCGACACCGAACAGAAGGAAGTCGCTATTGATGAGACGTACTGTTTATCAGTAGACCATTTGGGAAGACCCGTTGATATTTACAGTGAGTTATCGCGTCAGATCTCCGTTTAATTTGTTTCCTAACTAATTTTGAAACCTTGATTTTAATAACAATGGCGTTCGCAGGTACTCCTGACTATAAAATGAAATGTATCGGATTCTGGAAGGAGAACTTGAAGTCTTATTTGATTACGTACGACGAGCTAGATCCGTTCAGTAAATATCGTTGCTGGGTATATCAAAGAGCCGACTTAAACAGGGTCCTCATGTCGCAAGCGATTGGTCCGTATTGTGACCTGAAACAGGACGTCACAAGCAGTAATTATTCCGAAGGTGCCGCAGTCGCTTTGGAATTGCAGGTCAGTCCATGCGCGTATGAATAATTAGTCTTATTCGGTAGAGAACTTATTACTCGTCACACTGAAGAAGCACCTGGGAGATGATCATTGATACAGTTTTCGTTCCCAATGATAATGAATGATCGGTGAACAGTGTTTGAATGAGCCAATTACTGATAGCTCTCGACCAAAACTCACGTCACAATTTGATTTGTACAGGAATACGAGCGCGAACGTGACCAGTGCCCCATGCACTTCGACGATGGAAGCAATCCGTGGATGCATACTGAAAATTACATAAACATTTTCCATTACGGCAGCTTCGGTAACGCGGTTGCTCCTTCCATTTTATCGTTTTTAATCATGATTGTTTCTTCCTGTTTTTTTTATTGATGTAGATGACAGATGAATTTGATTTAACCCCTTCAGACCTGATTTTTTTTTCGCGGAGTAAACAAAATTGTTAATGATGTTTTAGCCTTTGGAGTATTATTATATTTTAACATATTTTTGCAATCTTTATTTTTTAAATTTTCTTATATTTATGTGCAAACAGTACAAAGTTGTATTTTTGCGTAACATTTTTTTTAATAAAATAGCTAAAATCCAATGTACATTCTCGTGTACACCAGGTCTGAAAGGGTTAAGTTAATTATTTGCGATTAACCAATTGTTATGAACTGCCATGAGATAGATGGATCTAGAAGTAGGCAATGTTCTAAGTCAATTGGTAGCTTAGTCAGACAAAGTACAGCCATATATATATATTTTGTACGCAATCGAACATGCGGCTGCATATGAACTGTACAATGTGCAGTACGAAAACTGCAACGTAACATTAATTCCATCCTAGGTGACTTGGAACTAGGCAAATAATCCAATCATGTGCCTTAACAATGGTTCTAAAGACATATCATTTCCGTCCATGTCGTATACACGACTTGTATTTTAAGTATAATTATTTGAATGAACTAACACATTTCACATTGATATTTTTTTTTAGAATTGTATTATAGGAATCTCATACATTTTTACATATTCAATTACACCTACGTACATTATTACTGAATACTTTTTAACAATTTTTAAGCATCTACCATTCCAGTGTAAATGTGACAACTACTCTAAAGTAAATCTGCATATCTAAGATATTTTCTATTGGCTGACAGTTTTATACATATTCTTTTATTGTACATAAGTCTCAGGTTGTGACACATATTGAGCTAATCAATCTACAGCTACTCTATTTTTACAGTATGAATCTCATCTGACAATTTGACATTGATGATTATTCTGATCTCATCAAAATGCGCGTTTAAATATTTGGAAGAGGTAAACATTTTTATAACTCTAATTGTTGTATTCTACAAAAGCAAGAAGTTACATCCAATAAAAATATAAATACAAGAAAAATTATGTGTCGACGAGTAAATAATCTTTCACTTAGTCCAGCTGACTTTTGGTATGTCAAAATGTTCTGTCAAGCTATCCAGGTGCCTGTTAAACTCTTCAACTCGTTGCTTGTGCGTCATTGAAGCTTTTTGCTTGATCCTTTCTGTTTGCTGCAAATTATTTATGTCCATAATAATAAACAATAGATTGTAGAGAAGAAGGGGATTAAAGATTTGCTAAAGTCAATCCTTACCATCTTCTCTTGCATTTTCTGAAACGCTAATTCAGCTTTCGTTCGTTTGACTTCAACTGTAGTAGGTTTCTCTTCCTCTATAATTTTAGTTACTTCTCCCATCGTCTTCTTCTTGCCCTTCTTATGTTTTTTCCTAAGGATCAGTAATGGTTTGTATTAAAAAATTTAAACAACCCAAAAAAAATTATTCAATCATTTGTCGATGAGGAATGCTCGTATAATTTAAAATTAACTCCTGCTTTTACTGTGACAGATGATAATTTAACCTATAACGTAGTAGATATGTATAAATAATTGTACTTACTTCTTAATAATCGCTTGATCGCTCTTCAGTTTCAACGCGCCCTTTGCTACGTGTGCATACGCATCCTCGTCGTGCGTTCCTGGCATTATGTATAGCAATAATTAACTATAATTATTCTTCCAAAATATACTTTCGTTATATTTGACAACAGAAATACACAGCGAAACACAGTTTGACAGCTTGGAAGCTGCTGGAAGCCACAGTTGATATAATCCATATAGACTGGGAACTCGAACCGTTCTAGTCGTTGTCGTCATTTCTATGTAATGCCTAATAAGTATGTGACGATCTGGCGCCAGATGGCGTCGCCACTTATCGTCTCTCACTAACAGTACATACACCCGCGTGCACGGATTCTAATCATGGTGACTTTCTAAAATGTCATTTTTAAACATACTAGCCAATGAGCAATTAATTCTCATGCCCTCATTAGCTACGGTGGCGTCTACTCTCGTTAATGAAAGCATGAGAATTAATTGTTCATTGGCTAGTATGTTTAAAAATGACATTTTAGAAAGTCACCACAATTAGAATCCGCGTGCACGCGGGTGTAGGTAGAACACGAGCCCGATTCGTATTACATACGGCAAAAATGCTCTGCCATTCTTGCTTACTTTGGATTCGCTTAGCCTTCCGCCTAATTAATCAATCGTATTGGTCAATCGTAATAAAAATCTAAAATATTCCATATTCCATGTGAACGTAAACATCAGCGTTTTATTATAAATCTTGCATTACAAATATGTAGTTTATACGACATTTGTGAAGGAAACTTATAATATTATGAATAATAACAATGTTTGAAATCATCGCACTAAAACATACCACGCCCTCCTCTCTTTTTCTCTTACGATCTAGGAATGGGAACTTTCAAAAAACTACGCGTCGCGTCGAAGAGTATTTGATGGATTCGCAATTTTGCGAGTTGCATCTGATTAGCATCCTTGATATTTCTAAGCTCCTCGGCGACAAAAGCACCGAAAGCCGCAAAAGCATCTTTCTCCTGATTCTCTCCTGCCGGTGCCTTTATCACTCGAATCTTGGAGTCCTCCAAATCGCGTCCCTTAGGTCGTTTGTTCGATAAGTCCGCAAGATTTAATTCCGCGGACGAGCTCCTTTTCAAGTTACCCCCGGGTGATTGCTTCATCGTTTCAGTCAACTGAATTTGTTGCAAATTGTAATCCAATGCCACTTCGCCCGGTTCCAGTGGAGTCAATGTACTATTTTCACTGTCGTAATAGAAAACATTTTGTATTTCCTGTGAAGAAGGAACATTATTATCACTTTATCATTTTATTTTAGATATTCTTTTCAACGGACGATTTTTCCCCTGCAAATAGACAACCAACCATACTATTCTGTATGCGGTAACTCGTGTTGCATATCTACAGGGTGTCCTACAAGAAATGAAACTGAGCTTTTTGACATTACCGGATTGTTGACGGCCAGTTCCTGATGTTGCTGTTGCTGCTGATGAACGATCGTACCGTTGATCGGATCGTTCGGATTGAGGGGCGTCTGTGTCTTTTTAGCCACGTCGTCCTTCAGAAACATGAGCAAGTCCAACGCGAACCACTGCGGTTTTCTCACCAAAGACGGGTTATTGACTCCGGCGGACAATTTCGCAAAATTCCAGCGCCGAAATTCCTTTCTAAACGAGCTCCTCAACATGTACAACTTCTTCTCGACATCCGCCAGCGAACAATTGAAGTGGTTCGCCATTTCCGTCAACGCCTCGCGTCGCAAACGGCGATTCTTGTAAAATTCGTGAGTAGTGTCCCAGAGACATTTTCGCTCCTTGTACATTTGGATCAGCGTCGTTGTACTGTTCTGGTCCCATTCGGGTACACATTCTTGAGGCGGCAGGACCGTACCCGACCCAGAAGCCACGGATACCGTGGTCGTGTCCAAGGACATCGTCGGTCAATCGAGAACGTTCAAACTCCTCAAAAGACTTTTGATTCACACCGCGGAAAGATGATCTTCTGCGCGTCCGACTCTAAAGAACACCAGAGTATTCCCATGGAAACAAGGACCGCCTGACTACCTACAAGTCGAAATGACGATCGGTATATCGTCTGTTCGAGCGCAATCGACGGTATGCGTTTCTCGCGTTCTCAACAACAAACCAATATGCCTTTATTATAAATGTATAATTATAATTCTCTGATATGTATACCATTTTATATAAGTATATCGTTATATCGCGTTCGCGCGGCATGAGTACTCGTGTATTTTAAATTTGAGTTCTCCACCCGTGCTGTAATGTGCGCAGTCGGAAAGACAGCGCTCTCGCAGCCAACCACTGTGCAAGATGGCGGCGGCTGTACTGAGGACGGTAGTGCGAAAATCTGTGGGATATGGGGCCGAGAGCAAGTGCCTGTTGCAGAATGGGGGTTCTATTTACTTTGCCAAGTAAGTATCGCGTGCGATTCGTTTGCAACAATACTCACAATTGATAAATACATTACGTAATGCGATAACCTAGCCGAGTCGCGTATACAGTACATCCCAGTGTGTCGTTTCGCTCATTTCATGCACCGAAAGTTAAACTTGCAAGGAACGCTTGTAAAACATGTTTACCGCTCAGCAAGTTATTCGAAAATGATCTCTCCCGTTACAGCAATCGGCACGGGCACAGGTGGTATCCCGAACCCGAATTCATCAAACAATACGAGGGTCACGTACTACATCCCGACGAAAACACTCGCCACTGGCAAATGCCCTCAAGTATACAAAGTCCACCGCCGGAGAAGAACATCAAGAACATCAGAATTAATTTCGGCCCTCAGCACCCTGCCGCTCACGGTGTACTGCGTTTAGTGCTAGAATTGGACGGCGAAACTGTCCTTAGAGCCGATCCGCACATTGGTCTTCTGCATCGCGGGACGGAGAAACTCATCGAGTACAAGACGTATATGCAAGCGTTGCCGTACTTCGATCGTCTGGACTACGTCTCGATGATGTGCAACGAACAGTGCTTTTCCCTAGCCATTGAGAAACTGCTGAACATCGACGTACCCATACGCGCAAAGTACATCCGAAGTAAGTACAGAGCAAGAGTTCTTCGATTGGGTATCATTTACCATAGCTATCAGTGCGCTAAGTTTCGGGAAAAGCATGGAAGCTATCTCTGTTTTTTTTCTAACCAGCACTCTTTGCCGAAATCACTCGTATCTTGAATCATCTGATGGCAATTGGCACACATGCTCTCGATATCGGAGCTTTAACTCCGTTCTTCTGGATGTTCGAGGAACGAGAAAAGCTGATGGAATTTTATGAACGCGTCAGTGGAGCGCGTATGCACGCTGCTTACATTCGTCCTGGTGGCGTCTATTTAGACATGCCGTTAGGCCTGATGGACGATATATACGAATTCGCTTCAAAATTCGCCGAGCGTCTCGACGAAGTCGAAGATTTATTGACGGAAAATAGAATTTGGAATCAAAGAACAGCTGAGGTCGGAGTAGTAACTGCCGAAGATGCGTTGAATTATGGCTTCAGCGGAGTAATGTTGAGAGGTTCGGGAATCAAGTGGGATCTGAGAAAAACGGCGCCGTACGATGCTTATGATTTAGTCGATTTCGACGTGCCCGTTGGCAGGAACGGAGATTGTTACGACAGGTGAGCTAGTGACGACACATCTTTCCAATGAGCTTACATCAAATATTCGTGATATTTCAGGTACCTCATCCGTATGGAAGAGATGCGTCAATCTTTAAGGATCATTCATCAATGTTTAAATAACATGCCTCCTGGTGAAGTCAGAGTAGACGATGCCAAGATCGTACCCCCGTCTCGTTCCGAAATGAAATCCAGCATGGAAGCATTGATTCATCATTTTAAATTATTTACCCAAGGTTTTCAGGTACCGCCTGGAGCAACTTACACGGCTATCGAGGCACCAAAGGGTGAATTCGGCGTCTACCTCGTGAGCGATGGCAGCAGCAAACCGTATCGCTGTAAAATCAAGGCGCCCGGATTTGCTCACCTAGCCGCTCTCCAGAAAATAGGTGTAAATCACATGCTCGCGGATATTGTCGCTATCATTGGTACTCTTGATGTTGTATTCGGTGAGATCGATCGATGAAATCCCACCGGATGTAGTAGTGAAGAGATGAGATCGGCTCAGTGAAAGAAGTAACTTATATACCATAGAAAAATATGTAAATAAAAAAAAATGAGATGTCACACGGAAGTTACAAGAATACTTTCGTGAGTGAAATGTCGAATATGTTTATTACGTACAGTGTACTGATACATTTACTAATTGAAATTCCTGTTTTTGAATAATTCTTAATTTTTTAATCGGTTACCTTTATGTGATAAAGTAGATTTTCTTAAATGTTTGATTTTGTTCATGCGTTCGTTAGTAGATGGCGCGCGATATTAATAATCGCGATGACTGCCATCTTGAAACATGGCATCACTTTTACCGTCTACGGTTACACCGGCACGTCGTATTCGCGCGAGTGACAAAATTGTGAAGTGAAAAACAAATCCGAAGCTTTTGTTATGGACATTAACATCACTACAGAATTGATTTACAAGCTTTCGTCGTCTACCCAGACAGTTCGCGGTTCTAAGAGGCATGCAAAATTGGCGATAAGAACGCCTGCACAGTGTGTCAGGATCTAACCATCGTTTCTATTTCGCACCTGCTCCGTAGCGCCCCATTCCGCCGTTCAAAAATTCGCGGTAAGCATCTACTTCGAATATACAAACTTTTTTCTCCGCTCCGTTTGATGATCCGAATGAGATTTCCTTTTACGTAAGCAACATGCGGTTAGTACCATTGACATTGTTAACCTCTCTTGCGACAATTCATACGCGTAACCCTTCCCCTAATTTCTCGTCAAAGAACTTTCTCGCCGCAACAATTCGAGCGCGTTTGCGAAATTTATACAGGTTAGAGTCCGTGAATTGCATATTTATCGCGTGACTTTCGCCAAAAGATTTTCTTTGTCGCGGTGTCTATTTCTTTATTTCTGCGGACGACAAAGGCAGTAATGATTCAGCTGACGCGCCGTCGTCTCTGGTAAAGCGTTGAGTCAGAAATAATCTACGTGTGAAAGAAACGATCGATCGCCGTCAAAAAAAGGACGACGCGCATAAGTAATTCAAACAGTGACGAAAGAAAATATTTGGAGGGTGCGAAGGTTCGCAATGCCAATTTGGCAAAGCGACGAGCCATTCGAAGGGAATGATTCACTGTAGGCGATTCGCGCGCTTTATTGTCCAGGTATCGCGGGAGCTATCGACGGAAAGTCGAGCTTTCCGTTTGAATATGCTGACCCCATTTTCGAAATGTTCATTTATACATCGAAGATGAGGAGAAATGGAACATTCTCGATAACGCGCACGACGGATGCTTGGGCGATGTCTCGAGAGGAAAGATTTATTATGTAATTAGTCAGGGAAGATAGGAGGTTTTATTTTTAAACCGCCGTTACTATCATATTTTCGATCGAAACGTGAAAGGGAAACGAAAGTAATAATATTATCGTCTGTCGGGGTTCGGGACGTCCACTATCTTTAGTTGCCGAGTCTTTTTTTGTTGTCACTGATATTCAGACCCAGGCGACGTTATCGAACGAAACGAACCACTCCAGTTTAACCGGCGATTCCCATTGCTGTGCACAGTAACCAGAGGCCAAATCGAGCGGCTCGCGTCTTTCCCGGGACAATTATGATATGACGAAGCTTTTTTTCCCTCGAGTAATCATCGTACGCGAATGCATCGTTAAAGATTAAGCGCATAATTTTATATCATTGAAAATAATAATGTACAGCGGGCAACTAATTAAATAGTATATGGCGCACGCCTCGTCGGATATCCAGCGGACATCGTACGCGGTCGCGAGATAGCTGCAATTATTCACGCGTGACGCGAGATGCTGCTGCAGTGGGAAATTGAAAATTTAGATTACACGCGTACGCGACTGGTCAACGATTAAGTCGTCTGAATGAAATTATATCGCGTCTTTTGCATTTCAATCCGACGAGCAATATTCAGCTTTTATTAAAAACGAGGTACAAGGAACGGTGCGAATGCATTTTTATTGGTATTTGCTGGAAAACTCGTTGCCTACGATTACGCATCATAACACTGCATTCAAAAACGGCTTATCACGTCTGACCCCGTCGCAAACTTTGACGCATATTATTACGCGGCTGTGCAGGCGCCTCATAGAAGTTAACCCCCGCGACCCCGTTTGACACGCCGTACTTGATTGCTCATGTAAACATAGCTCGATTATCGGCTCGCTTCACAAAAAGCGGACAGACCGAATTTTATTTATTATGCTCATAAACATCGCTCCCCGATATCCCGAGCATCACGCCACCCCGTCATGTCAATTTGGTCGTTATTGATTAAATAAGCCGGGCGATCGGAGAAACCTTATGTATATTATCTACGCGAGCATGGAATATCGAATCAATTGCGCTCGTCGTGGAATTTGTTAAACGTTTTTTTTTTTCGATATAAACCCACCGACATTTCAACATTTATACATGTCTCGCCACCGCTGGCGATAAGTAGGTATACTTATATTGTCTAATCGTGGCGGGAAGAGCAAACCGGCCGTGACTGCATTGATACGCTTGTTTGTCTTTGCGAAAAATTTCGCAAAATTAATTTAATTGTCTGGAGTTAAGCTCACATTACAGAATCGCGAGGAACAACGACTAGAATAAAATGAGTATCGTCGATGATACTTGCCCTGCGAAAAATACCAGGTCGCAAACGGCATTCGACGCCGCAGCGATTTCGTGGAAATATCACGCACGCGATTTTAAATACATATCTCAGGAATATCTGAATACGTATAACGCATTGTCTATCTATCCAATCGAGAAATAAGTCAATATCGTGGTATCTCAATACGTCCCGCGAGAATAATGAATTCGTAAGGGTCTCGTTCTTATTATTCTTTATATGTAAATTCAGAAATAAACTAAGCATGCAAATTTAACAAGCTCATTAGCGGCAGAAGAATCTCATCGTTCGTTTTTTCTTTGTTTTGTAGAGCCACACGAGCTCGTCACCCGTCAAGGAGACGCTGAGGATTATAACATACTATCCCGATCTCGAGTGTATCATGGAAAACTCGGAGTCCACTTCGCAGTCAAAGGTTTAAATTACCTTCGTTAATCATTTCCACCCGATTAGCATTTTACGCGATTTTAAGCACTTCGTATTCATCGCTTCCGCGCTTCGTGACGCTACAACTATTACGCCGCCCTTGTCGCTCGTCGGATAAACAGGACGGTGAATTTTCAATCTGTAAATCGCGGATTGTTTTTTGCTCCCGTATAAAAGGAAATGTAATTTCCGTCGGCTAATCGTTTTTATTACCTAGCGGGATCCGTAGGAGAGGTACATACAGTTGGAACGCGCTTCGGGCTACGTAAAATCCATTCGACTAAAATTCCCAAATTGATTTGAAATTAGCGTATAAACTCGTCTACGGAAAATCTCCACGGTCGCGGACGTGTCGTCGGTGAACCTTTCTCGTCTGCACTCCTGACACCACCGCGAGATGTAGTAAGTAGGTCCGCGCCGGTAGAATCAACTTTGCCGAAAAATAAACGAGCGATTCATCCGGTCCCCACTTACTCTGCTCGTACCCTCTCCGCAGTCCCCGAAGGAAGATTCCTCTCGCGCGAATCCGCATTATTTTTGCAGCCACATCTTCGATTAGCTTTTCCAGATCGCGAGATCCTCCTCCTGATGGGTCGATCGGGCGATCGTGACGCAATGCAGCGATAAATCATTCGAAATGTTCGCTGCGAACATGCGATATTGGCACATGATTTATTACGTAGGAACTTCTTTTACCTCCTTGTGTTTATCGTGCACGAACGCTATTACGTACGTCAACGAAAACGATGCTAGACGACCTGAACTATTTATTATTTCTATCGTTAACTTTTAATGTTTGTTGTTGATAATGGTTCTTCCCAGTATCTTCCACCTGAAAAAAAAAGTCCTCCAAGGCTTTTATTACAGCCGATCGAGGCGCTCAGGATCCTTCCAGTCATCCTCGCAATCGACCTCCTTATCTAGCGCCTTGAGCCACGCAACCCTACATTTCGTTTAAAATCACTAGCCAACAGCCAAGATCCCCACATCGCTGCAGATCTTCATTCACCGCAGCTTTCGCGATCGGTTCACCCATACCTACAGCCGTGCATTGGCATCGCGAGTCCCGGGACTCGCGCTGCACCGCGAGCGTTCACCTTGCGAGTGAGTTATTCGAACCTGCTCCTCGTGAAATTATCATTTCAATGGCGTTGCGTCGGCCGCTCCTCTGAAGCGCACGTTCCGCTGCCGCGGAATCCCGAGTATTGTCGAGGAACGGCACTTCCTCGGCGCAGATGTCGCAGCGATCCCCGGGAAGCGAACGCAGTAATGACCTTCCGAAGTGCTACTTCAACATCCCCCGATCAAATTGTTATTTTATCGTACTCATCTCATACATTTTTTTGTAGTATACAGCTACATCATTTGACGACCTTTTGAACGACTATTATAATCAGCTACTTCACGCGCAGTTTTACAGGCCGAGGGAAACACGAAGATCCCCCGGGCGACGTGGACGTCGCCGTAGACCATCCTCAAGGTGAACCGGAGTTCATCGCAGCCTGTGGCTCCATACGCGATCCTAAAGATGCAGAGCTCCGACTTTCCTCGTCTCGCCAGCCTCGAGTCGATCGCCCCGGGGATGACGCCGGACCACATAGCGGCCGTACCTACTCGCCCTCCTCGCCACGGTGACGTCGATCGCGTCGAAGGTACCACGTTTTCTCACAATCGCGCGTACGTCAATCCCCCGTGCGCGCGCGTACGCACATTGGCGCGCCTTGGAAAACGCAAGGCACGCGTATGAGTAAACGCCACTTGCGAAAGTCGCACTGAGCCGAATATTTTATTGGCACTTTAACCCGCTAACCCTGATATCGCGCGTCGTCGATGCTGACGAGGCGGCGGCGATCTGCCGCGAGGTACACGTCGGCGGTATACAACTTGGTCACATTCGGCGCGATTGACAAGTCCTGACGTCACACGGAGAACGGCTTCCGAGGCTGTGTGTGTGTGTGGTCAACAGTTCCTCACGGTCGGATGGATTGAAATGTACCTGAATTTACGAACGTTCATTTGTACGAAAAATTTCAACTTTAAGAGATCATGGCCAATGTTGAGTTTATTGAGTTGAGAGTAATGTTTGCGAATTGGGTGATTAATTATTGGAAATAAAGTATGTAATCAATAGACCGAACAGTGGCCATGATCGTTTAAGGGCAAAATTGTTCATTCAAATCAACGTTCGGAACTTCGGGCACGTGAATTGAAACGATGTTCCGTGAAAGTATCGGGAAGGAATTGAAAATTTGGAATAACACTGAGGAAAAAAGATGATGTAATATATTCGATTAAATCAGAGTTTACGGGCGAGGAAAAGCAAAATTATTTGCTTCGACTGATAATTTCAGTTATAGCGATTAACGGCTATTTGAAGGAAACGGGCGGTAAATCCATTTAAATCAATTATATCAGTCCAAGTAACTAGATCTGCATTACTCCACCCATAACCGCCGGGTTAAATCTACCGCATTTTTTCTCAGCGCAAAACTGTTCTAACGCAGAAACGCGCCTTGTTTTGACGACTATCACCGTTTTCCTCGTACTCCTCGACAAGTACTACAAGATTTACAGTCACGTCCGCCTTACAACTACGTTCCATTTCGCGAAATTCTCCAACTCAAAATGCTCGCGGCTCTCGCGCGGCGACGCCGTTAGCTCGGAAACGTCATATCGCCGTAACGAAGAGCCGCGCGAAGCGTATTTCTCGGGGAGAAATCCGGCGCGACTGGAAATTCAATAGAGATCCGAGCGAACTGCAGGGATGAATCAAAGGACTCACCCCGGCGAACGTTAACTCTACTCCTCTTTACAAGCGACCCGTGCAGCGACTGCACGTTGATTCGCCGGTACATTTGCCCAGGTTACCGTCGAGGCGCGTAGATACGTACACGAGCGTCTCGTACGCGACATTGGCAGGCGTTTCGTACTCGCGCGGCATTACAATGCCGGTCATATTTCTCAACGTTTGCGCAACACAATTACATTAGCAAGAGTCCGCCGCTATTACCGCACGTTACGCGGGTATGGCAGTGTGCACGTCAAGGTACATCGACGAAAGAGCGATTCTCCCTGGGATTAACCATCGTTCGAGCAACTCTTCACCTTCGTAATTCGATTTATATGGCGAGGATAAGACTCTTCGATTCGTTATTACCCACTAAATCGCTTATTTACGATACAAGAACCAATTGGCAGTTGCATTGCTCGTCCATAAACGAAAACTCCCGCACCGCGATAGCATATTCCTCGTGTGTACAACGCTTCGGGATCTCGCGCTCGGGTTGACCCCTGGCCGCTTTGATTAACCGCGAGCGTCAGGGGCCATCCCAACCGCTGAGCGCCACTCCTGACTCTTCCTCTCCGCTTCTCAGCGGGGAAAAAAAGCCGTACGTCACGCTCGTTTCTCTTCCCACTCAAAATTCCCGTCGCGTCCGCGTCCGTGGACCCGCCGTAGTCGTCCGAATCGTAGGAAACTATTTACATGCTGTTCGAGCAGAAACTGTGTCACGCGAGTCGATTCCCTTTGCCTTTTACACCCCGCCACGACTTTCAGGGGCGACCTTCCACCTGAAAACGTCTCTCGGAAGGTCTTCACGTCCGACACGATCGGCTAACTCGATTTTGAAATCATTCCGCCTCGATCGAGAATACCCTGCGAGCAATCGTTGCGCCGAACGGATTGCGTCGCGAGTTTGTCCGTACAGACGACGTCTCGCGTATATCGATGTACCGATTATAGCTTCCAAATTTGTCTCTCCCGGGTCGGGGTCGCGCCCCTCGCGCACCAATTCGTTCATAGTCGCGTAAATCGCGGGGCGATCGAGTTTATTGTCCCTATTCAGTGTATATGTATACGTATACATATTATATATATATTGTATATATATTTGTTATCCGCGCGGCGAGGCGTGCCAGTGGCGTAATTAAACGTTGCGAATCGCGCTCGGAAAAAACCGAACGGGGGAAAGGGGTGAAGGCGAAGGAGTCCTTGCTCGAGCGGAGCGATTTGTCGCGATCGCCAAACACACCGAACCTCGTTTCGCGCGAACACACGGCGGTTGTTGTCGCTGTGTTGAATTCGGTTTTTAAGCAATTTTTTTTTATCGCAGATTCGAAAAATGTGGGCTTAATTATTTACCCTGTATTTCTTAATTTTTAATTTTCAGCCTTATCAAAGCTGCACGGAAGAAAATAAATCGTTAGATTTACAATGTTTATGATAAAATGCAGGACGAGGCCAATTTATTTTTACGATAACTACAATTTTAGTAAAAATTACAGTAAACACTAGCAACTTGTACAAGTTTTACTATAATTTTTACTAAAATTGTAGTTATCATAACAGGAAATTGGCCTTGTCCCGAAATTTACCGCACATTTTTTTTTCCGCATGGAAAACGGCGTTTGAAAATGCAGCTACGTCATCGTGCTGTAACGTCTATTCCTCTGTCGCACTCGTCACTTAGCATAAGTGCGTCTCTCTGGCATTTCGATGACGTCGCGATGTTGTAGAGAGAAATGCATTTATAACTCTGCGAATAATTATTTTTTCGAATATTTTCTTTGTCGTGTGACGTCGAATACGTACAGAGTAAAAAAGTAGTGCTAATTTTTAACACCATTTCATCGGTGTGGACCTCTATGGCACGACATCTAGTGTCATTCAGTCTTGTGCCATTGTTATCTAACACCAAAAGTGGTCTATATAGATCCACACCGCAGAATTTTTACAGTGTATGCAGATTACAAATTGAATTACAAAATATGAATATCTGTTTTTATTTAAAGACCGAATTCTCAAAATAAAACAACTGGCACCTGTGCCGGAACGAAATTAGTACCGTTCGTGCAGACAATTCTCGGACAAACAGCGTCGCGGTATTTTCCTCGAAAATCAGGCGATATCGTAGAAATTAGATCGCGCGTCGAAAGTTCGATTCCGAATATTGACGGTCGTCCGGATCAGACGATGTATCGCCCGGTAATTTCCCCAGCGCGACGGGATGGCACGGAAAGATCGCGTCGAAGAGACCGCGGTCCGCCGGCCACGGTCAGAGGTCGAGGTCGGTCGATTAAAAATCGCGAACTGTCGCTGCATCCTCCCGCCCTCTTCGTCCCGAGTAATAACAGCGACTCGCGGCGAATCCATCGAGGAAGGAAAATGACATTGCTCTTTTTCGTGACACAGACAAGTCCTCGACACAGGAAACACCCGCGACCCGTCACGAGCTGTACCTAATTTTTAACTTTGACAGGTGGGCCAATAAGCGGGGACCCGAATTTGCGCGACTGACGCACGCGCGCGTGATGTCTTCTCATTACGGGTCCACACGTAAAGTTGAGTAATCGTCCGGTGTCGGAGGGCCGACAGGCAAGGTCCGCGAAGAGGTTTTGTAACTTCCCAGATAGACTTGCATGATCGTCACGAGGTTCGTACAAATTACAATAATCGATTACGAACAATCCTAAAATGTACGTTTATTTTGCCACGTTAACTTGAACGAATTATTCTTTTTAAATTAATCCTTAAATTGACATTATAGTGTGATTGAAATTAATCGTTTTTATTATAGCAACATATTATTAAAAATTTGGCTTATATTGAGTAAACGTTTGGCATTTTATTTGTATTATTTTGAAATAATTTTACGTCGCAAATATGCTTGCTTATTGTTAACTCATAAAACGCACAACCTTGATGCCTCTGATGAGCTAATACTGTAATATCTAAAGTTACTGTACTATTTACGTACTCGCGTATATCTGGGTCATTCAAGGATCCACGTACGAATACTCAACCTTTATTCCGCCCACTTTGATAAGGTGGATCAACGCGTTCTGATTTTATTTCGAATTTCCAATTTTGACTGGTATTCAATAAGAGGCGATTAGTCGATCTTGCGGAAACTGTAGCACTCGACAGTGCATCCTCGTTGCACCTCGCGACGAGTGCGCTTTGACGCAAAGATCCGGATTAAATATGTACGCTCTATCGCCGTGAAATGCTTACCTCGAGGCACGTTTCACAGCCGCGTATCGCGCGTTTATGAAGATTCTAATTGACGCTTGTTTCTTTGCCTCCGCGAATGTGTAATATTCCAGTTGCGTCGACTTTAATCGCGTCCAGAGCTGCTGCGATCTTACGGATACTTAATAATTATCCATCGGTATCCGTGCTCCGCGACCGAATACATTATAGCGCGTACGAGTATAGGCGACTCCCCCGGTACAGATGTACACAGATATACAGATCGAACTTCGCGCAGGCTGCCTGCCTTTCTACGCAGGCTTCCTCATAATTCCACCTTTCTAATATCGCGATCGACGGGGCAATGGCGCACTTGGGACTCTGCTATTTAGACCACAACGGTAGAAATAAATAATCGGACGATACGAATTTCTCCGAATAAATGAGAGAAAGGAGAAGAGATCGGCGAGCGATGCATATTTCTCGTTCGACCGAGCTGTGTGCGACGCTCGTCCGGAAACGACCGAATTTTTTAGGTTCGATTTTTTTCCTCCATCGACGGAGACGCCTGCGGATAAACTGACACGCGCTTATAAATTCGCGGAATATCGGTTAGGAATTGCCCCGAAAATTCTCTATCACTTTGACCGTCTTACGTAACGCGCAGCGCATTTATGTGAAATCTACACGCGCCTCGCTTCGCACTCGCCGCGGCTCGTTTACTGCGGCAAGAAGCGCGTAAACGATAGCGTGTCCGTTTCGTACTCGGGAAGGACTGTTATGGCTCGTTATCGCGCGGGACGCTTGCCGATAATAACGGGTACCTTTTCTCCGGCAACCCCTTTATTCCCAGTGCTACATTCTTCCGCGTCGATATTCGTTATTATCGCTCTCGTTACACATGTATCCGAGTCGATCGTAACTCCGCATTATCCGGCAAACGACGTAGTAAATCCGATTCTCCGCGAATGAAAATCGCGAGATGGCAGGCCGTTTATCCGGTCGACACGCTTAAAATCGATGCGCCGCGCTTTCCCATCGCGCCCTGCAGCGAGTCCCTCGCGCTATGTATTGCGACACCGGTTGAGCAAACCGAGTCGCTCGCGCATCCTCGTCGTACCGATAACGCGTGCCGGCATGACAATGGCGATCGTGCCGCGCCGACGCTCGTCGCCACGGCGTTAAAAGTCAGAGGAAACCACGCGGCGACGTTTCTCCGACGGCGATAATACTACAACGCCTCGTAATAATTTGACGCCTCGAAGAGGAACGGGGACAGGCCAACAATGATCATTGTTGTTACTCGCGTTCGCACACGTATCATCGGTATTGTTGAACGCGCGGGGCTGCGCGCGATATCGCGCGAATGTTGAGATCGTATCGCGCGATTCGCTCGTATCCATGTAACCCGGGGTGCGTACGAGCTCGCGACGCGCGCGGCTCGAGTGCGTTACGCGGATGTTACTCGGAAGGCCTATCGCGATTTTATAAGCGTATCATAAAAACGCGACTCCGAGTTACGGTCATACGAGTCGGGAATTTCAATTGATGATAAACAAGCGCGACGCGTTCGTCGAAAGTGCCTTACCTTACCTGAACCGAGAAAAATGAAGTTGAAATGAGGAGCACATTGGAGATGTCTGAATTCTGGCATTATATACCGAAGGAACTCTTGGTTGGGCTAATGAAATATTTGGAATGAATGTGAGCCAACAAAACGTTTTCTTTGGAATCGCAAAATTCTTTGGTCGATTTCACGAAAGCTTTGATGGCAGAGCCTAACATTTGGATAATCCGACTAATATTTTTAAATATTTTTTTAGATTGTCAAATTGACTCAACAAAATTATTTTGTTGGCTAGTTTTTTTTTTCTCAGTGTACACGGAGAAAAAGAATTAGTAGTTGGATCTACTAAGAATGACTTGCAGGGTCGCAAGTAATTATTCATTTAGTTCGATCAGATGTTTTTTTCACTCACACACACACACACACACACTTCATAGATATTTCTTTCTCGCAATCACATGCTATTTGACATGATTGCAAGGAAGAGACATTTAGTCGATGTATTAAAAAAGTTCATTCGTGTGAATAAATAATTACTTGCGACCCGCCAAGTTATTCTTAGTAGATGCGACTAAAACTATTTTTCTGTGTATGTTTTTTGTATGGCATGACGTACGCTCAATATGGCACTGTAGCCGACAACTCAAAATGATGAAAAATATTGCCATACAGAATAGCATTTGACTCTTTGCGTATAGCAAACATCATCTAACGTGGTATATTTTAGGGTAATTTGGCGTTTTGCGATAGTCATCGTGGAATTTTCTGCGGTACAGCCATTGACATTTTTTGTAATATAGCTAATTGGCAGTTTTTATAATACCGCCATATGGCGGCTTTTACAATACAGCCATCGGCGTTTATCGCATGCGACTGCAGTATAGGGCCTTCCAAATTATCTGAAAATATGCGATATCGTATTAAACCTTACGATACGCCGAGAATGAAATGCTCTACAGTGTGGCAACATTTTTCGTAGTTTCGAGCTGTCACTACAGTGCCATACAAAGCGCATGTACCTAGTGCTATACAAAGAGCATATCGACCGGTAACAGAGAAGAGCACGTGTCTTTCCATTCTCATTGAGAAACGTCGTAACTCGTTGCTATGCGAGAAAACATCGTAAGCTGTCATTGATGTGACTTACAACTTTTTCTCGCATAGCAACGAGTTACGATGTTCTATAATAATAATAATGATGAGATACTAGTTATTTTCGTTATTAGGGCGTGAAGCGCTGTTTTTAACGAGTGTGAAGTTTGCCGCACGAGCGAAGCGAGTACGGCAATCACACTCGTTAGAACGGCGCGAAACAACCGAATAACGAATTCTATTTTTTGTCACTAAGTGTCAAATACGAGGTTGACGATTTCACGCACTGCGCAGGTTATTTCACGCACTGCGCAACTTTTCACGAATTGGTGTGTGAAAGATGATTTCACATGCGTCGAGGACGCCCATGAAACCGAGTATTTGACACTGAGTGACAAAAATGCTTTTTTCTTAATATCGGTCGATACAGCGCCAGAATTCGGACATCCAGTGCTCGTCATCTCAACTTCATTTTTCTCCGTGCGCGTATCGCGAGCTCACGTTAACCCCATACACGAGCGCAAATCCTCCTCCGGACGCCCGACGCGTCACGCGAGATGCATTCCCAGGGATAGCGGCGGTTATGATCGCGAACAATCGAAGCGGCGAATATTACTCGGCGTTGCGTCGACTCTCGGCTTCTCACGTTCACCGTTACGCGTCGGAATAATTTCGAAAAAGTTTCCAGAGTTTCGGGGACGGCATGCAAATTAGTTTTTTTTTGCCTCTCGTTCACATTTATCGCCTACAATTAACGGGAGATACGTATACATATATAGCCGCGTTATTTTGAAAGCTACACGTATCGAACTGATAAGGTCGCCCGCGGGTTATTAAAAGCCGAGAAGGAGACGGTCGCGAAATCGGCGTCCGTGAAAACGCAATTATTTCGATGGAAAAGAGCCACCGCGACCGTGGATCGAACGTCCCATCCGCGCGAAAGAAACCCACCGCGAAGGCCCCGCGGAAACCGGCCCCCGGTCGGCCTCGGCAAAGACACTCGGACTCGCGGGTTCAGTAATCCACTCGCCGTCGCGACGAGAGATCGCCGTTACGGCGCGGTATTTCTATTCCATCGGCACGATCAAGGCGATTCCTCGCGTTTTCCTTCGGCGGCCCGCAAACGCGGCGACTCCGAGGCGGACGCGAGCAATAAAACCGTCCCGTCGAGTCCTCGAGCTTTGAACCGCGGGTCCCACAGACCGATCGAGCCGCAGACACGCGCAAAGAGTGTTGATTCTTCGGTTCTTGTTTCCGCGTACGCGGGACCGAAATAAGAGGATCTCTCTCGTCGGGATACGAGGCGATCGTAAACGCGCGGGACTGGCGACGTCGAATCTCGGTATCACGGCGCGGCTGTCGATGTACGTGGATGCTGTGTAGCTCCAAGGACAACTCCAACTCCTTATACGGAAAGTGGAAAAAACTTGGCGATTTCCAAACGTCACGATACACTTAGACCCCGATGACGCGTGCAAGGTGCAAATACCGCAGCCATGCATATGCGTTTTCTCGAGCCCGTAGACACATGTGGATATCGTGAAACTCTTTCGCGATTCCACCGTGGAGGGTGTAGGCTGGATCTCGCGATCTCTCGTTGGACGACAGAGAACAATGTTTCGCGCAAACATTGTAGACCCGTCGATCCGCGCAACTTTTATTCGAAACTTTTGAACCGGCCGATCGCGAGATACCCACGACCTCTCCAAAATCCCCGCGCTACCCTCGAAGTTCCCCGTGTACTTTTTTCTACGTCCACCATGGAAAGTCTGACCCACGCGACGGTTATCTCTCGCCGCGAGCAATTTCCAGACGAACGAACTGCTCGGCAGCCGCCGATACAGCGATTACCTTAGAAGTCGCGTAGAAGTCGCTCGTAAATGCGACTTTTACGTTAAAAAACGAGTCTACCGCGCTTTGACCAGTTTCGTCAACGGGGAGACCCGTCCTACGACACTCGCCGCGAGATCGGGGCATCTCTCGCGATCCTCCCCTTCCCTTCCCCCGTGCGGACGACGACGTCGCGTCGTCGATCACGCGGAGGCCGACGTGTGTGCGCCGTTACACGCGTACGTAGGAATCCCATATGCACGTATGTCGAATACGTTGGTATACGTTCTCCCGCGACTTTAACGGCGCACGCGTTTGATTGTCATAAGCAACCTCGTTCGCAGTCCCGGTTTCCGTCGGGACGCATCCTGGAATACAGAGGTCAAGAGCGCTCGTTATCGTCGGTCGCGCTGCAGGATCGGCTCGTCGACCAATCGCGATCCGCCTTTGCGGCGAAGCGAGAGAAGACGGCTCGAAAGTAACTGTATAAAGTTTCCGAGGCGAGCGCGTCGGTGGAATATGAAACATGCCGAAGCGTACGCTCGTGCGGTACGCACGCGAGAGCTCGTCGAGCACTTTGGACCCTGTTTCTGAATCACGATTGCGCGCGTGCGTATGTATTTCGCGTTGTGTACTTTACCACTACATGTACATAGATACCAGGAAAAAAAGGACGTCAGCGCGCGTTTCTCCACGTTTCGAATCTCATCTGCCCTTCCTTGGTACGCGCGCGTTTTCGCGGTACACACCTCATATTTTCTCGCCACGGTTAGACGCATCTTCTACCCACGGGGCAAATGTGCACTGAGAAAAAAAGATTGGTCGAAATAAACACGTTTTTTGATGGTCCTAGACTGAGAAAAATAACTTGGTTAGAATGACAAAACACGTCTGGTTAGACGAGTCTAGTTATTCCAACCAAAATACTAGTAAGTTGAACTAAATATTTAGTTATTCCGACTACGTGTCTAGTGATTCTAACCAGAAAATGGTCAGTCAAACCAAACAGATGGGGGATCCATACTTCATCAAACGGTTTGATGATGGTCTCCAGGATTTTGGTTTGATTGCCAGGTTATTTTTCTCGGTAAGAGCACATTGATTCGATTCGAATGAATACCGATTTGATCCAAATAAAATTTAATAAGATCAATTATATTTACACGGAGAAAGAGAATTAGTTGGATCTAACTAAAAATTACTTGCGGAGTCGCAGGTAATTATTTATTTAGATCAATCAGATCTTTTTTCATATTAACTAGATATTTCTTCCTCGCAATCACATACTATTCCACATGATCATAAGGAAGAGATATCAAATGAATGTGTATTCAAGAATTTTATTAATGTGAATAAATAATTACCTGCACTCCCGCAAGTAATTTTCAGTCAATCCAATCAATTCTTTTTTTTTTTGGTGTATATACGTCCAATCAATATTCATTCTAATCGAATAAATATGCTCTTAGGACTATCCAAAAACACGTTTATTTCGATCCGACAAATTTTTATCTCAGTGTACCACACACTCGCCGCCGGTATCCGGAGAACGCGTTTCCATTCGCGACCCGGCGCGGTCGCGTTCGTGACTCCGCAACGTTGCGCGGCGCTCTATCCGATCGCGCGCTATCGCCCGGCCGATCGAGGACGACGATGTAGAGCCTGCACGGAAAATCTTCTCGCGTCGACTGCACAGGCGTCATTGAGTCGCCGCCGCCGCCGCGGAAGATCCTTGCCGCGCCGCGTTACCGCGAGGTGAGAGTTTTTCTCAGACAACGCGCGCCGGAAATTACGCCACCGATGAAAGCTAGACGCCACCTGAGTACGGAGCCGAGCTCGCGCCGCTGCAGCGGCTGCGGGATCATTGCAGCGGCGATGCGCGATTCGCGGACGCATGCGCGCGCATACGTTTACCGCAAAGCGCTCGGACGGTCTTCGCCGCGTCGAGACGATGATGGCCCATGATTTATACTTCAGTTCGAGTCGATTGCCCAAGCATATTATGTATCGCGATGATCCCTCCTTCGTTATCTCGATACAATTTCTCATTACAACTCGCGTATCTCTGACTCAGGACGCGTATGTGGAAGCGCGCACCTCGGCGAAACAAAGGCGGGGGGAAAATAGAGGCTCCCCGTAGCTAACGCCTCGTGAGTCGTTCAAGGCCCGTCGATATGCACATCGACGAGCTCCTGCGGTGCCGTACAGCGTCACGCGGACGCGAAGCGATGCGTCCGCTTGTCCGCGTGTGGGGAATGGTGAGTGCCCGGCGCGGGGATAGGGGAGAATCCGTTATGGGGCGCGCGACGCGAGTCGATGGTTCGTAAATTTGTACAAAGGTCGTAGAAAATACTCGAGCAACGGCGCTGGCGTGTCGCGTTTCGAAAGGGCTCGGGTACAGCCGATCCTTGAAAACGACTCGCGCGATACGTAACGAAATTCCATGCCGCGTTCGGATGAAACGCCGCAAAATCTAATCTATCGTTCGGCACGCCAAAGCACTCCAGCGTACGGAAAAAATGTTAGGAGCAAGCGTAACATCGGAATGAACTTAGTAGAGTAAAGACAGAATATGTATAATAGATCAATTAGATATCAATTCCTTCCAACCGTGTGAAATAGTATGTGATTGCAAGGAAGAAACATCAAATTAATACGAAGAACGATCTGATTGATCTAAATAAATAATTACTTGCGGCTCCGCAAGTAATTTTTAGTACCTAGATCCAACTAATTCTTTTTCTCTCTGCAAGAACCTGGCAAGGATATCGTATCAGGCTCTTAAAGAAACACGTTTCCATAGCCTCCGCAGGAAATATCTACATACAACGTCCTAAATATGCATTTGTAGGTATTGCCTAGTTTGTATTAATAATATATGCTACGTCGAGTAATTCTATAATTTATAATGCGAAAAATAAGAAAAATATTTAAAATTCATCTAACCTAACCTACCAGGAGGATCGAGCGAAACGTTTCGACATTCGTTTAGCAATTTTTCAGGGCCCTGTAACAGATCCTCAGTATATATAGGGCAGATGTAAAATCACTACCGCCGATTATGCACCTATTATCGGACATCCTGACAAGGCCCTGATAAATTCAGGGAAAATAACGTTGGGCACTTCCAATCTTCCTAACATTTTCTGCACGGGCCGTGGCTCATACGCGCCGCGGAACTACATGAAAGGGTTGACTCCGCGCGCAGATTCACCGCGGCGCACCATCGCGCGGTCCGAGCGACGCCGACGCCGCGCGATTGCAACGAGAGAGTCGGCGGCCGCGCGCGGCTCTTGCTTCACTCGCGAATTACGACGAGGTTAACCAAACGCCGACGGAAGAAAGACTCTCGTTACGTTTTCTTACCGCCGCGGTAATCGCTCAACATTCGGCGGGACCGTTCCGACCGATGGGTTCGCCCGATAAAAACGAAAATTGGGTTAATCGAGCACTCGCGTAACGACGTTAGGATCGTCCTTGAACGCCTCGCGCGCGCCGCCGCTTCTCGCTCTTCCGTGAAATACTCGAAACCCGTCGTACTTGGCGGAAGTTTTTCTCGCGGCGTCGATTAATTGAAATTTATGCACGGGTCGCGCGAGAATCATCGTGTCCTACGCGGCGCACCGAAATAATTGTCGCGCTGTTTACCGCGCCGTCGCGTAATATTCCACGGCGTAACGCATAACGTTCGCGTGTTTTTCGCACGACAACACCGAGATTTTAATTGGCCCCGCGGCGGGGCGTGACTCACATTAGGTACCATTTTTTCAGCCGATCTCTTAACCCGAGATTCCGTGATCCGACAACCGGTTTTGCGCGAACGCGAGAAATATGAGCGAGGCTGGACGTGGAATTGGACGCGGGGGGTATTTATTTTTTTACTCTTCTACAGGGTGATTTCTTTATTAAAATTCTTATCGATCGTCATACATATGTATATCTATACTTATAGTACGAAGGACTCGTCTAGAGCTGCAAGAAAATCGAATAAGTCGCCGGGTCTCTCTCTCTCTCTCTCTCTTCGCGCAGGCGCTACCCCTTCGACGCGTAGTACCTTCAACGCCCCTGATTCAAACACCGATGATTATAATCGCACGAGCAGGACTCGCACAGGCTCGATGCGCGATCCAGGACCTGTGCTCGAATCGCCGTCTCCTGCGATAGCAACAACTCGTGATAAAACCATTCTCGTCGCTTTTAATGGACTTAGCCGAATTCCTGTCGCTATCGTGTTTACACGTAGTACACACCGGCTCGACCGTATATCGATCTGCTTACGCGCGGATCACATTATACAATCCCATACGAATCGCCGTCCAGGTGTGTACTACGCGCACCGCGCGTGGTCTCCAAGTTCGACCACCAAACCACCGAAACCCTCTCGGCAGAGGGGCGAGCAGTCAGCGCGCGCCACACCCGCAGCGGCAGCTCGTGGAGAACGCGATGAACGAGTCGAGTGGTACCTGCCGCGCGACGGTGTCCACGGGGCACCATACCCGCGCCGAGTGAAACGAAATGGTCGAAGGTAACCGCGGACGAAGAACGACGAGAGAGAAAGAAGCCGCGCAGCGCTCGCGGGGTGGGGGAAATAATAAATCGTTCACCTGAGCAGCAGCGCGCCTCGCGGCCCGCGAGCCGTCTAGTGTCCCGGCCGACTTCGTACCGATCGTTCGTTCACTCGCTTCTTTTCCCTTCGCATCGGTCCTCTCGCGTGTCCCGCACACCTAGACGCGCATCGCTCGCTCGACCGAGCGACCGCGAGAAACAACGAAGACTCGACGGACCGCGAGTCAAATCAACGAACGATCGGACAGAAAAAGAGAAAGATAGAGAAGGAAGAAAAAGACGACGTCCTCTCCGCGACACGCGACCGATTCACCCCCGAATGACGAGGACGAGCCGCGCGATTAACCTCGAGGACGCGAAACCGGAGAACGCGTAGCACCGATCCGATCGACAACCGCCGCGATCGGCCAGTTCAGTTCGTTCGTCGATTCCGCCGCGGCCGACACACTTGGAGTTCTCGACTTTCTCTTCGCCGCCGCTTCAAGTGGACGACGACGACGCGTTCCCCCGCGCCGCCTCCCGCGGAACGGACAGTGCACGCGCGCCTTCGCGAGACGTTTTCTTCCGCGGGAAAACTCGCACCGCGAATCGTCCAGTGACGACGTGAGGAGTCGCGCAGCGACGGTGAACGACCGCGGACCGCGTTCGAAGGAGTGCGCGCGCGAGGAAGCGCAGGGCGAAAGAGTGCGCGCGTGTCGAACGCTAGCGTGAGACCGGGGGAGTGTCCGTGCGAGAAGGATGAGGGTACAGCGTGGGATTTGCGCCAAGCTGCAGGGAGGATTTCTCAGACGATGGTGTAAGTGCCATGTATACGCGCTTCGCGAAACTTCACGGAAAAGAAACAGGAATGTTTACCGCTTTATCCGGTAGCGCTGAGACTCAAGCTTATTTTCTCGAATTTGTACAGAGGAAACTGTAAATAAAGACGTTTCAGCAGTACACGGTACAGTTTCCTCTGTACAAATTCTTGAAAGAAATTAAGCTCGAGTTTCAGCGCTACTGGATGAAGTGGTAAGAATTGGTTTTTTTTTCCGTGCTGTTTCTCCGTTTTACCGCCCTTCGCCGACATGCATTCGCCCGTGTAAATGTGCCGCCGTGCGCACGTGGCCACCGCTCCACGCGGTTTCGCCGACCGAAACGACCTCGATTACGATAGTCTTTCTCTCGCCATCGAGCACCGCCGCCGCGGGATGACGTGTGTATAGCTACACGCGGAGCCCGTGCACCGCTGCTACATAAGCGGCGCGCAGCCCGCGACACGCGGGTAACTGTAAAAAGGAGAACGCTGCGAGCCGGGACGCGGACGTTGTATGTGTACGCAAGCGCTCTCGTAAGTTTCCAATCGAGGGAAACACCTAAACGACTCCTCGAGGAGATATGCGCTTCTATACGGTGTATTTTATACGAAACGGCCGTCCGATCTGATATATGCGAGAGATGGAATGGAGGGGAATCATGTGCCTGAAGCTCCGAACATTCATTTGAACGAAAAATTTCGAATTTGAAAGACCATGGCCACTGTTATGTTTATTGATTACTTTATTTCCAATAAGCGCCCAGTTCGAAGAAATTTCTCTATAGGTCCAGTAATCGATAAACTCAATATTGGCCGTGATCTCTTAAAAAAAGTCAACATTTTCCACTCAAACGAACGTTCGAAACTTCAGGTACGTGTGGAATCAATCTATTCCTCCCATTCCGAGTCGAGGTCTGCAGCTCGCGTTGCACATACATCTCGTAATTCGCACGCAGCGACGCCGCGGACTGTCGACCGAGTCTCTCCGCGAGCGTTCGCGAAAGGGGGACGGGCCGCGCGAATGATAGCGCGCGTAGTTTCCAATCCCGGCGATTCCGAGACGGATCCCCCGTGTACACAGTAGGCGTGCTCGTCGCGCGGACGTAGACGCCACAGCGACCAGTCTGACCTACAGTATACGCTGGTAAAAAGAATGTAGGTTACAGTAGACCGATCTCCCGCTCGCGTATAACTCGGAGAAAGGTGAGAGATTCGTCGCGCGTATGTATTGCAATCGCTCGTCGCGACTATTTCGACGGACGCGGCGACGGTGCACTCTCGGAAAAGTCATTCCCGCTCAAAAAATATTCCCCTCGTGGGGCAGTGGAAATTTTCCTGGCACGATTAGTCGATGGAATTCTTATTGCTCCGAATTCATTTCACGACCCAATGCGGTACTCGCGACTCGGAGCTAAATTGAGGAGATCCTCTCGCGTTACTCCAGAAATATTTCTCTCATTGACGGTATATGAGTTTTTATACACGTTCACACACGCGTTTATCGCGTTTAGAAGTTTCAAACGTTCATTTCTACGGAAAAATTTCGATTTTTGAAGACCATGGCCACTGTCGAGTTTATTGATCACTTTATTTCCAAAGGTCGCCCAGTTCGCAAACATTTCTCTATACCATATGAGGTTGATCTTAAGGTAGAGTCAGACACGGCTACTTTTGCTGCGCAGCAGATTAAAATTACTGCACGCAACCAGGCTACAATCGCAAAGTTGCAGGTTGCATGGGTGTTCACACTTGCAGCAGTTCAAGTTGCGCAGTTTTTTAATCTGCTGTGCAGCAAAAGTAGCCGTGTCTGACACTACCTTTACTCGTCAGGAAAGAAACTTCAATCACTATTATCTCATTGTCTGTGAACTTTTGGTTTACATCGAGATGACTTTGTTACAGATAAAAATGTGATCTTCAAAAAAGTATAATAGCAGCCAAAAGTTCATAGATAATGAGATAATAGTGATTGAAGTTTCTTTCCTGACGAGTAAGTTTATGATAGACCTGCTAATCGATAAATTCAACATTGGCCGTGATCTTTTAAAATCGAATTTTTGTCATTCAGATGTACGTTCAAAACTTCAGGTACATATTTTTAGAGGATCTTTTCCAAGGGCGCGAATAAACGCCGAGCGACGAATCGTCGAATTCGAACCGTCATGATATCGCGCGGTGACGAAAGGTAGCGATTTTTCGTCAGGAGACAATGGAGCCCGTGTTTTATATGCGATAGGCGTAGCGGGCATTGCGCAACTTGCGTATAGAAATTAAACGACACCGCGAACATTCCGTGTCAAGAATTTTATCGGCAACCGTTAATTTCTCCTCTATAGAAACGCCGTTATAATTATTTTCAGGGACACGCGATCGAAGGCACGCGAGAGCGCGCGACGTATGGGTGAATATGTTTCTTTTCGAGATCTCCATGATCGCTATCTACTAGGGCAGTGTAAAAAGGGAAGGGGGACAAGACTCGAAGCGGTAAACGGGGAGATTAGATTCGCAGTTCGATGCACGCGTTGCACCGGCCGCGTTAAATGGACAAGTCGATAATACTGCCTACGCGCAAGAGTTGCGTAATAAGCTCGATCGCAAGCGATCGAGCTTATTACTTCTCGTTACGGATTTTTCTTATTTCGTTGCGTACCTACATGTTACTCAACTTCCCGTGCAGCTTGCACCGATAGTATTAGGAGGACAAAAAAAGTTGTACAAAATACACGACAAGATTTCGCATTCATCGACGACTCTCGCGAATCCTTCGCCTTTGCGTTCAATTCCTTCCTCGATCCGTCCGTCTCGCGGACCGCCGCAGTCGCTGCGTTACGCGCAAAGCGAGGCCGCACGCCGGGTACCACGGTTCGCCAGGTTGCTCTCGAGTTATGTACAGTCGAACGAGCAGGCGACTGCTGCATTCCTGCGAGCCATAGCCGCGGAGACTCGCGACTGGTTCGACTCTCGACTCCGTCGTATAAGAGAGAACCACTCTGGACCTCTCTCTCCGCGCAGACCTCATCGCGTCGCCTCTGCGCGGTCCCCCGGTGCGAAAGTTCATCGCGTCGCGGGTTCACGGAAAAATCGCGAGCGGGAAAGCGAAGAAGAAAAAGGAGAAGTCATTTATTTAACTCTGGGACAGGGTTCCCTAAGAGCAAACTACACAAAGCGTAATATAGTACAGCAAAAATGAATTGTATTAGGTGGACAGCTTTGCTCCCGCCGTTTTCCTATATACGGCAATTGGGAAAAGCGGCGGAAGCAAAGTTGTATACCTAATATAATGACTACTACTAACTACATAAAAATTGAAAGAAGAACAATAATAATTATAAAACTATAAAAACTACGTAATTAACCCTAATAGATAACTAAAACGAAGCGACAATGACGAGAGATAAAGATCGTGACGATATGTAAAAGAATCGAAGTATTTCTATCCCTTGGTCATTCCGTAACAGCAACCGTACGCGATAAGTAACCGGCTCTGTTACATTTTAATGAGCGATGCAGTCGTCACTGCATGTGCAGCGAGTATACGCACGCGAGATGGCATTCGGCAGATAAATCGCGCGATCTTCGTCGTACGACGCTTCCGCGCGAAGCGTCATACAGATACATGCTTATTACACGCGAGAGTTACAGTGACATTTCAGGAATTCGCGCGGCGATGAACGACGAGATACGAGTTTCCGCGCGCGTGAAACCATGCAAAGTCGATTTCGAAAGGGAGTTTACGGCGGTAACGGAAACTTTGTATAGCCGCGAGTCGTGAAATTAGACGCCGCGCGCACCTAAAATATAATTTCACTCGCAGCTTACGAAAACGCGATATAAAGTTGACCGTGAGATTGTAATCGCAGCCCGCGGGATCGAAGCGGATCGATTCCTTCGCTCGGCTATACACGAAAAGCTGCGCACGAATGTTGCGTCGGCGCGATCCCGGTGCTTCGCTCGGAGCACGCTCGTCTTGGGACGCGATTATCCACGGAATTCCTTCGTTATATTTCTCGAAGGTCTCGAGAATCGGTCGGCAACGTATGCGTATTATCGGACTATCGCTCGCACGTGATCGCGGCGGCTCGTTAATTCCAAAGCACGTCGCGCGCTCGATTAGACTTACGCGCGAAGCTCCGGTAATTTAGAGCACGAGTGTACCGCGGGCCTCGCGGTCGATATGGTCGAGAATCGCGGAGCGCTCGGCGATTCTCGACTCTATCGACGGACCCGTCGCATTCTTTCCGTAGCGAGTACACCGGGTACATTGCCGTACTTATCCACGACCTTCCGCACCTATTCCTGTACAGGTATACGACGGGTATTCTCTCTCTTCAGACGTATCCTATTTCTAATTTCCGCTCGCACATGTATACACACACGCGTTATGTCCGTACGAATGGATGCTGATTATGCAAATATATCCTTTTTTACAACGCCTAGCTCTCGTATCGATCGCTCGGACAATCTGCGCAAATTCATATACGCATCCATGTGTATCTCTATACATCGCGCGTGTTTATCGTCGCTCTGGACTTTTTTTACACGATCGCTCAAATTTCCCGCCTGCGATCGAAACTCAAGGCGAGCTCCGCGCGGCTCTCAATGTGCGTGCACACCTCGCACGCGGATTTTCGCGCCCGCTGCCCGGCCGAGGTCGCGATTCGAACGAAAGCGGCGTTGATCCTTCGCTCGAGCGATAAAGCGCTCGTTAACGCGCCAGCAGCCAATAGCGGACTTTTTCGAGCCTCCGAATCCCGCCGGCGCTTCCATTCGCCGCGGCACCCGCGGTTTTTAGAAAGTGACGAACGACGGGAACGCTCCCGGAAAATCACTCGGATTTCCCCGACTCGTTTTCGCACGCGCCCCTTGTTGACTTTCCACAGTTCCGCGTGGAATCAACGACGCTCGGCACGCGTGGGCCGTGCGGCTTATCTCCAATTAAACGCATTCCGGAGGATCCGGGCAAAATTTGGAAATTTTACTTTCAAACTCCACCCGATATCAGCCAGTCACGTTACCTATTCAAATTGCAGTGGCGATAACTGTTATTGTTACCGGAGCGGCACGTTATTCTTAGCCGGCGATAATACCCCGAAGCTAGTTTTTGTTGTTACCACGTATGCGGGAGAAATATCGCCGAAGTGCCGATCGGGGGGAACGACGGTTTCTTCGAAAAAAATATTTCGGAGCAACAGTGTCGTTCCGCTTTCGAGAGCGACGACCTGGTTCTCGCGATGATCACGCCCGGTGATTAATGTTCGTCGCGTCGATCGAGAGATCATCGCGCGTCTTCTCGTCTCGCGCTTGTTGATCCTCTCTTGTTTTCTCGTCAAATCGGCGCGTTATCAGTCGGAAACTATGCAAGACGCGTCGCGTTTTCCCCGTGTACCGTGGAAATCGGTCTGGCGTCAACAGCGGCTCTCGCCTCGCTTAATTGACCCGCAAGAATTCGACCGGCGGACTGGAATTTTCGATTACATAACGCGTCTCGTATTATTAACGCATCGTCGTCAGCATATACACACGTATATTACGAAGAATGACGGACATAACAGAGGCGCGCGAGCAAATAACGCGTGCGTCGAGCTCTACTCGCGCGGGTGAGATTCGCCGCGCCAAAGAGGCGATCGAAGATCGTTCGTCTCGATCGGGACGCTCTTATCTGCGGTGATCGATCGCGCGTACCACAGCAGCGGTCGCGTCAATAACGATCCGCGACCCGGTTTACTTCGCTAAATCGGCGCATCGGTGTTAACTCGATTTTGGTCAATGCGACTTATGGTTTTACGGCAGTGGACACGAGAAACGATCTGCCGATCGGCGAATAATTATCATCGAGGCGTGACGAAGTATTCAGTTCGCGACGGCGTGATTCGGTTGACCCGTCCGTTATTCTTTTTTTCTTGATGGTCTGTACGCGGATATGGTACAGGTTGCGTTGCTCCGCCACTTGAGTGCCCGAGATCGGTCGAGCGCGAAACGGCGATCGCCCGGTTGCGCCTGGCCGGAGAGCGCAGGAGCGCGCGCTTTACACCTATCATTTCTACTCTCGTTGCGCGCGCGGCCAGCAATCTGCGACGACGTAACGCGCGCGGGTTTTGCAACCGTCGGAAGCACCGACTCTCGCGCGCGCGTGCGGAGAAAGAATGCACGAAGAACGGCTGCAGGGAGTCCCGCTTCCGCGCTTTTTCCAGACGACTTCGCGACGAATCTAGATCGTTTTCGAACGGTGCGGAGTGATCGCGCGATGTGTACGAGATCGAGCGGTGAACGGCTCGGTATGATGATGGGGTAAAAGTGGAATAGACGTTCGAGTCTCTCTGTTTAACTTTGAACGCGATTATCTCGAAATACAGTAGAAATACATGAAAAACGTAGAGTAGCTTTTTTTTATAGTAACGAGATAGACAAATATTTTTTATTTAAACTTTTCTTCGATATCTGCAACTTATTTGGAGATAATCGATTTTGAACTTGCTCTACAACCGGGACGTCTATTCCTATTTTATCCTGTACGCAAGTGTGATTATTTCCTGGCTCTCGAAATTTTTTAGCGAACGTCGTGTCTCTCATTTAACATAGGCACACATTTTGGGTTCAATATTGGATCAAATTCTTCATTATACGCGTCCGCCGGTAGCAACTGCAATCGATCACTCGCCGAGACGACAACAGGATACAGACGCTTTATTATCCCGAATTAGGAGCGGTCCTTGCGCGGAACCGGCCGACCTCGAAACGACAATAACACAGTTTTATATCGCCATCGCACACCGGTGTAGAGCATTATTGCGCGCATACTTATAGCCGTGATAAGATTTCGAGGGGTATTTGGAGAACGATCGTCCGCGAGAAAGCGAACGCGCTTCCGTTTGGCTGGCGAACGTGGCTCGTTTTCAATTCGCACGAGATATGTAACTTCGGGATAGCTGACGCATCGTTTACGAGTATTTGCGTACGTGCGCTTTTTTGCAACTTACGTGTTTACACCAAATTATTTTATTTACGCTAAACGAACGAATCGGGAGGACGGCACGCTTCGTTCCGGCGCCGGTGATATTTTGCATCAACGCGAGGAGTGTAAAATGTATCTACACTGGTCGCGTATGGCGAAATATTATGAGGTGATGTGCACTTTATAAATACGTCGCGGTAACTCGATTTCGCGGCTGCCTTTCGTGCACGGAAACAAAATTTGTTGTAAATTTCGGGACAAGACCAATTTCTTGTCACGATAACTACAATTTTAGTAAAAATTAGAGTCAAACTCGTAGATGTTGCAAGCGTTTGTTGTAATTTTTAATAAAATCGTTGTTATCGTAGCAATAAATTGGCCTTGTCCCGCATTCAACCACAAACTTTGTAGATGTTACAATTAATTCTTTTCCGTGTGGACAAATCGAGTCCAGCCGCACCTGCGGAAGGGCAACCACGAAACCGAACCGCACCTCGTCCAGCCGGGTTATCGACGTCAGGCTGAGATCGAGGGCTCTGACACTGCAGGACTTCCACGCAGGGAGATCTCAACCTGACGTCGCGAACCGGTTATGCAGCTATTCGCGTCTCCAACGTCCAGCAAAAAAAATTGCAGAAGACCATCAGCACCCTTTCGGTGACGCGCGTCACGCGCCGAAATGAATTTTACCGCCGGCGGACGTCACCGGAAGATACGATAACCCCGCGGAATCGGTGTACGAGGCGATTTGGCGCCGAGTCGAATTTATTGGCGGTAATATACGGCGGGAGAATCTAAATTTCCAAGTCGTAAAACCGAAGCCGACCGCGAGGAATTCGCAGTAAGGCCGACCCGGCGCGCGTATGACGCCCGTCATCGAGGTAGTGTGCCGCATAATTAATTCGTGATTACACCAACAACGAGCGGTCTCGGTGGCCATTGCAAAGGTGAAGCCCGTTGTTAAGAGAGGAATTGACCTTCCCCCCCCACCTCTGTCGCCCAATTTAATTGCTCTTTGGTCGAGTTCCTGGCGATGAGAAATCGGTTACTTTCTCGTTTGATATATAAAATGAAGCCGTTGAAAGAAAGTTTTATATCGGCAATCCGTATCATCGATTTTTTGCATTTATACAGAGAAAATAGAATAGTAGCGATTAGCAGTCGGAATAGTAAATAGGTGAGAATTTCGACAATATCGTGTTGAATAATCTGCAGAATAGTAATCACTATTCGAGTGCTAATCATTTCTATACTGTAGAGATTATTCGATACGATATTGTCGAAGCTGTCACCTATTTACTCTTCTAGCCGGTAATATCGTCACTATTTAATATCCTTCGTGTGCTTTACAGAAGGATCGATCGAATTTTCGGAAATTCACGCTAAGTAGTGTCAATCAACCGATAAGGATCGTCGCGTTTAATATTTACACATATCTTACGACATCGCCCCGTCGTGCAAATACATGTATCTATTGGTACACGTGAAACTACTCGTATAAACCGCGTGAGAAGCCGATGCCGGAAATACGATTGCAGAGTGCACTCGACACACGTACGATCGTATCTGTAATACGTACAGCATTCACCCGAGCAACTTCGAAACGACTTTAACGGCCAATGTTGTCGTGGTACCGAGCAAGAAAGCAATATCCAGGGAGGCTTCACGTTAACGAGTGTACTTTCCCAGCTGATATCCACGGGACATCCCCGGCATACCATACGAGGCTAAACTTACTCGCCAGGAAAGAAACTCGAATCACTGTTATCTCGTTACCTATGAGCTTTTGGCTTATATTTGTATAGTACTTTCTTGGACAGATTACGTTTCAATCTACAATAAAGTTTCATGTCGATATAGGCCAAAAATGCATTGGTAATGAGATAATAGTGATTGAAATTTCTTTCCTGGCGAGTAAGCTTAGCCTCCATGCTTATGTATACCTAAGCAAGTGTAATTTCACTCGGAAAAAAACACGGACCTTTTCCCAACACTCACTCGCCTCTCCTTTGATAAATCCGACAAAGTATTCTTCGCGAATTGAGAACCGCCTTTGCGCGCGACGCTTATTCGTCTCGCGTTCCTTTCTTCACCCACCTTCCCTAATTCGCTTCCCTCCAATTTACCGCTCTCGCGCGAAAGCGAAACGCGCCGCGACAACAAACGCCTCGTCTACAGGCTCTCGCGATTACCCGTCTTTAACGGGACTCCCAAAATCTTCGAATATTTCGCGGAGCGTGCAAAAGTCGTAACGTCACCTATAAAGCGCCTCGTCGATTCAACGCTTTCCCCGGCTTTCTCGATCGCCCGCGCTTGCCTCCTGCGAATATATCAGCCGTGGTTCTCAGAGCGCGGCTCCCGTCGTCGCGTCGGAAGGTCCGTGGGCAGCCCGTCGCGAGCCTCGCCTTCGGGCGTCGTGCATATTTAATATCCTCGGCTGTAAAAAGCCATCGCGACGAAATTAGGCGCACTTTTTTCTCTCTCTCTCTCTCTCTCTCTCTCGCGACCAGGGCCTTGAACTTTGGAAGATTCCGATCTTCTTTATTAAGACGCGTACAAGGTGAAGTAACGCGCCTACGGAATGCAACCATGCAATCGAATTTTCGTGCGATATAGAGCATCACCTTGTTCGTCGACTAAATTTAATTGTCCCGGTGCAGCTGCACGCTCCTCTCGCACTCGGGATCAGATCGGATCATATAGGTGACGGGTTAATATACCACAGTGATTGATCCGATCGCATCGGTATCCGCCGACGTACTGATCGGTCGGACCGCCGACTGCAGCAGTTTCTCTCGATCGAGAATCGAGTCCACTTCGCGGTCGAATTGCTCTTCGGGAAGGAAGATGATCCGGTTGCGCGATCGCGCGGAAATTCTTGCGGCTCGTCGCATTTTTGCGGGATCGGAAGAAAATATCTCCGACGAGGTAAAGATTCAATTTTCTTTGATATCCTCGGATACACGAAGCGCACCTGATTATCCCCACGGTTACTCGTCTCTCGTTCCAGTAAATACCCATTACTCTTTCATAGACGCACAACTCGATCGCATCGCGTTCGATCGGTTAGGACTACTCGTCTTCCCAGCCGCGCGCAAACGCGTTACGGACCGTCGCACCGCGGCGTCGAATTTCACTCGACCGCCACCGCGAACGCGGATTACGTAAACGCGGTGGCGACGACATTCGCGAAACGTAATTCACCGTCGATCGCGATCGTCGATCTCTGGGCGAAGTCTCGCACCCGCGATCGGCAGTCGACGACCGTCCTCCTCTCCTCGATGACGACGGAGCCGCGCGCTGCTTCCCGCTCGTCGTCGTGATCGTTTGACGTTGCTCTTCGTCCTTTTTTGGGGAATATGGGTTGTTGCACGTGCCGCGGTAAATACGTCCTTCGAGTAATTCCCTTTACCTTCGCGATGCAGTCGCGACTCGACGCACGGGGTGTGTGAATTTATCCGCGAATGGCGAACGAAGTGGTCTTCCGGGTCGGTTGAGTGACGTCCGAGAGTTCAACGCGAGAAGCATTTCAGGAAGATTCGGGGACTGTTCGTCTCGCGAGAGGGCATCGGCTCGGGTCGCGATTATCTCACTTCCTGTGAACTTTTTATTACACAAGTTTATCTCGGAAAATGTGCCCCGAAATCTCTGGGTTAGAAGCTAGAGAGAGCAGCGATTTAATTGGAGACTTCGATTGAAGCGTAGGACCACGTAATCCAAGGTCGAATACCTTCCTTGCGATGAAAAAAAGAAGAGAAAGAAAATTAGAAACGAGAAGACGAAGGAATGCAGGAGTCGATCGAACATTAATCGTCGTTATCGATGTCGCCTTCCCTATGGGCGATATCGTCGGTATCATCCAAATGCGACTACCTCGGGCGCCTCCAATTTCCTCGCGACGCCATTCACTCCAATTCGATCGAAACGATGGACTCGATTTTTCTTTTCATGGAATCGACGCTCCAGTTCCTTCCTCATCTTTGATCAGTTACATCGAACGATTCAATGCCTGCGCACAGATACGCAAAATATTCCCGCCTATATTTATATCCCGTCGTTACGTGCCGATCTACTTGGATTGATCCATTGCGACAGCGTCGGAGACCTGAGCAGGCGCCGTTTCTGACGTCGCTTCTTGCCGCGTCTGGCTTTGTATAACGATCCCTCGACTTACGAAACTCGGTTCGACGACTTTCCCGAATTTCCCCGTACAAGTTGTATTCTTTCCCTCGCGCGCAATTGCTGCGTAAATGATTTACCGATTTTTTCCCCATCCGATTTCGGTAACTCGTCGGAGCTGCTCAGGTGTGGAGGGAAACAAAATTGGGGGGAGGTGGCGATGCGGAGTATTTTTTTCATTGAATATTTCGTCGGATCGGTAATATTAATTCGCACGTCGAAAATCGACAACGACGCGTAATCTCTTTCCTCGTCGTAATACGTCCACCGTTGATTCACTCGGTTCTGCTTCGCTCGTCTTCACCTTTTTAGCCGTCTTCTTCTTCTCGCTGGACTTACGTAAACGTCTCGAGATTTTCGATTCAACGCACGCGGCCGTCCGCCGGCCGCGCGCATTCGCCGCTCGTTCAGCGGTGAGCGATTCGACGCACCCGGCTATTGCTTAACGAACGTAGCGATTTCGCAGCGGCGATATCAATTGAGCGGAAGTCATTGACGCGATAATAGGTGACCGGTCTTGGCAAACTCTGCTCGTTAGTTGTTCAAGTGTCTTTCAACGGGCGCATTACGAAAAAAAAAAAGAAAAATAAATATTCCTCATCACAGTAATTAAAGACGACGCGTAACTAGCCGATGATGCGGTGCACCGACCCTCCGCGGGGTGCAGTGTAAAAAAAATTGGAGGAATGCCTCGTGACCTCGGAATACAGCGGTGCAAGACACTCGTCGGCGATCGCGTAATTACGTCGGCCGCTAAATACTTCCGCCGCGAGGAAAAACGCGATTAACGCGCTGATATAACCGTGAAATAAATGCGAGGAACGGAAAAGTCCGGCACCGAAGATCCTCCGCGCCACTCCGGAAATGCATGTATATAATATATACACGTATATGTATAGAAAGTGCATCGGGCGGACAACTCTCGCCGTTATCGAAACCATGACAGAGAGTCGAGCAGTTATGGAGATTGGTAGATTAGACCAGTAGGATATTCTCCTTTCCGCGTGCGTGCCGAAGAATACTTCCTTCCGGGTGCATTCGCGGGAAAAATTGCCTCGCGATGCGTGCGGTGCTATAGCGCGCTCGCCTATATGCACTCGAGAATTGCTGAAAAATTGCCCCAGGAGAAAGGGGCGAGGTGGGAGAAACAGTTCGTTTACAAAATTCTGGTACTATTTTTTTTATTAAGTATCTTGCGATCAAAAGGGTTCCATATGCGAATGGGAAAATTCCTTTCTCAGAATACAGAGAAAGCCTCATGAGAAGTTATGGGAAGAATCCAAAATGAGATAACAATCGAGGGGCGTGGGTGTCGCGCGCTGCTCCTTCGCATAGACTGAGGAAGCAACCTGCCGCGTCTCCGCGGAGACTCCAATTAAAAGGAAATTAACGTCTCGCGATGTGGTATTAAAAGAAAGTAGTCGGAAGTGGGCGTGTATTCGTACTCCCCCGCGCGAGAAGCGTACGAAATAGTAGGTACCGAGCGCGATGCGTCTTTCTCGTGTACTGAAAGAAAAACGTAGTACATTTGACTAAATCGGTAGTTACGGGTGGGGGGAATGCAGATCAAGTTATTTGAACTATACAGAGAAAAAGAATTAGTTGGATCTACTGAAAATTACTTGTAGGGTAGCAAGTAATTATTTATTTATATCAATGAAATATTCTAATACATTAATTTGCTATCTCTTCCTCAGAATCATTTGGAATACATAGTATGTGATTGCGAGGAAGAAATATCAAATTAATATGGAAAAAGATCAAATTGACGTAAATAAATAATTACTTGCGACCCCGTAAGTAGCTTTTAGTAGATTCAATTAATTCTTTTTCTGTGTGTAATAAATAATTGACTCCGAATGGACTAGGTACAGCCTGTTTCCTCCAAATAGCCGTTAAACGTTATAGCCAAATCTTGAGCCAAATTTATTAATCGGAGCAACTAATTTTGCATTCTCTCACACGTAAACGCAGATTTAATATACCATTTTTTCTCTCAGTGTATACATATGTAGATAGTAAAGCCGAAAAAATAGACAGCGCGGACCTTCGCGGAGGACCTTAACCTTTCCGAGCCGAAGGAACGGAGGCGATCCCGCCGTCTCATGCTGGAAATTTATCGACTAGTTCCTCTTTTCTTTCGGAGACCCCGCCGGCCTTACCTCGTCCCCTGATTTCTCTCCCGGCCCTCGCCACATCACACGCGCTCCTCCGGTCCTTCTTGCCCGAGAGAGATCCCCGCCACGCGCGCTCCGAGTGGAATTTTCGGGGAGTTGTAGATAGGCGTGGATCATTTTATATCCGAATCCGTATCTTTATACCATAGCGTTATGCTCGGTCCATCTCGCAGTTTGCGAAATGATACGCAGCCTTGGCATTGTCCGAGCATATGCGTCCAACCGGTTCGGCGAAGCGAAAGCGTATATTCGGCGTAGATAGGTACTATAATAAATCCGTGATCGATTTCGGCGATTGGCCCACTTTGAGTTTCGCGTATAGATCGCGCGATGTTATGTGAAGGTATTTACGTACGCGATGCTTTCTTTGTAACTGCACAGTAAAGAATTCTGCGGTGTGGACCTATATACAGCTGTTAAATAACAATGGCATAAGACTGAATGACGCCAGATGTGGTATATATGTATACATACACCGGTGAAATGGTGTTAAAAATGAACACCACTTTTTTACTGTGCACAGAAAAAAAGAATTAGTTGGATCTATTAATAATTACTTGCAGCGTCGCAAGTAATTATTTATTTATATCAATTTGATCTTTCTTCATATTAATCGAATATTTCTTCCTTGCAATTACATACTATTTCATATGATTTTAAGGACGAGATATCAGATTGATGTATTAAAAGATTTAATTGATATAAATAAATAATTAATATACTTGCGACCGCGTAAGTATTTTTCATCAGTAGATCCAACTAATTCTTGTTCTCTGTGTGTGAATAATTGTGCAAAAGGAATTATTCTTGCGTATTGCTTCTCTCCACCGAATATTTTCAAGGATTTACTTTCGATTCTTCAGTCAATCCACGTAGGCGCCGATGCATCCGAGTACAATAACGAATTCCCCTCGACATTCATGCACAATACCTTTGTCGCGTTGCACCGCAGAGTCGAAAGTAAAAAATCGCGTCTCCCTGCCGCACAATATCATCCGTACTTTGTTTGCCGTACGGCGCAAGACGAACGTAATGCAGCGGCGACGTTGTTTTGCCACGCAGCGAAAACATTCTGTTTCGTCGTTCTCGCCGCAACCTTATTTTTCCGAGTCCCTTTCGCAACGAATTGCCGTTCGCCGTGTACGGAGAATTTTCGTTCGTATCATGCTCGGTTCTCTGTGTCTCTCTTCGTAGTCTTCTACGTCCACATTCAATTTGTTTGTAAACTTTTTCGATTCACTGTGCGCTGCCTTCGTTCACTGTTCATGCATGTTAGATTTTGTCGAGTGACCTAATAACTCGACATTGCTTTATAGTCAAATTGCGAGGAAACCAATGTTTTTTAATAGTCTAGCATCCCCCCACCTTTCTCTGTTTCTCTATCTCTATATTTATATCTAAAAATTTCAAGAATTCGGTCTTCCAAGAAAAAATATTCATATTTTTAAATTCAATTTGCGATCTGTACCTATACATTTTTTAATAGCACGCGAAAAAAAAAATATTCGAAAAAATAATTATTCGCAGTTATGAGCGCGTTCTCTACGATATTGTGACGTCATCGAAACGCAAGAGAGACGCACTTATACTAAGCCACGAATTTGGGTTAATAATTTTGCCAACATTTTTCAAATCTACGATAAAAAAAATTGTGGAAAAACCAAATTACCGTGTCGAAAAAAGCGTGCCCTGCGTTAATTACAAATCGCAACCATTACCGCGAATCTCCTCCTCCGCGGCTTTAACGTTGGCATTCAGCGCGTAAGAGGCAGGTGTCAAAATGAATGAGTGTTTAGCTGATCGCACGGTAGCGCGCGACTTGCAAAAGCTTCCCGCACGCAATCGTGCCTGCAAATGTTCATTATGTTCGTTAATGGAGTATGTACTTATGCACATACAATTAATCGTTACTTACATCGTATTTACACGCGTGAGAAATTGTACGTACGATATAAATATTCATCTCGACCAAAATCCAATTCGACAATTGTTCCTCGCGAAAACACGTCGCTGTGCGAACTTTCGGGATAAATTTGCATTCGACCCGGTTAAAGTAATATTGCCAAATGCAACACGACTGGCAATATCTTTTATTTATTTTTTTTCATTGTTTGAGAAAAATTCGCGCGCCTCTAGGAAGTTGACCAAATTTTGACGACAAGTTCAAGGTCGATCCAAGTCCTCGTGAAAAAAAATTATCATACTATACAACATAGACCATCGTTTGTCCCTTTCTATCTATCCATTTCATTCGCACGGCGTCGCGCGGTAGCATTCTTCCGCGCCGATGCACTTGGCTCGGATGAATGCATTCGCGGGGTGCGGATGAAGAGTATGCGCACGGTGTCCGACGAGTCGTCGCGCACCTGCAGGAATGCTTCGGTCATCGTCGTCCAACGGAGTCACGACGCGGCGACTCGGACTTCTTCCTCTTCCTTTGCTTCTCTCCTTCGCCAATTCAACGACTCCGGACTCGCGCTGACGCTTCGCATCCCCTTCCTTCTTTCAGGGGCAGCCGTGGCAGTCGGCGCACTCTTGATAATAGTTGCGGCCATCCTGGCGGCGCTCTTCCCGAAAATCATCAACGTCGTCATCAACAAGGAGGTGGCGCTGAAGGAGGGCGGACGCACCTTCGGCTGGTGGAAGGAGCCGCCGGTCTCGCCGCAGATGCACGTCTACGTCTACAACGTGACGAACGCCGACGAGTTCCTGAACAATGGCGAGAAGCCCGCCCTCCAGGAGCTCGGGCCTTACGTCTACGTCGAGCACTGGGAGAAGGTCGAGGTGAAGTTCAACGGAAACGACACCGTCACTTACAGGCAGAAGAAGGAGTTCATCTTCTCGCCGGTGAGTCGTCGCAGTTGGTAACGATACGAAATTTTTCGATGTGAGATTTTTCGATACGAGATTTATTGAGAAAGGACTGGACGACAACGCTTCGAAAACTATGACGTACGATGGTACCTCTCCATTTCCGAATGCATGAAGAATACTCGTGCCGAGTCCAAGAACCGCGTACCTCCACGTACCCGCGGTAACGTTCTCGCGTATCTATGTCACGACGCGCACGACTCTTTCGCAAATTACAGTCGATTCTGACGTCGGGGCAATTTGCGTGTCGCCCGTCGTCTCGCTCGACTCGAATCGCGCGCGTTGCAACGCTCCGTCGACTCACAGAGGAGCCCGACGCACCAGCCATGATATAAACAGGAATTTTATACTCGTCATGGCGCAACAAAAAATCGTATTCATCACCTTTTTCCGCGATTTCTACTCGGGTGGAATCGCCGATCGTATCTACATTTTTCACGTACGATCTCTACTCGTGCGTTCCGCGCTCGTCGCGCCCGCGACTAATAATTATGCCGACAACCGATGTGCCTTGAGGATGAAAAAAATTGTAATATCGCACACGTAACATATCTCTTACGCGATGGATCGAATCGGGACACTCTAACGGCACCTCGGCAATCGCTGACAGACATTTCGCGCGCGACCTCTCCTCCTCTTCTCGTTCGACATGGCCGTAGGTGCGCGTTATGCGAATATCCGATTCATTATTCATGACCCGAAAGAAAGTGCCCGCACGAATCGGAGAGGTGACAAATCGAAACGCGCGCGTGGACCCACTCATTCGCCGTGGAATGACTCAGCTCGATGTTTGCCGTTGGCGTTTGTCTAGAAGATTCTTCATCTGTAGGATCAGCTCCTTTCCAATTTCCTCCTTCCTTCTATCCGCACATTTCTGCCAAAGAAATCAGCCGGAACAGATCCTCCGTCTTATCGCGCGCCGAAGACCGATCAAACTTCCCGTGGCGAATTTACATACCGAATTCGTGCGGCGAACGGAGAAAGTGTTCGAGGTCGAGTGGAGGGTCCATCCACTTAGCGACCGACGACGACAACGACTGGTCGGAGGATTCGCGCACGCGTGTACGTGCGAATATGCCTGTATGTTGTTCAACCCGCGCAACGAGTTCGACGACATTCTCGTTTCTCCAAGAAAAAATCGAGAATCCACGTCCCTTTTCGTCCGATGAGTTTTTCGACGATGCACTTGGTGCGTTCTTTTCGTCGCGTTGTTTTCCTGGAAAGAAATATTCGTGAAGCCTTTCCCACGGTGTCTCTTCGCTGTATCTTTGCAGTAACTAATTTACTTTCTACTCGCCTCTCCTAAACGCTTTTCTCGATACCACAGGGAAACAGAACGATCGTAGAATCGTCTCTAAAACATTCGTTATTATTCCCATCATGTTTGCAATGACTCGTCCTGATCACATCGCGTTATCCATCTAAACAACAGCTGTCGCGTTGTCTTTCCCCAGTCGCTCTCGAAGGGGTCCGAGGATGACCTGGTGGTAGTGCCGAACGTGCCGATGCTCTCGGCGACGAGTCAATCGAGGCACGCGGCGCGCTTCCTGAGGCTGGCGATGGCCTCGATAATGGACATCCTGAAGATCAAACCGTTCGTCGAGGTCTCCGTGGGTCAGCTGCTCTGGGGTTACGAGGATCCGCTGCTGAAGCTGGCCAGAGACGTGGTACCGAAGGAGCAGAAGCTCCCCTACGACGAGTTCGGTCTGATGTACGGTAAGAACGGCACCGCGCCCGATCATTACACCGTCTACACCGGCGAGGGCGACATCACGAAGTACGGGATGCTGGAGAAGTGGAACGGAAAGAAGGGCCTGGGTCACTGGACGACGGCGCACTGCGACAGCGTGACCGGCAGCGATGGCAGCATCTTTCCACCTCACATCTCCAAGCACACCGTCCTCAGGGTCTTCGACAAGGATCTCTGCAGAGCGCTGCCGCTGGTCTTCAAGGTGAGTTCGTGGCGGAGAAAGAGAGCCTCGCTTCGAGGAAATAACAAAGACGAGGTATCCGATCGATGCGAAGAGAACGGGCCGACGTTCTGGAAAAAAAACTGATAAAAAGACGGATCGCAGCGTCAAATATTTGCGTCTAGCGGTGCGAGCTCGCTCCGGGTACGGAGAATATTGTTGTTGAAAGGGAAAAGAGAACGGCAAGGCCGTGAACGCGTGCGGCTGTTTATTGCACTTAGCGCGACAGTGTTAGAGTAGTAGGTATATATATACCGCGGAAGAGTCGATGACGGTTAGGAGCTTCTGGGTACTTAAAATTGTACATTTTCGATCGCGTCTCCTGGCGATATAACACCTATTTACCTCCCCTTGCAGCAAGAAGTGATGACGGCAGGCGGCGTTCCCGGGTTCAGATTCGTACCCCCGGCCGACGTGTTCGCCTCCCCCGAGCGGGTGCACTCGCAGCAGTGCTTCTGTCCAGCGGGACCGCCGTGCGCCCCCGAAGGCACCTTCAACGCCTCTCTATGCCAGTACGACTCGCCCATTCTTCTCAGCTTCCCGCACTTCTACCTGGGTGAGTCTTCCTTCCCCGTTAGCCGTGGGAAGTTCGTGCTCTCCGCGTTGCGAGAGTTCGAGCGGTATATCTGTACCGTGCATCCGTGTATACGTGTTCCCCTGTGCTTCGAAAGGTTATCGGTCGTGGAGCGAGCGCGTCGATGCGATAGGAGCTCGAGCAATAACCTGACGATAAAGTATAGACGGAAGATAAACGAACGCGCGATTTCGGCACCCTTTATCGCCTCAGATTAGGCAACGCCGAAGAGGAAAACTCCTCCGAGGGAAGCGTATGAAAGGAAGAATGCAAGGAGAAACGGCAGCCCGCCTTTCCCTCGCGCTCGGCGCGAGCGAGCGCGTTGTGTCGCAACGTCTACTCGCTTTTCGGAAACGGTCGGCGCCTAATCGCCGTACGATCTAACGAAAAACAGCGGTTGACCAACGTCAATGAACGCGGAATCGCTCGCCACGCGCGCTACGCCTGTGAAAAGGAAAAGCGCGCACCGCCGCCGATGGCGAAAATATTGTGGACGTTGAAAATAACTTTTTAAATAACTCTGCTTTTCTCGGGGTGGAAAAAGGAGATCGCGCGCTGTAAAAAATAGCCGCGAGGCGGAGGTTCCGTTTCTCGAGAAGAGAAAACGAGCGCGATTCGTTGCCGCCGCTGTTGGTTGCTCCGCTGAACCGTGGGAATATTCCGCGCTCGTTATAAGATCGGCACGAACGGCGTTCGAGTCGTTCGAACGGATTCTCCTCATCGGTTACCTTCAATTTTTCCTTTTAATTGCATCGCACGCGCTCGGGAGGGAACGGAAGATGCATATGTATAGATACGTCGTCGCGAGAGGATCCCGCGAACCGAAATTAATTTCATATCGAAGACGCGGTGGTAACACTCGCGATTTCGCAAACGTCGAGCGTTTCCGGTCTCACAAAAGCAGCGCGCGACCTGCAAGGCGGATGTCTTTGAACGGTTCCCTCGCGGAGGGAATGCCCCTCCGACCCAATTTTTCAATTCAACAATTCAGCTCTCGTGGGACAGGGAAACGGGATTCTCCCAAGAACATTATTATTGTGACGGCACACGTCGTCGCGCTTATATCGTGTGAGAACTTTTTATGTAAAGGATTTTCAGGCAACTCCGCACTTTTACTTTCCTCTGGTGAAATCGCGCTCGCGGTACGCACGCGCGTCGAACGTACGTACGACGTCGTACGCGCGCGCGATTGTAGTGAGAGAATTCACATACTCGTACAGTCGAACCGAAAGGGGAAGAGGGGGATGCGCGCGGAAGAGAGCCGCCCGTTTGTACTCTACTCGTACCGAGTCGTACTTTATCCGCCTACCGAACAAAGCGGGGTGCGCGCCTAAGAACTGGGATTGCGCAAGATGAATTTCCATTTCTTTACGTCCCAACGCCATCGACTCTATTTCGTCGAACCGCCTCTAGTCGCGCACGTGTTGCTCTGACGATCGTCAAGAACTGGGCGAAGATTGTACAATTTCACGTCGAAGCGTATTCGCTTCGCGTTACACGCGGTGCCTTGGTTCATTGAACGTCAAGGGCTTCGCGAAGACAAATCACGATATCTCCGCGGGCGGGAGTACATTCGTACAGCGACTCGTACGAGGCGCATGACGAAATGTCGCATGCATAAAAAGAACGCCTCGCCCACATGTCGTACTATGTATACGAAATGTCACACGTAAGATCGATCTCGTTGAGATTCTTATTTCCATTCGACGCCCTCGTGGTCGGCGCGATATAGCGCAACGTCGCAAGGTGAGACGGAGTGGCATTTCTGGTAGAAAAACCCAGCGAGGCAAATTAGTAAATCGACGATAACCGTTCGCTTCGGCGCCTTGACCTACGAACGCTTCTTGAATCTTATTTATCGTTTCCACGAGGAGAGATTAAACAATGCCTCTTCCCCTGTGTTTCAGCGGATCCCGCGTTACGCGACGCGGTGACGGGAATAACGCCGCCGGACCCCGAGAAGCATCAGCTCTTCATCGACGTGCAGCCGACAATGGGAACGGCGCTGAGGGCGCGAGCACGCATTCAAATCAATCTCGCCGTCAGTCAAGTGCGAGACATCAAGCAAGTCGCTTCTTTCCCCGACATCGTCTTTCCCATCATATGGTTTGAGGATGTAAGTTTTTTCTCCTTTTATAGAAGTTAATCGCGGATCGCGAAAATCTACTGCGTATAAAAGAGTACGTGAGAGAATGTATGATTTTGAGGAATTAAGATGCCCAATTGGAGAAATCGTCGCTCTCATTGTCAAACAACGTCGTTGAAGTGACAGATATTGCATATGAGTCGAACAGCCGTCGAGGCGGAAACGGCGAAAGGGTCACCTCGATTAGCCGGCAATTAATTTAGCCCACCGCATCGCTGTGACCTCTGGCATACAATATTTCAAACACTTACTTGCACGGCTCGCTGTCGTCACGCGACATACATTTGCCGCCTTATCGGGATTACGATGTCCCCGTTTGGTCGCGGTGAATTGTTACTAATTATTTTCATTCCGTCACTAAATCGCTTCCCGCTGCTTTATCTAACGCCACCTGTCTGCGTTAGTCATCGATTGTCCACGGTTGCACCAGTAGCGCGGATCGCTGCGGGGATGTTGCGCTGTGGTGTAAAGTTACTTAACGATGATAAGATCGCTGATGTTCGACGCTAGAATTATCGGCGAAATGCATCGCGAGACTTCTGTGCGGCATTCGTTGAATCGCTGGTTTCCCACAGCGATACGAGGGGTGATGGGAGGGGAGGAATAGGAGGCGTTGGGTTGATCCGACGGCTCTATCCGACATCTAACAACGCGTACTAACTCTCACGCATTGCACGGAAACGTTCAGCAGTCGCAATAGCTGTTTAGCTATAGACGCGGTTCCACGTTGAATCTCGATACGTTCGATTTCGTAAAACGCCTCCTCGCATTTTTAAATGTCATGTACACCGCGGCAAAAAACTCCGAACATTTTTTAATGCTCGTTGAAATGAATAAAAAAATTTTATCGTCAGGTCATTAATATCAGCGTGACACACCGATAGCAGACTTTTACCATCGACATCGATGGTCAATGGAGCTCGCGTTCTAATTACAAATTGCTCTCATTATATTTGCTCAGGGCATCGACGAGCTACCGCAAGAAGTGACTTCTCTCCTCAAAATGGCAGTGGACGTACCACCGATCGCACGAGCGGCGGTTTCCGGCGCTCTCGCGGCGATAGGAGCGATCGTCTTGGTGGGAGCGCTGATGTGCCTAGCCCGAGCGACGCGACGCCAGGAGAAGCTGCACCTCAGCAATCCGCTGCCGGTGACCGCCACGACGAACGGAAAGAGCAGCATGGGACCCGGCTTCCCGAATTCCACGGGGACTACCAAGTAACCGCGATAAACGATCCCTCGGGATGGCGGAACGGGCCTCTCCCGGCTCCGGACCATCTAATCGATCTTAATTCAATGTTGTATCTCGTGCGTCGCGACTTCCGCGTTATCCATGCGCGATCGAACGGTCGTGGATCTCTCTTTGTACTCGGCGTGTCGTAGTTACGCGTCGCGGTTCGGCACGCTTCAGCCGCGGGCGCTTCGCACGCGCGAATATATTTATTAGCCGACGATCGCGGGAGAATTTCGCGGGAAAGTCTGTGCGATTGGAGGCACCGTAAATGAATAGAGGAGAGGTGAGGAGAGAAAGAGAAAGAGAGGATCGTACGCGCCGTTTCGCATCGGCTGGAAGGGAAGCGAGGCGGCACCGGAAGAGTGAAGAGGAAAGGTCGAACTGTCCTGACTTAATACGTGCTTAGCTCGAATCAACGAAGACAAAGCTAAAGACCAATGCAGGGCCACGTATGTATATATATGTATACTATAGGCGCTACAACGAAATTCCAAAAGTTTCGCGTGTCCAGTTCTCATTGGTCGTACGGTATCGAAGCTGCTAAATTTTTTAATTCTTTGTACATTACCATTCATGCACAGCGAGTGTTTCGTTATACTCAAAGTCAAACGGAGCACGCTCGACCTGTTTTATTCTTTGTTTTTATAATTATGGACCTTATAAGGCATTCGCGACTATGAAGATTGCAAGGACGAAGGCAGCTGGTCGAGGTCTCTCTAACAGAGATAGAGGGAGATTCGAAGAGAGTTGAAATGAACTGAAACGACGCCGAGCGTCTCTATTTCGTTTCGCTTGCTGTCGTTAAAATCTTTATCTTAAATCCAGATCCTTCCTCCGGGGAAACGACGCATCTCGCAAAGGACACGCACTGCACGTTAGAATGCTCCATACACAGAGAAATCGCGCGTGCCTTGACCTCTTCGTACTGCGATAAACGCGCGCAACGAACGAGTGGAATACGCCTTCATTACAAAATTACTCGTAGGGACTCGCCATTCCATTGCAGCGCGCCATTGGCTGGCGCTTTTTCGACTATCTGTAGTCGCGATACGGAGAGATACCACTGACACATCTGCGTGATATCAACGAGGTACCGTGATTATAATTTCTTTCTCGTTGGTACGCTCGAAGGGGATGAAATCGACGAGCGCGTACAGCCTTTCTCGAAACGACGCGCAACGTCAATTCAGTTCGCCAAAAGTGGGACGCGTTGTTAATTCGCAATTTCGAACTGGGTTAGACGAAATCGCAGCTCGTGAATAATTCAATCGATCGGTAAATCGCCTTCGGAGATTTTAATCAAGTCGATGTTCTCCGCGTACGCAACGCGTCGACCGAGCGAGCGTTCGTGCGCGTCATTCAAGTCGCGTTGCTCGTCGTTCCGAGGCACCAATGCGGCAGGTATTGTGATTTTGACAATAGAAACGAAAGGTCACCCGCCGCGTACGATTGGCCTCGGAAACGGAAATTATATCACCGTATCATTGTGCGCCCGTAATATGGAGATGAGATCTCCGAGTCTACAGATTCGATTGCGTTTATCTCTTCGGTTTGGTCGAGTAACAACGTCGACGCGATGTGAAACGCAATCACGATCAAAAATATCTCGTTGCTCTGTTAAAAGAAACAATGAGAACGTTATGCATGCGATTGTTTGAATTTTGACGCGACGTTTGACACTTTTCAATATTTGGGACGCTCTCGCGAGACGTCTCTTGTTGTTTTTCTTGTACAGTTTGGTAACTCGAGCAACTAGACTAAAATACAACTCTAACGTATATTATTTAAGCTAGATTCTGGGGGGGGGGGGGCATAGCACAATAATATACGTATTTACTTTCACTTCCTACTCACTTACTACGCGTTCGCGGCAACGGGATTCGGGATAGAAAATTGACTCGCATGATACTCGTTCTTAAATTTCCAGTGGTTTGATTACGCAATCCTGACGATAGTCATTTCTAGTGTCGCCGTATTCCTCTGGGAATTCGAGCGCTCGTCGACTTTCAGGTATTTTAATAGAGCAATCGCGCCGAAGTAGCACTCGCAATTCTTTCAGCGACACGATCGAAGATCAATATTTCGACGTATCGCTCAATTCATAATCTACGCGACTACCATTTCCGATCACGCATGTTTTCCGCATCGAAATACTCGTTCGCGCGCGCTGCAATTCTTATTAAATCCGTCCAAGTGAAAACTTAGGCCAAGTTCTAAATTACACGCTTTCGCGTAAATCGACAGTCTGGTGCTTCGATGAACTCGGAAAGAGCGAAGCGCATAAACGACGTAACCGATGGAGGCAAGGGGGATACGTAATTATAATTGTCGTACTATACGCGAGATAACACGGTGCATATGGTGCACACACGCTGCTATTCCCGCGCGTTATACGGACGACGGAGGACGTATAGAGGGAGAAACAGTCATTGAGTATTTAGGACTCGGCCTACGCTGTACTCTCGAAACTACTGTAATTATTATATTATAAATGTATCTACTATACGTCATCCCTTTGTATATGTTTTACGATAAACGTTATTATATTTAGACTATTAGAGAGAGAGAGAGAGAAAGAGAGAGAGAGAGAGAGAGAAAGAAATCATTAGGACCTTAGGTAAATTTACTTTTGTACAATAAAAATCAAAAGATGCCAAATAGTTGTACGTACATGGACGTCCATATAGATATAAACAGACATTAATATACTAACTGTGTACATGTATTAAAAAACTTATATACTCGCGCAAGGATCGGCGATGAATTATATGAGAAATATAAGAGGATGTTTACACAGAAAATGAGGAAACGAAATAACGAGCAAACTTAACGGGATTTATTTTCAGCTGATATACATTCGTACACAAATAAAGCGTGTAGGTATGAACATTCGCTTTATACTTATACATATATGGCATTTATGTTATGTCATCCATACGTCGTCTCATCCGTGTTCCGCGTAATACAATACGTCGTACGATTGTCGTAATATAACGCGGTACAGCGAGAGAGAAACGGAGGAATAGAGTAAAAATAAGCGTAAGACGTACAAACATAGAAAAGAGTCCGAGAGACGCATACAAATTAGTTGTTCGACGCGAGACGATAATCGAGTCTCCATCAATTTGTATAAATCAACGAGAAATCAGCTCGTGACGCTATTAATCGTCGAATCGGAGGAAGTGGAGACAACAGTGGGTTATCGGCGCTTCTCGGAACATCCGTCATCCGACCAGACAACGGTCATTCGAGACCATCATCGACGACGTCAACTACCTACTACGCGACTCGCGTTAATAAAAATGTCTGATGTTCGAAGAATTTAATTACGTAAAATGTATGTACGAGCGATGGTATGAGCGATATAAGAGTTAGCCGACATAATGTGTACTATAATAGACGTAATACGATATTCCTCGATTTTTCTTCAGCCATTCGCAGCATCGCTCGTAAATTCATCTTTGTAATTGTATATAGATAAAGATAGTCGTAGAGTCTCACAGCAATCCTACTGGATCGGCATTTTTATTTCCGAGCTTTCCCGAATACATGTATCATTCATTTATCTTACTTTACATTCAATAACTATACAACTTATTCGATTCCAGACATTCTTGAATCTTCTTCGCTTAATATTATTGCTTCATCTCATTTAACGCTTCTACCAATAATAACTAATCCAAATAACAACATCAGAGTCTAAACTAAACGCGTTATCGTAGATTGTACTAAATGAGAATGTTCAAGGTCACTCTAGTGTACCGCGCCGCATGCAAGACTCGTATTAAATATCACGAGTGAAAGCATTGAAGAGCGGAAGTAGAGCTGCTGCTTGGTATCGAAAACTGCGCAGAATACGAATTGCGAGCTAATCACGTCACGCTACTAAGAACTACTCAACGAGGATGATAATGATAAGAATTCGAAAAAAAAACAGTCTTAAATCGGGCCGTAACTTCGAGCCCTTCTTCGCATTTGCATATTTTGAGAGGGGAGCTACGAGAAGAACCGTGTTTATCCTTTACCGCACTTCCGCCGTTAGTACGTATAAACCACCGATTTCGATCATACGTTCCGCATCGTCGCTCCCGAACGATGTAGCCGGATAGCTTTTTTTTTTTAAATATTTCTCATTGTTCTCCCTTCCGTTTCAGTGAAGGAATTTTACTTTCTACGCGTAAACCCTATAAGAGCCTCGGTGTAAAAAGCAAATTTGAACGTGCGATTTTCCAAGAAATGTAGAGACATACAGTCTAAAATAATTCCCTCTTGAGTAACCACAAAATACTTCCCGAAGAGATCGAGAGAAGCACGAGACTCCCCCACTGGAAAGCCAATTCGACGAAGCTGGCAGTGAAGTACGCCTCTCTGAGGATGTTCAAGATCGGTTCGGGCAACTCATCGACGCCCATTTCGGCCCAAAACAGAGGTAGGATCTGACCGTCCGCCACGCGACCCAGAAAAGGCATTCCCACGGCCTTACGCACTTCCGTGTTCAATTGGCCCCTCGTCCAACCGCCAATCGGTAATCCCAGACGCTGCAATTAGGTAATTCAAAAATGATAATTTTCCTATTCCATTCGAGGAGGAAAGCAGATAACACAAGGCCTGACTCGGTGAACTTGGCGCGGCTTCGATAAGCGTGATGAGATTTAACAACCTCCGAACGGCGCCTTCGCAATCGCCGCGTTACTTGACCCGCGGCTTATTGAGGTCCGACATCGCGCGATTCATTCATGAACGTCTTTTTAGTTTTATTTTATAGTCTCGTCACAGTTATGGCTCGCCAAGATTACTTATTCGTCGCGTAGAAAAAGTACGCCGTGGCCTTTGCTATCCGTGTATACGTAGAGGTTTACTTTTTCCTCAGAGATAGGTTCGTCGACACCACGATTACGACGATCGCTCTCTCACGATTGATCTTGATCGACAACTATTCTTTAGAACTTCGCAGGTGGTAGATAATATATCTCTTCCACTGGTACGATCTAACGCGTTGGAAATGAATAGTCGAATTTGAAGAATAATTCCTGCGACTTACCGGGTGGATATCTATATAGCTCTCGTGCAACGCCTTCTGCGGCTTCAGACCGTCGATCTGATTGGCCACGATCTGATCAGCCAAGTAGAAGTGCGGAAAAGAAGCCAAAGTGGGCAAGCCAAAATGACAGCTGGAGGCGTTGAAGATACCCGCCGGTGGACAGGACTCCGGTTCGCTGCCTTCGGCCGACCACTCGCAGTAGCAGGAGTTCTTCGAAGGGGTCGCGGTGAAGACGTCCGTTGGCGGCTTGTACCTGATGATTATAATCGAAGATAGAACCAGACAATTAAGGCGAACCTTACTTTTATCCGTAATTTTGCTCCGTGCAAAAAGCAGCGCTCTACCTCAGAGTGGGTATCCCGTGGGCGCTGCCGCTACCGTGAAAGCGCAGGGGGATGACGCGGCAAATGTCCTTCGTGTAGATGCGAAGAGCCGCGTTTGGATCGTGGATCAGCGCGGGAGGAAATATGGTACCGTCGGTGCCGTCAATCCTGTCGCACTCGGTGTCGCTCCAGACATTGCGGCTCTCCAAGCCGTTGAAACGCTGAACCACCCCCAACTGGCTCAAGTCGCCGGGAGAACCGGTGTTGATCGTGATGCGATCGTGAGAGACGCCGGCCTTCTGCAAACGCGGAGGAAGACATCGAGTCGGGTCGAGTTTACTTTGTCGCGTCGACTCGCGTCCTATTTCTCTACTTCGGAATATAAATTACCCCCCTCTCTCGGATGAACCTCTAATCCTAGCTATCTATAATCCGATTATAATTTAAAACTCGTCCGATGAAAGTGTAAAAGATTCTTACCGCAGCGAACATTCCAAACTTCTCTTGATTCACCACCTTCGGCGGCATGAAACTCCTTCCGATGTCGAATATGTTACTGTCGTACCCCCAGAGGAACCCTCCCGCCGTCACCTTGATGAAGATGTCCTCCTGGAACGAGGCGAGGATGCCCATGATCGGCAGCTGAGCGAAGAAGGGCATATCCCTGACGAAGGCCATCACCGAAATCAGCGGAACGTTGGGTACGAATATGACCTCGTCCTCCGGACTGCCGCCCACCCATTGGTACGACCTCTTCTCCTGATACGTCAGAGTCCCGTTCTCGTTCAATTGAATGTTCACCCTCCTCAACGTTTCCCTGTAAACGTAGGGTCCCACTTCCTCGACGCGCAACTTCGCCTCGCGACCGTCCTGGAAGGCCGCGACGTTGGTGTAATTGAACACGCGTATCCTGTACAAGGCGGTGACCGGCGGCTTCTCCCACATGTCAAACGTGTCCGTGCCGTTCTTCAGTTCGAGCATAGCTATGATAGAGTCGTTGAAAATGTTCGTACACCAGAAAACGACGAAGATCGCTAGGCTGGAGAGCGCGATGCCGGCTAGCGCCAAAAGGAAACACATTTTGAACAACGTCAAACCACGTTTTCCCACGATGCGCTTCTCCATCTCGACTTTGGCGACGATTCGAGATCGCTCAAGTTTCGGGACTTTGAATCGGAAGAGGAAGGAAGCGCGTTTCTTCACCGCGTCGAACGATTATTGCACGATATCGTCTCGTACCCGTATCGACGACGCTCGATTACCGTGATTATTTAAATTTTGCCCGCTCAAATTAATCGTGGATTCGCATGCTCGGTGTTCACTGCACCGATCTGTACGAGGATGTATTCGCAAAAAATCGTCGCGGTTCAAAAAGAGCGGAAGAAGAAGAATGACAGGATCAATCGTACTGCTCTGCACCGCGTAGATCTACCGCGTTCGAGTGGCCATCAAACCCCCGAAGAGGTTTTCGATCGACTGACTCTTCTCAATGCTGTGCCGTCGGACAAAAATCTCCCCCTTTTTTACAATCTCGCGATAACCTTCTTGCGAGGATGACCCCTTCGAGGCTGACACCTCGTTCACGCCCGCGTGTCTCTGTACGTGCGGAGGAAGCCGAGCGTATGAAAGCGCGACTTCGGTTCTTACATCACCTCATTCGCATCCTTAGCTGGATAGTGATCTATCGGGACTACCACGATATCGGAAAGAGGCTTTCAGTAGGGAGATGGAGTCGGTCGCGGTCGATCGCTTCCGGATCCATATCGAGGGCCTCCGAGCATTATTATTAATATACGGTGGAAATCGTTCGATAATCTCGGCGTTCCTCGTGACGCTACGACCGGTGCAACGGAACGAGATCTTATCTGTGACGCAAGATTTGGTAAAAAAAATCGATAGCGATGCAATTACTCGTTTCCTTATCAATAAGCGTCGAGGAGGAACATCGGCTTATCTGCCGGCGACTCGCACAAGTTGAGTTCCTCGTATTCGATATCCTACGTATACGTAGAAGAATGAACGAGTACAGGATACATAGAAATTAGGTCACTCCAATTTTGCAAGAGCAACTCGTTCGATCGCCGGTCGCGTCGAATGATCGCGAAATGTCGAAATTAGATGTTTTTCTGTACGCATCCGCGGGCGATAAGGGGTATTTTTTTGTGTCAATACCCACTCGATATATTCCGGTCGTCTTCCCCTTCTCTTCGTACTGCACGGGAAACGCCAGGAAGGCGTAACGCGTTCGACTACACTTTATTATCTCGACCAGACTGGAAAAATTATGACTCTCTCGATAACATTTCACTGTTTTACAGACATCGGGAATATACCGGGCTCTGAACCGTAGTGAATCTCCGTCACGCCGTTTGCTCTGTTGTCGTATAGATTTCTTTCAATGACGATGATCGAATAATAATCATCGATACTGACGTCGACGGAGAGTTTCGTTTCTGATAATCGATTGCACTGGATAACGTGATATAACTTATTAGACAAGGACAGTGATTTTACATTTGAAATTCTGCATTTTTCGGAAAGGTACTAGAATTTTCTATGTAGAGGTAGCACTGACAATGGGAGCTAGCTATAATTGAAAATAGAGAAATATTTGCGGTTGTTCCTAATCCTCGCTCATCGAGAGTCTGCTATGGATCCAAGTGGGTATGTCGTGCGTTTACGCACTTCAATGTTCGTACTTTTTAGGAAAGTACTTAAATTTTGAAAATAGAAGAAGAACTGATAGTGATTGCGTGTTTACGACTAGATAACGAATTAAACTTCAAGATCGAAGAAAATACATCATTATTAATCGAATTCATTAACTAACGTTTACGTATCATTTAAGAAAATTACTTTACCAGACCTCCCTTATTCCTGTAGTTCTAAACTCGATGCGCATTTACAGTCTATACTTATCTAGAATGTATTTGGGACTTCATAAGATTCTTTAGGATTTTCAAAACAGTTTTGGACTTCTGAGAGAGTGTTAATAATTCACAAATTAGAATGAAACGTTGAGGATAGATCACTCTACTCGGCGGCTTGCGGTGGCCGCAGTTTAAAATGACGCGCTCGTGGCTGTCTACAGGTTGCGATACGGCCTTAGGGAGGGGGAAACGCGGAAGGGAAATCACGCAAAATCCTTAAAGAATCTCTCAGGAAAATCTCCCGAGGCATCTCGTCTCCCAATCAACCAGGGGCCCCTTTCTCGAGTCACTAGACACTTTTAGCACGTCCTAAATTTTAAACGTATCCGTATACGCATCTGTCTGCGCATGCGCAGAATAGATACGGTGGTCTCGATACGTTACGTTGCCCGTATCGTTACGGGCCTACCGTCGTATCCCTATCCGAACACGTATCCTGTCGCGTATGCAACTAGACTCGGTAACTTTCGAGAGTTACTAGATTTTATAGCGGTAAGATTCAAATATTAGTTTATCCTCTCTTAATTTCCGCTATCGGTCGCGACGGCGAGGCGGGCGTTATGTTAGGCAGGCGCAAGGTGCCTCGATGCCGCTCTTAAATTTAGGGTTAAACGTAATTGTGGAGACTTCTACTACTACCTTACTAAAACCCTCCTAAGAAATGGATCAATAGGACTGTATATACCTGTTAAGGAAACTCGATTTACAACAATCGGGTCAGGAATTTGTAGAGCCCTGGCTAGCCTCGGTATATCCCTTCTTTTAAACCTAAACATGGCAAGGCTGAGGCTATCGTTATAACAGGCAAGATCAAAATTTCCATAGAGAGCTGCCCGGTTACCCAGGAGGTCCCCATCGTGTAAAATATGCCTCATCACTAGATCGTCCAAATTGTCGTCATCTTCATCAGCCTCATCAATTAGGATGGGGTGAAGTATATCGTCCATAATTATGTACAATAATTAGGGTAAACCACCCAGTTATTGGACACCTTGAGAGAACGGAGTTAACGAGAGAGGAGATCTTAGGTGATGGGGCGTCAAGCAAGAAGGTATGGTGGCTAAGAACGATAGACCAGAGGAAGAAGGAGAAGGAGAAAGAGAAAACGCGCACAAAATGCATGATACAGAGGAATGATAACGGTTTACGTAAAGAGAAGTATGCATGGAAAGAATTGTGGAATGCTGGTATGGGAGGAACACTGTAGGGAATATCGATACCTTACTTTTTGAAAACCAAGTAAGTGCAACTTTTCACAAAAATGCCATTTATAGCTTACTGAGTTAAGGTTTAAAATCTGAACACAGTAAGCTATAAATGGCATTTTTGTCAAAAATTGCACTTACGAGGTTTTCAAAGTAAGGTATCGATATGTTTGTTACCTGCCAAGTCCTTTTCTAGGCCAGTGGGCCGAAATAAACTATCTACCTATCTATCTATCTATTCGACACCTTGCAGTTATTAGACAGTCTAATTTAAATGAATAAAAACAAGATTTCTAGTTCTTACTTAAATAAATATTATCAATAAAAAAAATAAGAACACTCTGTCCAATAACTAAGTTCTTTGACAGTTTTTTTGAGGTTATTGCTTTCGGTTTCGTATACGTATGGGTAGATCGATACTTGCTTAAACGGTTATTTTGCGGCCAACGTAAGTCGATACGTTTATGGATACGGATAGGGATACGGAGAAAATTTTAGGGTTTGCTAAAAGTGTCTACTCGCAAAGCTCACGTATTCGCATCTTAGCGAATAGACCAATCAGGACCCTCACCACAACGGAATACTTGATCCTGATTGGTCTATTCGCTAAGATGCGTATACGTAACTTTGCGAGTGACTCTAGAAAGGCACCCCTGTCTCGCAGTTGCTACAGAATGCAAGTGATACGCAGGCTGCGAGAGGCCTCATTTTTATACCAAAATCTGCCCCCACCAGCGAACCAATCAACATCGAGTACTTCTACGCACAGCTACTCGCGAGTCAGCGCTCTCGGCGGGAACACGAGCTGTGGATAAGGTTAGACGCTGATTGGTTCGTCAGTGGGATAAGATAAGTTATAAAAGGGGTTCCCCTCGAATCGCCCGCGTCATTTGTTTGTGGGAGCTTCGACAGTGAAAAAGTCTCAGAAGATCTGCTTGGAAGACTTGAAGAATTTTAAAGTTAGTGGATCGCATGGCCACTCATTAAAGGTTCCTCCGGCGACAGCAATATGAACCATGTAGAGTAGTCGGCTATGATGGGCAATGAAATCGTATTGAAAGATGTTCCCTGGAAGAAATGAAAAGCTGGAAAAGTATATGAAATTATTATAGAAATTTAGTCATATAAAGTTAACAGAAAACGAGACAATTTCTGTAAATTTCAAGCCTCGTAACGCATCAAATACGCAAGCAAATCTGCCATTTTCTTCGTACAGGGAATTTAAGATTCGGAGTACGTTTTATATTTAAAGTGTTCTGAATAATAGAATTTATTCGAAGAATACGGGATACACGTAATATACATATAGATACCTATATAATGTACATAGTTAGATGGTCGCGTTCTCGTTCGTATATCTAGTACCCCCCCCCCCCCCCCCCTACACATAAAAACTTTCGGAGTAAACACAGCCGGTGAGGTCAATCAACGGCGCGCGCATGCGTATCACCCATCAGCCTAGTGGTTCGACAGGTTCGTGCTTCTGTCCCTCTTACCGCGGTTCACTTACACTCAGCGCTTCGACCGTGATGGTTGTTCGTCGTTGCGCTCTGTAATTTGTGACATTCTAACATGGAAATTTATTGAATACAGTGAATATTTCATAATTTAAAGTAGTTTCATTATTCAGTAGTGAAGTGGAAAACCTTTAATCAGAGCACAGTCACCTCTTCATCCGATCGGCGGCAATTAATCTGTAAGTGCGTCGTATTCGTTGTTCGACGTACGTTATTGTTCGGTCGTAGATACCTTTATGAGTGTTACTCAATTTCGCAGCAATATCGGTAGCGTGAATTTCTCGTGTTCCTTTCGTTCTCGCTACGTGGTTTTCTCATACCTAACTCACTTTTCTGCGCTCAACTTTCATAGATTAAACAAGTGTGTAATATGCTTGTTACAGTGAGGGGATTCGACATCGTCTGGATTATAATGAATTGTCAAAGCACATTTAGCAGGTTTCCACCGTTTTGAAGGTTAATAAACTTTTATAATTTAGATCAAAAATTTACTAACCTCAAAATATTTTAGAAAATGTATGGCATTTACTTTTAATACATTTAATTATCTTTCGAACTATTCATGTGCAATGCGAGCATGAATTTCAGTTTGAAAGTACAAATTGACCTAACAGTTTGTTCTAAATTCTGTGTTACAGATGAACCAAGTCGATTGTCCGGTAACAGAATTGGCAGAGGACATCCGCCTGGAAAATTGGTGATCGAAAGGTCAGTACAATTTTATAATTCTGAACGAGAATTCGATTATAGCAAAATATGCTCAAAATTTGCATATCGTGTACGAATATTGAAGATAGAACTGATGGCTCGTCTAACGATTTGGTATCTTACTCTCGTTACAGTCAAGCGAACCGATCGCCTGAGAGAATGACGTTGATACTACGTCCAGCAGATTCATCGGTGACTACAAAGTAAGTATCTCTTATAAATTGCGAATACAACCCACTCTAATACATTATTTTATATTTCCAAAAACATTCGATCTCGTTGAAAAGTTTTCCTAGCTAACCAAAAGTTCTCGTGTGTTACAGAAGTGGTCTGAAGTGTCATCGATGGATCGCCATGTGGACCACGACGCGGGAGACGATAAGGGTTGTTGTAATATGGGTGAGCCTCAACGATTTCAATTCTTCTATTCTGTTTCCAATACGCCCATGTAGCGTTAAATATTGGAAGGGAATAGTCGTATTCTTATCTTTTCTATCTCTTCCTTCTCCCTTGCGTGGCGCGGCGATATATTTTCAGTGAGATACGGTAGATAAACGGGTATCAAAATTCTTTTCTATCGATTTTAACGTCGCGACGTTTCAATTCACATTGAAAATTTTGTAGAGTATGACGTACATTGTTCGAATGTCGCGGGTTATGCAATCCGGTCATTCTTATTTCACATCGTTCGAACAATGATTCCACGCCAGAAGTACACAACGATTTAAGTTAGCCAGTAAGAATACCGCGATAGGCGGATGAACGAGAGTATTTTGCAGTTGAACTTTCAGATATTCTTGACACAATATCAAAGCCCTTATTTTATAATTAAACATTGATCCTTTACATATATGCCACATTCAAAATTATAGACGCATTAAGAATTTCTATCTTTCAAAGATGTATTTCGCGTCAAAGCTAAGTCGATGTAAATATTCAAGCATACAGCCGAACTTTAAATTTCACTGCAAGGTCTCTCGCAATAGAGGACGGCATCCGTCGTTCAAACGATAATAAAGCTCGAATTAAACAACGATTTAAGTTAGCTATAGCAGTACCGCAATAGGCGTACAAACGGAAAGATTTTGCAGTTGAACTTCCAGATAATTTTAACATTATATTTGAACTCATAGATTTGCAAAATTTTTTTCGAGCTTAATATTTGAAACTATTCCAAGTATGAGAACTTATTTCATAAATAAATATTGGAAATCGCTTTTCTATGTGACATTAGTAATTGTAAGTTGATACATCAAGAATTTTTTTCTTTATAAGTTTTTCTATTTCACTTAAAAATTTCGTTCATGTTTATATTCAAGCATGCTACTGCTACCGCATGCATTGAAACTTTAAATTTGATTGCAAATTCTTTCCGTAGAGTACGGCATACGTCGTTCAAACGATGTTAATAGCTGGAAGTAAACAACGATTTAAGTTAGCTAGTAAAGAGTACCGCAATAGGCGGATGAAAGAGAAAGTTTTGCAGTTGATGGTTTAGATAATTTTCATACGATATGTTGAGTTTTTATTTAATTACGGAATTTTCTTTCCGATCTAATATTTCGTAACTATTTGAAGTCTGTAAGTCTATTTTATTATTACCAATAGAACACTGAGATTGCTTATGTATGCAACATTCGTAATTGGAGACATTTAAAGAATTTCTTTGAAAGATTATTTATTTCTAACGAGTGCTACTTTAACGCACATGTTCGAGCATGCTTTTCTGTGCATCGAAGCTCTAAAATTCAAAATCACTGCAAAGTTTCTCCATACATAGGTAGAGTACGACGTACGTTGTTCGGACCTATGGTTTTTTCAAACCTATCTGCGGGTTCTAACGACGACTCAACGCCCGAAGTAAACAACGGATTGTAACAAAGACACGCAAAATAAATTAGATAAACTTAAGAATTAAATACCGAGATAGCCTACGGGCGATATTCGTGCTAGTAGATCTTTCAAAGATTTTCGTTAAATGATTTTACATTTTCTCAGAAAGCACGAAGTAGTTTCATTACATACATACGCTGAGAAAGACACATACAATACACCTGTACACAATTATTGAATATCTCGTTTGAAAGGAACAATATATATAATTTTCTTTAATTTTTGATAAATATAATTCGACTTGCTACTGGTATCTTTCGTAGAATCACACATTGAAGGACCTTTTGGTATTGAATATGTAAAGTCTCAGGTAGATAACGTAAGAGTAGTAGATAAGCGAGTAAATGCGGAGGGGTGGAAAGTTATTTTCCACCCCTTCGCATCCAGCGAGGAATCATCGTGGGATCATCGTGGGATCCAAAAAACCATAAGTACTCACAGCCACAATCGAATGAGAAATAGAGCAATTGTGTTGGAGTGAATCTACGTTTCCTTTAAATATAGGTGATTAGGCAGGGGTTTCGCGACTGGCCATTCGTTTTTAAATATAGGTGGCAGGCAGGGTCCGTTTTGCATGAATCGCGGCGCGTTTCTAGCCAATGTATGCACGAGTATGACTGTCTAAAATAGTTCTTCGGACGACATTTCGAAATTGGGCTGTCAATACTCTGTGTTTGTAATATAGCTGATCTATATTACAAATCTTTCGAGCTGACAATTCATTTTGAACCCCGTCTCGCATTGCATTAGTTTTAACACCAAACGGTCTTAGATTTTCAAAATTTTCGGAAAATTAGATTCACGCGATTGCTCTCCATAATTTATTACGCAATTTTCTGCAACTCTATGTTTGATGATTCCATTGTCTTTCAAAAGTTGCGCGCCATGAAATACACTGGGAAGCTCTCTTTTAAATCACATTTTCCACAAATCAAATTAGAATGATAATTTTTCTCTTGGCTCATTGGTAGACGCAAAATTGACGCGAGCCAATTGCTCTCTCATACTTATCTCAAGTTCGTTCTCAGATCTTAAATCGTCTTTCCTTCGTATTATCTACGACCGTTGGTTGGGCGTTCGCGAAGTCGCAAACGCCGTGTATCGTGGTGCACGGCGGTGATACCTGCGGCTTCGCGTTGCCCGGAAGAAAGAAGAGAGAAGAAAGAAGCAAGAAGCCATCGTTAGTATTAAGAAATTTTAATCGCCGCGCCACGCACACTCGCAAGGATTTTCGACTATTCTCTTTCGAACGATTCTCAGTGTGTTCTAGCATGCCTTCCTTCACCGGACTGGAGGAAGAGTAACGGAGACATTGCGAATTTTCGGGAGGAATTTTCTGATACGTCAACAGACTCCTTCCAATTCTGTCCACCTTTCTTTCCATGCCCAAGTGCATTTATTAAGTAGACGTGCGAGATTTCAAAGTTAAGTTAATTTACTTTTTTCTCGTTATCACGACTAAGTTGATTAACGTGCTCGTATACGTTTAGAAAATGTTTTTGAAAGGTTTTTGTATTTCAAATAAGAGCACGGAGTAAACTCATTACATATATGTTTCTTACAGCTTTTTTCTTATCATAGATATCAAGAAATATTGCGCGTGAAATATTTATTCAATTATAAATTTTCACTATTTCACTTTTAATATACCTGTACAAATTATGAATTTTTCTTAAATTCTCTTAGTATCCGCACGATTACTTAATATCGATATCATATCTCTCTCTATTTATTTAAAAGGCAATATTGCCTATCCCACTTTAACGTGGAGATACTTGTATATATGGAGATACTTGCATTTGGGGCGTGAATTGTCCTAGTTGGCAAGGAAACCCCATTGTCTAAGTTCCGCGGTTGTGTTAGTTTTCATTTCAGGTACATAGCACTCTGATTTTTTTTCAGGTATAACATTCAGATTTTCTTGCTTGCCAAATGGCAACAAAGAAAATGACGTTTTTTGTACAAAAATTAATGTCATTCTTCCCACAGGGGAACGAATCTAAAGAAAGAGAAAAAAAGGCTGTTGAAAACCCTTATGCCTACATCATGCTCATCTCATTCAGTAAATATAATCATCTGGAGAAGAACGATAAAGCATATAAATAAAATTAATCGTTCTTACTCATTTTTTGGGTAAGGCGTTGTGTTTGGCCGTCGGCGTCCGGGCTGACGACCGATGCAATGTTTTACATGACTTTATTAGTCGTTCACATCTGTCATTTAGATTAAGGTGCTAATAATTTTCTGTTTCAGGTCTTCGAATTAATACATTTTCTTTTTCAGAAAATATAGATAAATGTCACTTCCTCGACTAGCCGAGTGTCGTAGATTTCAATTATCGTGCCGATAAATTGCAAATGGAATAGGATTTGTAACAGCATCTCGTCATTAAAATCATAATGATCTGTGACATTCAGCTGTCTGTCTTTGGTCGTACCGAAAAGTTTTAATCCGTCTGCTTTCTGTTTCAGTTCGTCGAGTTTTTGAAGAAAACTATTCTTCCCAGGCGAACTACGACAATTTGTTTAACCCATGATGAGATAACTAATCGTTCTGCTTTCTGTTTCAGGTCTCCGACATTTTAATGATGAAACGTTACTCTCCAGACAAACTGCGCCAATTTCTTGTATCGAGATAAGTCTATTAATCCTTTAGCTTTATATTTCAGCATCAGACTTAAGATATTTGGATTAATTTCTTATTGGGAGATTTTATACCTGGAATAAATATTCATAGCAAATACAGATATTGTTCGATGGGATTGCTCAAGTCGAAAGAACCATGATGAATTACATTGTAACTGGATTAATATGACTGATCAAAAGGAAATAACGAACTGGCATTGGATGTGAACGGTTTTGGAAAATTGCAGGTTTTTGAAAATCTTATAGGAAATACTTATGGGAGCACACTGTTGATTTTAAATAAATAAAACCTGTTATATTTATTTCAACAGGATCAACACCATTTTGAGGAGATAGACAGCTTTTGTCTACCGACATGATATTCCTTTTAATAAGAGCATCTATTAATATTCTGAGGAAATAAACTACTCTTGGCTATCAACATGGATCCATTGTCTATGAATTATTGGGCAAACTCATCCCAAGCCACTTTAATAATGAAATGTAATGGACGAATCATTCGACTGATTTTTTAATATTTTCGAAACAAACCAATGATTGTTGAATATTGGCCGAGTGATTAGTTAATTATTAATTAAGGTTCATCATCTTAGAGCATCATATTTCATATAGATATTTGGCTCCTGCGTCTTTGTAACTGCACGAGTTGTTTTCTATTTCTCGCCTCTTTTCAATTTCTAATCTGCCTTTGGCTATCGATCATATCCCTTAAATTATCCTTCTGTGGTTTAGTCTCATCGTCGGTGTGTTAGACTTTTCATCAAATTCGTTGGCCCTTCGTCAAACTTATCGGCTCTTCGTTGAACTCCTAGGCTCTTCACTGATTTCGTAGGCTCTTCATTGATTTCGTAAGCTCCTTTTCGAACTCGCATAGGTTCTTCGTCGAATTTGTTAGGCTCTTCGTCGATCTCGTTCAAATTCTTCTTCGATTTCGTGTAGGCTCTTCTTCAATCTCGTAGGTATAGGCTCTTTGTCAAATTCGTATAGGCTCTTCGTCGTCTTCTACGTTCTTCGTTTTTACTCTATAGGTCCTCTATTACACTTCTCAACTTTTCCCTCATTCCAAAAATTCCTTTTCATATCTTCAGTTAGTAGAAAAGTTAAAATCGTATAAATACTCGTGTAGTTACATAGACGAGGGAACCCTTCCGTAGATAGGGGATCTCGTTTACTTATAAGAATAGATTTTAGAATATCAATTTGTTAATTAATTTGTAATTAGTTTAATAGAACAATGCTCATTCGTGAAAAACTATGGTTCTATGTTTTCGCCTCGCGAATCTCACGAATTTGCGATTGAAAATATATTCTGTAAAATCCTTATTGTTGAAATTCGACTACACACTGAATAAATTGCAGTTTATCCGGTTGAACTAACTTCCTCGGTTTCGTTCTTATAATCATTAAAAGTTTTCAGTCTACTTTTGAAACGGCTTATACTATTGTACTTATTAATTAAGTTCGATCGTACACTGATTACAAAGCATTTTGTCCGGTTGGATTTGCTTGCTCGGTTCAAAAATTACAGACGTTTAAGGCCAAGGTAGACAGAAAGCGGACTGACCACGCGGACTCTGTGAACATTTACATCTGGTTCGCTCTCGCTAAGGGCGGATGTCCGCGCCCTACCCTCGAATACAGTCCGCGCGGACAGTCCTCTTTCTGTCTGCCCAGGCCTTTAAAGTTTCCGTCCGCATTTAGCACAGTCACCCAGTAACCCAGACTCCCCAGACTTAAGGCCATCACACGTGAAAAAACGTAAGCAGTAACAGTAAGGATTGACCAATCAGAAATACTATTCTTACGGAATTATGCTTAAACGGGCTTTCTGATTGGTCAATCCTTACTGTTACTGCTTACGTTTTTTCACGCGTGATGGCCTTTATGAATGGGCAGACATTTGATTGTGCGTCAGAGCAGCTCATAACCTTTACTCCAACGCCGCTAAACGGAAACGCACCCGAACCTCGCTCACACATTCCGCGTAGGCTGGCGATGGAGTGGGGGCAGCGGTACCGAGGCGGGAACAAAACGTAGGGCGTGTTCAGAAATTGGCTGAGTACTGCATTCCATTTCCGAAGTCCAATTTATGACCACGCTCTTAGTTGTACATCCAATCCTGATTGCATTCTAGTGTGCAGCCTTCGCTATTGGTCCGGGTGCTCTTTCATGAAGAACTCCGCGTGGAGTGGATTTTCGAAGCCTGTGGGTCATGTGAGAAACTTTCGTTTACGAATCTTTGAGTCTCACCAATCTCGTTTCGGCTATTCCATTCGGTCCACTATTTCATTGGTTAAAACCAGAGATTCGTATACGACAATTCTCGCACGACATTCGAGAATAGGGGCCCTGGGGTTGAATATTTCTGTATATCCGACACTGCGATTGATTGAAATCTTTGGTAGATCGGGCGCAGTCGCGAACAGTCGCACCTGTCTACATGTTGCATAATCTATGAGTCAAGTGCTAAGGTGCGTTTTCACTTGACTTTGAGACAAGCGAAGATGCCACCATTTTGAATGGGACTTTATTTAAATTGGACAAGGGAAAATATATCACGGGGAATGTGTGGGATCCTGCTAAATAACAATGGCGGTATTTCCTGACGAGGCGGATATGCTTGACATGCGCGTCTGCGTGTGTAATAAATTTTGTTGAATTTATGTTGATTCCTCGACATTTTTATTAAATAAAGCGTTAAGTCGCTTTACATAATATTACCTACCATCATCTAGAGGTAAATTTGTTATTACGTGTGTACCTATAGGTATAACTATGAGAGCACAGGTGTAATGTGAAAGCGAAATGGTTACTCCGAATTATTGAGTGTATATAAAACGCAGGGATGTCCCGGTTTATGTTCGTTTATACAACACTGATTCATTTGGATTTCCTACATATATATCTTTAGACATTTTTCATTCGATTAAATAATTCAATCGCGATATCTATTTAAACTAGGTATATGAACGCGTAAGAATAATGTTAATTGCAGAGTTTATTTATTTTGTACAAAAAATATTAAATGCGCGTACTAATTTCAATGTTTTTATTTTTAGGTTCTATTAATTGTGTGGCATTTATCAGGCAAAAAAAAAATGCGCTATAGAACCAGCTATACACATCATATTTTATGAGAGGGACTAAGTTACTTCCTTAACATATTCACTGCAGGCTATAGATATATAGCAAGGCTAGTACCTTTGATGCCGACTCGGATCCAATGGATCCTGTATCACCGTCACCAGCAAAACGATCGCGAATTGGTAATGGAATAAATTTGAAGGTAATGGAATGCATGCGACAATTCAAATTACCTCAGCAATTTCCCAGCAAGGTTGCTTTTGGTATGCCAGTTGTTAAAGAAATTTCTTTGGAGGGCAAATCGAGTATAAAAGATATAGTTCCTTCTTTGTCATTCTCTAACAATATGAGATTTGTTCCAAATAAGGAAGCCAATATTTCTAATAAGCTACAGAAGTTGAAACTAAAATCACCAGATGGAAGAGATTTGGGAGAATTCAATGTACAGCTATTACCTCGTGCCAACAATGAAGCGGGTGGAAAGGCAATATCAATTTCAAAGTGTAATACTGTAAATAAGGTAGAAAAACCAATTACCCTTTCTACTCTTAAGCCGCAAAAAAGGAGCAAATTAGAAGAAAATGTTATACAATTACCAGTACCAATTTCAACAGGTGCTCAAAATACTACCACATTAAGTACACCTCTAGTCAGTACATCTACATCATTCAATGGGAGTCTTCAATCATCTAAAGACCATAAAATAAATACTCCATTGAAACAATGCACGCAGATTCAACAGGGTACCTACAAAGATGACAAAAAAACTGGGAACAGTGATCAGGAAAACAAGTCTGAAATGCATAATCATAATGCAAAGTCTCATGTGCAACCAATTCTGCATAATGGCAAAGTAGTTTACCTACGTACAGAGAAGCCCAATATAGTGCGATTTGTGAGAAACTCCCAAAATACAGACACACAGCCTACGCATCCAAAACTTGTAAACGTGATTTTAAAAACTGGTAACACTCCTAATTTAACAAAATGTACTTCTATACAAGCTTTGAATTCAGTAGGCGCAAATCATATCAACAAGAACTTGCAAAGATTCTCAAATGGAGAGAGGAATGTAATTAACGGTGATGAGCGGAGTCAGAAAGTCATTGAAAAGAAAAGTTCTGAAGGAATTGTAGGGGTTGATAATTCTCTTGGTAGTAATACCACACCAATATCTGAAACTGATAAAAAATCAGCAAATTCGAGTAATGATGAGGCTAGACCTTCTGATCCAACACACGAAAAAAATGCATTAAAAAGCAAAACGAGCGTTTCAACCACTAAGAATTTCGATAAAAATGTGATGGTCATTGTTCCCAACGATAGAAAAATTCCTATAAATGAGAAGGAGCGCTTTATCAAACTAGACTCTAATACGTATAATCGAATTAGAGTCTCCGCAAATAAAATCGATACAATTCCCTGTCAACGTAGTCAGAAATCAGTCGAAGATACCAGAACAAATAATACGAAAAATCCTACGACGCAAAGTCCACAAGTTGTAGCGCTCGGTGAAACAAGTAACTCTAAGAAAAACGAAAAATCGATAAGCAAAGATACACCCTCGTTGAATAACACAGCGAATACGTCTACGAACGGAATTAGTCGAAAAGACATAACGAGCAATTTAGATATCCTTCAGCAGGCGTTGAGCAGTGTGATGGATGATGAACTTCGTGCAAAAGCCTTGAAAGCCCTTGCAGACTGTGGGATTGGCACAGAGAGACACGTACCAGTGCGTCCTCCTTCGGACTTGATGTCTATTCGTAACACGTCCACTCAAACCACGGTATTCGGGATTCTAGATAAGCTAACAGAAGATTTTGTAAGTCTCACCGCAGATTATCGAAACCTCAGATATATAAAACCGGCAGAACGCCGATATCAAGAACTCGAGACGCTTGGGACTGGCATTACTTCAAGTTTTGAGCAACAGCTGCGCGGCGACATCCCCTTATCAGTTGCAAACACTTTCGAGGATGATTCTATCTTGAAAAGTTTCGATAGTCTCTTAGCCCTTGAACCGGGTTCTTGTAAAGTTAAAGAGGTCTTTTCCAACAATAACACCGACTCCTTTGTTCAGCGGACATTTAATCATTTGAAGAAAGAGTTTGAAACCGCAAAAATATACGACAAAAACGGTATGTTGAGTATTCACAGAGCGGTGAAGAGTGATAATATTCGCGATGTCCAGATACAACTGTTAGTTCAACGGGGATTCAAGGAAAACGTCGACGTTCTTACTCAAGATGGAAGGGTGAGTAAGCCATAAACGAATCTACAATTTCCGTCTATAATTTTCGTTTCAAACTAATTCTAATCTTCTTCCAGACGAGCTTAGAGCTAGCAGTTCAGTACGAAGTTAACCCGCGAATGATAAAATTGCTACTGGATGCCGGGGCTCAACCTACTTCATCGAGAACTTTTCACGATTCGGCCTTAATCATTGCCAGTAAAATGTCCTCACCCGTCTTACCTGACCTGGTCCAACGTGTTTCAAATGCCAAGTCACTCAACGACGTAGATTTGGAAGGTCAGTATAAAATTAATCGTTTTCACATATCAAAATAAGTGTACAGTTATCATAAAATAATGAAAACATAATTTCAACAGGTTTTGCTCCCATACATTATTGCGCACAGCTGGGTAATACGGTCGGAGTACGTGCTCTAATTTCCGCCGGTGCCGATGTCAATTTACGCGAGCACAGGTCCGGGCGAACGCCTCTATTTCACGCGCTCGAAAATCGTCACGTCGAAGTAGCACAATATCTCGTTGACAAAGGTGCGACGTCGAACATCTCGAATTATGCTGGGCAAACCGTTTTACCCTTGCTCGACGAGTTTAGGAATCTTTCGTTACCTTTGGTCGAATCTGTGACTAAAGCATTGAAAAATTCAACCTATAGAAAAACATAACTTATGCGATACTTATATTTGTACATAATTGTTCTCTACTAAATTATCACGAAGGCAGGTAATGCAAACTTGTCAGCTTGCACATGTTTTATAAGTATTTCTTCGGACGCAGTTACCACTATTCTCTACTTGGGTTCAGAGTACGGATTCGTTATCCCAATACTCAGTAGAAGTGTTGAACTCCTTCCAGTCTCAAAACCAACGTTAAAAACATAAAAGTCAGGTATTACTAAGATAGTCCCCGCCAAGGCTGAGATCCACGCAATTGATCAATCAATTGATAAAGGTTCGTATAAATAACTTTTATACCTAGGAGAAACCACCACAGATTTCGAGACTAGTGTAGCCAAATTTTAGAAATCAGGATGACACCAATGTATCCCATTAGAAGATATTAACCATATAATTAATATTCTTAAATGTATTACGTTATCAGTCGCCAAATTGGCACACGTGCATTGATGATTTCAGAACTTCACAGTCGATATTTAATTTATAACGAAACAGCAAATAACGTTGGAATAAATGGAATGTAAATATTGTTGTAATAATGTATCTGCCTCATTGAAAAATAATGTTGAACATAATATATTATTTTTACGTAAAAATAATCATTTAGTAATGAATGTATTCATTATTAAATGTATTATTCATGAAATTCAACACTAAGTGCTGTCTTGTATTTATTCTACGTGATAAGTACTAATTCTCTGTTCTACAAAATTATTGATTTCAAATAATTTCAAAAGAGCCTGCGTATGTAAAATGTACCATTGATTGTACAAAGAGCAAAGAAAAACTGGAGAAATGACTGCATTTCAATACTGAGTAATCGCTAGCACTCTACCCTTTGAACTGATTTTATAAAGAAGTTTAGCACCATAACATTCGATCGTCAAATATATTTTTTCACACAGTAAACCACTTCAAAATTGATAGTATCATTACCAACGATTACCACGTGATTGAAAGCAGCTATAGATCTTCGATAGTGCACTATCAACCAGAATTAGATAGTTTATACGTATAATGTCCAGTCACTGATACCGAAGTTGAACGAGAGTACTGACTATTATACTGATAAGTCTTACTTTAATTTATATCATAATACTATCTCGTTCCTGAATCGCAAAATGTATGTGCCAATGTAAAATACTCTTCTACTTGAATTTCATGTCGGTAAATGTTCTAGTGAATAATTAATAGTCTCGACTGGCATACGTAATCTAAACAATGCATTTGTGTCATACACACGCACTGATATAATTTAACTTTCTACCAATGTCAGTTTCTGCCTGTATTGTATATCTGTGCATCCCAGCGTACTGGAAGTCGCCAAACGTTATTATCAACGTTAAATTACTGATAGTAATAGTTACATTTTAAAAGAATGTGAAAAATGTATATTTTTGCTGAGCAAAAAAAGATTCAATCATAATTAGAATTAGAATTAAGAAAAACTATTTTTCAAGAATAATTTGAATGTGGCACGTCTATTAAAATGTTAGCTTAAAATTAATAGAATTACTTAAAAAATAGATCTTGCGAATTCACACAAACACTAAGTTTCTTTACGTTAGTTTGACTATATCATTGACTAGGGGGTATTGTCGCATAATAGTTCCACCGTTGACTGCTATTATACTAGATTTAAGTACAGAAGAATTAATCGGTTATAAAAAATAGTTACATTCCGTTTATGACACAAGTTGGCATACCTTTCACTAGAGCTGCTAGTTCATTAAAAGGGCCCCAGTAGAGAGGATGAATTGCTTGATCTTATGTCGACTTACGTCAATGGAAAATGGAAAATATTGAATATGTCGCAAAATTTCACGATCTCTTGATTTCAGGAAAATTACAGTACAATTTTTTTTAGAAGTAATCAACTTTTTGATTATACAAGTTCGATAAAACTTATCGGTATTCCATTTCAGATATTGAATAAATGATTTTCTGCAATGACCAGTGTATTCATTCAGAGCGATATTCTGCACAATCATTCCAATATCATGTTTAGTTTTCCGTTGCAAGTGTTTCAGTAGAATTAACATTGATGTACCTACAATAACAGGTGAAACCGAGTTAAACGAAATATATATATAAATGACATCATAATTAATATCAGCACACGAATCATTCATTTGCCAGTTTCAAACATATATTTATTATTTCATTTAATTTTTGCGATTCTCGCACACTTCATACAGTCCTTAGAGCTCCTTACACCTCGCGTTTTCATCTAATTAGTTGTCATCTTGAGCTGCATTCAGTAAAAATAATCTTATTCAAGCAGTAACGAATGGTTTTTTTTGGTTTGTGCAAATTGAGAGGTATCAAAATATCTTCTATATGTCGTGAAGGAAAGAATTCGTTTTACACTTTTTTTTCTCGGTTTTTCTTTTAGCAGGCGCGTCTTTCGGTCTCTTGTTTGCTCTCCCACAAAGCCCACCTCTTTTAAACAGGATAGTGAGTCTTTTTTTACATTTGGAAATATTTAAGGCCGTTTTGCTTATCCCGCAACACAGGAAACTATCGTCAATACGTTTGATTTTAAGCCGTTTTTCTCCTTCATCGAAACAGGTTTGGACAATGCCGCGCCGTTCGACGGATATGAAAAATATAAAACGCCAGTTCTCTGTCTGAGAGCGCAACGTAGAGCCAAATGTGATGGATGCAAAATTATGTCAGTGAAACGTTATTATGCGAGGAAGCAATAGGTTTTACGGTTCTTCTTTTACGAGAGCTAGTCCATTTCCAGATTTGTTAAGTTAACAAGCCTGTACAGTCTGAGAATGTACCGCTATAAAGCACAGCTTCATTCGTCTCGTCATAGAAAGGCCGTGTAGCGCGCATTTTTGCATCCAGCATGCACTTGTTACCCCAGCTCTCAGATCCTCACCGACCACATATCAATAACCTTAGGAGTCCGTCATAAAATAAGTGATTCTTACATTAGGTACACTTAGGTATCGATAGTTTTTACACATATAAGCTCATTATAGTTACGAAAAGTTCTACTCCCTTCTTTTCAAATGCACAAAAAAAAATTGTTTTCGGCACGATATTCCACGCATCTACCATCGGTACCGTACACTTCAATCCCTGTTTTCGACTTAAACCTACAGAGTTTGACTAGTATATAAATGCCTCTATGCAATACATAAACATTACTCTTATATTCATAAAACCACGTTGCCGATATCAAGGCGCAATCATTTCTGGGCCACGGATCAGTTCTCACGATCGCGAGCCGATTGGAGCCGCGTTTGCGTTTGGAAGAACGCACCAAAAGTATCAGACTAAGATTTCACGCACGTTTATCATACCAATCGAAATGATATGTTTTAAAATACACGTACACTTTAAAGAGTTTCTCTCCAAATACCACGAACGCACGTTGTGCTACTGGTCTTTCTCTCTCACAGCGCATTCTATCTTTAGGTGGATTTAAAAAATTTGCTCGTATGAATACCATGTCCTTTCCGAGAATTTTATGTGAAACCTAATATTATTAGTTTTACAGTAAAGTTTATTCCACATTCATTATCTTAATGTATTTTGCACATTAAGGAACATTCAGTGACAGGATTTTTTTGAAATTTGTACAGGTTCGCCGCTCGAAACGGCCCCAATTCTATACGCTATAAACGATTATCGTGTTGCTCACTGCGTATGCAAAAAAAGAAATCAATCTATCTCGGGAAAACTCTACTTCCCGTTTTGCCTTTGTGCGAACTCAGCAAACCCACTACATTTAAAGATAATGCTTACAGCATTGTCTTCTTGTATTTCTAATGTGGTAACAGCAAATGAATAAACGATTCAGTCAATTATAGCAGCAGTAAGTGACTTCAATGACGCAACGAGCGCTTACTGTACAATTCCACGTCAATTTTCAATCTCGCGATAGTTCCATCGTGTGTACCCTGTACCTGAAATAACCTACATGCGATATAACACTCTATCTACAAAGTGTAACTCGAAAAACAGATCTTAAAACCAGGTAATAAATAGAGTAATGATCATATCGAATAATAATTTACTTTTAATTCAATTCCTGAATTGATAAACGAAAACAAAAACACGACGTCGTGCGTGAATGAATTCTTTGTGTGTGAATTTCTCGCGAGCACGATTATATAATTACCAAATACAATTGATTCGATGTTGCGGATATGAAGGTATCAAATATCGATGCAATTATGTAGGACCATCAACAGACGTCGTTAAGGATAAATTAACGATCTGAATTACATCCCAATAGGAATTTACGACATTCACTGTCGTATTGTTTAATCTAGGTGTATCCTATTTACGAAGTATCTTGTTACTTTGCGACTCTATTATACAATTAATTTCTTCTCCCACGCGTAACAAAGTAATATTCTTCCGCGCTCTTCAGTGTATATAAGTATAATATTGAAAACTATGTACTTCGTTCTTCGTATAGGTATAAATCAAGCATTTCTGAGAGAAGAAAGCTTGAAAATTCCCGGCAAACCTTTATATATATATATATAGGTGCCGTAATTCAATATAAAATAACAAAATAAACGAAATACTATTAAATTCGTAATAAGTACGAACCTCTCAAGAACTAATAGCCTATTCCAAACAAACGAAAAATCTCCTGAATGACCGCGAATCTGCAAATCAATCAAATTGTAGCGTGCGGTGTCACGCACTGAAAATAATGCTAAATCTAAAACAATCGGAGAACGATTAACATATGTAACACTCATTCGTTATTTATAATACATATCCAGATTGAGATTCGTCGTTTGTGGGCAACAACAGTCTTCCTCGATAATACAATTGACGAGTTCGTCATCAAACGTCATCTATAGTGCGTTTGTCCACTGAACAAATGGAAATATTTACAAGGAAATTGAATTACAGACTGCGCCGGTCTCTGTCGACAAACTGTAAAACGATTTCACGTCGCAACGTTTTGCCTCCGTAGATATTCCGCGCCAGGCTATCCAAACCACAGTGTATAGCCTAAAGGAAGCAGTTGGTGCACTTAGCGTCGGCACCTTTGATCTTCCGTGTCACTGTTTTGTTATTGCGCAACTTGAATTTGTTTCCCTTGCGCATGGTGATAACTGACAACATTGCATTTAAGCTTGTCACTCTACTGCACATATTTTTTGTTTCCCAGGAGTTGATAAGACTTTGTTCTATGATTTAAATGGAGTGCACCAACTGCTTCATTTAGGCTATAAACTGTGTCCAAACTACGCGTGCAAAAATGTCAAACGAGTCGTTCGAATTGTCTCGGGTTTCCTAATGTAAATTTAAAATATGTATACACGCGATCGAGTGTAACACAAAGCATAAATAATTTCCAATCTATCTAAAAACTCGTACCCTCTACCAGTTCGTATTGCGAACTACACCAGTTTGCTGATTGAATAGGAATATTTAACTGTACCATTCGACAGGGCGGATTTTATGAACCTTAAAGGGAAGTTTGTGCAAAGAAGGAAAGCGCAAAAAACTCTCCTCGAAAGTTACTGCCGTTTTCGTACTATTCTTCTTCAGTATCTCTTGCGCAGTTCTTCTTGCACAAACTATTATCGATCCAAGCTCAAGCAATCTCAATTTTCATCACTGGAAGAAACGGGGCTGCACTTGGATCAAATTCATCGTAAAATTGACACGCGCCAATTGCATTATTTCTTTTCCATTCGTATACAATCTCCTCGAAGTCCTTACGTCTTGAGACAAGATTGTACACAACATTCGTATAGGCCTATTGCGTAGAGCCCATGCACACTATCACAAGTATGAATGTGTATTGTATGTATACGGAAAACAGCGCCGCCAAACTGGGTTTCTTGGCGAAACTGGGGTGTAAATTCTCTATACGTATATGTGTAACACAAACAAAAGCTACGCTTGTGAGAGTACGCAACAGGCCTATATTTTCTATTTCCCCGTAAAAAATTACAAGAATCGTAAACCAATCGGAAAACAGAATTGGCTGAGCTTGTCACGTGGCATCTCGAAAGAGCATGACTCGCTTATGGTCCCGTTTCAAAAAAAAAAGAAATAATATCTCGACTAGAAGTGGTACGCCAATGCGCCAAACGTCACGCCAGCGACATTTGAAAACCCATATTTCGCATCTACATTATGAGAGAAGGCCTTTTGAAAGATATCACCACCCTATATCTTATATCACACAAACTTGTTTAAATGTATTCCTCCGTAGGGCGCTCGTAAAAATCTCCCTAGGTTCTTTAAGATAAATTACCGTTTGTCATTTATACAAAATAATAATTTAACGGGACTAGCGTGTGTTCGTATAGGCCTGCATGCTTTCCAGCTGGTATGTCATTTTCTTTTTCTCCTTACGTACTATTTAGTTACTCACGATCTATAGGGCACAGGCGCGCAGTTAGCTCAGTTTCATGCGCTTCGATTGAGTAGCGTTCGACGTATCTAAAAGGGGACAATGGCTGTTTCGTGGATCTAATCGTTTTAAGTGGTAATGAGGGTGGATTAAAAAGAAATGATTGAATCTGTATTCAAAGTTTTACAAAAGTATTTACCTCCGTTCGACGTCGCACCGAAAGTGTTGATCAAAGAACAATTCTGACTTTTCTGTAAAGCGAAATCGCCAAGAATTTGACGTGTGATTTCTCGCTATAGCGGACGAAATTCCAGTACAACAGACATGACATCAAAGGTAAACTTCGATACTTACATCACCCATTACAGCGATTGGTGTCGTTCCAGTTGCAATCGCTACCTGATGTTCGATGAGATAAAACATGTATTCATCATAGAGCAGTCGTATGAGATGAAACGATCCAAAACTGGCGGCGCTTCTTAATGTGAGATCTCGAATGACCATGGAACTGTATCACAAAAACATCTCATCAAGAATTGGAACGACATCGAAATTGGTATACACATGTGACGATTCTACAGTTCCTACAATATAAAAATAGTCAATAATAAATTTGCTCACACCTGTAGAAAGACCACTTCAGTAAAAACTGTCGTGCAGCTTTAGCAAAGGTAGGTTTCCCTTCGTAAGGTTTGAGCACTTGTGTAACGACGCCTTTCAACCAGACAGCCCACTGCTCTAATGAATTCTGTTGCTGCAGTGTCACTTTAAAATCAGCCTCTAAACGCTGCACTACCGCATAATCGCACTGACATACCCAGGATGCCTTGGGGACATAAGAAAATAGCATTATAGAACGAAGTAATAAAAAAAAATGCTCACATCGTTCTTTTAATAAGTATGTACCTGCTCTTGTACATTATGAAAGTCCACACGATTCAGATCGGCCAGCATTTGGTTTATTTGACTAGAGTTCTGCAGCACAGCACGCGCAGCCTGCGCTAAGTGATTCAAGGAGGTGTATCGCCTCAGCGTTTGAGCAAAAGCTGAGACTGCAGTCAACTGTAATAGTAAGAAATATTTGCATAATTATGAATCCTTTTTCGGTATCAGGGCTCTAAATTGACTATATTAATGCATGAGGTGTACCTTGATTTGCATCATCTCTTCAGGACAATCATTCATAGCCGATGTTAACCACGACTCGAGCCCTTTAGCGAAATTCCTAATGGATTGCGTCAGTGAACCTTTATATTTAAAAAAAAAAGTGGCATAAATAAATGCTCGTTTAATGACACTTAAAATTCTGCCATGAGTAATGATCTTTTTTTAAATAGGAGAGAGGCTTACTTGGAATAGGTCGTAGAACGTCAGGCATCAATACCTCAACGAGATTTTGATAAAATGTATAATCGACTCTCCTAATGAAATCCTGTACTCCCGAGCATTTACACATTTGGTACAGCTTTGTTCTGAAGAAAAAATGTTCCGCAGAATTACAACTCCGTCCTAACAAAAATGCCACGTTCGTCTGAAGGCTACAAACCACACTTACTTTGATAAATATTTCTCCTCCTCGCACTCGTCACCGTTATTATTATCCTGGCTACGCCAAAACTCCCGCCATAGACTTTCTACAGTAGCAAATTCGAAGTTTAGCACCGCATCCAAAAAGGCCTCGCAGTGTTCCCTGTATATACTGCGGAACGTGTCAATGTCTTCGAGTGTGCAATCCTCGGGAAGCGAGGATCCGTGTCCGACAATGATTTCGGGAAACTCAGGAATGGCACTGCTTGCCTCGCCCAAATACTGATGGTACTGCGGCGGTGAAGTGTTTGAGGAAATGTTTGTATTCGAATGCGTGCTACTGTCATAGGTCGGCTCTTGTTTTTGGTTGACGAACTTGAACCGCTTTGCCTGAGCATTTGTGGTTGTCTGTTGACGCGACGTACCGTCCTCGTTCAGCATAATTAATGGGGAACTAGGCTTCACGCGAATCCCGTAGTAATGATACTTCGAATTTCCCCTTGAAAGAGAATCAACGAATATTACTTCCAGTACGTGGCGAATAAAAAGATGAACCACCCGTAACGCAACTCACCGTGTCCCCAAGCGCCGAGTTCTCAACCCCAGAAATACAGAACGTATTAACTTTCCGAAACTCGCAGCGTTTACTGGATCTAACTTATTGTCGGAACAATGTCGCAAATAGTGATTGTACAGAGTCGAGCGAGGCAGCGAGACGCCGTCTGCTGTCTCATAATTTTCCAGGAGCCACTGAACCTGTTTCGACGAGAAGACTCGATTACATTGAAGTTCCGCGTGACTCGTGAATATGATTTTACGGCTGTTCCGGTCATTGTTAACAATGAATCAGGCAATGTGGTGCAATATTATTGCGCGTGATAAATCTACTGGTGTCGGTGTACAATATAAAAACATTTGCGCAATAGCTTTGAAATAAATCTACTAGAAAACGCTCGTTTACGTTCGACTAAATTAAATAAAAACTTTTTATGCGAAGCATTCTCACCTTCAATCGCGAATGGATATTAACCATGTGCTTTAAATGAACATTAATACGAATCCTCGAATGGATTAATACCAAAACATTAAGTTGTAAGTCCTGGACTATTCACATATTTTCATGGAATTCTACTTCTTCTCCATGTATTAACTCTTGTTCTATTATCTCACAATAAGTAAGAAGCATAAGCAACTAACACTGATTCATAAATATACTTTATAAATGCTCTAATAAATAAGATGACGGTAAATTATTTGCCGAATTACGTAATTATCAGTTGCTCGCGTGTTTTTTATATCTTGTTTATGTTCAATTGACGACACAAGTATAGCCCACTTAGGGCCGGTTCGACCAAGTCCCCTCAAACTTAAGTAACACTCAACTGCTATGGAGTAGCCAATAGTAAAACAATCTCTAGCGGCAGCTGCTTTGCTATTGGCTGTTATATAGGAAATAAGTGTCACTTAAGTTTGAGGGGACTTGGTCAAACCAGCCCTTAGAGCGACGAACTGAGAGTCGTACACAAGCAGTATCATTGGTACATAACAGAACTAAATCTTCCTCTCAATCCACTATCAAAGTAAAGCTCTTCAAAACAAACAAAATAAAGCAAAGCAAAGCAAAGCAAAGTGCAACTAAGCAACGAACATTAAACGTGCAGACGAATAACATTTAGTATAAGAAAGTAGCTAACAAATGGGGAGTCGATATGGCTTACGGTGGCCTGGGAGACTCTAGTGGCATGCGTCATGTTAGCTGCAGCAGCTGCAGCTTCCTCCACGCTGACCGCAGTACCACCTGAATTACCGCCGATCAAGTACGCCCCTCCACCCCCGCTAACCACAGCCTCCTAAACAACCCGTTACACCGAATCCTCGTTAATCCCCGAATCAGTAGACAGACAAGGCGATCTCAACCACAGCCGCATAAATGTCTCGATAAATGTTTATCGAGATATATTATATCATAAAAGTTTATATTGTTCAATTGCCCCGCGTAACGAATACGTGATTTGCTAGGATCGAAATAACGAAGATGTTTCCGAAAAATGATAGCCGCAACAATTAGAGATAGCCTTGCAGTTTCTTAAATATTTCCCAAACGCTACAACATGCTGTAACTCGTAAAAAATTCGTTAATGTATCTATTACCAAGATTTCCACAACCGTACATGAATCGACAAAACGAATATCAATATGGTTTTTAATGGAAGTAGTTATTATGCTTATAACATTAGTTAGTTCGAATGCAAATACTGAAAAGCACGAATTCATGTAAGAAACAACTCATTCGCAAAGAATATAAGCCTGGAAGTATTAAGATATGGAGTTTCATAAAAGCAGTTTCATTTGTTATCTTTCTCACTTTCTCTCCCTTTGTACGAACTTACAGTTAGACAAACACAGGGAAAAATGTATACACCAGAGCAGAATCTAGACAATTTTCACACGAACATTTTAACGATAAAAATTTGATGGTAGGTCTACATTTCTTACACTCATTCAAATGTAAAAATATAATAATGTAAATATCTTATCCATAGGGATAGACGTAAAAACAGAATTTCCTCAACTACTGTCGAAGTGTCTGAAGAATCTCGAATTATTATTTGCAAATTGATTAGCGACGTTCAAAAGCGAGCAAGCTAAAGTATTTATTCCTCACCGCACTTTCAGTTTGGGGACTAGCACGGGCAGCAGCGGCTGATATAAGAGCATGCGTAGTCGGATCCCCCTCTACGACGCTCTGTTGGATCAAATAAGTCCCGCTTCCCTGTGATAAAAGCTGTCCAGTCGTCGTATTCGAACCTTGACCAGTGACCTATGCAAAGGATACATATAGAAATGTATTAAGAGCTTTTTATGTGCGCAAACGAGGTAGCTGACACACCGCGTGGATAAAACCTATCGTGAGGAAAAATCACCTGAGCGTACGTAACCGGCGTAGACGCCGGCGTGTAATACTGATTCGAGGCGGGAGTATACATGGCTCCCGCCTCGCCGACTGCGTAAACCGGATATGTCCTGTAATGCCAAATTGCCAGATTATCGAAAGCAACGTGAAAAGGTAAAACTTTGCACGGCTGGACACTCACATCTGTCCATTTGCCGGTATGTACGTCGAAGTGTCCCCCTCGACATACTGGACATAAGTTGGATGAGAAACCGACTCGGAACCCACTGCCTCAGGCTCGCCAGACACTGAAAAAAATCGCAGCGAGCTGTAACGCAATGCCGATGCGAAAGGAAGAATTTTTGAGCACCACAAAAAGCCGTAAAAACATCCAGTAAATCGCTTATAACGTGAACGGCTAGAATGTCTGCAATTCCATTTTTACGGGCGAGATAAGAATTCAAAGAAAAAGATACCTTGAAAAACGAGAGACTATTTCAATTGTTTTTAATTCGCGACAGGTCCCCATTCGAATGCAAACTGCCGAGAGTCGCATACCAAGAACACGCATAACACACAAGACACGAGTAGAAAACTGGATACGGCGCGCGCCGATTTTTGACAACCCTCACCTACAGCCGTTGTGAGGGACGCGTAGGACGGCGAATCGCTGGTGCCTAGTGTAGTCAGTATGGAAGAACAGAGATGCGTGTTTTCGGGCAGCATGGAAAGGGCCAAATTTCTACTCAAATATTACAGCATGGAAACTCCTCCGTACGTGTACTTACCAGTTGTACAGATACCGCGAGACAGATATTGTAAAACTGAATTTAATACCGTTCGAGCGCGTACTTCACAAAATGGAGCCGACGCATCGAACATTCGATCGGCGGAATATTCCCCACCGCAATTGAGAGGCACCGCGAAAAATAGAAGGGAAGGACAGCAAATGATTCTGTTAAAGAAATACCTGTAACTGTTATGTAGTGCGGGGAGCCGCTGACAATCGTGCCAGCCGAAGTAGATGCGGCGTCGGAGTCGACGAGCGTATGCTGGCCGGAATGAGTTGTATTGACTACTACTTGCGCCGTAACGTGTGCCGGAGTACCTGACGAACCGTTTGAAGAATCTGCGGCTGTTTCGAGCGAATCCTGAACCAACAACTATATCATTATTCATAGTATGCATGTTCTCGTGACCAACGATTTGCTAGAATAATAAGAGAGTATGAAGTATGCATTCTACGCCCTGCATCAAAGGATTTGTTCAGATTTTTATTACACGGCTGAGAAGAAAAGCAAGAGCAGATAGGATCGTTTGATCAGATTGTAGTGAAAGTAATAAACATGATAGTTATCTTGATTAAAAATTGATCAAATATTAACACCATGTAAGGGTATGCGTTGTAGAAATGTATGACGGGAGTCTTTCATTAAGATTACATCACGCGGAAGCTAGCGGAAAAAGCACATTAAATTTGAGTTAAATCAAATTCAGATCACCTATTTTACCAGTGCAGTAAAAATAGAACAATTGAAAAGATTCAGTTAATGTACGTGCACACTGTCTTCGTAAGGTTTTTCGTAAATATTTAACTTTAAAGTTGTACTTATCAAACTGTAAGAGCAGATGGCTCGTGCACGTTATCAGACTAGTCACACAACAGCCCCGGAACGCTGCCTTAGTCAGATACGACGATATCCACTGCCAATATTGATTTTATATGGGTATCTAGATTTATATTTGCATGCAATACTACATTGCCTGTTGTCCGTATTTAACGGACTTTCCACACCCCCAATGTGATAGGATGTAACACCTGGCAATGAATATTTTCCATTGCAGCATATAACACACTTTCACAATGAAATATACCTTGGAATAAACTATCGTCAAACGGAACACGTATCACAAAAGAGAGTATTATTTTGAACCATCTTTATGAAACTCATGACAAGGGAAGTTATGTTTTTGTAAAAGCCTTGTGCAAAAAGTGAACTTTTACTGCAACATCTTTCCAGCTACGTCGTTTCGACGCCACCTCCACACCAAAAACGCAAATGTGAAATATTCGCGAGAAGAAAAGAAATGCTCTACTCTTCACCATAAATGAGGAGAGAATTGTCACAGGAAAAAGGTAGCACCGAGCTGGATCGTATTACAAACCTGAATGGGTTGCAAATTGTTGGGACTCGACGGATCGGGGCTGGTGACCACGGTGATGAGTTGCTGACCTCTCGCTGACTGAGTCTGTGCAGCATTACCGCCACCACTGGAACTGGAGGTGGTCACAACAACGACGCTCGGTTTAGTATCAACCCCCACTGCTCCCGAGCTACCCCCGCCATTGCCAGCCCCAGCGGATGCTGCGAGGGCGTACTGGGCTCCTGTCGTAGTCATGGTGATCACTCCCTCGACTCTCTCCGTTTCACCACCACCTTCTCCTCGCGTTTGCAGAGATGATTCTATGGCACAAGCACAGGAGCACACGAGCTCGACATCAGTCCGCTAAATATCAATAACGTCTTTACGAGTGCCTGGGAATGCATGCTTCCGAGAAGTCGACGAGAGGGGTAACCCTGCTACGTCGCATGGAATATGGTTCATCAAATTCTCCGAGAACTCAGATAGACCAGATAGTAGCATATGCACATAATTCCAGTAGTGATAACAATAATAAAAATACCATCAAGGAAAAATTTGTACGCATCGTGAATGCTACTTCAACGGACTTTAATACTTAGGAAGTAGAAAATTAATAATACCTGATCTAGAACCGTCTAGTTACAATAGGACCACAAATGAAAGAACGCATCTGGTAAATATTTAGAAAAAAGAAGCGATAATAGAGAGAAGTGAAATTTCGACAAAGTTAATGTAACCTTCACACAAACAAGTTATAAATCTAGTACCTGTCCTCCCGTAATTTTTTCCCCTCTTTCACGACCGCATTTGAAAAATAAAAGCGTAACTTTCGCCCTCTCGCCTTTCCTCTTCCCATAACAGGTGTGCCATACTCAATAATGCTTAGATCAAAGGAAAAGCCAGATACTCGTAGCACGTCACTTTCCATTACGCCCCGCGTATTTGAGTACATTGGTTCCCTGTACCTCTCGGGGTGACAGGTACAAAACAGGTATCAAGAGTGAGGGGACTATGCACCTTTAGGGGGCTAAAATGAAACACACGCGTGACTGAGCACGATCAGAAGGGGAGGGTACGATAAAGGTGTATAGGTTAGATTGCAGAAGCAATTAAAGGGTATTATCCCAACTGCAGAACGTCCCTCCGATCCAGGACCCTTATAAGTTGTAATAAGCATCAGAGCTCACCACCCCAATGAGAAGTGCAAAGCACACCTGTCGGGCGACACGTGCAATCAGGAAGACAGGAGAAATGTACAAGGCATCTGTATTTCTATAACATTTTCTCCAGCCAAATCACTTTGTCAAAATGAAGACGAATAGTGGAATTCCATATGCTCATTATAACGACCAAGTGATCACGTGAAATAAGCTTTTAACTCACAGAGGGTGTTGCCCAGGTAACAACTAACACCCCTAATAAGGAGAGTCTCGTCAGGGAGATCTCTCTCAACCATTGGTCAAATCTTTTGGATCGATTAAATTCTGTCATTTGTCTCATGTAACACAATTCTTACTTTGTACAAATACAACGTGTTTAAGGAGTGTCTAATTCCTTGTTTTGTCTTACCTGGACAACAAGAAAGATATATGCTATCGCGATAGTAAAGAATGCAATGTTCTTTCTTTTACGGATTTCATGTACTCGAAGATGGAATATCTTTAATTAATGTGCGAGTGTGTACTGGGAACAAAAACAAATTTGATATATCTTATGGGGTGAAGAGGATAATTGGGTAATTTGATCTGCAGCTCTTTCTCTCTCTACTTTAGCAATGCTTGTTATCATGAGCGTATAAGCCCTAGGCTATTTACTGAATACTCGAGTTTCATGAAAACTGATTTTATCTGCTTCTACCTTATACTTGTATTTGTAGAAAAGAGAATAATGTTCTTGCTACTTAGAAAGAAAAATAACGATAATAAATCTTAACTTTATGTTATAATTTTGAAGAATCCCGTCATGAAATGTCCATACTGCATTTACGTGTTCCTGTGGTCAATCTGAACCGAAAAGTCTTAATACACATGGGGTCTACAAGTCACCGTGTATAAGTAAAAAAATGAAATGACATAATACTAATAAGTAAAGCAGCTTTATTTTTCATTAGACAATAATTGAAATAAAATCCAATCATCTAACATATTGTTCGAAATGACCACCTTGATGATCAATACATAACTGCTCTTTGAGAAATCGTTGTTGTGGAGCGTAAAAGGATTTCATGCCCCAGGAACACGTAAATTCAGTATGGACGTTACATGATGGGACACCCTGTATAACGTTTTCTTGATAAAGGCTACCAGCGCACTGTGAAAAACCCTCGTTCAGAAATGTATCACGCGTGCACCTGGTCCTTGTTACGCATCGCTGGTGACCAAGAGTGCACTTTCCCCCCATGTGCTGGAGCACATAATACATATAACGCTTCTATCCCTATCACTTTTATTCGTTTTCTACCCATTATAACCACATTCTTATAAGCGGGAAAAATATTTCAGCCCCAAAACATTTTCAGCAACAGGAGAGGTGAAAAGGTGGATAACATGGGAAAGCAGACAGGTGCAGGACATCAAGAGGATATAGATACGGATCACCAAAAAGGATAGACTCGGCAAATCCGTCTTTTCACCTTGTACAGATAAAACGTTTCACAAAAGTTCAAAAGGCCTGCCTTTTTACTGCAATATCTTCGAATCTGATCTGGATGAAGAAAAATGCTTACTGTACGCGCGGGATTAAAATTGCAAGATGGAGAAATGAACTCCTTCATTGAACATTTAATAAAAATTACACATTCTGTAATTGCTTTGCCAATAATGAAACCAGCAAGCTCTCCATCGAAGCGCATCACATTCATCAGCCAAAAAGCTCATAAAGCCACTTGTTGGGTTTCCATGCAAGTCGCGCGTATAGAGCGCAAGATCGGTCCGATATTTTTTCACGCATCAACAGCTTTATTGACGTGATTGATAAGCTGCTTTTAATTGAAAATCCCCCAAGGCTTCCCATCGTATCAGTCGACCCCATAGAAAACCAGTAACACCGGACAATAAACTCTCTAAAGCGTAACATAGTTGGGGTACGTATTTATGGCAAATAGGGGGTGGATGACAAGGGGTGAGTAGGCGTATAAGTAAGAGCCCCTATCTTCCCAATATAATAGAACACAGGTGAACTTGATAACATTTTAAGGCACCAGTACCCTTCGTTTCTTTCTCTAAAGGAAACTTTACATGGAAACTAGAAAGGGAATGATTTGAAATACTGTTCACTCTTCGCCTCTCTAAATTCTAATTAAATTTTATATCCATAAATACGTGTATAGAAAATATTTGGTCATCAAGAACAATTCCTAGTATTTTTTTTAATCAGTTTTTCTGCAACCTCACATGTGCCTTGCAGAAAACTTACATTTGGTGAAAGAGTAGAAAATGGATTGGAACAGTAATCATATCTAGCTTTCTTTTACATATACTTATGTTATTAATAGATCACCTAGAAATGTGCTAGGTATCATAGTACGACGATTACTGTTTTAGAATAAAGAATACTGGAAAATCTACCACATATTTAAAATAAACTGATATTAGTCATAGATGATTTCCCAGTCAGTAAAGCAATTATAGGCGATCAAATGAATTATACGAAACAATGAGAAGTCATAGCTCGGAATACATGAATGATCAATCGGCAATAACAAACTCCAGCGGTGATAAAATTTTCATTAAATTGACAATTTGCAATCTATATACACAGCACCATTTATCGTCATTATTCTGGATGTCGAATATAGTAAGTAAAATTAATACATAAGAAAATTTATTGGAGCATGAACAAGGGTCTTTCATCAAGACGTCACTCGGTAAATAACGAATACTTGTACTTGTAAAAGCGATAAACACAGTTCGACATAATTACGATTTCAACATCAAGCTACTCTAATCTGCTGTATACAATCGCTTCATTGTCAACCCGCGTACGGCATACAAGGCGCATTACATCGCAGTTAACCGATCGGTAGCCCGAGCCACAAAATGATTGTATTGCTAAGAAAATGCGACAGGCCGGCTACCTTTTCAACGCAGTAGAATCAAAGTTTCATGCAACAGACTGCGAGTTCATATCCGGGACTACACTGTTCTCACCTGTCTTCATGAATGGCGAGTACTTGTACTCGACGCCCGGTCGCTCTTACGCGGCCCCGGCGTCACCCCGTCCTGCAGACCTTTCCGAGAGCCGTCCCTGTCAGTCACCCAGGAAACCACACAGAAAAGTAGACAGCGAAAAAGCACAGCACGCTCCGACGGATATATTTTGTTGACGACGGCCGGTCGGAGTGTCAGTTGTCTGCTGCTGTGGTCTCCTTGGCTACGGCATCACTGACCGCACCACACCCACACCTGACAGCACTGTTTCACGACATCGCATAAAACTTCCACCGCGAGGACTAAAAATATCGACCCGCGACCCGCGAGTACAAAGTTCAACAATTTATAACAACGATACAACGACAACTCGTTGAGGAACTCGCGAATAAGTTGACCCAACGATACATCACCAGGGAACTACTTTTACTGCGCGCACGATGGTGTTACTACACGCGCCATAAACGGCTCGCCGATCACCCGCAGTATGACAGTCGGTTTGCCTCTTATAAATTACCAACCGGAAAAACTTCTTTTCCTTCGAACAATTTTCCGTAGATAATGTTCGCATCGATAGTTTTTCACAATAACGCTTCACGTAGTACGTGTTTATTTTATTGACACAAACAAAAGACGCGTATTACAAACCGCGCGATTTTCAAAGGATCAAACCATGAAGATAATTATTCCGTGTTTTACTTGAATCACTCTCTCATTTTGCGACGTTATTTTCGATTCCTGAAGAAATTGAAATTTAGTTTCCTATCTTATTGTATTAGTATTCCGCCCTTCTGTTTCCTAAGTCTTCTCCATTGCACCATACAAGACTTCATCCCCATATCCATTCTAGTTCCAAGTTTCCATTCCAATTTCCTAAGTATAAAAACTCTTAATTCAGAAATTTAATACTTAGAATAAATAAGAATAGAAACTTAGAACTGAATCGGAAATATATGAGAATGAAATCTTGTAGAGGTATACAGAAGACTTAGAAATTGACAAAATGACTAAATACAAGAACAAGAATCGGGACACCCCTCACCCATATACATTCCTTAATTATCGTTTTCCTTGGTCCCGTAAGAAATATATAAGCTTTATCTCAAACAATACTATACCTAATGCGCAGACGCATGACAAAGTGGTAGGGATTGTATAAGGAGTACTCGACGATGATATATACACATGTCAGTTTTTGGGCGACTGCTGGTTGGTGAGGTCGACTTCAGGCTGCGGTTCTGTACCTAAAGGATTTGGAAACCGAGTATGGGAAGAATAGATGAGAATTTAATAAACAATATTGCCTTTCATGTATCAATATTCTTTTATTGCAATTCGTATAATATTTATGCCAAACATCAATCTCTAATTCATCTACATTACATTATTCTATTTGATCATTTTCAATGTCTGTATAAAATATAAAATTGGTCCATCTTCCATGGACTCGCGTGAGACCAGAATAAATACAGCTCGCGGAGCTGCGAATAGGTATTCGACGTTCTCTTAGCTATGCGAAATGTACTATCATTTCGATAATTGATCAAATTTCTGTATTATTTCTCGAAATAAAATGTGTTGAAAAAAATCCCTGGTTCAATCCTTTTACCGGATATCCGGTGGTTGCCCTGACGACTCATGTAGTTCCCCACCAGTTGTCAAAATCAAAATGATATCCCCTTTGGAGACAGATCTGGGAGGATCGGAGAATAAAATAATGGACGATTCCGCAATATTGGAGGTCAGCTCCATGGCTGCAGGTGGTATCGTTAAACAGGAAAGCCGCGACACCGATTTCCTGTCAAATTACAGTACCTCTATCGAGGGGTCAGTGGTAAGCATATAACCTTTAAATTTTGACAGTTTGCCCTATTTGGCTAAATGGAAAGAAACGATAATGACAGTAAAACGATGTGTACAATCGTCACGATGTATTTAATTAAATGAATGGATCCCAGGTTGCTTCACCGTCTATCGATAGTTTCTCGACTTTACCGGAGCAAGAAACTTCAGATTTTCAAACAGACTCTAGAGATTTGCAAGTCAAAGTGGACAGCCCACAGAAGCACCTTGAAACGTTAGAAACATTTATCACTTTTCGTGTTACGACTAGGGTAAGGCTGTAATGTGTTACTTTTTTTAATACCTCTTCAACAATTTATCTTATCTTACAAAGTTCTGTCCCAGACAACTCGTTCAGAATTTGATGAAGAGGAGTACATCGTCCGTAGACGTTACAATGACTTTATTTGGCTTCGCCAAAAACTTGTGGATATGTATCCAACACATATCATACCGGTAAATACTAGTTAACCATTTCTTAAGCAAGTTTAATTGAAGCATTATAGAACTACATAAACACCACTAAAAATATGTTAATGCAATTTGAGCATTTGTAATCAAATCAAAACTAAGTCTACATTTCAGCCAATGCCAGGCAAACATACGTTGTTGGCTCAACTTGATCGCTATTCAAAGGAGTTTATCATGGCTCGAATGAAACTTTTGCATGTTTTCCTCAATCGAGTGGTAAACCATCCCATTCTGAGCTGCGACAAAAATCTCAGAATTTTTCTCATAGCTAAGCCTGCCGTACGTTTTGCCTACTTTAGCATAAAAAATTAGTACAAATAAAATACATTTTCGTAATTAAAACGTTGCCCTTCTTATTTCTCTTTTAGGAATTTAGTATACACCGTAGAAATCGCGGAAATGTACTCGTAAAAATGACCGACTCCTTGCAAAATATGGCTAGTGTATACTCTATTAAACAACGTCATCTGGAGTTTGAACAAATACGCGATTACTGCATCGCGTTGAACGAGAAATTGTCGACTATAGATAAAATTAATCATCGTATACACAAAGAGAGGCAAGGTGTGTTAAACGACATTTCAAATGAATACGTCAGCCAACGCAAAGCTACTAGACATTCTTAGGAGCCTACTTCATTTTAGTGACGCAATGGACCTTCGCGTGCGACGGATATTTTTCGTCGCGCGACGTTGAGCAGTACTGAACTTTACGCGATTTCATTCCTCTGACTTGCCGCGCGCAGAAAGTCCCTCAACACTATTTGCCGCAGGCAACCGGTACGATCTATCGCGTCACTAGAATGATGTGGGCCTCCTTGAAACTATGCCTTCGCCATATCTCCGCCAATTATCATATTTTTCGTAAATATTGACAGATTACTTGGTTGAACTGCATCAGTTGCACCCGATACTAACTTTATGGGCCACTTCGGAACCCGAACTCGCATCAATTCTCTTAGCCATAGCAAAGGCCATTGAATGCAACGCTGACGCGCACCAAAAATTGTTCGATTCACCTCCTACCGAAGAAAGAGAGTATATTGCTTATATAGACGCAGTTAAAGATGCTCTGGCTCGCCGTGATTCTATGCAGATTGATTATGAGATGACCGTTGAAGAATTGGGGAAAAAGAGACTGGAGAAGGATCAGGTATATCCAACACTTGTCTAGAAAACATTATTGGGTGATCGATGAAGACGGTTAAGCTTACGAAATAAATTACACTGCGCAAATTTTTAATTAAAATTCATCTCATCACCTTTCCTCAGATAATGGGGACTGCAAACGGCTCCGCCCAAACTCAAAGCTGGAGCGGATCACTGTGGAAAGGTGAGACGCGTGACGAAAAGCTGGAGAGACTAGGACAAATGATACCGCGTTTAGGAAAGCGCGCTGAATTACTGCAGGACCGTCTGGAGTGTGCCAATGAAAATTTGCGTAGCGATCTGGATCGATGGAACGTGGAAAAAGGATCGGATCTCAAAGCCATGCTCATCTCGATGGCGGATCGACAAATTCTTCACTATCAACAGTGCATGAACGGTTGGGAGGAAATACTTGCAGGTTTCAAACTTGACTGCGTTAGCTCGGATGCTTCTGTTAGCGCATCTGTCAAAATACCTGTATAAACAAAATCTCAATAGCGTATTAAACGCTTAGAAATATTTATATAATATTTAGGGAACACGCACAAATTAAACGTCTCACATAATTTGCGCACGGTTCCTTGTAATTAATCACGCGTAACGTTAAGGACGAATCGTACCGGGATCGGAAGTAATATCTTATATTATATAAAAGTGTAATATAATATGATGGCAACAGTAATTGTTTGATGTCTAGAATTGCAAAGCGATTCTAGGTATACTTAATTAAATGGAAAAGATAAAAAGCTTTGGTGCTTTGAACGGTAGTGCAAGTTATCCATTTATAGTAATTTACGAATTAAGATTAGAGTAAATTGAATTTCAAGTATAGCGATATTATTCCAAGATCGGTTCTTTAAGCTGTAATGACATTCATCTGAAATGCAGAATACAGCTCGATAAAAATACTTGACAAGGATAACGTAGTAACAGATAACAAACAAAAATATAACCGATTGTCATATATCCCATAGCAGCAAAAAAAGTTACATATTTTAAGAACTTAATGCTCTTACCGCATTTATCTGCCATTAATTCGTTTTGGGACCAAGTACCTGTTATTAATGCCATTTCCTTCTTTGTGTGTAGTTAAACGGAAGATATTTATTGACAATCAGATTAGCTAGTTCAATCTATCTTAGTACTTACCGAAAATTGCCACTCTCTCTATGAAAAACGCAGACGGTTGATATGAAAGCTGCAACGGTACGACGCCTTGTTGTACGTTGTGTGTATTATGTCGATATACCCTCGAATTTTGCATATTCAGCTCTCGAAAAACATTCAACAATATTCTATACTGTATCGACTAAGTCGCTTACTGTTTAATTTTGTCACAAATTATTATATACTCGAATATCTTTAATAAATACTTGGCAAGCTTCACACATTGCACGAATTCGACTAAATCTCTTTGTTCCCTCGCCGCTGTAAAATATAATGGAGAGTAGTATACTTCGTTTGCGAAGTTAATAATTTATTGTTGGTACTGATGGATCGTTGAATTGGTATTACGTTACTAGAATACTGCGTAATCGCAATAATGGGGATGGGGCGTGATGTAAAACTCTACCAGGTTATCCAAGTCGCGAAGCCTCGTGATGGACTCGCCTGAAAATTAACGAACAGACCGAGCGTTCGGGAAGAAAATATACATGAACAAATCTCAGAAGTACCACTTTAACGAAATTACAAACCTGCCAAAGTCATTTCGTTGTGAAGGAATCGCACGGTGCGCGCGTAAGGTTGTTGGATCTTTTCGCGCATTTGCGGTGCCCAGAGTTTTGTTGGATTCCACAATGGATTACGGAAGTGTCCTAGAGATTTTAGTGGTTTCGGCAATTTCGGTTTTACCTCCACCATCGGCAACACATCCGTTATTCTATACTGATTCGTGTCAATATTCCACGAAAATTTACAACCAACCTCGTACAACTTTCTCTCCTGCGAACTGAAACGAACAATGACACGTTGACGTGGAAACGAATGCGTGAAGAGTTCTCGAAACGTACCATTGCGTTTGACTGCAAAGCTCGCTGGCTTGAATCTTCATAATGAGAAGACAAATTACGTCTCCGCTCAGAGCGCATACATCTATGATTTCAATATCATAATCGCTGCAGTGCCAATATTTCTTTTGAAATCTTGTGCAAATCCAGTCGGCAATGTGGTGGGAGAATGTCTCGATATCAAAACTTAATTGATTGACCAACACATACGGCACCATCTAAAAGCATTCCACTATTGTTTTAATCGTCTGAAACGGGGAATTAATACTTGTGTAGAGCATATCAGAATAAATTACCATCTTTTCAGCTTTGCTATTGCTGATCATTTGCATTTGCATGTATCCGGAACCATGTACATGCATTGGAAGTACACACTGGTAACTAACATATCCTCCTGTTTCATCATCTATTAGAAGCAATAGTTTGCGTGAAATCACACCGTGTTGTAAGTTTAAAAGAAATTTTGAACTAATTGTATAATTGAAGGACAAACCTTCGACATCAGTGATAACTGATATCATCTCGTCATCGAGCTCTATATAGCTACGTTTAAAATGTGCAGTACACTTTATTGTAGGGTACTGCATGGTCACTTTTGGAACTAACGGCGAAGAGTTGGGACAGAGTTTACTGCTGCGATCTCGAAGCATACCCCCATTAGGTATTTGGTTCTGATTTAACGGTCGTAAAACGGACTTCTCAGCTGCAATCCAAATTTCTTGTGAAATTTAAAAACGGCCTTATTCTTTGGCATTCAGTTCCCAGCGGTTTAACCCGAAACAAATGTAAATAGATATTCACCTGTCTCTACGTTCTGTAAGTCACTGGGCGTTATTGCATCTTGGCCAGAGCCGAGCTCACTACCGTCGGTGGTATCGGAGTCGATGCGACGTCGTCTACCGTTCGGCAGTGCAGGCGATACAGGGCCAGATATCTGATGTAACGAGCAAGTCCGATGTTTCGACTGATCGCGTATGTGCTTGAAAGGAACTATATTTTCCGCATCGTCCGTTTCGTCGCAAAACTCGTACTTTTTGTCAGCTAGCCGACGTTTCCTGAACGAACTGAGCTTCTCGCAGGTCTCTTGCGACTCATCCGTGAATTCGTATGCCTTTTCCGCCTCGAGAATGAGTTTGTGAGTTGTCCTCGTCCTGGGCTGATTCGAAGACAGACTGGGCGGTGGAGATTGCAGTGTGCTTCGCTTCCGTGGACTCAGGTGTCGGAAGGACCGCGTCATCGGAGGAGACATTAGGTGCGAAGAACACGAGGACGACGCGGGGCTTATAGAGAGCGTGTGAAGGGGAGAATTGATGGACGTTATATTGATGGCCGAATTGTCCTGCGATGCGCCAGGCTGCGGAGAGTTCGGGCGCTGACCGCCGCGCGTGTACCTTTGACTAGATTCCGAGTTACGCGTTTTCAGAATGTCCGAGGGCGGAGTGAGTATTGGCGATGACCACGTCGTCAGTCGAAAGTCGGATGGTAACCGCTGCGGAGTCGATCTTGGCGAGCACGACGGATGCTTTACGAGAGTTATCAAGTCACTGCCGATGTTCAGCTCCTGCGATATATCTTCGCAGAAGTCTTGCAGAATTTTATCTCTCACGGATATAGTTTGTTGTTCCGTTCGAGAAATAGAGTTAGAACTTTCACACTTACATTCGAAATTGTCCGAACACTCGCACACCTTAACGTTTAAGCTATCTCTAGGCTTACTAATATCACAGACATAATCGCTTTGATTACTGCTTGAGGTATTTAACGTCAACTCGTATCCAACTCGCTCGTCCGTCTTGGTCGTTTCGTCTGTAAAACTGGAATCAGCCGTAGCGTCGTGTTTAGGGGATCGTTCGACCGTACTATCAGGGGTCCCTGTTTTATCGTCCAAGATTTCGAAACACTCCGACTTCGGATCGTCAACTTCTTCCACGTCGCTCATGTCTAGAGGCACCTCGTCGATCTCCTGCTTCTCGCAACACTTCTCCTTCCTGGATTTGGCTGTGATCAAGTCTACCCTGAGTACGTGTAAAAAATTTCCTGTATTAACCACCACATGGTTCCAGTACTTTAAACATACTGCTGCGCGAAATCTTGGATACGGCGAGATGACTTCGTATGTAGTATGAACGGTGAGCCCGTGTTGCAGGCAATTGCACCGGACGCAACTATCCCAATCGGCTGCCAAGTCTGTAAAAAGTCGCGATTGAAAGGACTACTGTTCACGGGTACGCTTGAACGCTTTAGAGGAAGCTTTCTACCTTCTTCCTCGTAGGATGCGGCTACTTTTAAACAGTCTTTACAATTTTGGAGCGAAGGTACCGTGGTTATCGTCAAATACGCCCTATCAGTCGGTTGTAGATGCAACCAATCGGTACTGAAATGAATTACGCACTCGTTAAGAATGAATTTTTCTAGACGTGTACTGGAAATGTTAAAAGGATGCTTACCAGAGGCCATGTATTACAAGCTTGTTTCTTTCCATGGGCCACTGAGATATAACAATATTGAGCTCCCTATATATGGTATAATTACCAAAAAGGGTGACCTCCGCGACTTTACGTGCAACGCGATTCGGCGTGAATGCCCACCAGTGCAATAAATATTTGTACTGTGAGCTGTTAAGAAAGACATCCATGCTGAACGTATACGTCAGTAGAAACTGACCGCACTGAGTCAAGCCCAGAACTATATGCCTGGATCACACGTAAAGGAAAGAGTTAAAAATCATTTCAAAGTGAAACCAGCCAGGGATAGTCGAGAAAAAATGTATGAAGTCATTGTTTATAGTGTGCCATTTCATTTTTTACACTATACCAAGTAACAGGAGCTTATTTATCACATAAAAGCGGTTATTTAAAAAATCATTTGTACAGCTGTACATACAACAATAAAACTGGTAAAAAGTACATACCCTGCTTCAAGTGCAGACTTGGGGACGACGTGTGCGAGTGATAGATGACGCCATGAAGGTACAGCAGTAAATAATCTTTCCTCAGATGCATAACTGTGCGTCGATAAACAGCCTCTAATCTAAAAGCGAATTTTTTTCCAAAACATTATATGGTGTTGTCTTTAGAGACATATTGAATGGTAGAGGATATGAAAAATACACTGTTTATAAACCGGCAAGAAATAAGGTGCTATGAATAAATAAAATCAGCGACATCCCTAGTCCATTATCGCAATAATTTCTCCGATACGCCCAGTGAACTTGACAGCTACTCCGGCCGATTAATTGAAATAAAACCTTTGAAGGTTAAGTGCCTTACCTCTCGGTTAAATAATTTCTGCAAAAAATTCCGTTTACTTCGGCGATGCAATAAACAGGGTTTTTGTCCGACTATAAAGTACTCCGACGATGACTTTTCAGATGAAATATCAGAAAAACATTCATTGCAATATTCTGAGGTAGTGTCGGAAGACGAAGCGTCCGCCATTTTTAAATAACCTTTATAAATTTTACGGGAAAGGCTGTGAGAGTGCATCTGTAGATCGCCAACTGCACTTCCGAAATGTCACTGTTGCATGTTCTTGATAGAAACGATGTAGGGCGGTACGTTATCGAACGTCGAAAATCTAAAGTGCAATGATTAATTAAAGAACGTAACACATTCTTTACTATCTTAAATTTACTACACATAAATTCAACCGGTTTCATCGTAACCACAAAATCGTAACTCGGTCAATATTTAAATGTCAGATGTCATTCAACAGATGACACCACAATGTAACTTCTTCCATTGACGTCTTACCAAACAGCTGATTTTGTTTTGATTGAGACCTTGCGCAAATCCAATGTTCTGCGATGTTCGAAGTATCAACATTTTTTCTACAGTGTAATTGCAGATTTCTATGGGACAATCGTTAAAAGAAACATGACACAAACGCGTATAATAATTATCTCAATACTCAGTTCTCATTAAATTATTTAAGGTATGATTAATATCTGTACACATCTGTGTAAAGTGTCTTATCAGCTGCATACGAAACGACAGTATTCCTTAAAAATACTCTTAATTGTTTTTAATTTCAGGATACATTTATTAAGTATGGATGTTACTCTGGATGATAGGCTGGACGCACTCCAGCAAATTAATCAGCGAAAGCTGATAGATATCCTGGATGTGATTCCCGGGAAGAAAGATCTAATAATAGAACACAAGCTAATGAAAACTTTAGATTGCTTTGTAGGAGTTACTGTACTCAGGTACTGACGCATTGACAAGACCATCTCTTATCATTATGATTTGATACAAGCTTCTCAATCCTTTTAGGAGACATGGAGTTGATAAGATCTTCAAACTGGAGCAAGGACTGAAGCCAACAAATGGTCAACGTATTTTTATACTTTCCTGTGATCTCATTACGTGTAAAAGAGTTTTAGATCAAATTCAATCTGAACTAATGCAATCTCCTGGCCTATCACACTACATGCTGGTCACTCCACTTGTTCCAGCAGTTCTTCACGTGTTAACAGAGGAGGAAGGTATTGCATTAGTATTGTTCAAGACTGTAGTATTATAGGTCAAAAGTTCACAAATTATGAGAAAATTGAGATTGAAGTGAAGATTAGGATGAATTTTGACTTCTTTCATTATCAGTAGCTCATGTGGTGGTGTACAGAGGTATTTAAAAAATCATGATCAAGTAGAAAAGCATTTTATCATTTAGGTCTGGCCGAACTGGTTACCATACGCCCGCTTTCCTGGGAGTTCATTCGCTTGGACGGGAACGTTCTGTCCATGGAAACGCCAATGTACGCCGATTTGTATTACCACAAAGACACAAGTCTCCTTCCAGCAGTAGCGCGTAACTTATGGTCCCTCCAACTATTATTCGGTCCATCAAAACAGACAATTTGCCTGGGAAAACACAGTCTACTGGTACATAAAATGATGGAAACCATGGAAAGTCTATCGTCGCGCCAGATGGAAAGTCAGTTGGGCGCCTTGATCATAATGGACAGAAGCTTTGACACGGCCACAACCCTTCTCACTCCCGTTACGTACTCTGGTTTGCTCGGCGAGGTGCTGGAGATAAACGCTGGTACTGCCCAGTTAGACAAGTTACAAGCGAAATTAAATCCGAAGAGCGATCATGTGTACGAAGAAGTGAGGGACAGACACTTCAGCGACGTCTTCCCCACTTTACGCATGAAGGCTAAATCTCTGAAGTGTATGTATGCGCAGTCTTATTGCCTTTCTTCGTATTTTCTTCTTCCTACGCCTACTAGTAATATAACGAATCGTGGTAACATCAGCCGAACAAGAGGCTACGCAAACGATGAAGCTAGCCGAAATGGAGCGCTACGTAGCGACCAGATTGCAAAAGACCACGGAGATCAAGCGTCAATTGGCCTTCCACATTTCCGCTTGCGAGGCTATCGTCGACGCGCTCGGTTCGGCGTTCGAGGAGCTCCAATCTACGGAGAAATCGATACTCGAGTGCCGTGGAAGGAAGGAAGTTCTGGATTATATCGAGAGAAACATAGGTACCACGATGGGATTCACTGTCGGAAATATCCTTCAATGTCTACTGTTCACCTCATTCCAGACGATCATCCGCTTCGAAGCCTCCGCCTTCTATTGTTGCTCTCCATCGTGAGCAACGGGGTAACGCCAAGCGAGGCGCATCCCATTCAGAAGTCACATCTGCACGCGCATGGATATCAGAACATACCATTGTTTAATAAATTAGAAACCGTTGGACTCTTACGATATAGAACGGAGAATATATTAAACAAGTTTCCGAATTGGAGCAGCGAGTGGACTACAAGTGCACAGCGTCTGAAATTGTTGCCGAATCAGTCGAAGTTTCTTGACTTGAAAGCTCCAAACTGTCCCAGCTATGTCTTCAGCGGAGCTTATATTCCGGCTATCGTTAGTTATCGCTTGTATTGATACGGTACTCCCTTGCTCTGTAAAATTGGCTAAAGATCAAATTAAATAATTGTTCCTTTCAGGTACAGCTGATCAATATAGTCGTAATGCAGGATACGGATCCAAAGAGCTTTGACGACATGACGAATTTTCCAGACTGCTTGATGATCGGTCAACGCGGCTCGGTACAACCAAGAACTCTCGTAATTTATATTGTGGGAGGAATCACCTACGCAGAAATAGCAGCTTGTCGGTTCATCGAAAACTTGACTGGAACGCGACTAGTGCTCGCCTCTGACATGATTATAACGGGTAGCAAATTGATTGAAAGCATACAGAATATATAACAAAAGACAATGCAAGAAAATCGTCAGCCTATAGCTGCATCGAGCGATAATAAATATCCTTTTTACACCGCGACAACTGAATGTATTTGTTAAATATTCATACATATTTCTCCAACCATAAGTCCTGCCTAGAGACGTATCTGTATACGTGAATTTCCAGATACGGAGGATCGAGTTTTTTTAACCCAAATATTTAGTTGTTTATGATGTATTACGAAATACAGCAGATCCGTGAAAGAATCAAGTAATCGACAAGATATTTGAAGAAAGTTGCACAGCGACTAGCGCGTTCAACTTTATCCTTGTGTGAATAGCGATATTCACCGTACATCGACTCAATAGTTGCGATTTTCATCGCGGTTACGATCACGATCGCGCCTCTGACGTCCCCAATCCTGACCTTGTCGATTGTAATTTTGTCGATCTCTGAAATTGCCTTGGTTTCCACCTCTCGAGAAGAAGTTTCCTGTAATGTGCAGTATATGTTTAGCGCGAAGTTCTTACCGTATTATATCGTTGATAAGGATATCCAATGGTCTTTTCCATTACCTTGCTTCATTTCGAAGATACGTTCATTCGAGTCCACGAAGTTATTCACCTTATCAGTGAGCTGCAATGCCAAGGATTGCAGACGACTGGGTTCACTGCGGTGCATTACTACGGTTTCCGTCGGATCATCCAATGACGCCTAAGTTTAGAAAAGGTTGAAGACAACCAAGGAAAATGAGCGTTGTGGTATCTCGCGCAAGGGTCTTGGAAATAAAATCATTAAAACATACCATCAGCTCTTCGTTAATAATCATCTTGCTGATAATGGAATGAACTATCGGTCGCTTTAACTGAAACATCTCCGCCAGTGTAGGCATTGAAATAGAATCATAGACGTGCGAATATGTGAAGAGGTAAGTTCTGAGCGCTTCTTCCTTAATCAATCGTGTAAGCATTGCGCGCACTTTGTCTGCCTGGTAAAAGAGATCCCAAACCTACGAAGGGAGAGTAATCGGAGAGATGAAAACAGTTTCGTCGAGGTAAGACCTATGTGGCGTGAATTCAAGAACTTTAAGAAACGAAGATCTGCTTCATTACCTTTGCATTCATTTTTTCATTGATAATAAAGTTATTGCAAGCAGCCCAATTGCCATTGCGCATAGCTTTTGCCGCAGCGACAACATGCTCCCTCATTGATTCGGGCGGACCGACCAAAGATTGGCGTTCGCTTGATCGCAGTTGTTGGTAGAACGTTTTCGAAATCATTCTCCTTCTCGCGTCGAATTCATGCGCTGAAAGAGAACTGATTAATTACAGTTCAACTTCCATTGACTAAACTACCTCGGAATGTTTGTCTCTACTTTTTCAATAACATTTAACCTTAGAGAATATAAGCAATGTAACTTTGGAGCCGTACCAGCCATGTAAGGGATCTCAATGAGCATCGCAGATACGAGATAAACGCATTCTAGCGATTCTAAATTGATGTGCATATGGAAAGGCATTTGACGTTGTTTCTCGATTTTTTCCTGTTCTTTGCTACGTTCGTGTTGGCGTTGCGGCAGCAGACCTTGTGCAAGCAACTCCTTTACTTTACCGGTCATCATAAGGTCTACGAGACAATTGTGCGCATCTTTGATATTCGCGTGACGGAAAGCGCACAGTCCGAGGTGTGCAATTGTTCGGTTATACAAGATCTGTAAAGCACCAATTAAGATATTTAAATGGATCTTTTAATGGATTGAACCATCATCGAAATTTGTTCAAGAGACGCTCGAAGTATAGATCACCTGTGTAGCGGGATCAGAGTGTTGAATGGTCTCTTGCAGATGCGACATCAAAATAAGATCGCGTGCTTGGAACCAATTATCGTGGAGCGCATGATGATAGATGTGAGAGAGGATGGCGCGAGTCCTCAGACGATCTGTATTATCGTACGCGTACACGTACTTGCATAGCTTCTCCATTACCTGAACCGATGTGATCTCATCTGGCGGCAGTTCTCCCTGACGAATGATAAATGAAGAGGCTTGTTTAATGGAAAGTGGATATATAAATAAATACTTGATTCACATTATTCTTGGGTTATTTACCTCCTTCTGCTTCAAAACATTGGAATCGAATTTGTAGTAAAGATGTTCGATCTTTCGCAAATAAACGCGACACAACTCGGAAACCGAGCCTTGTCTCTCCAGATATATTTGCACCTTATCTATAATACCAGCTACCTGCTTCTCATCTTTTAATCTGTAAAATAAAGTTACATCATCTCATCGTCCAATGAAGAAACATTTAATTTAAAATGCATATAAAGGAACTTCATTAGATACCTTTCCACATATTCATTGCTATGTGGATCGCACTCCTTCAAGAGTTTAGTGAACTCCTCATCTAGACGTTCCACCAGAGTGAGTACACAACCATGGAACTTGTACGGAGGCTTTTCATATTCTTCTTCTTCCTCTGCCACAGTTTCCGTAATAACCATATCAGGCGTGTTTAATATCATATCCAGCATTTCCGTAATACGTTCCAATAATCTATTTGAGAAGCGATGAAATGTAATATCCAGCCGAATACAACTATACTATTAATAAAAATTTCACTGAAAGTATTCACTTACTTGGACCAGTATTCAGGTTTCATGGCATCAGAAACTTTCGGATTGTAGTCAAAGATCGAAGAGACGATGGAAAACTTAATTTTAATGGCAACCGCCGGCCCTAGATTATGCGTATCGGCAATTTGCTGCAGCTCGTGAAGTAACTCGATTTGTTCTCGTCTATCTGTACGCTTCTTGCCACGCGCTGCAATAACTTCCACCAGTTTTTTGAGAACCGCTCCAACGTTGATCTCGGCATCCTTGGCAAACATCTTTGGTTTCTCGGAAGGAATGGCAACGCCTCCCTTCACAGTCTCCCATTCGCCCTCGCCGTCATCTTCGTCTCTCTTCTTCTTCCGCTCTTTCTCCTTACGCTCTTTACGCTGTTCCTTCTTCTTTGCTTTATCTTCATCTTCATCCTTGTCTGTAGCCCTGCCAAGATGCACCCATCGCGCGATGATGAGTAAAATTTCGCAGTATCTTTTATTTCATAAGATATACAATTCTCACTTTTTGATGAAGCGCTCACGAATGTTTTGGTATTGGCCCTCGTCCTCGCTGCTTGTACTTGTACTATCAGAATCACTACCCCAATCCGAATCACTCTCGCTTCCTTCATCTCCGTCAACTGCGCCTTTCTAGAATTTTAATAGTAATTATAGCACACCTTTTTTCAGCGTTTGCATCAAACTTAAAATGCTTAGGAAGGATCGATTTATGAACTACAAACTTATGATAGAACGGACCTTAAATTTGGAAACGTCGGGAGCGCTCACTTCGGATCCAGACTTTTTGAAAGCAGCGGTACGATCCTCTTCTTCTTCCGACATATCGGCCTCTTCCGCTGCAAACAATTAGAATAATAAAATCCAAAGGACACAAGGAGATAAAGCCCTTCATCTCCTACCTTTCTCCTCCTCCTCGTCATCATCCTGCTCCGGATTTTCGCGGAACTTGGCAATATCTTCTTCGAATTCCTTATTGTATTTACGGAGCTTTTGACGAAGGGAGGTTAACGATTTCGAGTTGTTTTTCGACATATTCTTACGTCCCTCGCGATCTTCCCAAACCTCGTTTATAAAGTCCTCCATTTCCACCAGGCAACGGAGATAAAAACGAGGAGTCTGCCCATTTTCTTCCTTCATAATAACTGGTAAGGCTTTCTGATAAACGCGTTGCAGATCTTCAAAACCTAAGAATGATCTCTATATAAGTAATCAGTTTTATAATTTCTGGAGCATGATGACAAAAATCAGAAACACATACTGGAAAGCATGCTGCTCATGTCCTTAATCTTCTTATAATTGCGGATGAGCTTAATGAGATTAGTAATCTCTTCGTATCTCTTCTCCTTGGTAGAGCGAACAATGCGCTTTGTCTCTTCTTCATCGTCGCTAAACTGTGATATAAATGCACATGAAAGTCAACAGACTCTGATAACTCAATACTGTCCTTTTAATATCTTTCAAAATCACTTACGGTGAACGCCGCAGTAGGTGCCCTGATAACCTGCTCCTCCTCAGAGGAGCTGTCTGACTCTGAGTCAGACCCAGTGGCGAAAAAGCGACTCATATTGAGAATGAATCTGTGAATGAAATGTTAATGTCAACGATAGAACTAGCAAATACTTGTTCTTTTTTCAGCTTCTTGGTGTGTATTTCGATATTAAGCAACGCGTAAGTAATCTTCCGAGAAAAAATAATAATTTCGGAGCACGGTATACTCGCGAAAGAGGTTATATCGCAACTGACTAACGAAACTTGAAAAGACGACTATTGCGAATTCTCGATTTGGTGGTGAATATACGCATGAGATTTCTTGTACTCTTAAATAATTAATTAGTCCTGTAACTATCCTTTAAACGTGAATGAGAGCGGATAAATGACGGATGCCAGCACGAGCATACTGTGCCTTGTCAAGCCGAAATCAAATTGCTTTAACTGATGACTTTTTTGATAGTTCCGATCAAATATCATTGCGATATTCCCTTCAGAAAAGAAATAGTACTCGTAACTCCTGTAACGTACATTACTTACACGTAAAATTACACGTGAACTTTTCTTTACAATATCACTGCAACTGACTGCCACACAGATCCGCCATTACAAGAGAACGTGCACCCCACCATTATTCGTGCAAGGAGCTAAAAAATTATAGACTAGGTATAAAGCTACTCCTACATAGTGAATGAAGAACTTCTCGCCAATAGCACAAGATGGCTCCAAATAATCTGGACAAGCTATTTGAATACGAAATTTATTACCGGAAGATCGGGGGTGGAATTTTGTACATTTCTACATTTTATATCTCGCGGATTTTTCTACACCGCATTCACAAAACAACCTCATTATTCCATACCCCGGAATCCTGTCAACCATATCTCCCGTATCGATCATCTACACGCGACTCTGCTAAACTTAATAGAACTTTACAGTCGCTATCGTTGCTCAAGTTTTGTTATACTTGAAAAAATATGCGCAACGATAGCGACTGTAGAATTCTATCGATACAGAAACCTCGTGCTTCCGTCGTTTTCCTATAAATGGCACTAACGGTAAATAGTGTGTGGTAGCCCGCCATCAGATGGCGAGATAGCGCTGTCCCTCTCGTGAGTGGTCGAATACGGGTGCAGTATAAAACCGCAACTGGTCGAGACTCGTGGGGGACAGCATAGAGAGCATCTAGGCAGGAGTCGGCCTAGCCTTACTGACGAGTCCACACAGGCCGGCTCCGGGACGAAATGCTCTGCCACGAGATGGAGACCACATCTCTTCAAACATAAATCTTGCATATCACGTCTTTTTACTTATGTGACGATAGGTATTCGACGTAAACACCAAACACTTTTGGCGAAAGAGATGTGGTCGCCATCTCGCGCGGCGGAGCGCTTCGTCCTATTTTGCATAAGATTCGAATGATATTAGCCAGCAACTGGTGAATTATTGAAAAAACTAATTGTCCGTTAAACATGTTTCCATATCAAGAGCTAAATTAAGAAATTTTGCGAGTCATCCACTTGTTTCCAATTAATTTATTAATTTTGATCATGAAATCAGCCGACACATTAATTTTTATACTTCTTCACGTGGTATCAACAGCATTTCGCATAGAGAATTTTAAAGAATTTTGAAGTACATACATAGGTAACTCTTAAATTGTATAAATCGCCCCACTCTCTTGCACATGGAACGTCGAATATCTTTATTCCTTCAGAAAATCTCGGGCATTTATCAAAAAATGTATTGAGCCCTTCCTTAAGCGCGTTACAATTTTATGTCGAGTCCTAGCGAGATCTAGGAAGAAATCCAAAAAAGCGCTCGATACGGTACGCCTTTCAGTCACTGCAGTGGATCAATAGTAGCGACTATTGTAATAACGGTTCGCTCTGCCGTAATTGTAGACCGATCGGGAATCGATAGGATTGCAGGTGAAAAGAGCATCTCCTCGAGTCCCATCCGGACACGTGCAAACGGCAATATGTCGTCTAGGAGTACACGTGGCACTCGGTCCGCATTCGCGTCCGGTACAGGGATTCTGACAAGAATAATCGATGCAGGCACGACTGTCGGGGCATTCGCTGTCGGTCAAGCACTCTCCTCGTTGGCAACTGACCAAAGCATTGCCGAGATAGCCCGTGGGACACGTGCACACCGGTCTCTCCTTTCCAGTATTGTCGTGTCCCGGAGTACAGACCGCGTTGGAACCGCATGGATTCGGCTCGCAAAGGTCACCTATAAATTGCATTAGTTATCGCGTGGGCTATTAAAAATATTAACCGGTACGCCAAATATGGGATGACGCGCGTCGATATCACGCAAGCGAATATAGCGTCAGCGCGATGGAATGCCAATCGATATGTATCCTTACGAGCTTCGAAGGGTCTGCAGGCGACGAAGGGATCTCCGGTCATGTCCTTGGGACAACTGCAAATAGGAGTGATGTCACGCAATTCGCAATTGGCATTGACACCGCAAACGCCCTCGCACGGGTTCAAGCACTTCTGGTACAGGCAAGCCGGCTTGTTGCGCGGGCAATCGGAATGATACGTGCACTCGGGACGGCAAGCCACGTACGGGCTACCTTGCCAATTCTGCGAACAATGTAATGGAAGCATTGGTAAAAGAGCGAGCGAGAGAGAATGTTTATTTAAAACTAGACATAAGGAAGGAGGAGAGAAGGGGGGGGGGCGTTAAAACTCGATGACGTTAACGCCGAAAAAACTTGGAGCTTCTCAATCACTTACCAGTGGACAACTACACTTCGCGCGATGATTGATCACGTCGCAATTTGCATTCTCGCCACATTTGCAAGGACTCTCGCATTTATACTCCGATGAGCACGCGAGATGGTTCGAGCAGTCGCTGTCACTTTCGCACTCGTGCCGGCATCCTGATAGAGGGGATCCCCTGTAGCCGGGGAGGCACGTGCAGACCGGTACTTCATTGATGACCTCGCACTTCGTGTTCTGCCCGCAAGGACTCGGTTTGCAGGCGGCTTCTGCAATGCGTTCAAAGAAGAGGAGTTCGTCGGTACGCGAATCCAACTGATGATCAGAGAATGACACGGATATACGCGTTGCATCACTCACGTGGGTCGGCGATGCGACAAGCTGTGAAGGGATCGCCGGTCTGTCCAGGGGGGCAGGAGCAGGTCGGCACGTGGTTTCTCGTCTCGCATATAGCTCCTGCGCCACAGAGACCAGCGCACGGGTCGATACATCTGTTATTCGAGCAGGCTCTGCTTCCTATGCAATCCTCGTTAACTGAAAACGCGAGTAGAATATGTGAGCGTCTTATTCCGTTTCCTAGCTTTCGCATCTTCGTTTTTGTACTCACTTTGACACTCGACGCGTATGCAACGAACTAGAGGGTCTCCCATATGCAAATTTAAACAAGAGCAGACGGGTCGCCCGTCGGTGATCGTGCATTTTGCATTGTTTCCACAAGTATAGCTGTCGCAAGTTCCTCCTGAAAAGACGCGGTACACGAATAGAGACGAGTTTTCATTATTTTCGTATTCCCCGTGGCAAAGTATAACTAACGCTGTCCTAATAGCTACGCATACGCGTATTATCTGTACAATTACCTCCCGATATCACCCTGGGGCGTATATGTGAATACTGCCCGTTCGCGAATGCAACAGCGAACGCTGCCAGCAACAATGCTATCGTCTGGAAACCCTCCATTTGCTCTGCAGGCGTACCTAACAAGCAAGCAATCAAATAATCCACGCGTGAAGTGTGCATCTACAATTACGTACGTGGAAATACCGTAAGGTCTTTTGAGACATTTCGGAAGATGTTTTCAGTTCAAACAAAGCGCGAACGTGCGAACGCGTATCAACGACACGAATGACTCTACGAGTGTGTAAATACTTACCTCTCTCGATTCCTCTCGAACGATGCTCTTCACTCCACCGAAAGGCAAAGAGAACTAAGCGAATCGACGGCGGAACCAGAGTTGATGAAGTTAAAAAGCGCGAAGGCAATCAGCCCCCCCTCCGGTTCTCTTTGATCCCACTTCAAAATTCACAATAACGCAATCCCACGCGCGTCCCTGGATTTCCTCCTGAGAAGCGGAGAACTCGCCCACATATCGTATCATACCGGAATACCTGCCTACCTTGCAGGCTCAAGTCCCACAACGTACGTATACGTATTTTTCACAAGCGGATTTGCCTCGTCAGGTACCTTAATTGGATGCTCCTCTTGTCCTTCCATCCTCTGGTTCGATCGTTCGAACGATTACGCGCGTCCAGACAATAAATAATATATGTATGCGGTGAGCTGTGCGCGGAAGGTCCCCGGTCGAGCCTAAAATGGCTTTCACAATAAATTCGACGGCGTTTAATCGTAGTTGTACGAACGTCAGACTCTTCCGAATGGACGGGTGCAATCGTCGCTCTCCCCCGAAGTGGGAGTTCGCATCGAAAGTAAACACGAACCTGTTTTTCGCGACCATCCTTCAGCTCCGAACGCTTAACGCTTCTCGCGAGAGGTGGACAATGGGCACGGGTGTGTCCAGTACCGTGCCCTTATTTAGCCGTTCGTTTTTGCGATTAAATTAAAGATGCCGATCTGTTCGGCGAATGGTAAAAATCGACAAAGAAAATTTGAGCATGACGTACGAGCACAAATATTGCAAACTGGTGCGGGGTAACGCTTGCACGCAGCTCCTTAAATGGATCAGAGAAAGGATCTAAAGACAGGTGATGACTGGTGTTTAGAAAGCGAGTCCTGCCTGATTGCTCTCGTGATTCATAAGCTCGCAAATTTAAGGATCGATAACTGTTATACCACGCAAACGCGTTGGCGAGATACGGGATACGTAATAATCAAAAGTAAAGTCTGAAATTATATAACGTTAGAGTATGTCAAACATTTGACCACACGTGCTAAACCAAAAAAAAAAAAGGAAAGAAAGACAGAGCCTCTTTTTGCGCTACGAGGACGCGACAAGCATTATAGCCTGCTCCATCCTACGTGCTACAAAATGCGAAACGTCTATACTTAGATACTGTTCCGTGAAACCAATATTCAAATGTAAAGGAGGCACGTATGAGAGCATACCAGATACCTCGAATGTTAGCTATACATATGAATACATTTATGGCCACACTACGAATCCGCACATCCTACGCGACTCGTCTCTTGCAAATTCATTACTGTCCCGTTATTAATATTTACCGGGGGAACGATACGGAAGAATGAAACGGTTTGATCGTCACACTTCTCACAAGAGTGGGCCCGAAATAGTTTTCGCTTTTATCTTTGTACGTTTTCGTCGTATATGGAAAAATTCCGAACATATCTCTAAACGGTAATGGAGAATAACAAAGCCAAATTCAGAAGAGTTTTCGAAAGGGAAAAATGCGCGGCAATGGTTTGTACCAATATTATGTTTTTCAGAACTAGTATGTTCCTTGTTATGTCTTAAATCAGTTTCATATAGACGTATTTTGAAAATATAATATTGAATGAAGATATACAAATTTGGTTTCAATGTCGCGAGAAAACTATGTTCAGTGCATCACAATTTTGCACCTTATTTCCCCATCGAAATCGCTAGAGAATTCAGAACGATTGACGCAATTGCAGTATATACTTGACTTCTAAAAAAAAAAAAGAGGGTTTTATTGATTAATCTTGTGAAAGAAAGACTGTCCGATGCCATACTAGATCTTTTCCTTATCTCAATGGTCATAAACGCTATTCATCGATACAATCAACCAAATAGCCCACGGATATAAATAAATTTTATTCGCTTAGTGTTAAAATTGTTAACGGTCCTACTACGAAATACAATCGAAGTTCATGTGACACGGCAATGGCGTTTCGTACAATTTCTACAGCATTCGCTCCAAAAGAAAGCAGTGCTGGATTCAATAATAATAGTTACAAGGGAGGTCTTCGAAAAATTACCCGCGCTATAACGCACCTTCTGCCAAACTTTTTTTCCCAGGACGCACCAATCGCGAATAAATAGCTTATCGACGTACCCTTCCTTCAGTTCGAGTTGGCGTTAGTTTCAGGAACTCCTCATACGCCGAAGCAATCATTTCATCTTCGTCATTCCATACAAAACTTTCTTCGTTATCTGCCCCGCTAAAAAAAATATAACGATGCGTTCATGCCTTAGACTTCATACATGATCGAAATATTCCATCACCGAGAAAACGCATACCCGAACTCCTCGGGCTCTGCCGCTTCTTCAATCTGATCCTGAAGAAATCTACTCTCTTCAGGAGAGAGTACTTGACCATCGGGGCCGTAAAACACGGGCTCGTTGGACTGCTGTTCTGGTAACGTCGTGTGATTGGCCTCCGCCGAAGGCAAAGTGTGCGTGGAGACAACGCGACCCCAGTTACCGCGGCGCAGTTCGCTGACATTATGAACCATGCGGCTTACATGTTGATCGACGCGTCCCTCTGTGACTAGCTCTGTTAATAAACGCATCACGCCTTCCATTTCTTTACGACTTCCACCGCTGTCCCGTTCGAGAGTTTGACCTGCCAGCTGTGAAACGAACTTGCCAATGACTCTTTCGCGAGACCCAAGTCTAATTAGATGAATACCAGGGGAACAGCATTCGCTCTCGAGATTAATGCGTATCGTTTCGTCGTAGGTACAATACGAACCTTCAATGCTTGGCAGATGTATTTTGCCGAATTAGCTGCGGGTTGTTTTAGAGCTACGGAGATTAGCTGGACCAAGAGCTTTCCCAGTACAGAAGCTTCCAGCTCCATTTGAGCAACCAGCTCGGCGAGAAACAGGATCATACCATGGCACTTCTTCTCTTCCTCGTCGGCGGGGTTACCTCTATTTAGCCAAGCTGCTGAACGCACCTCGGTCTCTTCGCGACACCTGATGGAAGTCACTCAATTTTATAAATTCGAGCATAATTATATCAATTGTAATTTCATATAAAAAAACATCCAACCGAGCAAATAGCGTGTCCCTGAAGACGGAAGAAGCACGGTCTGACGTCGCTGAAATTCTATCGAGATATGTGCAAAGCCTCGCGCCACTGTATCGGAAGTTACCCTCGTTTATCGACTGTAACAATATAGGAAAGTGCGATGATATAAACCGGGAAGACGGAAGCTTGCAAGTTGAGTAGATTTAGTTTGTACCTGTATAAGGATTGCCGTGATAATTTGTTGGGTATCATTGGGATGCTTGAGGTGAGGATTGATGGTATCCACGAGATGTGCGAGTAACGATTCGAAACGGCCGGGATTCAGGGTCAAAGTATGCATCGCGTTCTCCATTTGTCGCATAGTGCTCGACAAATCTGACCTTTGCTCATCTTTTTCCCTTCCAAAGGTCTGCTGCGTCTAATACAATTAATAATGTACAATCTTCCCAGATCTCTTCCGCTCTACAAAATGTATAAATTTACCAAATTAGATGCACCCCAGAGAACAAACCTGATGCCTGTCATTATAATCTCCAGATCCTCCACAATATCCGGTATAATCTACAGTCGGATAGTGTCCATATCGTTGCTCCTGTGGCATTCCTGCATATTGTTGAAATTGCATTGGATGTTGATGCTGCTGATGCTGGTGTTGCTGCTGATGATGGGGATGGTAATGAGAATGCTGCTGATGCGATCCTCCCTGTTGTCTAGCAATGTTAATGCGATCTTGAACCGTAGAACCAGGCCATACTGGCACAGGTGGTTGCTATTGAAAGAGATAAAGAAGATGGCAATAAGGATAAAAGTTTAAGTGCCCTCAAACAATTTTACAGTAGCATAGCTCCATCCATGTAAATTTCAAAACTTCATTATCGTACAATCCGAACTGCTTCACAACCAATACAATTGTACCTGGATAAATTGATATCCTGACAATTAAAATTGTTATCAATAATTCATTATCTAGAGGCTATTCTGTATACTACATATTAAATATTAAAAGGTAAATTATCAAAAGATATGAATGAAACCCACAAATGTGCAGTTATGGTAATCAAAATTGGCGAGTAAATCATATTGCATACCACAGTTGGTATAGTTTTGGGTATAAACACTGCAGCGTTCGCAGATAGCAAGGAATTCTTGGCCAATTCGAGGTTCGCCACTTCATTGTTCACCCTCTCCTGGCCTGCTGACCCTGAATTCAGAGGAGCATGTATATAGCACGATCGGATATATAGAACCAAAGGACTTCCTAACCAAATGTAAGACAAGATCATCCCTTAAGACGTTTCATCGCACGAACCTCCGCTCTGATTAGTATAATCAAAGTGCGGTCTCCTCATTGGTTCTTGAGATTGCTGAGGTTTTGGCGTCCAGGACGGGCGACCGCAACCACGGCCCTTCGACCAACGTTCTCCACCGCCGTCTCCACTTCCATTCCCCCCAACGTGATCCATCTTTCTGATCAATTATACGTTCTCGATTGTGCTTACCGAGCTCGAGGTCACTTTGACGTTCCAGAAATCCTGATACGCACACAACGCGCATACATGTGTCGTGGAATGTCCGTTACGTCCGTTATGTTCGTCAAGAATAGTAAACACGTATCGAGTTGAACGAACCAGCTTCCTTTGTCAAAATGTTCGCGAGTCTTTCGAAGTCGACAAAATCAGGGCGAAGTTCTTTCTCGGTTCGTCAAACAGGGTTGACTCGAGAAACTTGGAGAAACTGTAGAATAGACGCAGAAGACGTGGACGCGATTCCTCGACCGGTGCTGCGAGTGGCTACAACCACTTAAATCGAAGGATACGCCGTCACTGCTCGTGAGAACGAGCCAGTGGACGCGGATAATGACAGATGAGACCTCGTGTACAGCGCTTTAGGAGTCCACTCGGCTGCTCCACTACAAGAGGCTGACTAAAAGTGCGCCGTTACGTTCGACCAAACATCTCTGGCGCACCCCCGTCACTTTTTACCTCGACCAATCGGTACGAGCGACGGTTTGTCGCGTGAAAAAAACGAAACGATGCCTTAAGGTCTCAAGGCGGAGCTCATTCACGTAGCACGACAGGGGTTTCTCGCGGCGATCGAGCGTTTTTCGATGTAAGCGAAAAAACCGCTCGTGGACGTAAAAAAGAAATAAGAAAAACCTTAGTTGGAAAATGCGTAGAAAAAGTACCGCTGCGGTAGAACCAGGCGCGGTACATCGAAGGACTCTCGGAAGGGGCGCCCTCGGCAAAGCGAGGGGTCACGATTATTAAATGACCGATGCATCCTCTCGGGATAAACCGATAGTTCTCGGTGCAGATGCTGCGTAATGTCGGAATTTCCTGATCAGCTGCAAATATTTCGCGTACTATTTCGAGTCACCACCGCCTCCGCACGTCTTGGTTCGCGTCAGTGACCGTCCGCCAGCTTATGATTCGTAAGGTGTATTGTTTGCTCCACCGTTCCAGGTTCGTACACTCGCGTAAACCCGACGATAATCGTGGTACAGCGATGTGAGACTTTCCTTGCCAGTCGATTTATGTCTTCCGCATCGTTAATTAGGTTTGCTGCGACGTAATGAACTCTCACCCGATCGTTTCGAGCCCTTAAAGAATTTTTAGATACGAGCTACTCTGTTTCTATTTTCGGAGCACGCGACTATGTAAGGCGTTTTCTTTCCTTGAAGGAGCGGTTGTCAGGGCCTGTACGCTCGGAAATGCTGGAAGTTGGGCTGAGGGTTGTACGCGGACAGGATTGGAAATGGGGTGAGCAGGATGGCGGTGAGGGACATGCTGGGACGATCGTCGAAATTGGCAAACCTCCACTGGCGGGGAACACTGGCCAGCCGACGAATGCCGCGGATAAGACACCCCACAAAACAGCCATCGTCCAGTGGGATCACGGATCCAGAAGTAACTATCGAATTGGCTATCAGGGTGCCTACGATCTCTTAGTCATCGACAATGCAGCTGCCGGTGTCAAGCATTCTAACATAATCTGCGATGGATGTAAGAGACACTGTATCGTTGGCATTAGATGGAAATGTACGCAGTGCGAAGATTATGACCTCTGCACGCAGTGTTATATGGCTGATGTACACAATTTGGAACATACCTTTCAAAGGTTTGAGACTGCTAGCTCTGTGGGGTAAGCACTTCTGTTTTATTAATCTTTTGGAGTACCTCGGTGATGAATAATGAATAAAGAAAGCGTCTAAGGTTCATGTTGCATTTTCACTCACCACAGAGTTCGATTAAGCGCGAGAGAAACGTGTACGAAAATACAGTTGAAGGGGATCTTCATTGGTGCTAAAGTCATACGTGGTCCAGATTGGGAGTGGGGCAATCAAGATGGTGGTCGTGGTAAGTTCTTCCTCGTTTCCTAATGATGATCTCAACAGACTGGGACGATAGAGAACAAAGCAATATTTAACAATATATTGTTTAAACTCGCACGTCTCTCTCTCGCTAACAGGGAAGACTGGAAGAGTCATGGATATTCGCGGGTGGGACAACGAAAGCGGGCGTTCGGTAGCAACGGTTACCTGGTCCACGGGAAGCACCAATGTATATCGTTTGGGATACAAGGGTTGCGTGGACTTGCGCTACATCGAAGAAGCTAGCTCGGGGACTTATTACAAGGAACATCTGCCCCTTTTGGGACAGGCTGTGATGACGGTACCCGATGCGGACTCTAATGCAACTCCTGCTGGAGCTTGCAGCGCGGGCAGTGCTCCTGATCCGCAGCAATGCACTTTCAATGTTGGCGATAAGGTTAAAGTATTGATGGAAGTCGATACTTTGAAGGAGATGCAAATTGGCCATGGTGGCTGGAACCCACGCATGGCCGAGTACGTTGGAAAGGTAATATACCAATTCTCTCGTGCTACCGATTGTTCGCGTTACGCTTCCAATGACTCTGTTGTATCACTGAAACATTTACAATCAATTGTGATTAAGGTTGGTAGTGTACACCGGGTCACGGACAAAGGAGATATCCGTGTGCAGTATGAAGGATGCAGCAACAGATGGACGTTTCATCCTGGATCTTTGACCAAAGTCACCGCCAACAAGCACACGTTTTCCCTCGGCGATATAGTTCGAATAAAATGCGACGTCAATTCGGTGAAGCATCATCAGAGAGGTCACGGGGAATGGATAGACTTTATGAAGACTGTAAGCCGAGTTGCATACTTAATACTAGAGTCTGTACTCGATAATCAATAGTCGTCATTTCGTAACGTAGGCTTTGGGGAAAACCGGTAAAATTATCAAAATTTATTCGGATGGAGATTTGCGCGTGGCACTGGAAGGACACACATGGACGTTCAACCCTTCGAACGTAACCTTGGTTCCAACAAACACGGATGCTGGCAATGCGCTGCAAGGGGAGTCGCATCGCCGCAGGGATCGATCGGGTATGCGCTCTGTTCAAAACGTAGAGTCAATTTGTTAAAAATATCGATTACGATCCATACGATACAATTCCATTCTCCAGTGGAAACCGCGGACACCGAAGTGGAGAAGTTGCTGCGAGTGGCAGCTAGCGGTGACAGCGGCATATCTGCGATGCGAGAGTTCCTCCGAAAGTATCCTAGAAAGGTTGATGGACCCGGCGATGGGAGGAAAACCTGTTTACAGGTTGCAGCGCACCAGGGTCAACGAGAGCTTTGCCTGTTCCTTTTAGACGCCGGTGCTTCGCTTCGAGCCGTCGACGAAGATGGCGATACTCCTTTGCATTATGCGGCTTTCGGGTATGCATTCTTATTACTTTGAGATATTACTGGATACAAAGAAGGTTCAAATGAATAATGTCCATACTGATCGATACTTAATTCCTTCCATTCAAATAGAAATCAGCCAGAGATAATGGAATTACTCTTATCCCGCGGTGCTGCGATCGATGCCGTAAATAATGCACGATGCAGCGCTCTTCACGTTGCCGTCAATAAACAACACGTTGCATGCGTCAGGACGTTGTTGAACCACGGTTGTGACGTTAATCTACAAGATTCCTACGGCGACACAGCATTGCACGACGCAATCGGTAGAGATGCCACTGACATTGTTAATGCTCTGTGTTCCTGCGACAGATTGGATTTCACTCTTCGGAACAAGAGGGGATTCAACGTTCTGCACCATGCTGCCCTCAAAGGCAATGCCCAGTAAGTATTTCAACTGCCATCATAGATATTGATTTCGCTAAAATGGAAGAACCCTTCCTGAAACAAATGCATCAATTTTAATAGCGCAACGGAGAGACTGGTAGCACGAGCACGACAATTAGTAGATGTAAAGAAGGAAGACGGATTCGCAGCATTGCACCTGGCTGCATTGAACGGACACTACGATGTCGCGGCGACGCTTCTTTCACCGACTGGTGGTCGAGCTAGTGTGGATTTGCATAATAATCGACGGCAAACACCGTTGCACTTAGCCACATCACAGGGGCACTGGGCGCTCGTTCAGCTGCTCGTTAGTCATAATGCTGATATTGCCAGTACGGACGAGGACGGTGACACGGTCCTGCACATAGCTATTATTAAGAGTCGCTATCAACCGACGGCCGTTGCTACATCTGGGAGTAGTCGCGACGCCCCTTTGATACACGCGGTGGGCTTCCTCGCATTAATCGGTTCTTTTAACGATATTCCTTAATACTTTACTTGTTTTGAGCGCGATCCTTATCGTTCTTCACAGATTTGGCAGGACCTGGCGAGACAAAATGCAAAAACAGAAATGGCACTGGCCTGTTTCCTAGTCACCATCGACCCGAGCGATCAACTGTTGGAGCACGCGAGAAACTCCAAAGGAAAGACTCCGTTAGATTTGTTGCAGCTGGATCGGGACGCGACGGAGCTGACCGATCTATTGCGATCCTTCCAGTCCCAAAGAAGACGGAGTAGTCAACTGGAGTAAGTAACGTTTACCCGTCGTGCCTGTCTTCGAAAGTTTGAATGTTAAATTTAACTTTCCTACGATTCACAGCGCAGAAAATTGTCCGCCCGCCGGCGTAGCCGAAACTCCTATATACGAAATAGAGACTGTAGCTGCTCCGGAAGCGGTAAACGAAGAAAGCAGAAAGGCTATCCGAGTCCCCAGAGACGGGGAAGAATGTCGGGAATGCTCGAGAATTCTTTCGCAAATTCCGGAAGATAACAGAATAGGTCCCGGCGGTAGCGTGGGATTCATCGGCTGCGATTTCTGCAACAAAAGTCAGACTATACAAGGTAATGTTGTCGTTCAGACCCCTTCCTTCTATATCTTCCCGCTTTTTCTAATTACCACATCGCATGATGATAGATGGCCAGGCCATGATGGAAGGCATCACTACGGCGCAAGGAGAGGAAAAAGTAAACGATATCGATGATCAAAAGTTGCGGGAGGAAATTAGAGATAAAGAAAAAGATCTGGAGAGATTGCGTTACCTCGAGACAAGGGTGGCCGATCTCGAAGAAGCCAATATGTGCAGTATCTGTATGGAGCGACGCCGAAATGTCGCTTTTCTCTGCGGACACGTGGCGTGTGAAGACTGCGCCGCCCCTTTGAAGACCTGCCACATGTGTCGCAAGACCATTACCAAAAAAATTAATCTATACTGAGGAGAGGCATCGATAACGATCTATTTTCAAGCCACCCGTGGAATTTGACTGCCAAAAAACCTTTACGTTTACACCTTAGTTATCGCTATCCTCGCTGCTATTCGCATGAACCAACACTCGAAACATCACTCTACTACGATCAATTTATACGCCTATTGTACAGTATTGTGCCATAATTTATCGCGCTATTATTTCTTCTATTTTCGGAAGTTACTTCAATATGCTTGTACATAATATTTTTATCCGCGTGCATGTTTGCATGTGATCTGCGCGTTTGTCCGTCGTTAAAAAGTATTATTTAGTCGTCGTCCCCTTTCGTCCATCCCTGACGTTATTTTACCCATCCTGAAATCCTTTATTCTTTAGCAATATCTCCTTCGACTGACAGAACCACGAACCCATGTGCATACGTGTGCATTTATCACGCATTTCTCACGAACACGAACAACGACATTTCGTCGATCGAGTCTCATTAAGTTCGCGTCTCTCTAATTCGCACTTTAGAGTAAAAAGCAGCGAGTAAGATTACGTTGAAGTAGAATGAAAGACCAATCTAAATTTTCCAAGTCTTATAAGGTAGCAGGGATCGTGCTGTACCGCTAAAGTCTGTGCGATTTATAGGTATGTAGGAAGATAATGAGATGCTCGGAGTTAATTATTTGCGACATAATTAAGCGGATCGAAATAAATTTTTACGATTGTACGTAATTTAAGAGGTACATAATTTAAAAAGAAAATAAATCATTTGAAGCTAACATCATATCGTCCCAATTTAATTCATTACGTATATCCATTAGATCGAAGTAGCATTTATATCACGCGTGACTGTAGCAATCTTGAGAGTTCGCATTGCAAACAAGAAGTCTACGAATGATTTAGAGATATTCCTCGTAGAGATCAAAGTTCGCAGCTTGATTCCCGTAGGGACACGTGGTAATGATAACGTCTATGATAATAGATAACTATAACATCGGAGCGTACAATACAGGTTCTCGCAGATTTACATAAATACTTTACCAAAGATATATGCGTGGTACTGTTCAATGGGCAATGTGCATTTAGCTACTTTTTTTTTGTCCTTTTTCTAAACTACTTCTAGAAACGCCCCCGGATATGATACATATGTTTCCTCTCTTAAATCATGCGCCTTTACCGCCTTTCTAACTACGCGAACTCGATCGAAACGTGACCACGTTGGATTCTTTCTCTTTTACCTTGGCTTAGCAAGCAATGTTATTTATTTTGGTACTCGATAAAGTTTGATAATCGTATGTTACAATGTTGAGCCAGTTCGCAAAACTGTGGTATATAATAATGGTAATAATAATAGTAATAATAATTCATCCTAAATAACCTAACGCAATATACTATAAGATAATAATATAATGTTATTTAGTACCTAATGAACCTAAACGAATTCTAGCATGGAGGCCACACGCCGTAAGACCACCCACCTCCGTCTACCCACCTAATTTAGCTCCTTCCCTTTCCATCTTTTAAAGTTTTTTTTTATAATAATTGCATGCAAGGTGCACTCCGCTTGCAAAGAAAAGAAAATGACTATACAAAAGACAAATTTCTATTCTACCTAGTGGCGCTCCTCGCGTTTCAACGCATATAATTTCGCCACTACTACAACTCTCTTTTTCGCCTTCTCTTTCTCGTTGAATTCACGACGGATACCCGACGAGTTTTGGAAGATAGAAATTTTGTGCGTAGGTCGTTATCACTGGCTTGTCTCTTGCATAATCATTGGCTGAGAAGGGGGACGGATACCCTTCAGCGCGCACCGTGACAAACATTTGTAAACAGCGACGCTAGTGATAAGTGGGATGTCAAAGAATATTCGTATACCTTTTCTCGGCTTCCACACAAGCGATTCCCTTCGTTTCCTACACGGTGCATGGGACGCCCGATGTGCCCTGACACGAGACTACGTAACAATTTTGCACGATAGCAGCGGTGGCGATGGTTTCGTGGTGGTGGTAGTAACAGTTATAACGATACAGTGATCGTCGCGTATCACTTTAATTGGGGTGTACCGGCACCGAAAAAATTCTGTCCTTCCTCGCTCGTCCGCCGTCCCCATATCCCACGTTATATTCAACATACGTGGGCGATTGCGTTGGTACGTCGATCGTTATTATTGTCAGCTATATTTTGGTCCTGAACCTAGCGCAGAACCCCCCCGTCTCACAATGGGAAATCTCTTTTACATGGCTGGCACGAACGAATACAGTGTGGACTGGAAAAAACGGAACCGAGTGGAGGGAAACTACCGAAGAGAAAAAGGAATATTGCGGCGGCAACTCAAGCGACGACGGGTTCGGGGCTGCAGGGCTGCAACTCGGGTTCGTTTTGCGACTCGGCGGCATTCGTGCCGGCAGCGCCGGTGGAAGCTGTTGTAGTGTTGGGGTCGTGGTTTGGATCTGGCTCGGGCGTCACGGCGGCCCATTGCGTCGTGTACGGCGCCGCTCGCGCTTGCCGTCTCGCTTTCCTCTTGGCTCGGCGCTGTTCCATTACTAGTCGCAGTCGTCTCATCTTTCCCTTCGTGGCTTCATTCTCCTTCGACAATTCCTCTGTTTCCGGGATGAGAATACACAAATTCGGTAACTGTGATTCGGATTTATATCTTCCACGGATTTTAGAGAGAGAGAGTACTGTTTAAAATTCCCTGCTCTTTGTAGAGCTAGCTGTACGCGACTATCGTCGGGCGCAGCGCTCTGTAAAACATGGAAAATACTCGAATTACATACCAGTCGAATAACCAGGCGTAGACGTATCGGGGCATCCAGCGGCAGTGGTCGCGGTACTGCTCCCAACGGCCGAGGCAATCGCAGAGGTTGTGGGTGACGCGGATGATTGTTGTCGCCCACTGGCATGTCTGTGATGATGCCTGTAGTGACCTGCCGTGGCTGCTGGAGTCGCGCAGAGAAGATCATTCAGAATGTGAATGATCGTACTGATGTCCCGTTTTGGTCGACCGTGACGGTCCTGTAGGGCCGGATTCAGGGTGCCGCTGAACGTGCCAGAATATACGCCCTTCCCGTGATGATGCATACTTTCTATTATTGCACCTTGCCGACGCCTTGCATTTTCCTGAGGAAGAAAAGGAGCACCTCAAAAAAAGCTGCCCGGAACTTGTCGGATCCATTGCCATCGTTTCCGCCCTAGCAGCCATTTTATGATTCTTCTCGTCTCTTTGCTTTGCCTAAGCTTCTTCAAGGTCTACATATCCGGCGAACACAACGGCAGATAACGTGCGGAAGTGTTACGAATAATATTTAATGGGTCAAACATAATTAGGCCCGAGAAACCAATTCCCAATTATCTCCAAAATTCCTCGTACACTTCGCGTATTTTCAAAGATAATGAAAATCCTTCAACACCCGACCGTCTGGGTCTTCCCGGTCAATCGGTACCCTATAAGACGAGACCTCGAAGAGCGCCGAGGAGCAGAAGACGATTGTACGTCTGGCTGACTGCCAAGTGCGACGGACCCGGAGGCACAAAGATCTAGGAACGCACTGCCGTTATCCTATCCTATCGACTTTGACCTGCTGCAATGAGAGTTGCTTCGGCGCGAGATCGCGACGCGCAGTTGTTTCGCGCGCTAAAGCGAATCTAATTGCGATACCGCGCAGCGATAGAAAGGTAAAAAAGACACAGGGAGACAGGCTTCGGTAAATGTATACCTCGGCGAGGTCGACCCGCGAGGTGAATACCTCAGAGGAGAGCTGCTTCAGCTTTTGCGTGAGGTTGCGCGACGCTTCCGCGAGAGCTCGCGTGTCTAGAGTGGCCGCGCTCTTTCCTGCCTCGGCGATAACCACGGCGGAGGTTCCAGCGCCGGGACTTTGCGGGCTAGCAGCGGCGCTATCGCCGGGATTTCTACAGTCCGACCCGCTGCTCGACTGCTGAGAATGGTGATGGCTGCTGCACAGCTTCTTCTTCGGCGGGATGCCCGGTGTCGTTTCGTAAGTGGCCGAGAGATCCAGGCTGGTGGAGGAGACCGGCGATGTGGGACTTTCAAGGGGAGGTGGCAACTTATTCCTAGAGTGATGATGGTGGTGGTGGTGATGGTGGTGGTGATGGTGGTGGTTATGATGATGATGGTGATGATGCAGGAGACAGGACTGGCGAGTCGACGGATTGGATACGGATGAATTGTTAGATCGTGACGAAGATTGGGATTGGGTGCAGAACGAAGAATGCGCGGAAGCGATAGGCGAGTACGAGGTGGACGAGGACGAGGGCGACGATATTGTGGATCGGTCCGAGCCAGCGGGATTTGTCGTGGTCGTCGCGGTGGAGAGATTGGTGCTGCAACTGGCGGCTGCTTGCAGGGCCGAGGCCAAACTGCTAATCAGAGACGAAGTCCTGGCAACGGCACTGGCACTTTGGAGTTTCGAAGAATTTGAGGATCTGGCAGCGGCGAGCATCGTCGAGCGTCTGCTCTGGATAGCCGACGATCCGCTGGTCGTCGTCGCCGCCGCCGTAGAGCTGCTGCTGCTGCTGCTGCTGGAGGTGGTGCCGGAACTGTTTCCACCGACGGAAGTGCCAGCGGTCGTAGTGGGGCTGTTACTTCCAGTAGTCGCTGGTGTCGCCGGGGTGACGGTCGATAGTTGCAATTGGATCAGCATCATGTGATCACCCAAACGCATCGTTAAATTCAACGGAGCTTTGCCGGAGAGGAAATCGTTCACTTGAGAATCGTTCAGACTCTCTAAGGCCTGCATTACACTTTGCTCCGGTCGTTGTGCCTGAAACGTAAGCAGGAGCAAAACACGATTGATCGATCGTATCCATTTCGCTGTGGTTACAGGTGAAAAATGGTTAAATGTTACCACTTAGCAGCATCGCAATCAAGATTCTACGTGTGTGGTCAAACGACACTCGCAAACTACACATAGGTATTAAAATTCTTTAGAGTTCGAGAATTACTGATTCCTCCATACGACAGAGGCGTGTGTACGTGTGTACCAGTAAAAAAAACGGGCTAGATCTCTTTTACCCCTGTACATGACATGTACTTCGTCGCGTGCGCCGTAGATACGCGCGGCGTGTGCTTTCGCGTATCGTACGCGTTTGTATTCGCCGCGCGGGCTACGTATTCGCGCGAAGGCGAGGCCGGAGTAGGCGCGAATCAATGACGAGGAGCCCACACCGAGAAAGATCGAAACGCGAGAAGACCTGCAGAAGAGGAAACCTCGCACGAAACACGCCACGGGTCTCTCTCGATACCGTCCGGGTATCTCCGTGCCCAGTCGGACGCGCAACACCTAACGGACTTCCTTACTCGCTAAAAGTCCGCAAAGTATTCGGTAATTCGATTTGCGCGAATGAGATCCACCGACGACGAAGGCACGGTCGACGGCGCCTGGTACACTTTCCTGGCGCGATCGACTCTCCTCCGTCGATAACGAACGAGAAAAAAAGAAATAAACGATTATAACCCAGTATCTCTGGCCGAGAGCATAGAATTCCTTACCACGAAACAAATCTCCCGACTCTCGACAAACCGTCTCCCTACGCGCGTGGCGAGACGAGACCCGAAAGCAACCTGCTATCCCACGTTCGAGAGTCGAGAGCACCATCCTACCCACGTATGCATGCCCGCGGATGAATAGAGGAGCGAGGGAGGAAATAACGAGTAGCGAGCGAACTCGGAGTTCGGACCGACCCATGCCTACTCCTCCTCGCCTTCTCCCTCCCACGACATCCCGATATAGCCGAGAGCCGTGCAGCTCTCTCGGTCCCCCGTGTCGCCTTGTGAAAAGAGTCCCTCCTTTCTACTCTACATCGACGCGTCGAGTCTCGTGGCGTGGTGTGGCGTGACGATATACCTACGTCTTTCGCTCCGCAGATTCGATTTGTGCGTTAGCCCGTTCCACGGCTAGGGCTATTCGCCGAGAAACTCCCTGGTCCGTACAAGGTTCCGCACGCGCGGCGGGCCGAGCTGATAAAAAGCGCCCGTTAAGAGGCCGACACACCCCGTCTGGAAATGTAAAGCTATATTTTCAATATGGTGCATAAGAACCTTTTGCATTTTCGCCACCACACTTAAAAAACATAAATCTAGAGCCCCATAGAAAAAAAAAAAAATAAATAATAAATTTCTGATTTTGCCGATTGATTACAACAACAAAATTTATTTTTTTTTTTCTATAGGGCCCTAGATTTATGTTTTTTAAGTGTGGTGGCGAAAATACGAAAGGTTCTTATGCACCATGTTGGAAATATTACTTTACAGCTGCGACAAAAATACCCGATAATTGTCGCGGCTGTAAAGTAATATTTCCAAGATGGTGCATAAGAACCTTTCGTATTTTCGCCACCACACTTAAAAAACATAAATCTAGGGCCCTATAGAAAAAAAAATAAATTTTTTTGTTGTAATCAATCGGCAAAATCAGAAATTTATTATTATTATATATTTTTTTCTATAGGGCTCTAGATTTATGTTTTTTAAGTGTGGTGGCGAAAATGCAAAAGGTTCTTATGCACCATGTTGAAAATATAGCTTTACATTTCCAGACGGGGTGTGTCGGCCTCTTAACGTCGAGTCATTCGTGAAACGATGCAAGGAACCGTCCGCGGAGTGGGGAGTCTCCTGGCGAATAGCCCTCACGAATTTTGTTCGCCGTGGGACGAACGAGCGCACCACGCGCGACGCAGTCGCCGTCGCCCCGGCGGTGCTCTGAAATCCTGAGCGATCGAGCCAAACGAACTCACGGAGGGAGCTCACCTCGTCGGCCTCGCGAAGGAGCAGCCGCAAGTGCGATAAAGACTGCAGCGCGTGCGCGCTGTTGCCAGAGCTTGCGGCCGGTCAATTTGGGAAGACATCCTTTGTACGCGGTGCCCGTTCCGTGCGCCGTGCGACCGCGAAACCCCGCTGCTGGTAACCTCCTCGACGCGGCGCAAAGCGAGAATCGAGATTACTATCATCTACTGATCTAAGCTGTGTGATCCTCCGTAACACGCATTCCTCGACCTCGAGCGACGCCTTTTAACGGGTCTGCCTTATCCTCGCACTCGCAACGCGCGCCTATCGCCGCTACGGGAAAGTTCACCGCGCGTCTCGAGCGATCGCTCCGTCCGAGGGTGCAACGTCCAAAATTCGCACATCGCCAGACAAATTCGGAGCGATCGATCTGTGGATCCCATCGATGCCGTTATCTTTCTCATCGGCAAGAGCCGAAGACCGTAGTCGCGCGTATCTATACAGAGAGAAAAAGTTCGAATCGTCCGGGTAATCTTGTTTTGGAACAGTCCCCGCGAGTAAATATTTGAGTACCAGACATTCGAGAATGTCGCGGGCGATATTCCTTCGAATCGAATCGACGTTTACCAGGGACTGCTGGTCGCGATAGCGTTCACTGGAATCGTCTACATCCGTTTCCCAGAAAAGAGTCCCACCGACACGCCACCTACCGGTAATCCCGACGCCGATGAAATCCTGCCATGAGTTCCCATGTAAGACTAACGAGATTCTCGCGCGTAACAGCGCGCGGAGACGCGCGGAGTAGGAGGATAAGGCGTGATACGGTGACCGAGAAACCAAGTGACCCGATGATACTCGTGCACCGGAGATAACGGCGTTTATCCAGAGCGCACCGCGTTCTACAGCTCGCGCGTTACGTTCGTCGAGTCGCGCCATCCGAACACCTTTGAATCCTCGACGAGCCTCGTTTTCCAGATTTCTTCCTGCGCCTCCGTATCCGGGGACGAGAGAAAAGGGTTCGGTCTACCTGTTCGTAAGGATCGGGGGAAAGATCGGACTCACCAATAGTCCAGTCTCCACGCTCGGCAGCAGAGTAAGACGGCTGCCGTCCTGCAGGCGATTCTCCTCGAGTGTCCCCTCGCGCAGCTGCCTGTAACAATTTCGAACAAAGCTCTCTTCAGTATTCGCGCTCCGCCACGACGCGCCCGTAGCCCCCGAAGAGCCGTTGCAACGCCTCGGGAGAGAACTAAAGTACCAGTATCCGCCACGCATAATCTCTCTCTCTCTCTCTCTCTCGTTCTCCTCTCCCCGCGCGGTCATGCCATTGAAACCATTGAGTCTTCGGACATAGACAAACCACTTTATATTCGCAATTACGATCGACACAGGTCGCCGTTTCGCTGCTGCCCACATAACACTATACGGCCGGTCAACGTGGCGCGCGAAGGGCGCGTCCGAAAAGTACATTCTTTTTCAACTTCCAACGAAGATTCCCCGTGTCACTTTATACAGTCGACGGGCGAGCGTTTAAGGGCGGCAAAGGGATATCTCCCGAAATGAAAAAAGGAGAAGCGAGGAGGAGAAATCGCGAGACTTTAACCGGATACTCTTACAGCCCGGTTCTGAAATTCGATCGAGGTTTGCGCGTGCCCGGTCGACTCGCTGGGGAGGGCGAGAAGCACCTGCGTTCGTCGCTCTTTCCCCCTCGGTGCACTCGCGGGAGCGAGTTTAATGCGATTCCTATTCGCCCGCGAGGGAATTTTTGTCGGATGCAGTAATTCGGCGTGGGAGAGTCTGACTGAAAGAGTGTCGTCTTCCGATTAACTGTCAACGTTGAACACTCGGAAACGCTTGAGATATCTGCCGCGAGTCTGACTAGAAGAATGTCGGTTTAAGCAATTAAATATCTCCTGCGACATTTAAATGCTTGATATGTACTCATGTTACTCGGGGACTGTTCCAAAACAAGTTTGGCGAGATAGTTTACAAATTGAATAGTAGTGTACTGTTCGATCATTCAACCTTTACCCTCCACCCGCGGACAAAGCAATGGTGGCGGCGTATCTCAACAAAGACGCGTGTCCTACACGTACTGCAACTCCAAACACGAGACGATAAATCGGCCTATCTACCCACGAGCGCAGCAGATACCTCAACAAGCATTTCCGAGTATGCAACGGTAACAGATAATCGGCCGCTTCCACGCGACGAAGCGCCGACGGTACACTCGGAATGCACCCGTCGTACCTACGCATCCGGGCGTACAGGACAGTCGCCACGACGATCGGCGGCGCACCGTCGCCGTCGACCCCGGATTATTCAGCGGGGTAACGCCCCGCCCCCACGAGCGGACGGCGCGCACACAAAGCGGTGCGTCGTTCTGCTCTCGCGCGGCGTCGCCTTTCGGGCGCGAAGAAAAAGGCCGTACGGACGGATTCGACGCGCAAATACTCGGTGCGTACGTCCTTGCAATCGGCGATCGCGCGCGATTCCTATTTCGGTAGGCGTAGGGCTGCGTATGGAAGAGTTCGACATCTTGACGTCCTTCGCTCTGCTCGCTCGTCTCGCGAGTATACCGCGGCGAAAGCACGAGGGGGGAGGGCTAGGTAGTTGGCGCAGGAACGGTTCTACCGATGAAGGAAGACCTTTGCACGAGGTCAGTCGCGATCCTGAAAGGTCTTCGTCTCCGGTTTCGCCCACTTTACCGGCAACTGATAACGAGCGCGGCCCGACCCGCGCCCGCGCGCGCGTCCGACGAATAATAACGTTTCCTTTCGCGCGGTCGACCCCCTACCCCGCTCGAACGAAACTGGCCCTTCGAATACACCGCGGTGTTGCGTCGGTCGAACGGCGAGACCGCGAACACGGGGGAGGGGACGGCGCTGAATAGCGGACCGTCGAATCGAACCGGAACGAACCGCTACTTTTCTTTTTCGCGCTGGAACCGGATATGCGAAACATAATCGTCGGTATAACGGAGAGGCGCTCGATGGCGTCTCATCGAAGCGATCTGGGATGCACCGTTTTCGCGCGAAACAATAGAAAAGGGTCGTTGCGCGCGAGGACCGCTGGTTGGAATACGCAAGAGGGAAGCTCGCAACGAGATGGAGGGTTTTCTTCTCTCCTTTCTAGATTTTAAGCGGAGCTCGTACGTGGTGTTTTCGAGGAAGCTTGACAAATAGCGTTTTCAGCTGGGCAGGATTTTAGCTGCACTGAGTTACACTCAAGTTATACCTGCCTATCTCGACCGTGTTAAAAGTTACACCCAGTGTAGCCTGGTGTAAGCCAGCTGAAAACGCTCAAATGCGAGTGCATAAGAGCCTCTCTATCGCACAAACTCCAACTTGAGAAGTCTAGGGAAATATGCGAGAGAGAGGCTCTTATGCACTCGCCATGTGTGCTCTCTCGCACTTGCGTATCTCCTATGTTGAGCTTCCTCGAAATCACCCCGTATATCTTAGCTTTCGTGTCTCACGTGACTCTCGCCCAGTACAGGAGTCGAGAGCTAGAAGACAGGTACGCTGGATCCCGTCCGAGCACAAATTTCGTCGGTATCTACTCTACCACGGACGCATTAATTATCATTCACAATTGATTCAGTGTAGTGGTAGTGCAGAATTTTTAAGCTACACGCCAATCATAGTGTGTATTTTTCATGGAGCCGTACTGTGATTCATTGGATTTAATAGAAATTCCGCATTACCACTGCACCAAGTCAATTGTGAATGATGCTCAACCCTCTCGAGCCGTACCCGATAGCAGACAACCGCGAAATCGAATTACATATTGCGGAGCACAAAGCGTATCGCCTCGCACGCGCTCCTTCCCACATACTTGCGTGTGTATACCGATATGTACGTGGATCCCGAGCGCTAATAACGGATCACGGTTCTCGGAAATAGGTGGCACGGCCCGAAAGGGACCCCGAACGCGTCGAATTTGCCCGAAGAACGGTAAAGAGTGGCGCGGTGTATCGAGCCGTTTGCAACCCCAACACTGTTTCTCGCGTTAGAGAACGGTGGTAACGGTAAAGCCGACCCGCGAATCTGGGTCTCGACGGCAATCGGTTTTGTCCCTCTCTCCTCCCCCGTCACCCCGTGATGCGGGGCCACCTTTCGAGGACGAAAATTCACGGGACCGCGCCGCTTCCAACCGGGCAATCCGTTCAGCGACTAGACGGTGCGCCGATGAAAGTAAATTCGACTGTGGGCGGTTGCGCTCGCGCGTCTCGATCGCCTCATCGCTTTACGTATCTTCCGAGCGAACCCTCGACGAGTAGAGGTAAATTTCGCGGAATCCATCGTCGATGCGTTCTCGCCTCCTTCGATTTCAAGGACGTACGAAGAACGTTCGCGCGAGTCGTCTCCGTCGCGTATATATTTATACGCGGCGACACGACCGAATGCGGTTTCGCCGCGAATCAGATATCCGTTGAATACATCCATTAAATTACGACGAATGCCATTTTTTCGGATTCCCCGTGCGATATATCCATCGCGGCTCACCGTGGGGTAGGTGCGCGCACGCGTATGCACGTAGACGCGCGTTCTCCAGCTCCAAGGGGAAGCCGTAAATAATGTCCTTCCCGAGGTATAACCGTGGCTTCCCCTCGGCGCATAATACCCGCACCCAACGAGCATCGCGAGAGCTCCCCCTCTGCCGAACGACCAGTCGCGCCGCATAGAGATTCTCGGAATCCATGATTGGACCGCCGCATCTTCGATCTACTTCCACGGCGGAATCACGATCGCGTCGCCGTACCGCGGCAGAGATGCCTCGTCTCCGTCCGCTTCTCTCGAATCGTTAAATTCCCCTTTACGGACTCGCGAGAGCACGGACTCGTGACTGGATGTAAATGATACTATGTGCACGTATCGTGCGCGCGCGCTATTAAAACTCCAGCGCTCGAAACGTGTGCGCGCGGTCTCCGACGCGAGGAGAAGGCGCAAACGCTCGCGACACTGACACCGATCGCAGCTTCGAACGGCCGATACAAAAGAAGTTATGCATGCACACGCGTGTGCGCGCATCGGATAGAACACACGCGCCGCACGCGAAGCGCGGAGTCCACTTGTTAGGTGTTTTCAAACTCGCTGTCCCAACCTTTCCCCCCGCGTCGGAGCGCGCGCCCCCGACCATGTACGCGCGGCCAGCGGATGAGCCAATGGGAAAATTACGCACCCGCGACAAACACCGCCTACCCGAGCCCGGCGGCCACCGGACAGCCGATGCGATAGGATTATCGCAACGCTGATTTATCCGCGTTTCAGCTATTTCATCGGTCTCCTCCCGGCGGGGAATACCCTACGCGGTTTTCCTTCTTCGCTTCGTGAGCGGCGGCGGGGCTCGATTTCGATCGGACAATGGGCTCGTGTACGCGCGCGCGGGAGCGTGTGCACATGAGGTGGCGCGAAAGTGTACGCACCCACACGCCCGCCGGAGACACCGACGTTGCACGGTCATCCTATCTCTCGAGCTCGAAATACCGCGAGTCTCTGCGGTCTCTCCCATAGCGTGGCCCTCGCATACACGCGGGACGCATGCGCGCGGCGGTACGTACGGAGAGCAGCGGACGAACGCGCGTATGGAGCTCGGCTCGCCCGCCTCACGCATGCACACATGCACCGGCGTCCGACCCCGCCGTACCTGCGCCTGAAACTGGCCCGGTGGGCACAAAGGAACGAAGCCCGCCGGGGGCCAGAGACCTTCTCAGGAATTGCGACGATTGATCGCGGCCCGAGGCACGAAAAAAGAGAGTTCCGTGGTTACGTGCAGGAATAAATAGTGCTCACCCCCCTCCCCGCAACGGCACTTCTCGCGGGCTGTCACCGCTCCACTTCGCGAACGCGTTTTCCCGAGAAGACGTTCCTCTGTCTCGCCTCCCTCGCTCCCCACCTTTCCTAACGCGTCTTCCACCCCTGCTGGTGCTTCTGGCTGGCTGGCTGCTGCCGCTTCGGCCCTGATCCACGCATACTCGCGAGGGAAGATCCGTCTGCGTTCGCGACGCCTACGGGTCGCGCGGCCCACTCGACCGAAACTGCAGTAGGTACGTGTAATGCGTACGATTCCCTGCTGCGGTACGCATATGCACGCGCATTAGGTAGGATTGTATTTGCGTGTACATCGGAGCGTGAGAGGCCTTTTGAGAAAGGACCCCCTCGAACGAACCGTACGCGCGTATACGGGAGGAGAGAGAGAGAGAGAGAGAGAGAGAGAGAGAGCTTTAAAAGGCGAGCGCGTGCAGCTCGAATCGTTGCGGGGTTCCGTTTGAAATCGTCGGGCGTGTTTCCGTAGCGATATTCAGCGCTCGGCAGCTGTACCTACACCCATCGTACCTACATGTATCTACGTATAGCGCGGCGCAGTGGTCAAAAACTCACCTCTCGCGATGCAGTAAACAAATACGTTCCTTGGCGACCTTCAGTCTCTTGGAAATGATTTTCTTCAGATTCTCGACGGTGTCGGTGCGGTCGACGGTCAAGTCGAACTGTCCCCCGGTGGTAGGGGTAATGCTGATCGTGATTTCCTCGGGATCCGCGTTGGCACCGATGCAGCCACACCCCGGCGGAGACGGAGTCGGGGTCGGGGACGGGGACGGGGAGGAAGAGCTGCCCCTCGTTGAGCCCCGGCATTCGTGGTCGGTCGTGGAAGCCAATGGCGGGGGCGAGGACTGCGACTCGTCATTGCCGTTCCTCCTCCGCGACCCGTTTTCACTTCCCACTGCCGTCACGTCCGACGGCGGCTCCGAGCTACCGTCCATCGTCCGTTCCTCGTTCACAACGGAGTCCCACACCTTGCACGCGCGATACGCACTCGCACCTGCACCTGTATTTGCCGCACCCGGCGTTCCTTCGGGCCTGGCGGTCCAAGGCTCGCCTCGAGCGCGCGCGACGAATCGAAACGTAACGAGACGGGAGTCACCGTCGCAATCCGGGCGGCGTAATCGCGATCGGATCGCTGAACAGGCGGTCCTCGATCGATACCGGGACACCGCAAGGAGCACCACTGAGTCCCACGGTCACACTGACACGCCGAAAAGAATCTCGCGATCTTCTCTTTCTCCCTCTTCCCACCGACCCGCCCTCGACCGCACAGACCCTGCGACTCGCAACCGAAAACCAGAAGCTCCAGCCTCGGCCGGAATCCCAGACCCAGCCGAAGTCGGCCGAGCGAGCGCGGCTAAGAAAAATGGTGACCCGAACACAACCGAGCGCGAGGAGCGATAGAGACTGCGCGACGTTCGATCCGAGACTGAGGCGTGTACGCGTGGTGGAAGGGATCGCTGCGGCGCGAGTCGAGTGCGTCATCTGTCGGCAGAACGATGAACTCCTTTACGAAATGGCGAAAAGAAGTGTGAAAACGGTTTTTTTTTAAATTCTCGCACCCACCCCGTTCACCACGACTGTTTCATCAATATTGATCAAATGCGTGACTTTGTACGGCTCTCCATTTATTTTTGTTTCGTATTTCAATAAACGATCCTTATTGTCCAGCAATCCCATAGAATTATTATACGTATATAAATTTCTCATAACCACGTCTTGTGATCTACACACGGCAGTGGAGCGTATAACGATATAACCGATATAACAGTCGCATTGAGCTACGAACCAGTCATTTGGGACCTTCGTTCTGGAATATGCATGTATATAAATCATCTTTACGCAAGCGTACATACAATAACGCTTCAACAGATCGAATTAACGATGCTATAATCTGTAGCAATTAAAATTTGAGCTCTATTTTGTACATTATCTCGAAAAATGTACATCCGACTCGCGCGAAATAATGTCCTACGTCGTAGTCTCTTCTTTTTCCCTGCCAATCGTTACGTAATCGATCAACTTGAAAGGCGCGAATAAAGGAAATTATGTACATGCATGTGATACGTATACATCCCTATTGAAAAAGTATCATAGATTCTCATAGAAAACTTGTAAAATCTCCATGGAATTCCCAAGGGAATTTGATGTGCTTTTGACACAGCAATTCCAGATACCTTATGAAAATCTGAGAGAGATGAATGGGAATCTGCAGAAACAAATAAAATCTTGTAAGGTTCTATTAATAATTACAAATAGAACGGCACGTGTACAAGTCTTTATTATCTTTATGGAATTTTACTCGTTTTTATGGATACGCATATTCATCATCTCAGATTCACATAGAATCCAATGCATTCCTATTCGTCCTTCTCAAACTTTTCTAATGGATATCTGGAATTGCTGTGTCCGAAGCACATCAGACTCCCACAAAAATTGTCTATGGGAATCTATGGGATCTTTTCAATAGAGATATGAAACAGTATAGATTATCTAGAGTAATACCTTATTATATGTAGAGAGTTGGATTGCACGAATTAACAACCATCCCGTCCGAAACGACGCCGACGAGGAGTATTGGTATTCGAACGTGCTTATCCCCTGAACCTAATCTAGTCAAAGATACCGCAACTATATCGTACAAGAATATTAATACAAAAATATGCAGGACCCATATGTATATCGCATCCCAACGGTGCGATGCTTGTATAAAAAAGTTAGCTACTTTCGTATGTAATTTATATGTATACTCAGTGATAGTCGCTTTGAAGAGATGGCGTCCACCATCACTTTGTCACCTCCGTTACTTATATCGCATAGTTGATACGTTTCATTAATTTAAAGATCCTAATAACCTGTCTACTTATCCGGGATTTATTAACGCGCTCCTAATTGGAAGTCCCTTGCCGATTGACGTGTTATTACCGATCACTCGATGCAAGGGACACGAAAATTCACGATCCAAACTCCTCCGTGTCCGGCTCGATGGCTTTGAATCGGAAATCGCCGCGTCCGTCCATTTGTAAGTAATACTGAGACGAAAAATGGAAGAGTTACGTATGTTATATACCCGACGAACGAGAGTGGTAGTGTCCCGTAAAGGGACATTAAAATTCACAATAAATATTACCTCGTGGTGTTTCCAGAGGGATCGTCGATGGGAAACAGTGAAAAGAGTGATATTCGCACTCCTACAGTAGGAATACATGGAATCCTCGACATCTACGCTCACCGCGCTCGTACACTCGTCGAGAATTGCAAATTGCGGCGCGTGATAGAACAATCTTGCCATCTGTGTAAATAAATAGATCATAAGTGACACGCCGCATCGTCGTTCGTTTCAATGAATAAAAGTATTTTACCGCGATGCGCTGCTTCTCCCCTCCCGATAAAACATCCATCCAATCGGCTACCGTATCCCAGCCCTGACCCTGACCCTGACCGTTCGTCTGGCTCTCTCTTTCCAGCAGATGACCCAGCTGAACCAAGTTCAAAAACTTCTGCAGGTCCTCGTCCTTCTTGTTTCCCCTCCTGAGCATTTCGGCACGCGTGTGTGGATATATCACCTGATCTCTCAGAGTGCCCAGCGTCATGTAAGGTCGTTGCGGGATGTAAAAGAGCTTTCCTCGCGGCGGTTTCGTCATCGTTCCTCCCCATAATGGCCAAAGCTATTTGTTTAATATAGAACAAATAAGCAACATGCATCGACGAGACGTAAAATCGAATCTCAATCTAACAAATGAACAAGGTACCTCGCCCAGTACTCTGAAGAGAGAACTCTTGCCGCAACCGTTCGGTCCGCAAACCAGCACGTTCATGCCGGATTTTACTTCGAAGGACAGCTCCTTGATAAGGACATCTCCGTTCGGAGTAACCAGTGGCACTCGTTCGAAACGAATCACATTATCCCTCGCCACTATCTTCCCAGCTCCCGGGAAACATTCTGGATTGTTCTTCGATTCCGCGATCATTGTTCTCTCGTATTTCCCTTGATTCAAATCGTTCAATACTTTTCGGATATCGGTAACTCGCGCGGTAAAGCCGGCTAATCTCGTTAGCTCCCTCCCTGCCAAGATCAGCCTGCCGATCGCCTCGGCCAGCTTCACCAACATACGTCCGAACGTGTAGTAGTTTTTGAATCGATGATCGGAACTTCCCGAGAGAATCGGATGATTCTCTAGGAAGAAGGGTATACTGACAGCGTAAAAGCCGACTACCGTGGCAACATCTGCAAGGGATAGGATGGTTTTCGTCAACGCGTTAACGATAATTTGTTTCAGCCGGAAGAACTACAAAAACGTGAATAGCCCGCAGCTCTTCTCGAGCCGAATCGTACGTACATTTTCCAACGAAATTATCGATCACCCCCATTGCAACTCTGAACTCGAGTAGTTTTCGAAGATGCTGCGTCTGCAAGTGTCAATGGAACGGGATAATCGCGTTCGCGTCATTCTAGTCATATGCTGCGAGAATGAGTATAGAACAGTCGTTACGAATGTACCAGTTTGTGGAAGCTGGCAAAGATGATGAGTTTCTCGCGACTATTTCCTTGATAGAAAGCGACTTCCTCGGAATTCGTGATCAGGCGAGAATTGATATGACGGTATTCTCCCTCGAGTCGTTGCTCTTTGACTGTCATCTGGCCGATCGGTTTCCGTAAATGCGTAAGGAAGCCTCCCGCCACTATCAGGTACGACAGCATCAAGAGTGGAGTCTAGCGGATATACGCATTTTTTTGTTATAATCGGGTCATTGCCTTTGTGAATTCAACGAAAGATTAAAATCGGGCACGTTTTAGTTATAAGTACCTGACCGCCGAGGCTGGTGGTGAGTCGGTAAACATAAATGGATATGTCTAGAATGGGTTTAGCAACGTTGCTGTAGAGATCAGTACAACTTTCGCAAAATTTATCGACGTCAGTAGTCAACAGCTGATCGGGATTTGCAATGCGGGTGTCCAAATTGCTCATCTTGTAATATGTGAAACCCCTTCGAAAATGATTTTGTCAGAACGAAAGAGTTCAACGTATTATTCCTATGCATAATAGTATGGAGTGTCACATTAATACGAGTTTTCAATTACGTCGTACTAGAAAACTGTCACCTGCTATTTACAACATTAGATACGGAAGAAAGGGTGGAAGTGGATACGTTGTAGCAGTTGTAATATTTTCTTGTGTGTTAAATTGAGTAAAGTTAGAGTTCATTAAATCATGATCTTTCACCTCTATATCATTATGCGACGAATATATTACGCATGCAAAGTATCCTACATGAAAACAAATGTACAGGATATCCCTTAAAATGCACAACTATGCTATGTCAGGGGCTCTTAGGGGGCTTAAAATCAGAAAATAACTTCGGAAGTAAATGTACCTGAAAAAGATCTTTTGCACTTTGAAATAAAAAAATACTAAAGAAATTGTTATCTTACCGACACGATAACAAGAGTACATAAATTGTAAAGTACAAAGATCAAGTTTCAAGTGGCTATATCTTCAAATGGCACTCTGTTATTAGATAAATATACCGTAGTTTAACTGTATATTTCAGACACTTTCTAACTGTCTAGAGAAGAAAAAATACTGCATCTTTATGAAACTAATGTGAAAGCAAACATGGACACTTACTTAAGATATTGATCCATCAAGTGGTGCGTAATATTTGTTCTCAATCTCAATTTTACCTCGCCTATGCTGTATTTCAGTACATTGTTTACCACGGCTACCTAAATACATAAAAATAACAAATATTCCAATGAAGTACCTCTGTGATCTATCTAAACTTGCATAAGGTGTAAAAATTAATTTAATGCGAGCAGATAACTTTGTCCAGTGTACTAAATGTTCCTAAGTCAGATATAATCAGTACTTACCACAGGCATAGCCGCTAAGAAACCAAGCAGGCGTTTCTTGAATAACCGTTTATCCATGTTGACGATTGATCTGGAAATGTATCATTCTCATCAAGTAGGAATTAAAAATACTGACTTTAATTAAAAGCCTACTAGATTACGTACGATTCGATCAGGGTACCCGTATTGATCATCCACAGGTCGCAGAGGGATCTAGCCACAAGGGAGATGGCGACCAAAATTACAAATCCCGATTCCGCGGAAAATACTCCTGGGATTCCAATAGAGAGCAACTGACATAACTGCCGGAAGAATGCCGCATCTACCTGAGCTTTAGGTCCCTTTGGTTTTTCCTACAAGTCACAGACAATTAACATTGTTGTATCATTCCCTCCTGGCGACGAATAACAATATTTATATAGTACTTCATGCCGAAATCATGTATGCGCGAATCACACGGTTCCTTACTTCTTTGATGACATAGTGAACATCGTTGGCGGCATAGTGATTTCTGCAAATCGAGACTCATATAACGACATTTTTCCATAAGCTTGCGAAAAATATCATTACCTGGATTTGGCAACACGCTTTCTGCCTCTGGATCTCAAATACCAGACCAACGCGCTAACAGTCAACGCTCCGATGGCATTCCGCCTTGTTATGAATTTACTGAGTGCTGGCGCCATTCCGTCAGATTCTACTACGAATTACACCTTCGCGATTTCACGGCGAACGAGGAACGATTCCGACTTCCGGAGCGTGATCGCTGATGCGAGCGCGTAGCGCACGATATCGTGTATGGACGGTGGGACCGCCCTGCAATCAGCTGCTGCAAGTCAGCAGACGACTAACCTCACCTGGCATAGTCCTTCTAGTGACGGACAGGTTGCCCGATTGCGACTGATACAAGCGCTTCATTGTGGCTGGCCAATTCGAACCAATGAAATTTGTCGTATCAGGTCGATGACGCAAAGCCAAGCCGAGGCAAAGGTCGTACGGATTCGAGATAAAATATTGTAGGTGCTTTAGGAATCCGGCGAAATCTGCATACATATAACCATTGTTTTAAAAAACTTGTAGTGGAAGCCAGAGTACAGGTGGATTCGATATGACTTCGTCACCTTGCATCAGCCCCCTGCAACTCTGCGTTTCGCATGGCCAAACCGTTGTCGCCAACCGCGTGGTGGCGCAGTGTCGCTGGTCCGGCAGGCCCGGCTGAAAGCGGGCGAATGAGGTGTGAATGAAGGGGCTTGAGTGCAATGAAGCATTATTCCATTTTGTAATAAATATGTAGGGATAAGGAGTTTTATGAAGTAATAGAAATAGTCCAGTAAATGTTCGAACGAATTTTATATGAGCCAGCGCAGTCAGCAGCCAGCAGCAGCCAACACAGGGCCAGCGATAGGGCGCCACGTAGCGGATTAGTACGACTGGCGACAAAGCGTGGTAAGCGTGGTCACAGATATCTAATGGGAATATACGTGTAAGTTGCAGGGGGCTGCCTTGCATTGACCTGCAGCTCGAATAAATGCGTGCCCACACTGTAAAACTGTACGAAATGGCGCAGATATTCGCCACACGAACAATTATCTGAGAGTAAGCTGACATATCACAGCCAGACACCGGATCGAGGAATAAAAAGAATATAATCTTTTTATCATTACGACCCCGTCAAGGTAATTTCATACTTGTTGCGCATTTTGGCGACTAAAGACGAGTGGATGTCGCCATCTCGTGGCGGAGCGTTTCGTCCCGAAGTCGGCTTTCTCGAACTCGCTCGTATCGTTGCGTGCACGCATCTTAACGAATAGACCAATCAGGATCAAGTATTCCGTTGTGGTGGGGTTACGAACAACGGAATACTTGATCCTGATTGGTCTATTCGTTAAGATGCGTGCACGCAAAGATACGAGCGAGTTCGAGAAAGGGGTCCCAGTAAGGCTAGTTAGTTAATTGTGTTCAGTGAGTGTTTTAATAAGTGCAGAACGAAAATGTTATTGGTAAGCTAATTATTCAATCTTCAACTAGTGGGGCGCCGCGGCCGGGGCCGCAAATTCGTGGCCTTACATTTACATGTGTCAGTTACGGATAAGGAACATAAGCATTTCCAGGCTGCACGTGGAGATGTGGTCTCCATCTACCTTAGATGCTCTCTGTGCTGTTCCCCACGAGTGTCGAACGGTTGCGGTCTTATACTGAACCCGTATTCGTCCACTCACGAGAGGGATAACGCCATCTCGCCATCTGGTGACGTGCCGCCACAGCATTCTTCATAGTAGTGCCATCTTTTCATTCGGAGCATAAGTTTCTATTATAGCCATCTCCGAGTCGATAAAAAGTCTCGTTGATGGCTGGTTGATTTACCGAACGAGACCAGCAATTTTCCATACCTACCTAGGTATAGGTCCTACCTACCTATATTCATGTGACTATCTTGACCTCCCATTCTATCCACGTAACTTCAAACGACGAATGGGAAAAATGTGTAGGTTGTGCGCAGTTCTTCAAGAAAATTAAACGTAAGCGGGGCGGCTTGATACCGAGGGTAGTAGCAGCATCGTTTTCCGAAGTGCTTCCAATCCTGAAACCGTATATTTGGAGCGTCGGGCCAGCCCGCTGGGCACTCTCGGCCCAGGAATACGGAGATATGTCGCTTCGGACAGCGGCTCAACGTCTCCTGCAAAATGGTCGGGTCATTCTGCGCTCGCTTAGAAATCCCGAAAATCGCTATTCCAGCTGCTACTCACGAGGCCACCTCGACAAGATACACGTTGTGGAATTAGGTGAGCGTCCCAAAATTTCGGAGCAGGTAAACACTCGCGCGATAACGTTTCTGCTCAGATATTTTTTTCGTGATACAACTGTCGTCGAATGTCGAGCGTTGAGTTAAAAAAAAGAAAAGGAATTGAATCATTCGACACTCGGCAGACTCAAGTTTATCCTATTGATGGGAAATTAACCAACGCTTTTCGACCCCAGGTAAACCCCAGGGCCATCTGCCCCAGGGTGGCGGCAATGCGTCGGTCGCGGGAAGGCACTTGGAATTCCTTGGAGCTCATGCTCGACGTCTGTTCGTTGATAACATCTTAAAGCGTGTAACTAACAGCCTTGCCGCGGATTTGAGACGTCGCACCGCCAGTCGTCTCCTGTTTGGCGATTCTGCACCCTTTTTTGCATTTGTTGGGATCTCCCTGGCCTCTGGAACTGGAATTCTAACTAAGGATGAAGAATTAGAAGGTGTCTGCTGGGAAATTCGGGTACGATGTCGATTGTTTACAATAATAAGAATGAAGTCTCTATTCATCTTTAGAATCCTCTTTGGCAGCTGATGTCATACACTGCAAACGTAATATAGTAAACAAGCTTGTGACCAAAGTCCAGATCCTCTATCCTGTACATGACGCGAACGCGTGCTAGCAAAATTTGGTTATCCTCAAAGTTCAATATATAAAAAACAATGCGCATTTCAAAGAGGAATGATAGCAGGATATTCTTTGAATGGATTGTTTGCAGGAGGCTGTGTCCAAACTGCAATGGAATAAACCGCAAAATGATAAGAATTACGAAACGGCAATAATTGAAGACAAACCAGCAAACCTGACGGATTTTGTCATTGGCCCAGCTATTGCCAAGGGTTGCTCAGCCATCGTGCACGCAGCGCGTCTCCAGCATCCTACGGAAAGAGGGAAAATCGATCGTATCACGGTCGATGAGACCACCAAGGACCTACGCGCTTTTCCTTTAGCCCTCAAGATGATGTTTAACTACGATGCCGAATCAAATGCTACCGCGATTCTGAGGGCGATGTACCGTGAAACTGTACCAGCCAGGAAACATTACGCGAACGAGGAATTGGCTGATTGGGAGCAGAGAATGGCCAACAACATGACCGCGTTACCACCCCATCCCAACATAGTGGCGATGTACTACGTTTTCGCCGACAGAGTACCCGCGTTGCCGGGATCGTCGAAAATGTATCCCGATGCTTTGCCCTCGCGAATCAACCCCCATGGATCGGGAAGGAATATGAGTCTATTTCTACTTATGAAAAGGTAATCAAGCGATAGAATGCATCAGTCCCATTTCCAGCCCCATGTAAAATGACGTTATTTTCGTACGTCTAATTGTCAAACGATGGCCAACGAAATAGAGATCAACCGGTATTCCTTTCCTAGGTACGACGTGACATTGAAACATTATATGATCGACAAGGAAGTGAACGTGCGTGAATCGATCCTCCTTCTCGCTCAGTTACTGGAAGGCGTGGCGCACATGAATATGCATGGCATTGCTCACAGGTGAGTCGATGTCTCGTATTACAATCGATCAGTCAGACGACATGGTAAATATAATTGGCGTTTGTAGAAGTATAATCACGTCATGTAAGAATGCTCGCTCGAATTTCAGGGATCTTAAGAGCGACAACATCCTCTTGGATCTATCGGAAGAATCGGATAACTGTCCCTCCTTGGTGATCACCGATTTCGGCTGTTGCTTGGCGGACAAGAATCACGGGCTCTACCTCCCGTACAACAGTCACGATGTCGACAAGGGTGGAAATGCGGCGCTGATGGCTCCGGAAGTCGCGACGGCCGAACCGGGCCCTTTTACCAGTATAAACTACACGAAAGCCGACCTCTGGACCGTGGGCACTATAGCGTACGAGATGTTCGGGTTGAGGAATCCGTTCTACGGAAACGTGCGCGAGAAATTGAATAATCATAATTATACCGAGGAACAGCTTCCGCCCCTTCCTGAAGACTTGCCGCCGATCGTCGTCGCTTTGGTAAAGAACATTTTGAGCAGAAACCTGTACAAGGTGAGAAAGATTCGTTAAGTCAGTCACGTCACATTGATCGCTGCTCGCTGGAATGTAAACGCGATTAACTGGGACCTTTGCAAATTTCAGAGACTCAATCCTGAAATGGCGGCGACAATCATGCAGCTGTACTTGTGGGCACCGAATTCCTGGTTTCGATACGAAAACAAATTGCCGTCCAGTAACGAAGTACGTGCGCATTTTGCGTATCTGATTAGAATTTGTCTCAACGAATAAAAACATTATCCAATTAAAACTTTCCTCTTTAAACTGTCGCAGATTCTCCAATGGCTTTTGTGCCTAACTACGAAAGTGCTTTGCGAAGGACGCAAAATTATGCTCACCCAGCCAGAGACACTCTCCGACGAACAAAAGCAAGACATTGTTCAGCAGATTTCTTACACCAGGTCCCTATCCACCAGATCCTGTGGACGACGCACGATGCCGGAATATCAACTGATAGCCAGCTTTCTCGGTAGAGTATCTCTCAGCAGTGTCAGGGAAGGTCTAAAGTGGATTCAGAAAACCATTTAACTGCTTCAGTACCGAAATAGAAAGTTTGGGGCTTCCGTGCTCAAAGAACGTTAGTTTTACGTAATACAAAGCTTACTCTGAAAAATAATCTATTTGAAAAATGTAATTTGAATCTATTGCCCGAATTGTCGAAACTTCGTATAACGGAGGCAAGGGCTTAAGCGAGCCCTGCGCACAAGCCTACGCTATTTGGTTCGTGACGATTGTGTACTCTATATTTTCTATCATCAAATATCACGCCACGATATATTCATTGACTCTTTTTATCAGCTGTCCGTAATCAATTTCCAATCATGTTCGTTTTTTCTTGGTCGACTTTGAGCTACATTAATTTTTTTCTTTTTCTCTATTCTTTCGATATATTATCTATCTGGCTGAAACATCGTAGCGTGATATTTATGCTCTTTTAAGATTCAACTGCCTTCGACGTACACATTGGCCTTGTTGATGAATTTATTTTTGGAAGATTGTCATTTGATTAATATTTTTCTTTCACTTACACCTCCTTCGCGATGCCAAGTTGCGCTTGTCTAGCTGTGCTGGAGAACCTTTAAGCGGGTCAAAAGCTTCTCGCAGCTTTTGGAATTACAAAAAAGAACAGGCTACTTTGGAACTCAAGTATTTACTGTGTCAATTTTGTTTTCGTGTAAATGCATGTAAAAGAACCTCTGTAAGAGTCTATCTCCATGATTATTTATTCGGATTTAATATAGTAAACGTATTTATCGATTAGCGAATTGCTGCCGTTTTTAATTACATGAAGAACTGTATACCGAGTATTTCAAAATTATTTGTAATTGTATTGAAAAAACGGAGTGACTGTACAAGCAAACTATTTAAATAATTAAATTGTACCAACTGTGTAAAAGTAATGATGTAAATATTGAGATTGTTAACCCGAATTTGAAATAAATTGAAATTAAACCTTATACAAAGATCAATATTATCGAATATTCTTGAATTTTATCCACGGATTTCTTGCAATTAGTTAAAATTATGATACCTTTACGAGAAACCACGTATATATTCAAACTTCAAGAACATGATGTGTATTTGTCTAAAATTATTCGACTATCATTCATTTCTTCTTTTTCTTTATGTCCCGTGGATGAATCGGTTTAGCGCACCTTTCCATTTTAAACTTCATATTCGCGAGATCTAAGCCTTTTGTTCTCGCCAAGTTTTCTAAATAAACGATATACTCTTCATACGAAATCGCACGTTTGCGAAACTCAAAGAAGCACAAGCCCGTGTCTGTCGTCGTAAGTCCGTGCATATCTAGGATTCGCGCGGCGAGTAACCATTTGTCGCTTTGCGAGAGGGGCAGTAAATTCACTCCCATACTTTCGGAAATTGGATCCATTCGGCAATAAGCTATTGTTGTGAGGAAAATAGAGGGAAAAATTTGAATAATACGATTCTGCAGAGAAATATAGATATACGTGATTTTTTCTAACTACCTGCAAACATCTCAGGAAAAGGAACAACCTCGGGTTCCTCATCCTTTTTTTGAATTCTGAAATCTTGCATCCTCGCTAATACACTCGACCTTATCTTGCGACTTTAACGTTTGCGATGACGTTGTCCGAAATACCTATTGAATTGAGAAACAAACGACAGCAATGTAGTGAGAAGCTAGCAGCCGTAGGTACGTTGGGAAGATGACTGAGAAAATCAACGTTCGCTACAGCCCAATTTTATCCGGAAATCTTGTACAAGATGAAAATTCCTCCGACGGATTATCAGAAGTGCGAAGGGAAGAGATACAGCACGACATTTACAAGAAGTTGATAACTGCTGTACCACTCGTTAATCTTTCTCTACCAGGCGCGACGATGATGCGAAAAAAGTTTGACAGGATGGAAGAAAAGAATTCTTTACAACTGTTAAAATTCTGCAAGCAAAATTTCTGCACAAGTGAGATGCGGGACTTGATTGAAATCTGTGTTGCTTCAATACTTGCTCCACCTGTAAATTCCCCGCTCTTATTTTCCTCTCATTGTCACTACCGTTTCGTCTAATTGCAAGTGTCACTGGCATGCATTTATCAGAAGACTGCACTAAAAAGGTGAAGGAAACGGATGAAATTACACGCCCGGAACGTGCAAAAACCGACTTCACGATTCAGTGGAAATCGGAGCATTGCCCGTACATATACAACGACCACAATTACGCCATTCTACCAGATATTCCTAGACGTTTCAAGGCGCTCAAAAGTGAATGGCTGATGAACAGTCTTTTTTTCTCATGCTTCTGCGAGAAACGATACGATGGCACGAGAAGACTGATTCTGAACGGAAACGATCTAGAGCCGAGAATTAGGTGTGATGGCCAAATGAAGTTCAAATTTCCACGATGAATCAATCGCAAAAAAAATCACTCTACAATCAATGAAAATAACTCTCTATCAAATTGTAGAAGACGTTTTCATGATTGGGACGTGCCCTATCTGATGGTCTTTTTACGAAGCAACCGAGACGTCGTATCCTTGAGCTTGGCATACAACAGAATTCATTGTGCAGGGTTTATGAACCTTATCGACTACATCAATGTAATATGACCGAGAGAAAATTTTGAAAAGGAATATATGACACGAGGTATACTTTTTCAGGCATATAATCACGTTGTGGAGTTGAATGTTCAGAATAACTTAATTAAAAAACCAGGAATCGATCATCTCTGCCATGTAGGAGAAAGTTTACGGTTGAGGACTCTTCGACTGAATGGGAATAAGTTTGGAGTTGAGGTGCACGCAGTTTAAAAAAGACTCATGCTCTATGCATAAAATGATAACCCGAAGCCTACGCGTATCATTTCTTTACAGGCTGCTAAGAAAATAGCTACATTGCTCCCTAAGAATCCTTACTTGAGACATCTGGATGTGGCCGAGGTCGACCAGACTACTTCTAGCTTGGTATATTTCACGACGGTCATGAGAAACGATCAACATCAATACAACGATACCTTGAAGATCTTAGACCTTAGTCGACCAATAACTCAGTACAAGTATAGCTTCGATTCGACGCATTTTGCGAGCGTAATTGGAGCTATGCTCAAGGTAACTTTTCAACTACCAGAGTAACAGTCGCTATTAGTAACAGAAGAATTATGTCGTAAACCTGCAGGCCAATAAAAGCCTAGTCGAGTTGCATCTGCAGAAATGCAGTTTCTCCTGTCATGACGTCGAACTGATGTTGGTGAACGCGAGGCATAACGATACTCTGCACCTGCTCGACTTGAATAGTAACAATATAGGTGATCACGGAATAGAGCACCTTGCCAACTGGCTCGCCGAGAGACCAACTTTGACAGGTCTTCTCTTGGGCCACAATATCATAACTAGTAACGGAGCTCGGTAAGCGGACCGAATTTGACGGAATCGAACAGTGGGCGTCCGCGAACAGTTGCTGGGAAGTGTTTGAAAAGAAATGACGAATGTCTATTAATCGATATATCCTCTTTAACTAAACCTGGCAGATCGCTGAGTTTCTCCCTGCCGTTCTCACGAATACGTATGCTCGACCTGTCATACAACAAGATAACGGACTGCGGAATAATTGACCTATTGAACACATTAAAGAAGAGTACTCGTATGCGGCACATGCGAATGTTTGGAAACGATATTGGCCACGACACCGCGAAAGTAAAGATCTCGATTGCCGCCTCCAGGTCTTCGAAGCTAAATCCTGATGTCGACAAACGTCCTACTCTAGATCGTTGAAAGAATGCTTGTTGCCGGAGTGCTGGAACAGGAATTCCTCGATGTTAAACCGTATAGAGTGGATCATAAATGGTATCTTGCACATTATCCGGCCGATAAGTACAAGCAGAGATACTACGACGTGCCGTACTTTGCGTTCCCGCAGATGTTGAAACTGCCTTTCGTTGCCAATAAGTTTAAAGGAATGGCTAGGCCGAAAGTGTGCTTCAAGTACGTTAACGCTGTGCCGGTCGAACGTAGAAGGCCCAAGGTATGCAAGAATATTTCCAAACGGAACCTAACTCAGGAAAGTAGGGTAAAAAAGATATTTTTCTCACCCCTACATTGTGTACACGATCCAGCTCCATCGGGATCATCCGCTGGAATGCGTATGCTGCGAGTGCGCCGAGAATGAAGCAATGAACTCTCTCGCCCCGTCCGTTACGGGGGATGCACCGGGCGAGTGCATCTGCTGCGTGTGCCAGTACGAGCGGAACTTGAAGGAGCCCGGCATATTCCGGCCTGAAGTTACCTTTGTCCCGAAGCCCCCATGTGCGTGTCACCCCGAAGACTGCGTTTGCTGCTATTGTGACTCATGCAAAGGTATAGGAACTGCAAAGCTTATTCGACATGTAATTCACCGTTTAAAACTGTGACGATCCTTAATCCAAAAGGGAAGGAAGAAGTACTGCCGGCCGAAAGCGATGGTTACCCGACCGACTGCACTTGTTGCCAATGCGGTATGCGAGATGTCGAGAGCGGATCGTCTTCTATATCTATAAAATCAGATGAGCCGCAAAGCTACCCATCCGGGACGGACATTGTGAATAAGGTATCCCTTATTTTGGAGCGCGTTAATACCGAAATGCAGAAACAAATTTTACGGTGGGTCAATATTGACGAAGCCACGCTCGAGGAAGATTTACTGGCAGCTGAACATTTATGATAATACCCTTCCAGCCTTGTTGTTAATACGATTGGAATAAATTGTAAGTCGAAATTATACATATTTTGCCTCGATACTAAAATAAAAAAAAATTCATTTCTTCAAATATAAACCTTTGTTGGAAACGTATTTATAGAGATTTTCCATTGGCTGTGTACTATTAAAGTATTTCTCTCATATCACGGGACGTAGCTTATTACCTACAGGATTCTCAGGATCCATTTCCACCTGAACCGCTGCAACTACGGAAGTAGTTGAACTATTGCACTGCAAGCTTGTGACTTTCTCGCAATTAGTCACGAAATCGTAAGCACTTTTGTAGTTCAGGATCACGTCCTTCAACTCCTGCAACTGACAGATTGCATTCTTGTGAGCTTTCGTTGTTTTCTTATGATATCTCACAGCCGTAATCATTTTATCTAATGTATAGTGGAGCCACAATATGTTCGTATATGGCTGAAACCTCTGCCAATCGTTCCTGGAACAAAGTAAACGAATCTGTGAAGATAAAGTTTACTTCAGCGCGATTGAAGCCAAAGGTATTCGAATACTCACTCCAATCTATCGCGCATCAATCGATAAATTTCAAACTGGTATTCGCCTCGAGCATTGAATAATTCGGGATCCATTGCGAGATCGTTAAATATACAGCATCCTTCGTATAACATTCTCGAGAGAGTGAAATCGATAATTGAAACCTAACGAATATAGATACGAAAGAATAACATTTAAAACGAAAGTAACTGTATTTCGAAGGTTTTATCAACTCACCCGTACGCCGTTGCTGGGGTACGAGACTTCAACGTCATTCAGTATATATTTTATCTGAGACTCATTCGTTTGCGATATCAAAACGTTACCCCAATGCAAATCCCGATGTTCGAACTCGAGGGCTTCTTCAGCAACAGCTAGAGCTAATGCAGCCTGAAGAGGAAACGGGTGAATGGTTACAAAAAGCTTTCGAAGCCGAGAAGAATATTCATGTTATACCGTATCTTTTATACGGGTTATATGAATTATCTTTACCTGAATGAAGAGAGCACGTGACTGCACCGCTGTTTGAAATACAAACGCCTCTAAGTCCTGTCCACCATGACCGAGTTCTAGTACTATATACAGCTGATTCTCTCCAAACATCGACGGGCAATCGTTATCCGAAGTCTTATTATCATCGTATATCTTCCATAGCTCCACCAGTTTATCGGGATACTTTCCAACGATGCACCTGATATTACTGACTTCGATGAAGCCGCTGGTTTTGTACTTGTCGTTGAATCGCAGATTGTGCAATTCCCTGCGGATATGTCATCGTCAAGTACACCGATTCAGTGGACCATTGCATGCTGTGAAAGTTCTCGACGCTTACTTGGCGATAACTATCTCCGAAAATATCTCCTTAAATCTCTTTTGTGGCTCTCCGTTGACCAGTTCATTGCCTTCTATAGGTATGATCTTTATTACGGACTTATTCTCGCCATTTTCGTGCAAGAACACTTCACCGTACACCCCTTCACCGATTTTCCGGCAATGCTTAAGATATCTATCGAAGGGACGTAGTTTCAAACAATTGGATCGTTCCACGAGCAATACAAAAGTTAATGCAAATCATTAATTAAGTTAAGATTACTAACGATTCAGGGAAGCATTCCTCGAAGGGTATGTAATCGTCCTGACAGCATTTCTGCAAGACCCCGTCCCGTGCTGTTACGATGGATTCAGTGTCACTAGTCTCAATACACGCGTCTTCACATTGAACATTGTAAACTAAAGTATTTGTAGTTGAGGCTGCAAAAGTATAATTTCCCGACTTAATAAATTCTCAACTGGAGATAAGTCAATTTTGTGTTACGTGAACTTGCCGAAGAAAATAAACTCACGTATTAGCGTATGTCTCTTTGAAAGAGTATGTCTGCTCTTGCTCGCTGTAATACCATAAGCCTCGAGGAAGAACGAGTCTTCTGGGTAAGGGAAATGTTTTTTATCAGGCACAACGCGGTACGAGGCACGCTTAACAAGTCGGTTTGGACTTGCCGAACTAACTGTGCTAAGCTCAGAACTGGGCAAGTGATCAGGACAGTATAATCCTTGGTAGCACCCATAAGATTCCTTGGTATCTACTTTTTTCTTCACGCAACTTTGAATCAATCCTGAAAAGGGAGGTCCAGTTGGTCATGTTGCTATAATTCTGGATCATTCATTATGTATGTATGAAGTGAAAAATATTCGAGAAGAATCAGAAGCTCACCCATTTACCAAAGCAATTACTGAAAATTACAAATAAGATTTGCGAGCTTTTCTTTCTCCATTTTTTTTTTAGAAAAAAAAGTAAAATCTTCAGTTACTAAAATCGGGCTCAAGGGAGTAAAGAGTGTAAGAAAAGTCTAAATAAAAGTTTTCATATAAAAAGGACGGGATATTGATGTTTTGGGTTAAGTTACTTCCCCGCAGAATTTTGTTTAATTGACGTAGTGTTGTTCATTCTTTTATCTTTCTCGTGCATTGCTAGATCTTGCTCAAAATTGGGGAAGGAACTTTGATCTCTGTACAAATGTCTAACACCCCTGGCACACACTCGTCGAATGGTGAGGGAAGTAGCGAGGAAAGGAGGCAGAGACGTTGTGTGGCAACATTACTCGTCCTGCCGCTCGTCATGCCCACCGCTCCCTGTTTTGTCGGTTTTCTGGGCACGAGTCAAAGGGCCAGCAATATGAGCGCGAGTGGCTGGCTACATATTCGCGTGGACGGCGAGGCGGACGCAGTCGAGCGCCCCGCGAGTACACCGCAGCGCGAGGAGTAGCGCGATGAGCAGCACGAGGAGCATAGTGTGGCAGAGGCGCATGCAGAGAGGGCAATATTGCGGCAGCACGAGGAGCATAGTGTGGCAGAGGCATTATCCATATTATGGGGTGAATTTCTTCATTGTTATTTCCAAATGGACTATATTACCTTCAGGTTGCATGTTGAGGATGGACTGCACACTGTGTCTCCATTTCTTGCCTTTGCCAATGCTCAATATATCCAAATCAGATTTATTGTCAATATTGTTTATGATTGACAAAGATCGCATCCAAAATTTGCCCGGTTTCAAGAATATAGATTCCCTTTTCGTGGAGACATCGAGATTTTCGGCAAAACTGTTCTTCGAAGAATCCTGTAACTTTTCACTGACGATATTACGAGGCGAGGGAGCCCTTTTTGGGGTTTCCAGAGCTACGGAATGCGAGACCGGCTCGTTTCGAATTTCAGAAATTGGCGTCAACGAGACGCCCCAATTTCGATGCTTGTCTCTTTGTCCCGTGACTCCAATTGGATTCTTCAATAGCGTTGAAATAATTGGAGGATCGATGAAACTAGGGCTCGTTTGAGTGTTCTCGTCATCTTGCAAAATGTCGATGCTTGGATTATTGTCTAATGGTACGCCCGGATCAATTTCCATATCGTTATCAGGAGTAGAAGAACAGGAATTCTCGACCAAGCGGAAATTGGAGGATTCTTCCTCCTCGGTTACAACTTCTGTTCCTCCTTCAGGTTCATACTCTTCCGCCAACCTCTTGGAGGCCCAATTTAGATTACTAGGAGTTGGAGTAATTTGAGAATCATTGGTAAGATGGGACTGATTGTATAATACGTCCGTAGAATATTCTTTATCGACCTTGTTGCGGCTGACATTTGATTTACACAGTGTTTTTCTTGACAGGTCTTCCTCTTCTGAAGTTTGAGAATTTTCGGAAGAACTTGATGGAATGTACGATGACTCGTTGGTACGGCTAAACTCAATGTCTGTTTGATTAGACGAATTCGTCTCTTCTGTTGTAGCGTCTTTGTTTGTGTCAAACGAGCAATGCGACGCATCAATGGAAAGGTTTCTTTTCATTTTAGCATTATTCCCTTCTAGGGTATGAGAATCTTTGGAAGGAGCTATTTTATCGATAGGTGGATTACTATCGACTTCAGTACAACTGATATTTGATCTTTGTAATATTTTTATAGGTGAATCTTTCTCTGGTGGAACTTGGGAATCTTCACCATGAGACGGAATGTGCGATGCATCAGTAGAAACACTACTTTCAACCTTTGTATTCCTAGATGAATTGTTTTCCTCCGTCGTCGTTTCCGATTCATCGTATTTCGATATTGTACTCCACTCTTCAGAGTTTCCTCCTTCAGAGTTTTCTGAATTGATATCATTATCCTCATTTGTACCGTCTTTAACCGAGTTTTGCAAGTCTTTTCCACTTTCACTATTATGTCTCCATAGATGATCCTTCTCTCTCTCCGCTCCATCCAAGCTTGCTTCCTTTGGCTTGCTCGGTTTCCAATTAGTGTTCTCTTCTGTATCACCAAAGAGCGAGCACGATTTATTACTGTCCGACGAGAGACTAAAGATTGGTTGAGGTTTAAGATTATTAACGGATTTGTGCTTTAACTTGTCCTTTGATTTCTCCGTCGATTGATCCGCAAATTTCGGTGGAAGCGGTTTTATATGCCAAGGTGAATAGAATGAATTCAAGTGACGACTATACTCTTTAGCGATAGGTGACATGGGAGTCATTGCTATGGTGAGTTTCTTGAGTTTACCAATGGGAGTGCTACAGTTTTTACTAAATGAAGGTAAATCATAATTCGGATATTTATGTTCTCCTTCTCTGATTGCAACAACATTTACGTGATCTGAAATACATTGCGTTTCTACTACAGGTGCAAGTTGGATTTCTGGTGAATCCACGCGTGTTAATTTAATTGAGCAATGTTTAACGACACTACTTGTGTCTATGTTAATGGTATTGTACTTGACTTCTTCCGAGTCCACGTTATTTTTCTTTACATCCAAGGAAGATGCGTCGTTACATGTATTTGTCCTATCATCATCGCATATTTTTCCCCCATACAATCGAGTTAATTTAACCGAGCAATTTTTAATGGCATTACTTGTGTTTATATTTATTGCATTGCATTTGACTTCTTTCAAGCTGATGTTGCCATTTTCTTTTACATCTAAGCAAGATACGTTATCACGTGTACTTGTCCTATCTTCTTTATACTTTTTTACGTTAAACCTTTCCAAGTTAATAAAACAGGGTTTAGTTTCTTTCTCTACATATAAATCTTCATTAATTGAATCTGAAGAATCTTTATATTTTATATATTGTTTAGATTTAACAGTCGTCTTCTTCTTCTTTTCTATATTTTTTCTAGTTGGACCAGAAGGTTTCTTGACCTTTGCTAATGGTATGTCATACTCATCACTATCATCTATTCTTCTTCTCCCTTTCCGGTTTGTAAACGTCAACTTCATAGATGCATCTTCTCCTTTCCTAGATGACAAGGCAGTAACGCTTGATAAATTACAAATGGTTTCTATATTCCTCTTATTCCCAGTAATGTTTGTTACATCCACTTTTAGATCATCACTTTCCGAATCAGACGAAATCGCAGTGCGAGTTTTAATAATTTTCTTTGGATCTAAAGTGGGTATTTTTAAGGACTCCCGCTTATTAGCTTCTACAGGTAAAACATTTTTCTGTCGTGCACGATATTTTAATGGCGGATTTTTCTCAGCAGGTTTCGCTATCCTTGCTCTTTTAAGAGGAACATTGTTACGAATCCTACTTAGTCGTTTTTTTGAAACAATCATGTCTGATTCTTCAAATTTCTCATTTTTTTTCACCAATCTCCTTGGTCGAGTAATACTGATAGAACTGACGGTGGGCAATGCATCATTAGCATCGGCAGACTTGCTCTTTTCCGAACGAACCAATATACTTTCATCCGAGCTAATGCAAATAGAACTACTTGCGTTAAGTACATCAGGAGGTGGTGTAGGTAACCTGAAAGAGATCTAATTTTTAAAGATACAATGAGATATTTTCAGAGCGAAAGAGCAGTCGTTCTAACTCGATTATTGCCTAAAATGAACGAGTGCGTAGAATCCACTTACCTAGCTCCTTTTGCCACTCGATCGAAAGTCGTATCAAATGGATCGTAGTCCATACTGGTATCGCCTCCTTCCTGTTTCTCATTTTGAGCACTTTTCGATTTTTCACTACGCGTACTCTTAACTTTATCACTGCTGAACAACGGAACACTCAGCGGCACGACACGCTGATAGACTCCGATTGACGTATTGGCATTTTTCTTTCCTTGGTAAGTTCTCAAAGGCCCGCGATGAAACATCGTCATATATAAACAAGGGTTATCACACTTTTTCACACAGTATCCACGACTTTCGAATAATTCGTTGCTTTCCTGACGTACATAAACAACACTCAGAGAACGAACGAGCGAACAACAACACAGGAAGCGGGTATTTAAACTTGCTTCGAATGAAGTTACCAACTATCGTCTGCAGTCTTCGAGATACCGTAGCGATCGATAACCAGCAAGATATCGATAGCAGTCGATAAACGAGATTTGAATTCGTCTGCTGCAGGGAAAGGTCACGCACATCCACAGTTGTTCAGTGCCGACATGCAGCCGCACATCTAACGAGTGTTTTGGCTTGTCATTGTAGTGCTTTTTAGTTGATCCTCAAAGATGTTCATAGTAGGATTGACAGGCGGCATAGCTACTGGCAAAAGCAGCGTGGCTGCTATATTTCGCGAGCACGGTATACCAGTACTCGATGCCGATTCAATTTCTCGAAAAGGTTAGAAAAAAAACTTACGTCACACGACATTGAACGGATTTCTGTACGCAACTGAAATATTGGAAAATATAAACTCTCATTTTCAAAGCTGCGAATGAATTATATCGTTAACAAGTTAATTTTCGTCCAGTCCGATCATTAAATTAACCGTAAGGCTTAACGTTAATGCCTTTCTCCAATGTCTATCCACTCTGTTTACTCCTGTTTTTTATGAACAAATCTATTCTGCAAACAAGTGACAAAATTATGTATTTCAGTTGTGAAACCAGGTAAGCCAGCCTGGTACAAAATCCGAGAGGAATTTGGCCCGGAAGTGTTTTTAGAATCCGGAGAACTCGATAGAATGAAGCTGGGTGACCTGATATTCAATGACGTTGAAAAAAGAAAAAAATTAAACGCAATTACACATCCACCTATATGTACAGAATTGTGTTGGCAAGCTTTGAGATATTTACTCCAAGGTCATGCCTATATAGTCGTGGATCTTCCCTTACTCTTTGAGACTGGTTACATGTTGAATTATCTGCATAAAATTATAGTTGTTACCTGGTGTGTAATTTACATCACAATTCGACCCGATAAAAATGATCCATCCTTTACCAATTGAAACTTACTTTTGTTTCTAGTGAAGAAGAATTGCAACTTCAACGTCTGATAGAACGTTCAGGCTTCACAGAAGCCAGAGCGAAAGCGCGTATCTTGGTGCAAATGTCCTTGGAGAAGAAGGCTGAAATGGGCAATTTTGTTATAGAAAATTCTGGCAGTGAGAAAGATACTAGGGAACAAACCATTAAAATAATTAACGTTCTGAATTCCTCTAGACAACACTGGAAACTTCGATTTATAGTAGGTTTTTGCTGCACAGTCCTATTGGCTGGGGCTTATCTGTTCAAATCCAGGTCTTTGAAAAATCTACCCTCCCCTCCATAAGGTGATGCGTTTCCATGGATATCGCGATATCGTAGTCATCTGTAATTGTAGACGCGATATAACGAGGTATCTCGAGTGTTTTAAGGAGGCTAAATGTAGGGTTCATATCTAAGAAAAAAAATATTAAGGGACGTTCATTATTTACTTTACATTATTTGAGAAGGTTATTGTTTCAAGGTATGGAAAAAAGAGTTGACGGCACGTAGGAGCCGAATGTAATAATTTTGTTTTTGTTTTCACTATTTGAAATGGCAATGCTCTAGTTAAGAGGGTCAATTGCTAATGAATGAACGTCCCGCAATTACTAGACTAAGAAGTTACATTCTCACATCATAAGTATAGGGAAGTTCGCGAGTAAACGAACGAGTTACTAGGGCATAAAGATGCGGCACAACAAGTTTATCCTTTCTGTACATCTGCAATAGAGGAATCGAACTGCAGCGCAACTAAAATATGAAACTTGTATAAAAGTACGTTCAATCCTTATTGATTGAGTGTAACAAGATACATTCCGTGTTCCCTGTACCGTACGGAAAGGGCATTTACAAGACACACACCCCTTTAAAAGTAAGAGAATGTATTCTAGCAGATGTTCTTGTGCATGCACTCAAAAGTGGTATCAAGATGTCGAATAAACATTTTTTCAACAATCTACGCTCAAATCCTGTCTCTCTACCCTAATACCGCTAATGACAAATAACAAATGTGAACCATACACGTTTAATATTTATTTTGTTCGCGTAACGCGCTCGTCAAGACAGAATTCTTTCACGAGTCGTACACGTACCACCTCGGTACTTCCAACTCGCGTCTAAGGCTACGTCAGGTGCTTAACTATGTAACTGTAATACATAAGTACTTAAGATTCTTTATGATATTCCTATTGTATAAGAATAGATGAAACTTATATTCATTAGTAATGGAAGTACAAAAATCCTTCTACGGAGTAGCAACCGAATACTTACTATTTACAGCAGGACGTACGGGACAGTCGCGAGATCGACACAATCGGTTTACATACGCGTCAAATCTTAAAGCTCCCAATTGCTCATTGCAATTCGCCTTTCGCTTTGTACTTAATTAATAATCGGCTCGATTATTGTCCCTACTCGATTAACGTGTTACGTATTACACACGCTTGTCCATCAAAAATCCTCCGTCGTCAAATAGTAGGTACGTAAAGCAGCGCTTTTGAGCGCTTTTTATATCTTACTAGCTCGCTATATAAATATATACGAGCAATCTCTGCTTGGTTAAACGGTTCTTAATCGCAATGTCAAATTGCAGATTGTCTCTAACTTCTTCCACAAAATTGCCCGTCTAACTATGAAAGAACGCAAAAAAATTACCATGCTTCCTTCGAAGCACCAAAGAAAAGATAACGGTTTGATGCACACATATTCCTGAACAATTTTGACGTGCACGACGACAGGGAGCGCTTACCTTTGGGTAATCTCTAAAAATAGGAAAGAATATACGCGCGCCAAACCATACACACCCACATCCACACTTTCATCTTTACGGCTGTCCTTTACCACGTGTACCACATGAACCTCTATACCCCAAAGTCGAGAAAGCGATTTTTATCAAGTTTTCCTTTAACTTTACTAGTGAAAATATGTCAGGCCCGGGATCCATCTTGATTTCCCGAAACGTGCTCCGCCTCTTTGCACAGGGGAACGATAGCATGGTATTCTGCCAATCATGCTGCAAGAATGGGTCCATTAAGGGACCGCATACGGAAAGATCCCCCCGCGACTAGCGGCGACTACATGCGACAGAAATTCGTCGATCCTTTCTCTCCGTGATAAAAAAAAGAACTTATTGCAAAACGGGCCTGAGTTCTTGAGTCATAATAGGATAAGAAACCAGCGGTGCCGTTGCACCGGATATCGAAAGAGGCAGACTGGCGGGCTGTTGCGAATTTGGCGGTTGCTGATTAGTCGGCTGAGGACCCGAGCCGCTCATTGTAATCGTCTGCTGAGCCATCGTGACGATGGGTGGCGGTATCGAGACCGGGGCCATTGAAACCGCAGCAATGGATACCGGAGTGACGGTAGCTATGCTAACTGGAACCGTCGCCACACTAGCGGTAACGGTTCGTAGAGTTCCGGCGGCGACGGCTGCATTGACCATTTGTTGAGGGGTCGGAGCTTGAGACGGAGGAACTGTATTGGTGATAGTCACCGCCGGGACTGTCACTGAAGTCAAATTAGCAGTTCGCTTCCCGGACATTCGCAACTGTGCATTCTGATCCAGCAGGAATTCATTAGTAGCTGTTAAGTCGCTAACCTGCGAAAGAGAGAGAAATAGTATACTTACCACTGCATGCCCTGCACAGTTACACTTTCGAATACTATTACATTTCGCAGCTATTGAATGTTCGGGAAGGGGAATAAGCCTGTTCGATTTGCGCGTTAAGTAAACGAATCCAAATCGCTTAAGAATGTCAATTACCTGTTTCTTCAGTTCCTCAATTTTCTTTCTCAGCAGTGCATTCTCATCCTCCAAAACGATCGCCCTGGCTTCGTTTCTTGGAATGACGGGATAGTAATAACCCGGGGGTACCGGTTGGGCAGGATGCTGACCGACCAGCGGTGACGCTTCGAAGTGCACGACAGTTTCTCCGGAAACAATTCTTCTCTTTGGTTCCGGAGGTCCTATGTAATCCGTTGGATGTGAAGTCGTGCTGTAGCCATTATTGGTTACCAGAGAGTGTTGGTCCTCCATTTGCCAGTGAAAACTGAAGAAACAATGGCAAGAATGAGCGCGATATGCGTTCGAGACTAAGTCTTTCCTACAACTCGATGGATGACGTGCGATTGTCTTTGCCTGGATAAAACCTTTTACGGTTGGATAAAAGGAAACCCACGTGAATGGAGTTGCACACCAATGCCCTCCAGTATGATTTAATGAGATATTCCCGCTAAGTAATAAACAAAGATCGCGTGCACCGGCTGTCGCGACGCACCGACTGACTCATCTGGTGTACGTTTAAGTACGCTGTATAATACGTCTCGAGAGTACGGCATTATTTACTCCGTTCTCACATATTCCCTCCTCTACGGAATAGAATAGCACTTGGCTACGTGGCTACATGTGTAGCCTCGTTTCTCAATGAGTCGCACGTTGCCACACTGCATCGCCTTAATTCTACGCGATATTCAAATTGCGCCTCTCTCTCTGCACTCGCCTTCAACGGGCGATTCGATTACGCGGCTGGTAACGTGAGTTTATCTTCGTGATCCACCCGGTCTGGTCCAACGGATTATATAACGAAACGTCTATTTATAAGCATGAACCTACTCCGATGTTCTGCTCGACAGGAATGTATTAACATTAACGTCCTTCGTGGCACGTACGCTTTGAAGGAAGATATTATCGCGCGGCGTTTGACGGAAGGAAGTTCCCGTGATCGGAGGAGGAGCGGTAGAAATTCGTGGGCAAACGTCCATAAACGGAAGGCGTTGCTTGCAAAAGACGTATCGTGTTCGTGACACACCACGGCGTAACGCGACACCGCAGTAAGAGGGACAAAACGAGAAACGAGGCTGACGCCAAGAAACCCTGTATTTTATACTGCTTACTTTTGATCCTCTTCGAATCTGCGGTTCTCGCCGTTACTTGTACCGTTAAAGTTGCTCTGCGGTCGCGGAGTGGCGTGATGCAAGGGTGGCACCAGATTCAGCTGGGGCTCCTCTTTCTTATAATGACGGTACTTGCAATTTACTCGTTGGCAACTGCCCTTGACGAAGTCTTTGCAGATCGGATACTCCGTCTTATCGCCGTTGCTCTTCATGCTGCCAATGACGTGCGGCGGCAGTTCCCCGGTCGCGCGGAAATGCTTCTCCTCGGCCTCGGTGCAGTGCAGAAATCTGCAGCCGGGCCAATTGCAAATGCCGTTTTGGAAGTCGTGGCAAAACGTGTACTCGTCGGCTGGATCATCCTGGGATCGCTCGTGAAGGTACTTGCATCGTTTGCCTCTGTGGCAAACATTGCGCAAGAAATCCCTGCACACGCGACTAGGCGACGAGTCTTCATTCGACGTATTCGTCCCGCCTGCCATAATGCCTCTTTGAACGTTTTTGTCGGCGCCGTTGGTTTTCCTCTTCGTTAATGGGTCGGTGCTGACGAACGTACCATTGTCTTAAACGAAATAAGAGGTGCCCGCCACTTGTGCACTCGCAAGCTGCAATTCGAAAATGTAACGATATGAAGGAAGACGTGATACGTCACAGTCGAGGGATATTTTCATTGCTAGAAGATACGTGGATCGGCTGTGTCAACTGTCCGCCGAAGCGTCATTAGAAGAATTCATTCTCACGGCACAAGGACGACAAAGAATGTACCGTGTCACGCTAGGAATTTATGGAGATAGCGTATAATAAAGGTGGTTATAGCAGTTATATAATGACAGTCTCGCGACCACAGTCCAAATTAAAGGGGAACGACCCTATCGATGTTCATTACCACGTCTGCGTCCTGCATGCGAAGAGAATGAATGTAGGTCTTAATTTAACTTTTATTTCTTTTTTTTATACAATGACTGTTACATTGGTATTAATATTATATCAACAAATTATGTACAGAATTTTTTATATATTTGCTATTTTATTACTGTATTGCTTCAATCTTCCAAAAAGCCAGTGCCGATATAAACAGCAAGCTCGGGCTCCTTTTTGGAAAATAGAACGTGTTCCTCCTTATTCAATTGTTTTTTTTTCCATTTCATTTTGTTTCGACGAGGTATAAGATCGATCGGACAAAAATGGCACGCTACAAAAAACTAACGAGATAAGAAAATACGATAGGTTTTAGTCGATAGCGTTCGTATAAAAAAGAATTGATAGAAAAAGTTTAATCGTGGAGTTTTTGCAGTTTTCGCTTACTTTGAAGTTAGGGAAAAGGTGTCTAGGCCTTCTTTTGATCAATGTGCCGATACATTACTAGCGATTATTTGGATTTCGAATGTCCGTAAGAAAATTGACGCACTCTCGGATAACTTGATGAACTCATCGCTTCCCGAACGGAACATCGTCCGAAAGCGCGACGTACACTGGCCGACGATTTGTAATACAAATTTATAGTGCGCCTCGTTGAGCGTGAAATCGAAGTTGGAGCTAACACGCGTCTTCCTCGCACCTTGCGCGTTAATTTAATATTGATTTTACGATCCAAAAGATTCACTGAGAAAAGTGTTTAGTAAACAATTTTGGACAGCGCGTATACCGTACAATTACAATCCGAGGAGATATGATATCGAGGTTGGCAGCGTGTTGAACATTTTACGTGGTATTGTCTATACTTTTATCTAATGCAAACCTAAACTATAAACGTTTCTTCCTACTTCTCTCGTCTCGTTTGATTTTGACTCCTCGAACGAGTAAACCGATATCGCGGGCGCATCTCCCCACCTCCTGCACTATCATCGTTTTTCTCTCAAGTGAATTCTCGGAAATGCGTTGGCGTTAAAATTATGTACACATTGCTCGCTTTCATGTAAAAAAAAGATTGGTTTCAACGGAGAAACTGTATGTATCATCGTCGCGTCTTCTCCTACTGTATGGATAACAGGGCACGTTGCGGTGCGTCGCCGCGATATTACATCCCCCTCGGTCCCTGCATCCTCGTTCGAAGACGTTAAAATGATAACGTTTACTTCGAACGATTCAAGTCCGCCGCACCAAAGCCTTCTCGGCGTCCTCTTGGGCCGAACAGGGGTTTTTCTGTCGTTTTAAGTGAAATAACAAAGTGTTATGTAACATTCGACGCGGAGGGCAGATATTTTCCGAAAGATCCATCGCGCCCTCGCCCGAGGCTAGGTCCAAAGAGGATGCTTGCTATTTCGTGACGCAAAATAAGAGTTTCCATCGCGAAAGCTATATACAGAGACAGAAAACATTAGAATATCTTTTCGAATAACATCCACATTAACGCTATCACTATGGGAGCCACGTAATGTACGGGAATGGAGTACGTAGCGTTTAACAGATCTCCGCATTGTGCCTTGAGGGCCTCGTATTTCTTTACAAGCTCGGTTTTCTCCTCCGCGCAGGCGTTGTACTTCTCCTTGAGGATGACGAGCTCCTCGTTCACTTCCTGCATCCTCTGCGTTTCATTTTTCGTGCGATAATACAATTCTTTCAACTTATTGACTACGATTTCGTTAGGTTCGCGAATTAGCCACTCCCTCAGCTCTTCCAGTTCCTTCTTAACCAACTGTCGCGCTTCCAAGTCGTCCTCGCCTTTCAAAGAGTCCAAAGAACCGATTAGAGTCTGCAGAACGTATTCCCGCGAGTGCAGACTTTGCTTGACGAGATCGTCCTTGGACAGTGGTTTTAGCGTCTTCACGTAATCCCCTTCCAGATGTTCCCCGTCGCATTCCTCCGGTTCGCCGTCCTTGTCCGCTTGGTCGTCCATCCGCACTTCGAAGCTCGTCATCGTCGCGCGATTCGAGTCTTCGTCCGTCAGCTGCCGATCATAATTATCGTCGGGCGAATCGGGAATTTCCACTTCCTCCGCAGTTTGTTCCACGGGTTCGTAACGAACCTCTAACTGTTCCCCGTTCTCGCCGCTGGCGAATCGGACTTCTAATTTGGTGGGAACCGTCGCCGTTTTGGTCGGCGTAGAGTTCTCCTCGCTATCCTTGATTTCGATGACAGACTTCTCGCTGATGTCGTCGCTCTCGATGCTATACGTGTCGTCCGTAGTTTCCGAGTTTCCGTCGGATTCCATGCTCGTTTCAAGGATAGTCGAGTTCGCGGTTCCATTGACCAAAGTCTTTCTCGACGGTGGCGGTAGGATGTATTCCGTGACACTATCATTGTCGGCAAACGAATCGCTGTGATTGTTCTTGACGTACGAAAGATCCACACTTTTGATCTGATTCGAATCCATATCTTGGGAGTTCAACTGATTGTCTTGCTCCGTTTTGTTAGGATAAAAATTTGACTCGCCGTCATTATCAAAATTGTCCATAGACACGGAGTTTAATTTGTTTAGGATGGCGTTAATCGCCTCTATCGGGTTCATCTCGTCTTTCGACTCCGAATGCTCGTCCGAACATAATTTCGATTTCATGTCCTGCAGCGTTTGCATGTAGTTTCTCAACGCGGTTATTTGTTTATGTACATTAACAGAATCCAACCGGGAATCCTTTAATCGTTGTTGCAAACTCCTCTCCGACCTGGTCTGATCGTCGATCCGCTTCAGCAGATCCTCCTTCTCCCGTTCCGCCCTTTGTACTATTTCCTTCATCTTCTCCTCGCTTTCGATCAGCTGATTGGACGTTTCGTTTAACTTCTTCTGCGCGTCCGTATACTTGATAGCGAGCTCCTGAAGCTCCGTTTGCGTGTGCTTCGCCACTTCGTGTAGGCTCTGACATTCTTCCTCCGTTTCGTTGAGCTGCCTCTCGAGATGGGTCAACCTTTGCGTTACTTCCAGCTTCTCCTGCAGAATGTTCTGTAATGCCTCCTTGGCGGTAGCTTGGTATTGTGCTTTCTCCTCTTGGAACTTGACCAGCTCGTTCCGCATCTTGTCCTCTGTGAAATTTTTTGAGTAGACCGCCAACTGGCTCTCCGCGGTCTCCACCCGCGAGAGGAGGCGATCCTCGTCGATCAGTGCTTTCCAAGAAAGATTGGCCGCGTGTCGAGTGCTCTCGACCAGGGTCTGCAGATATACCAGCTTTGTGTTCAAATCCTTTTCGCGTCTGTTGGCCTCTTGCAGGAAGTGATTCAACTTGTACAAATCTTCCAGCAATATGTTCCCCACGGGACAAGCCACAGACATACTGAGGCTAGCCTTTGCCTCCTTCCCATCTGGCAGGTACAACTTCAATGTAGCAACTATACATCCGTGAGTAACTTTCTTTGTTGTTTCTACAACATCTACTCCAAATTGCACTATGTCTCCGGAGCATACCTCCCGCGCCTCCGACTCCTGGCCCGATAGACTAAGCCTCTGATTGTTGACAAAGGTTCCATTGCTGCTCTTGGTATCTTGAAGGTAGAATTTTCCAATGCTGTACCAGAGCAAGGCGTGGTTTCTGGACAGCACCTTGCAGTCGAAAATCGCATTGTTCGGCGTGGCTCGTGCCCTTGCTACCGACCGCCCGATTTTCACAGGTTGATCCAGGGTCAAGGTGCGCTCCTGGAAGGGGTGGGAGTTGTCGCGGCAAATCAGAATCCCCTTCGCAGCCATTTTGTTATCCTGTGCGTTCAAATTCAGGTTGGAATTGTTCTGACTGGGGGAGAAATTGGCATTTTGAATCCAACCTCCGCTAGCTACAACCATAGCCAATAGCGTGCTTCGAATATGGGGTATTATCTTCGAAGCACTCCACGATGCGGCGACTAGCTAGATTTGATTGGCTCTCAGCGGAACGTCCAGAAGCCGCTAGACACAGTGGGCAAGATCGGCGAACGTGCGTCAAGATCTCGGGGCAATGTTTTTAAAAAACATGGTCTCGCAGATCAAAACTATCGCGAGCTGCTGGTGAAACTGTCGTCCGACGGGTTACTCTCGGTGAAAGGGTTCTGGGAAAAAAACTCGGCATACCACAGTTCCAAGTCCATGTGTGGATTGTAGCTACGCCCACGCTACTTAAATAGTTGGTCAGCGGATCCTTCCGTCGGCGATACAGGACCGTTCAAAACGAGTCTTCGCGTGAGCGATTATACAAAAAATCGCACAGCCTCCATTCGAATGTGATCGGCCACGAAGAAATTTGATACTCGTAGGGCGTAGGGCCCGCAGTCTGGCATGTTGTTGCGCGGAAAAAATTCGGAGTGCTCGGCCGTTCGCGTGTCTTTCTCTCGCTATTTCAAGAGATTCGGTCCGACATTGCGACGAGTCTCTGGAGTCTCGGACTGCTGGTTCTCGAAGCACGTCGACGGGCACGCGGCGACCGACAGGGAAGGCCCTTCCAAAGGTGATAATTATGCAAAATTTCGAGACAGCCAGTGGAGATCACATACTATCGTTGCAAGCGAACGCACCGACGTTTTCACGCCTTCACATCCTTCCACGAGCTTCACGACCCACTGACTTCGCGTGATCACGGCACTCGCGCGTAATACGGATCGAAAGATCCGTCGACACGAAACACCCCACACCCGCGAATAGTCGATTGTAAACGGAGCAATTAACAATTAGGAGACGAAATATTGTACACGGACGGCCGTAGAAATACAGTGGTTCGCATTCCGTTCAGTTCCGTTAGTCGCTCGGTAGTTCCGCGTTCCGCCGTTTATCGACCGCCACCGGTACAGTCCGCCGCATGAATGCGAGTCTACACATTCGATATTTAATATTTGTACGTATACACATGTACGTGTGTGGCATTGAACTCGTAAATTTATTCGTCAATGCTCCGGAATGATCTCGCAATGACAACGAACGTATTTCCTACTGCCCCTGTATACGATTTTCCGGTAAAAAATATACAACACATTTGTGAGAGCTTTTACTTTAGAACAGCTCCGAAAATATCTCGATCTCCGGTCGGTTTATTAGTCGGAAATATAGCAGACAATATGTAAACTCGGCCTTCTCGAGAGATTCCGGAGCGACGCTTGCTTCGGTGACAGGCGTATCGATTCTCGAGGAATTATAAGGCATTTGTGCATTTGATCGTTGTCTCCCGATTTTTCAACACCTGAAATACTTCGTTGACGCGGTAAGACGTTATTTGGTTCCTTTGGAGTTCATTAATATTCGCTTTGTTAAATATTTCTCTAGTGTCACGCGCGTAACTTCCCCTTCATTTTTTGAAATCTACTTTTAACGAATGCACATTTTGAAAAGCTTCGCGACCTAGAAATAGTTAAATACGATCGAACGTCGTTATTCACAGTAATTTTAATTGTTCGGAACATAACCTAAAATCCTAAATACGACTTTGCAAAATACATCGATTAGAATCTCGGTCGAATCTATTTGGGAGATTAAAACCTTTAATTTTGTTTTACATTCAGCATTTACGACCAATCATGTCAGATGACGAAGATTACATGTCCGACAAGTTTTTGGAAGGCACTAAGCACTATACCCCCCCAAGCCTGATACATAGACACGCCGATAAGAGAGAGTTGGAGTTGTTAAAAAAGAAAGCCGAAATAGATGCCAAACTGAAGGAAAGAAATAAATCCGTACGAGTTATAGAGGAGGAGAAAAGAGAGGAAGGTCTATCTTCGGCGATAAAAAGCGACAACAAAGGTAACACGTGTAAAGAATATTAATCGTCTCAGTTATTCGAGCACTGAATTTCTTTGCTTTCAGGATTTGAGATGCTAATGAAGATGGGTTACAAGCCTGGTCAAGGGATAGGTAAAACGGAATCTGGAATATCAGAGCCTATAGGAGTGGATGTAAAGTCAAATAGACTGGGATTGGGGAAAAATATTATTAAAAAACATGCAAAGACAAAAAATCCTAACGCAAAGTTGGATAGCTTGAATACAAACGACTTTCGCGGCAGGATTGCGCAAAAAAAGAGCGAACAATTGACGGAAGCGGACGTAAGAAAGAGTCAAAAGGTGTGCCAACAACTGGACCAGCAAAGTAATGTGAAACAGCCAAATGAATCTTGGTTCTGGCCGCCGACCGAAGAGTCGAAAGAGGACGACGAAAAGTCCGAATCGAGCGAAGAGGAAGACGAGGAGGAGGTACTGTCCGCGAAAGAAAAATTGGAAATACTCACAAAGTACTTGAGGAATAAGTATTTTTACTGCATTTGGTGCGGCACCACGTTTGAAAATGAAGAAGATTTGAGGGACAGTTGCCCGGGAAACACGAGAGACGATCATTGAACTTATTCGAAATATTTTTAATCATATTGTGATGTAACTGTAATGTAATGTATATTTTATAAGGTAATTAATAAAAGGGCAATCAATAGCTTCCACCTCGACGACGATGTTTAGTACTATCCCATTTTTACCATAAAATATTATCAAGCACGTCAACTTTGCGCGACACCAGACTTAAGACAGACAAGTGTCGTAAATAGAGAACAGAGGGTAAGGCGTATATCGTTTAAGCATATCGGTTCGACTTTCACGCCCGCTAGGTGACATGACATAAAAATCCCATTAGCTACGTAATGCAAAATATTTGCAAGAATGAAATATTGCGTTAGAAAAAATAAATAAAAAATCGGGATGAACATATTCCGGCGATAGTAGGGAGGGTAGGGGAAATTGATTTCCAGATTTGCTATTAAGTCCTAGCAGGGGTTCCCTACCCAGAAGTGGTACACGTCCGTGAGAAAGCAGCCTATAAAAGCCCTGGTCTACCATTTTCTGCCTTCATTCTAGCCTGTAGCGTTCAGCCACCCTTTATCGGTCCTTCTCTTTGCTCCCCGTATAAAAAAAAAAAGGCAAAAAGTCGACAGTCCAATTATGCCAACATTCGTTATAGCTTTATTCATTTTTGGATCTCTTTGCAAGTTCAGTTTGGCCAGTCAAATACTAGGTGAAGAAAATTGTGAAACGTTACAGTCAGAGATACACATTACGAAAGGTATTACCTATAAGACCTCCCATTTTGGCGCACCACGTCTACTTATTTTTTCATAGACTTTTTAGAAATCGCGACTTGTACGCGTTGGGCGGAATAATTAAAAACTTCAAATCAAATTTAGAGCGTACCGTTAACTATATATTCTGTTACAGATGAATATGACGAGATGGGCAGGCTAAGAAGAACATGCAGTGGTGATTTAGCAGTAGCCAAATGCGAGGGCTTTTGTAATTCGCAGGTGCAACCAAGCGTAATTACGGCCACAGGGTTTTTGAAGGTAATTACAAATAATTACTCGAATAGCGAAAAGAATCATGATACCTCTGATTGATTAACGTTCCGAAACGTAATCTTTACACTATCTCTTATTTTTTGCCTTATTCAGGAATGTTATTGTTGTCGGGAGAGCTACTTAAAGGAACGAATGCTTATCCTGGAGAACTGTTACGATCCAGACGGAATCAGGCTTAATGGAGACGAGAACGGGGCCATGGAAATCAAACTACGAGAACCGGCAGAATGCAAATGCTTCAAGTGTGGAGATCTTTCCAGATAAAACTATCGTCGAATTCCCATTCCTTATCATTTATGAGACGCTATCGCGACATATAATTATGTACAAGTGACTACTTATGCCCGAAGATTAAATTGACCAAAATGCTTGTAATCATGACGCACTTCTAATAAAGTATGTTTTTCCAAAAATACAAACGAATCTATCAATGACTTTTCCCCAACAGATACGCACTCTAAGGCTCGAATAGAAGAAATGAAATAGAATCTTAAATAACTCTACAAATGGTATTCATAATATGATCTAAGTTAGAAGAAATATCGTTGGAAACTTACAAATTTAAAAGGCAGTTAGTTTATAGAATCAAATAAAATAATTAATAGAAGATATGACGAAATTTATACGTTTTAAAAATGGACTCTTTGGAAGCAAACAGATATGAAATAGCTCAGCATGCATGATTTGAAGACTCCTAATTACCCTTACTAGATTTCTTACGTTACGAATCATTAATTCAATTTAAAAAATTCATATATATAATATATAATGCGAAGAACGCGAAATTAACAATTAATCGAGTCTTCTTCTCAATCTATAATATTTCTTTCCACGAGTAATTTAATGTTCCGTTCTCTCCAGGCTATGCGCCAGTGCATGTGAGCAAAGGACAGAAACGATATCTCGTAAATTATTACCAACAGTCCAGAAACACATTTATTCTCATAAAACATAATAGATATGGCAGCTATAGAAAATTCGCAATTTGTACTACGACTGGCAAATATGATTGCCGAATTAGGTGGTAGTCATTAGTACTGTGCAAGCAAGTACAGCACGATGATATCCAGACATTGAATCGCTGTTGGATTTAAAAGAATGCCTTTACCGAGTTAAACGCCTACGGTTCGTACAGCAATTTTACTGAATGTAGACAGCGATAAAGCATTAAATAGCAATGTTCGACCTCGGTCACTCCACAGGTGGTCTCTAGCGACATGGTATAAGGGGTGGCTAGAGTGGTTCTCAATCGATACTAACGCGAAAAATTGATTTCTGCTCGAAGTATACAGAAAAGATTTCTGAGAGCCTTCAGAACTTAGTGTATACTTAGGGCATTGACGAGGCATTGGAAGACATAGCTTATACGTAAAGTGAATAAACATTTTCATCCACCAAGTGACACGAGTAGAAGGTATTGCCTCTTTATTGTACCCTGCATTTAGATCTAGTTCTATTTATAACACTATTTATATATTATCACGTTATCGTACATGTAAATACGATGCAAGATAATTAGAGCAGGATTTATATCCCGAAATTTTAAAAGGTAGATCGATGATGAATTTTACTGACCAAAATATAGAGACACTCTAAGTCTCCCCCACCACTATCTCATAGGGGGTGACTTTTGGAAGGGGAGAAACCAGGTTACCCAGGGTGTATAAAAGGATACGACACGGTCGGTATAAAACAGTTACGCCCCAGCCGAGGCACAAAATGTATCTTACCAAAAGTATAGTCTTTCACCGATTTGGTAAACATAGACTCTATTATTTATATTTCAATAAGACCGCTAAAAGTTATTAATTAAATTTCCAACAAGAGTACGATTAATATCGTAGGAATAATTTCCGAAATTATGACTTCTAAAGACATTAATAATTATACACCCGACAAATATAAGTCATCTAAGTAGTGCTGCATTTTTCGAGTGCTTACTCAGATTATCAAGTCTTGTTACAATTGTATTTGATCTTGTTACTCTTGTATTTGATCTTGAAATACAGAATTAGGCCTTAGCGATCTTCTTGAATTACTACAGTATTTTCGATTTATATAATTTCGTTGCGACTTACCATACAGCGATCACAGCCCTGTTGCTTTGTTGTCTCCACGGGAATGTCAAAGGAATCGTAGGTGTGGATGAATGCCAATTGACGCCAGTTATTCACGTTTTGCAATATCAGGGGTGCGTACCGAAACCGATACCAAGTTTTGCCTGCACCGGACGCTGCAGCAGTTACCTGCAAGTAAGTAAACTATTAGTCGGCAATCTTTAGAATATCACGCAGCTAGAAATGACTGTATAAAAGTGAAACGATAAACATTCGGAATTGTGCGTAAAGTAAAAGTATAATGAAAATAGTTTAAGAAGAGGTAATAACAATTAGAAACCTTGTTTTTTAGGTGTCAGGCTCAAAAATTTGGCAAATGGAGAGGAGCTGCATGTGCTGTCAAGAAAGTGGTGAACGCGAGGCCAGCGTATCACTTTTCTGCCCGAAGGCGAAACTTGGAGAACGAAAATTCAGAAAGGTTCGTTGCACTGTTATCGCGAGATCGCGGTCGCAAGACTGAAACGTTCTCGGGGCACTTTACAAACTCGTTAGCGCGTACGAAATGTTCTTTTCCGACGAAATACTACGAGACGACCGTCTGACACCACGAGTTCGGCGCGGCCATATTGTTTTCCTCCGGCGCGGACAACGGAACGGAGTGGAATCGGAACGCCCTCCCGCGGAACTTGAAACTAAAGTACCTACACCCGGATTCACGGAGATTCTGAACATAGTGACTTTTCAAAATGTCATGTTTCAATATACCAACCAATGAATAATTATCATGCTTTCATTAGCCAGGGCAAAGGCCGCATTAGCTAATGAAAGTGAGATTTAATTGCTAATTTGCTGTTACGTTTAAAAATTACATTTTGAAAAGTCACTATGTTCAGAATCCGTGAACCCGGGTGTAGACGCGATGAAAAAAGTATCAGGATACAGCTTTTGCGCGTACTTTGTAACTGATTCTGATTTCTCGTTATACGTATATATGTATATACGTAGTCTTACGCATCTTATATATTACATTTTCTATACGTTATACGTATAGAAAGTTCAATATATAAGATGCGTAAGACTACCAATAGTCAATGAATGCGCCTCTTGATCAATCCTAAATTTCAAAATATAGGGTGAAACAGGGACACCGTTATTTCTAAATTCGAACCTTTCGTTGAGCCATTATTTAGATTCGATTCAGCATAGATTTCCGTTTATAGGTAATGACGAAAGCCCCATTGGAATGCATGTGCCGTCCTTGCACCGGAATCGAGGAATCAGCAATTGTACCGCAGGAAATAGCCGGATTCGCCGAAGAAGGTCCTTTAACTACGTCCGCCCACTTCAGAAGATCCTCCGGATTGCAGTGAATCATTGCTTTAAACGTGGTGAACGTAAAGAGAACCGCGCAATCACAACGCTCGAACAATTGCGTATACATGACAATTAAAAACTAAAATCCTTACTTAGCTAGACACGAAACTCTTCGTTATCTGAAATAAATGCCCGTAAGACGATATGCACGATACAAGATACTCGATTTTTTCAGCTATCATAGAGCAATTATTTTCAAGTCATTCCTAGGCGCAAACTTTGACAAAAGCTATGTGATAAAAACAGGCCGATACTTCCAATAAAAATATACAGAACAAAGTCTCAATTACAAAATCAATTTTGTTACACACGTTTATACACATATCTCTTCTACGACCGCATCTTGATTTGATAATGTTTCTCAATGGAAAAAAAAAGATAGGAGAAATTTTGGTGAATGAATCCGTGGGTGTGTTGTGAGAGAAAGTAAACGTTATCTTGGCATGGAGTTCTTTTTTTATTTTTTTTTATAGATATGATTTATTATAGAAGTGTACGTGTGTGAATGTGTTTCGTGTATTCGTATACTTAAACGTTACTTTATTTATATTATATTTATATACGTATATATATACACACATATACAAATATGCTACGATTTATATATATGTATACATATATGTAGAAAAAAAAAGATCGGCAGAGGCGAGATGATTGCGGATCGCGCGAATATGCCCCCGAAAAGCGAACGAATCATCGTGGCTGCCCCTCCTGGTTTATCTATCCATCCTCCACTTTATGCGCGATACCTATTTATTTATTATGTACAGTAATAACTTCTTTACTCGTTATTCGTTTATCCACAAGTTTTCAACAACGTTTTTACCCATATATAAATTATTGTATAATTTCATTTATCTACCATTCTCCAAGTGTGTGTATTACATGCTTCTTCGAATCGTCTCGCCTAGAATCTAGCATACTCTACGAAGGGTAGAATATGCATTCCTTCAGTTAACACGACGAGATCAACTCGACTACCGGTTTCGTCGTGTATCTGCATCTCCCCGTGGGGTATCATGAAAAAAAAGCTGCAAAACCCAGAGCAGCATTTCGTCGTGTCATTTATTTCTTTTTTCTCTCCATTTAAGTCCGTGTATATTCATACGAGACGTACTCGCGTTCGTTTGCAGATGCAACGATTCGTGGCCCGTGTAAAATAAAATAAAAATTCAATAACAATTGCATTCCATGCAGAAAATACGTGACGCAACGTCAACCCCGTGATTGTACAGATACATTCGGTATTGCAACCAGGAGGGGACCCTCTCTCTCCCTCTCTCTTATAAATTGCAACCTCTATATATATATGTATATATATATACACATATATATGTATATATATATATATACACATTTATAGACATATATATACATATATATGTGATGCTACACTTTATACAGAAATAAGTTGCCAAGTAAAATTACCTGAGACTCGTATTGTGCATCTGTACATAAAAGAAATACTAAGAGCAGTTTTGTAGCGGACCAAAGACGGGATAAAAGAGAAAGAGAGCGAGAGTGCGACGTAACAACTGCACAAACGATTTCGCAGCATGATTTACTCTCCTACCGAGTCACGTCGTCGCGGTCTGCGTGGAATAGTCGGCCATGATGCAACTTATTTTCTCGTACATAAAAAAGATATACGGCACCCTCTCTAATATATCCAAGCAACGAGAGGTACGTTGGAGTTTCGTTCTCCTTTCTGATCGCTTTGACGCAAGAATATCGCTCGGCCAGGACTGGCGACGGCGGAAACTCTCGTGAGAAAAACAGCTGGGAGAACACATGAGCGAGTGGATAGACTTCGAGGACAATGAAAAATATATCTGTCTCTCGCCCGACCTGCAGGGCATACGTTATACACATGTAAGACCATCTTCCCCCTAAAAGGCATCAGCCATTCTCCTGCTAAAGAGCATTTACAAAAAGAAAATATTTCTATCATAATAAATCATACGACGATATAAATGGCAGTAAACGTGAGAATACAATACATACACGTCGGCGTTTACAAGGAAACCGTACTGTCTTCAAAGACTGCCCACTTGGTCCATACGGAACGGGTTCCAGTTTTTCTCATTCGAATTTCGTACAGCAACGTATTACTATAATAATAATAATCATAATCATAATAACGGGACAATAATAATGATGACGATAATAATAATAATAATAATAATAATAATAAGTAATAATAACGTACCTAAATGAAACCTAATTTTTTCAATACAATCTATCGCAATAACAATTTCACATTCGCACAATCCGCTATTACATCAGTGCAGCACTCTACTCGCAATTCACGCAGTCGCTTCGTATCACCATCAATCACCGCACGGCATTCAGTGTTCAATGATTATAAATAACTAGGTATTTAAAAAATAGTAGCGCCTTAATATGCACACCATTTATAATCTTCCGATTTCTAAGTTTCGAAACCCTAGGCTACAAATCTTACGTTCGCAATTCTGCCTCGAAAAATTATGAACGCTCCTCTTATACTATATATATGTATGTATATACATAGTATAAGACCCTATTCGCAAAGTTATAAATTATTAACTCTGTTATGCTCGTTTTACAATAATAGGAAGAACCATCACTCGCGCGCGCTTCAGACTTGGTTATCGTTAGTTGTTTTTCTCCATGTACGACTCTCGTATGCAAAGAATCTTACTTTTTTTTTCCAATTTTTTGTTCCGTTAATTTATCTATTTATACGCATTCGCATGTAATTTGCAATTTGTTATCTAAGTTTCATGCAGCAAGCATTTGAATTGCTCGTGGTATCGTTGAATTGAATACCTATACACACATACACACAAGCGTACTGCCGTAGTTACCATTTCGGTGTACGTTTGCCAGATCAATCGAGAAACCACGGAAACTCCTGTCGTTTTTTTTCCTCTTCCGTAGACATAAAAACACGATATCGTTTTCAAGTTTTTGTTTTTTTGCTTTATTTAAACTTTAAACCATTTTAATGAATTATATATAATTATCTTGCATTTACTTCTGTATCATATATAATTAATAGTTAATCTTTATCTTCATTATGTATAGCGTATCTCAAATACGGCCATTTTGTGTGTCCATTTTTTTAAATTCATCACCTCACACCTTCCTGTTGTTGTGTTGTCTTCTAGACTATAATACATACACCCCCGCACAACCACTATTCCGTCTCCATTGTCTTTTAACGTTTACGCGGTATATTCATTTAAAAAACAACTGTAATTTGGCCTCACTTTTCGTGTTTAAAGGAAAATGTTTAAATCTTCGTATAATTCGTTTTCGTCCATTTCTGTTCATTTTAAACACGAAGAGTCGTGCGCATAGGGTTGCGGAAACGATCGACAGCACTTCTACGTCACGGTTGACGGTAGTTGAGAGAGAATCGATGCCTTCAATGAAAAGCCAGACCTCACACGTCTTCGCTGCTGGACACGTCGTCGGCCTCCTTCAACGAAGTGAAGAACGACGTCAACGACTTCATGGCAACGGCCTTGCCCTCAAACTCCGCGGGATCCGCGTTGCTTTCCCACGCGAGGAACGCGTCGTACGAGAGAATATTGTCGTCCGCCAATTTCTCGATGATGTTGAGAAGCAGTCCTGATAAATGAATGACGCACAAAGATGAGACTAACGTTAAGGGACAGGAAGGGAGAGATGGCGATGTCGCAAAGCTTATGTGTTACTTCGGAATGTAGATTTATCAAAGCAAGATTACACCTACAATATTCGACTTACCAAATGGATGCTCTATTTTATTTATATACGCTTGAATAGCAAAGAGGCACTGTAGCTCCAAGGATTCGTTCGTGTCGACGTATCGCTGAATTAACGTTTGGAGGTTTTGGAAGGTTACCAATTGGAGCTTCCACGTTTTATTGTGTTCTTCTGCAAATAAAAGAATAACGGTGAGTTTCCTTCGTACGGTGATTCACTCAAATCGCTTTGTATTTTAGGCGTTTTATGGGAGATTACAAACCAATGGACGCTTCCAAAACGGCTGTCATTAGAGTTCTAATGAATCGGGGGTCCTTGACTCTGGGGCCAACATTTGCCTGTGAGGATTACGCATGCAAAACATTAACTTATGTGCACAAGAATAACTAGATCAATGATGCAAAGAATAAGACACAGAAGGCAATAGAATGATCGTTTCAAAAATAAATACAACGACGAATCTACAACCATATCCGTAAACAGTTAAACATGATAAAACATCGCACGATACTCACGTTTATCCAACTAGTAATGCCGTCGAAATCTTTGCTTTCCCTCATGAGTTTTAGAAGCTGCTCATGAATCTGTTCCATACTCATTTGGATGTCAGCGGCTATCGCGGTACTATCACTGCCACCGACCAGGAACTCCAATTTCTGCGAGCATAAACAAATTCATTTCGTCAAATCTCCGTTAAATTATAGAATTGTACTACTGTAGACATTCATTTGCAATATTGAGAACTCACGTGTTCCTTGATAATGTTATTAACGTTTTCTCGTTCCTCGTCGACAATGTCACTCCATTTAAGTCCACTCTTGTCCCACTTATCCTTAACCCATTTAGGTCCCTTATCACGGGCCAATTTCGAAAACAGTTCCCCGATCAACTTTCCGGCGTTTCCTTGGGTCCGTAGAGTTGCTAAGGTAATTTTCAGGTCGGACATTGGGTGCACATCATCCACAATTGGTTGGACTGTAAGACAAAAGTGAGGCCGATTTCAATTACAGGCAACAAAGAATTAGCAACGCAGAGGAAAATGAATAGTATCATCAGGCCTGTTGAGCTTTACAACCAGCATTTTTAATTTCTATGGTGTAAAAAATGTCATCATACAAATGCGTCGGCGCAATAAAAAGAGTGACATTGGTAGCGCACACTTACCTAAAAGTTCGGCAAGGTAGCTCCAGATTTTAGGTATGTCGATGATCAAATCATCTGCCATTTCAATCACTTCTCTAAGCCTGAAATGAAAAGCCATGGAAAATATGAATATAATGTTTACTTCAAGACGAATCATAAACTACGGATCATTCGAGATCTTTCAGTATCCTTTTGGCTAGAGAACACGGTGGCACTTCTTTCGAGTGTCTTTCTCCTATGTAAAATTATCATCACTCGTTAATATTTCACTGTATACAACTAAGTTTCCCTTCCATTTCAATCCAATTTATTTTGCATCTTTCGACATACACCCCTCTGGATTACAATTTACGTTCAACTTACCCGCTTATGAAGTCCGTCAAGGTAAGAATTTTCTGCGAGATCAAGTAAGACAAAAGACGAGATACTCGTTCTCGCGCGCTTGACGATTTTTCAAGGACGCCGTTGACTGCCTCACGCGCGAACTTGACCGTGGACACTTTGTCGAACTTCTCCCGAATTTCTTGCGCCACATTCTGCAAAACACACGCAGGATACTTCCTTAGATCGCGTCACTCGATGAAATCAACACATAGTTGAATACCACGGACATAAAACCTCGTGGTTACCGAATCACAAGAGAAGTCTAGTGAACTGAATTAAAGCTTTGTCCTCTCATCGGTTCGCTCGGTGCCACGAGGTATAATCAGCACGTTCGAATCTGATTGTACGGCACCGGAGCCGGAGAACCGAAAAGAAGGTACTGCATATTCTAGCACACTTATGACTCAAGCATCCCTTAAGATAAAATCAGAGATGGATCTAAGGAGCGTGCATTTGTAAGAAAACACATTTTTCTTATCTCCTTTCAATAGTTTGCTTCGGTAATACTCTCAGATCAGAAGCATTAAGAAATAGAAACAATAAGAGTATGAAAGGGGTTGCAAGACGTGCACTTACGTCAAGATTCGGCTCCGAGAGGTACTCGTCCAATATGAGAGTGGTTGCTTTTGTGAATTGTTCATCAGTCATCGCCGGTTTACTACTGCTAGCAGCGACAGCCTGCGGCGCGGACTTTACTATCGGTGGGGGCATGTTCACACTCTGACTGCGAGAACTGTCCAGCAGAGAACTTTCCCTACTCGAAGATCCGCTACTAAGTTGATGGCTATCGTTTCGTGAGCCCCTACCATCTGAAATGTTATGCAATCGTGTTACTTTTCGAATTCACGAATTGAAGAAATATAGCGATCCATCAACACGTGTCAGTATCCTTTTGGCTAGACAACACAAAGCAGTTTTTGTAGCTTTTCAAGTATTAAAAAAGTGATCATCACGTAGTATGTTAATGTCAGGAATAGAAGACTTATTGAGTAAACACATGAGTAACGCGGATTGGGATGCATTCTTAGAAACTTTGTACGTGTTTGAGAGAGAATGGGGAAACTTACCGTAGGAAGATTTATAGTCCATACGCCCGTACTCTCTAGGTCCAGTAGACCGCGATCTGTGACAGAATAAATTTCTACATCGTAAAATCGATTGTCGAAATATCGTAAAATTTAGCGATCGTCCTTGGAATGTCATAATAAAAGAAGCAATCATAAAAGTAATGTTAGAAGAATCAGAAACTCTAGTCTGACAAAAAAAAAAGTTTAATCATGTGTCAACATCCTGAAGTTCACATATGCGAGTAACAAGCAATCATGGAGTTTATCCACTTACCCTGAGAGTTGCAATGGAACCCTTTTGTCTTGGTCCGCCGAGGGCATATTTTCCAAGCACGCGAACTTGTTAGGTGTGAGAGGAGTTTTTGAATTACCCGCGGGAACGTTTTTCGTCCACATATACGCATTCCTGCTGCCGAGTTGGAGATCATCCATGGGCGGCTGTAAGAAACACGAATTGGATGCAATTAATAGTTCCAAAACTTATTATTCAGTATTTATAAGTGCATTATCAATGCTTCGCTACAACGATTTCTACGGAAAATACTTACAGGTTTGCTCTTCAACTTCGACGTTTCTACAGAATATGTCTGTCTCGTTCGGCTGATCGGTTGACTCCAACCGCCATCCTCAGTCGATCCACCACCTATTGACGAAATGTGTGATCCGTGTTAAGTATATAAATTGTTGGGTATAAAGAAATAAAGATGTAAAGAAGTAAATCTTCAGAAATTTTAAGTACGATCAAAATCAATTCAGAAACTCCAGTCTGGCATGACTTAGGTATCATCATTTATCTTCAAGTACATATAAACACTGCTTAAAACATCTTCATCCAAGACTCTTTTCTCCACTTCAATCATGATTAACTTACGATTTCGCTTCCTGTCGTTATTGCGATCGTCTTTTCGAGGCGTATTGAGAGGAGTATTGAATTGCGTATCTAATCGTTCCGTTTCAACTTCCTTTTGAATTTGATCTATCGTTTTGGGATTACTATCGTCTCTCCTTGGTATCCAGTGATTGGACCTCAAGTCTATCACATCTTGAAGCATGAAGCGTACCCTAGATGAAATTTTATTTGGACCGGTCTTGCGACCCGCGATTTCTCGCATTCGTTGGAAACAGTCAGACAGATCCTGAAATCGAAAGGCGTAATAAATAAGTAAACGTTTCATTGAATCAAAAGACAAAGCCGTACTAAAAATGAGAATCGTTACACACCGAAGACTTGCTTTCTAAATCCTTTCCAATGGTAGTTAGCAATTTACACAAACATTCTAAATTCTCCTCGTCGATTTGGTGCAATAAATGTTGAATACACCTGTGCATGATATTCGACGTTAGCATACTCTGTTTATAAAGCTCGCCGATAAACCTGCAAGTTGAAAAAAAAAAAGTGTTATTGACACGAACACGTTCAGTTTCTCATAAAACGTCAACTCATAAAGAGATTTCTCACCGAATGTTACCAACGGATTTAATACGAATCCGTCGCTCTTCTTCTTCTAGATTTGCTAGCATTTCCTTCTTTTCCTACAAATGAATAAAAGCAGAAGTTGAAACGCAGTCACGCCTAAATGCATTTTTGCATATTTCGCAATCACGCGTCATATGGTGGTACAAATTAACGCAGGGAAGTCAAACTTACAGGGTCTGAGCACCCTTTGATCTCCTTTAACTTTTCAGCTCTGGCAATTTCATCGACGGAATTCTTCTCGAATTCGGTCTGGCAGCGCGCGATAATTAATTTCCTAAAGTTGACAGCACTCGTGTCCTGTTTTCCAGTCTTCTTGTCCGTTTCTGTCCCCATTACGTGCATCAAAGCAAGTTCTTTGCACATGAGGGCGTATGCTACAGAGAAACTAGGTTCATCGACGGCCTGTAAACGTTAAAAATTACAGAATAATTTCACACACAAAAAATTGCTAAAATTGTCATAATCTCTCGAGAAACAGTGACAACTTACCTTTTCGAATACCAAATTGATGACTCCTTGCAGTCTTTCTTGTGTATCAATCTCCAATGCTCTCACTTGATTGACTAATGTATGGAACTTTTGCGGTGTGAGCTTATTCAGTACACTTCGTACTTTCTTGTAGAGTAGCTCAGTCTTCGCTACGTCCTCTGGAACCTCGCTAGACTTCATCCGGGTTGGTTTCCAAGCATTTTCGGTTTCTCGGAGTTTCACATCTTCCCGCAATGAGAGCGAAACATGAATAACGTTTGGTTTATTCGTTCTCGGTTTGCCCTGGTAACTCTTCTTATTCACAACTGGCTGCTGAAGAATACCGAGCATATTGATATACTACTCACACTGGTGAAGGTCAAATGGTTGATTCGAGGATAAAGATCAGATTAAAACTTCTCTGTCACAGACTTCGTCAGTCCACTACTTTCATATTTTTAATAGAATCATCACGTAAAACATGTGTCGATTGAGCAGCAAAATATACATTCAACATAACACCGACTTAACTTACCCCCTTAGCGCTCAAGGACGACTTAACGAATCCAGGGTACAAGGACTCGTGTCTGGTTAGATTGGCGTCCTTGAATTGCCCGAGATCCCTGGTGTTTCGATTCTGAAAAGGCGAAAAAGAATTCGCGTTCGATAATTGAGCCTCATGAATCCTTCGCGTTGTCAAAGTGGAGTGATTTGCGTGAGCTTTGCTCGAAAAATTGGTATGTAATAATAACATCCTCGACTCACCCTCGTAATATCTTTCAATACAACTTCTAAGTCGGGCAGATTCAGAGGTTTGATCTTGCTATTGGGATCATCTTGCAGTTTCATAAGGAAATCCCTGTCGTAGACCTTCTTTCCGCTTGTATTGATAGGACTCCATTGATCATCCTTGTACAAGTACTTGAGCGATGGTGGCCCTTTGGGCACCGGCTCAATTTGATTGGGCAGCTGATTCTCGTCCTCCTTCTCCGCGTCCGGCGCAGCAGCGGGTTGCCTTTCCTCGCTACCCATGCGAAGAGCCGAGTCCTTGGAATTCTCTTCGTTCTTCTGAGCCACTATCGCGGACTCTAGTTCGATCTCGTCCTTGACCTTCGCATGGTCGACGACATCGTTCGCTACCGCCTTAACCGGCATCTTGCAAGCCTCCTCCGTTCTGGAGTTATCCTCGATCTTCGCACTCGCCTCCTTCAACGGTTCCCTGTTGTTCTGAATGACCGTTGCCTTTTCACTCGGTACAGGACTCGGCACCGGGGTACTTTCCTTTGATGCCTGAGGCGTTACGATCTTCTCGAGTGGCGAGCCGGATTTAACTTCTCTTTCCTTCTTCGTCTCCTGGTTGTCCTTCTCCTTGATCTCCTTCGTTACTTCGTTTACGGATTCCTTATTACTGTCTTTCGCGGGCAAGGATTCCTTGACATCTTGTTGTTGCTGTTGATGTTGTTGTTGTTGCTGTTGCTGCTGCTGTTGCTTAACTTCGGACTTAACAGGAGCTCCAGGATTCATGAAAGCATCCATGTCTGTCCCCTCCTTTTCAGCGCCTTTGCGATTGAGATCGCGATTCTTGAGCTGGCCACGCTTAGGCTTCTGCTTTTGCGTGGCTTTACCTGGAAGGAGATAACGAACGCAATTAAGAGATTTCGTTGAAATCTCTGGGATTTTATCGAGCGATCCATGATGACCGACCGATAACTTTCTAAACAGTTCGTGCACACAACGACTATATAGATGGATTCTATCGAAATGGCATGGATGAGATGACGAGTAATCCTCTAGTTTTCCAACGTACGCCCGGTGTTATTTCTATTTTAGGAACACTCGTCATATGTACGCGATGGGACAAATCATGCACCGATGACACACGTAGAGCTCGAGTAGAGGGGTGTATCGAACGTGTAGCATCGTTTTTAACCATTAATTTATCCGCGACCGGGTATAAAATCATTTAGTGGCGCGATATCAATCGGGCGAGGTGCGAGAGCTGAGAAGAAAAGTGAGTATGCCGGCTGCCGGCCAAGGATAATTATAGATGCCGACCGTAGCACAGCTCACCGATGACTTTTTACTTTTACGTATGCCACAACACGAGCATTCCGACTGTTCGCATCGAGATAATGTATTTTGAACTGTAAAAAAGGTCCGTTCGAGTAGGCGTGACGAGCCACGAAAAATCCAAATACATAAGCCCATCCCGTTCGGCGAGATGATCTCACAACGAAAGTACGACGCTTTTTGTTGCTAGGCCCACAATTTTGAATCGCAATTTTTCTAAAAAAGAAGAAACAATTTTTCGCGAAGCCATTTCTACCTCGTCAGATCGACGACCGAATCGAAGGCAATCAGCGACGATGCGTCGAACGTCACGTTATGCGCCTGCAATTTGATATCCCTCCCTTCGCTCTTTCCTAGCGCGTAGAAACACTTGTCGCTCACCGCGCCGTCGTCGTATCGCTTTATCAACGAGAAGACACGCGTTATTATTACGTAATACGTTCCAAAGACATTGGGAACTCTCTACGCGGCCCGCAAAATACCGTATTCCAGGGAGAGAACATCCGCGATACGCCTCTTTCGCATCTATCCCTTCCTCGAGACGCACGCAGAGTCGAAACACCCAGGTCTATCGTCAAGCGCGGTTTCGTTAATAAACAGGCTATCGGGAAACGGGATATGCACTGGTGGGGAAGGAGCGGAAGTCTCTACGTAACGAGGTGCGTAATTCAATGTACCATGATCTCTGGAGCCCCGCCGGCTGCGGCTTCTTGATCTCGAACTACTGCTAGCCCGACCGCTACCGTTCATTCGTCGATCGCTCATTCTTTCTTTATCTCGCTTTTTTTTCCTATTTGCTCGTCTCCCTCGCCCTCCCTCGCACTTTTCCTCTAAGAGCGCGCACTGCCGCACACCCGCCGTTAGATCGCTACTTGCGCATGACGGTATGTATTCGATTCATAAATTTCGGTCGGGCCGGACGTGAGTGGTTCTCTCGCTGCGATTGTCTTGCCGTGAAACAGCAAAACCCATCGAGGCTCAGGTTTCATCGGCCTGAAAGCAGCTGCACCGATTCAGTACTTATTTATAAAACCACCGGATCCCTGCCAACGGCGATACGGACGAGATCCGCCTTTGTAGATGCAACGCGCGACGTTGTAAATCGCATCGTAAGCGACGCAACGCCTCGGGCGGAATGCAGAATTTCTCCTATTTCGGTTCATGCGACGTCGGGGGGAATCCCGGAGTGGACGAAAAATCGCGAACCGCTTCGAGCCTTCACCGAGCACCTTCGACGCGGGGTCTACCCCCTCGCACCCGTTTTTCCTCGCGATTTACGATTGATCCCGAAAAATTAGCGACCCCCGAGAGAACGCACGCGCGCTCGCACACGCACAGACGGCGCACCGTGTCCGCGGAGCTTTTGAATGCCGCTCGGAAAATATTTGCACGACTTTCACGCGTCTATTTTAACCCGCCAACTGGCGCAAACCAAGAGAGACCGCGGCATACAATTTCTTAAATTAGTTCCCTTGGACGGGACGGGCACGCGCATTGAATCCGGTCTAATCCGACGTTTGAAAAGTGTGCTACCGTGCTGCCGCGCGTAAGGGTGGCCGGAACACATTTGAAGGGGACTCTCTTTCTTCGGGGAAAATTTTCCTCGCTCCAATTCGAAGAGCCTTCGCGACGCGAGTCCGTCGCCGGTGCTTTTGCGCGATGACGCGTCCGGGGAGAGTTTTAGAAATTACGAGCGGTCGATAAATCTTGTCGCGAGCGGGAGATACCCGGAGTGTCGAGACTGTTGCGGACGACTTGAAGCTGCAATTCGCCGTACCGTGATGATAACGAAACGCGAACATCCTTTCGCCGTGCGAACGAGACTGCAGCTGTAAGTACATACTGACAGGTGCGACGATATAGTCGCCTCCTTTTCCTGGCGAATTTATCGCGATCGGAAATCGCTGCAAGAGAGGATACTCGCTGATGTAAACCTTGAATATAAAGTTCTCCGTTTACAATTCCCTCCTCCTCCTTATCATTCTATCATCGAAAAAGATTCCCTGACCCACTCTACGATAAAGCAAACAAAACAAAATGAGCCTACGACACGCCGTGATTTTCCGGAGCGCGAGCAATAACCGGCATTTGTACTCGACTTGTATCAGGCCGCCTTTCTGAAATCGTCAGCAATCGTCCTTATCAGCGAGACATTTCGCGGGTCACGCCTCTTATCTGCGGAGGGCGGGCTCGGCTGCGAATTTCGCAAAAGCCTCGTAACATTGTGTTCGCGGCTGGGAGAAATTTCACGCGTGCGCAACTGGATTCGACCGCGAAATGTGTGTCGTTACGTAAGATCGTCGGTAGTAGCGAGCATTCGCCGAAGAAGTGCTGGCGGCGACCTGGTATCGGATTATAGGTGTATGTACCGCGCGCGGCGACGATAAGACCGCCCGCCGGCCGACTATTCCCGATTCGACTTCTCGCGATCGCCCCGCGAGTGAAAGAGAAAGCAATCCCCCCGCGACGGTCGTCGGCTCGGCGCTGCCCGTTGTTCGAAAATCCCGCTCTTTAAATCACCCAAGGTCGTTCGGTTTTACACGCGCGAGCAAAAAGATCGCGATCGCGGAGCGATACGGCTGCGCGCACCTTTAACGGATATAACGCATCGCGGTCGTCGCTGCTGCCCTGCCGTTGACGACGGAGAAAAAAAGGGGGATAAAGCGGCAAAACGGCCGATCGCCGGAGCCTGACATTTCGCAGAGGCAGCAAGCGAGCGCGCGGCTTTGCAAGAACGAGTTCTGCGAATTAATTAACATGTGCATAATACATATTGATCACGCCCCCTCGCGTCCGGAGGTGGTCCCGCGACCGTTGCGGCGGTCCTCTAACGACGACTCGTGGGGGGGGAAAAGTTCGCGAGACGGAGAATCGTTCACAAGTACAGTTCCTCCTTTTTGCGCGCGATAACGCCGCTCGACGCATTATCCGTCAGGAGAGGGGCGACCGGTGCCCGTGGTTCGCGCTCCAAGTTCTGCTCGCCTCGGCGACGAGACTGGAAGAGCCCGAGATCGCGGAGCGCGCCGGAAAGGAGGATCGCCCGCACGGCAACGGAGAGTCTGGTTTATGATACGCGTATCAAGGTGGTGCGTGAGCGGCGTGTTGTGACGCGCGACCATGACCTCGTAGGCCCTATGCCGTCGACTCGTACGTGCCTCGCTCTCACGTCGCGCAAATGAAAGAGCGAAAAGAAAGGCGGATGTGACTATTCGTCGATACCGAACGCGATTAAACGGGGAGGCGCGATCGCGGATATTTCACGGGCTTGCCGGCGTGACGCAATTCGAAGAAGAAGAAGAAGATGCATTTATCAATGGCTCTAAGACTAAGAAGGAGGGAATCTCCGGGAGACGTCAAATTCGCGCTTCTCTTGAGATGAAAAAATTCTTAGCGAAACGCTGCTTTCCCTTTTACCTCTCACTCCCCTCGAAATAACGACAAAAGACACGCCCCCGAGCACGTTGCTCCTCGGGAGATTCGACACTGTTAAATGTGGCGTGGAATTCAAACAATGGAGCCAACGCGGAAATCTAGAAACCGATAACGCGGTGCCGTCTTTCAGGTGGCTCGAGACGTTAGGCAAATATCAAATTCCGCCGATAAAAAGTCGCCCGTCCGTCCGAAAATATAATTGGGGTCTCTGCGCGCGCGAGAGAACAGGGGACACACCCACGTAGTCTCGCTACTATTTCTAGACGGTCGAAATGTGTTTTTCTTCTTCCGCTTTATTTTTTTCGTTCGGAGCCTTCGCTCGCGATGAGACGAACGCCGGCGTCGCGCCGAATGCCGCGCGCGCGCGCCCGCGGTAACAAGAGATTAGGGTCAATTGGAACCAAGTTTAAGAAAATCCTCGCGGTCACCGGGATGTCCCAACGCTCGCGCGCTCCGTCGATCGGGGGCGGCTGAAATTCCAGAGAAGGGAAAACTGTACCGCGCGATGAGAATACGCCGTTCCGACTCTGCCCGTAAAGCGGCGCGTTCCGCGCGAAAAACTTTCAAATGGAACAAACGAAAGATCGGCATCCAAAGCCGCTTCGACGAAGGTCCTTCGAGAGACCGACCGCTCTCGCAAACCCCGCGGCTGCTTTGTAACTCGCGGACCGAGCGTCTCGCGCTCAAGTGGGCGAGTCGTGCTTTACGGACCCGCCCGTCGAAGATTCGATAGATATCGAGCCAACCGCGGCGGGTCCTGGTTACCACCGGGAAGATAGGAATAGAACATTGCTCGGACAAAGCTTCGTATCCGAAAGGAAATTCGATCCAAGACTCGAATTCGGTCGACCGCGATGGAAGGCAAATGCGACGAAATCTAAATTGTCTAACGGTGAGTGGGCGCGCGGAAGGGGAACGCGGCGAGATGTGCCATTTACGAGGCGAGCCGCGGGAATCCTTTGAAGCTTAATTTGCTCGATCGATCGATCGATTCGAGCCATCGATTGCGTGGAAAAGAAATCCACATATTCTCGATTCCATACACAGAGAAAAAGAAATTGGTTGGATCCACTGAAAATTACTTGCGGGGTCGCAAGTAATTATTTATTCATATCAATGAAATCTTTTAATACGTCAATTATGTATCTTTTCCTTACAATTGTATGGAATAGAGTGTGATTGCAAGAAAGAAATATCTAATTAATATATATGAAAAAAAAAGATCAAATTGATGCAAATAAATAATTACTTGCGACCCCGCAAATAATTATCGGTAGATCCAACTAATTCTTTTTCTCCGTGTGTCGCATTACGCTCCAGCGGAAATATCCATACGCGAGTCGCCCTTGAATGACGTGCCTATATGCTGTAAAATATTGCGAACGCATCGTCATTTTGTGAAAACGCTCTATTCGCGTACGGTTACTCCCGTACAGCCGCGAATGACGATCGTTTGATTCCCCGAAGAGAAAACGCGTCGCGTGCAGACGTCCAGTTTCGCCGTGTCCTTTTTCCACGTGCACCTAAAACGATGCAGCTGCATCGGAGGAAGAAAGAATACACCGATCGCGCCCGCGCCCAGCGCTCGACTTTCGAAATTGACTCCGACAATTCGGTTTTTGAGCAATTTTTTATCGCAGATTCGAAAAATAAGGGCCAATTTATTTACCCCGTGTTTTTCATTTTTGGCCTTGTCTGAGCTAGAAAACGATATTTTGAAATGCAGCTACGTCGTCATGCTGAGTCTATCTCTCTCGCACTCGTTACTCAGCATAAGCGCGTCTCTCTGACGTTTCGATGACATCACGACGTTGTAGAGAGAAATGCATTTATAACTGTAAATAATTATTTTTTCGGATATTTTCTTTTTCGTGTGATATTGAATATATGTATGCATCTTACAAATTAAATTTAAAAATATGAACATTTTGTATTTAAAGGCCGAATTCCCTGATCGCCCGCGCTCAACGCTCGACTCTCGAAATCGACTTCGGTAATTCCCACGAGGTCCTAACCCGGCTGAGGGAAGAAAGAGTTACTTATTCGTCGGGATCGTGCATTGACGTTGCTCCCTAAACGCGGCACGATGCACCGCGGGGATCGGTAAGCATTCGCGACGTTCTCTTGGGCGTCTAACGCCGCCTTTCGTAGCTACGAAAACGACCCGGCGAAATAAACGGCTTTAATGCGTGTGCCGAAAAGAAAAAGGAACAAAAAGGCTCGAAGCAGGTCAGACCGCATTCTCAAACCGGCGTGAGGCTCGCGATCCAATATGGCGCGCCTCCTTTCGTCAACTACACAAGATGGCCGCACGCGCAACGCCTAGGTTTCCATATGCTCCGAAAAAAATATATATCCGCCGTCAGCGCGAGGCGCCGATCCGCGACGATAAGCGATCGCGCGCGATGCATCGACTCGATCCCGGATGGGCGGCAGTGGGGAAACGTATCTGCGGGATGGCCACGAGACATTTCGGTGGCCCCACGTGGTGAACTGCAAGGCTGTTCAACTGCAGCGACCGCGGTTGAAGGCGAACGAACGGGACGTCGCTCGATTCGCAGAACGTAATAGTCGGTTCTAAACGCAGCGCGTGACTAATTCGGGAACAAGGCCGTACGGGCGACGTCGATATTCAATCCCGACGTGCGACAAAGTGGACCACGGGATTATAATCATTCGATCGGAGTTCCACGGAAACGTCGAGAAGCGCGTTCCCGAATCGAATCGAGCCCTCCCCTTTAACGCAGGGTCAACGAATGTTCCTCCGTTTTCTGCGCACGAAACTCGCGCGCGTTCCAGAATGCACTGCGCAGAAACCGAACGATTCGCATGAAACAAAATGGTCGACGCCCGAAAAATCTCCGTGTCCGCCGAGAGCGTTTCGCCGTCTTCGCACCGGGGGGGCTTTCGAGTCGCACCCCTTCTCGAATATTCGCGAGTTCGAATGCTCCTTTTTCCGCGCGGACGTCTCTGCACGCACGGAGCGGCGAAGAAAAATGGAGTTTCGCCTCGGTGAAATTCCGCACGGTCGCGAGACGTGGTGCGGGGGGGCCCCGCGGCAGGCACGCGGATCCGCGGATATGAAAAAAAATGAGAAAATAGGAAGATGATCATCGAGTGACGATGGGATTACATACATACATATTGCCACCGAAGATTATCCCTCGAGTCCGGTCCGCTTTATCCGATGCGTTATATCGATCCACTTCAAAAATTCTCTCTCTTTCTCTCGTCACAGCTCATACGATATAAAAACTCGTCGAAAATCACTACGTTAACAATAATTTAACGTATGCACAACAAAGTAACAACGTCGCGTGTAAAAGGCACTCGTTAAAAAAAAAGGCTTCGCGGTGTAAAGGACGCGCACGATTCGATATGTACAAATTCTCTCTCGATGTCGGGAGCTCGACGTCAGACTGGCTTAATAAATATTACGAGATAACTATTTAAAAGTATTTTGTGTAAGCGTAATCGTTGAGTTTCGAGGGAAGTGGCAGTGAGATTACTTGAGGTGTGACTTATTGTTTCGTTTTTTTCCCGTTTCTCTTCTCGCGACGGGCGGGGCGGAGTTTTTAGAATATCGGAAGAAAGAGGGTTAAGAACTTGGAACAGACTGCACTGGGTAGCGCAGCACGTGCTGGCCTCTAAGAGACTTCGAATTCCCGGTGAGGAGGTAACCGGCTTTTCCCCCACCCCACGCCCCTCTCGTTGCACGGTTCGGTCGTCTACGACGAGACTCGGATGCTTTCGGAGAGTGACGTCACTGTCCGGTACGGAACGCCCCCCTTTGCCCCCGCGCGTACCCGCATATCGTCGTCAACCCCATTTACGCTGGAACTGCTATTGCGAGACATGCGTTGGAATGCCACCGCGTTGCGGCGCGTGTGGAACTCGCAGCGAATTCGTCGAGCGCATCCTGGCGCGCAGCTGCGATCGAAAATATCGCGAAATTTTGGAACGGGGAGGAGAAAAACCACACGCTCTCAGCTTGTACTTTCGACGAGGTCGCGACCCGATCGTAAAGACTCGTCGCGAAGATTATTTCGGGAACGCCGAAAATCCTCGCACCCGAAAGTTCAAGCCCCCGACCTGGGGCAGAGAACGCAATGCGCGCAGGAAGTCTGCCATTTTTGGGCAGGCTCGCGTCCGCGCGTTCGTACACTGAGAAAAGACGTGGTCTTTCTCGGAGAAAGTTCTCGCGCGTTTAGATATAGGTATATTCCGCAGGCGATGGATCCGATAACGAGGAATAAATGTATTAGAGGGATCAGACCTTGGACTCACCCTTCTTTTTGTTCCCCATCTTTTCCGAGCGATACGTAGAATTACGGAGCACAGAAACGTTTGTACGCAGTGTGATTCGCTCTTTATCGCGGAACACCCGGCGGAATTATTGCAGTTTTCTTTTGGGAACGCTACTCTCGATGTTTCTCTCTAAGACCCGCCACACGGGGAACCGATAGCGAAGCATTTTGCGCGTACGATTAAGTTACACCGAGCACTCGCGAAATTGCTTTGTCCCGCTTTTTTCACCTCGCGTCCACTCGAACGACGTCGATCCCCAATACGGTTTCCTCTCTTTTTCGCGCTACTTTTTCCGAATAAAAGTAAAACTTCTCGACAAACGATTATTTAAATACAAAAATCGTAAACATCACCCCGCACAAAAGATATAAAAACGACTCTTTGCTCGTTTAAAACAGTTTCAACGCGGAGCGACCGGCGCGGCAGACCACGTGTATTTCGAGTTTTCAGCCGAAAATGTTCCAACTTATCGGGATCTCTTGGGGATAATTTAGAGATATTGCGTCAGAAATACGCCCAGATAACGAAAACTGTCGAACATCAATTTACCAAACTGAGTCGATTATCAAATCGACGAGAAAAAAATAATTCAAAAAAACGCAATTTTGCGAAAAACGATCACGACGGCGCGTAGAGTTTGTTTAAAAAAAAGCTACGAACTCCGGTTTAAGGGGGAAAAAGCTGTCGGCTTTTACACTCGACCGATTCTCGCGAGAGCGAAACACGTGGATTTTGAGGTTAGAACATCCCCGTTATGCCGCGTGCCCTCACCGGCGCAGACTGACCCCGCACCGCACGGTCGGAAAATATAAACAGCCCAGAGAGAGATGCGCGAAGAAACGAGAGGTTACACGTCCCCGATACACTCGTGCATGCGCGCGTACAGAGAGAAACGGAGTCCCGCGAGTGTGAGTATCGATGCACCCAGGACAGAGCCTGGACGCCAATTATTTACTTCAAACGCGCGTAGACAGTCGCACGGTCGATAATCGCGACACGGCGCAAAGTTCACGTACTTTAAAACGAAGGAAACGAGCGAGCAGACGATCGGAAAACATCGAGCGAGTGCGAAATAGAGAAAAAAAATGAAAGAAAGGGAGAAACTCCCCTTCCTTTCCTCACCCACCCCCATACAAATGACCATCATTCGAAATCGCTGCATTTCCACGTGCCTGAACGCTTTCGATTTCCGAAATTCCGTACCGATCTTCGCGGGCTCGCTTTAACGACGTTCGGAAAATGGGCTCAGTTTACTTCGTATCGTTTCCAATGCGAATCGTAGCAGAAAACGTCCCATTCGTCGCTTCGGCCCGTGAATAATGCATGAGAGCGACGATGAGCTCATGATACGACGATGAAATATTCGCGTTCTTTCACGCGTGTCACGTGACTAGAGGATACTCGTATCGTTCCCAAACGCAGAAATAACGATAGATAACGACAGTGAAGCGATGAACAAAATAAGATGTGTTAATCGTATCGATAACACTCACCATCGGCCGATTTTTGTTGATGCGACTCATTCTTGGGCGCCACTTCGGGCTCCTGCTTGTCGCCCGTCATTTCCCCGTTGGCCTTCTGGTGTTGCTGCTCCGCTGCCTGGTTGTGCTGCGACGCCGGCGTTGGCGTGGTACCTCGAGAAGCCAGGCTCTTCTCGCTGGTCTTCCTCTCCTTCTGCTGCTCCTTTCCACTCGGTGGCACTTCGGTGGCCACGGCGTTGCCGCCCGGCTGGCCTTGATTTTGGGATTTTCGACGCGGGGGCGAACTCGACGAATTTTTACTCGACAAGCTTGGGAACGGCTCCCTGACGGGGACGGGGTTAGCACTCGGCGTGACGGCGGGTGGGACGGGGGCCTCGGAAACGTTCGAGCTCGGTACCGTCGCGGAAGGAATCGACACCGAGGGAACACTCGCCGCTGTCGACACGGAATCTGCGGTGCTTTTGTCCTCCACTTCGGGCACTGGAGCACTAGCCGCCACGAAAGGCTGTGCAGGAATTACGTCTGTGTTCACAACAACCGCGGGAACTGGCACATCCTCGACGGTGACAATTTTTATTTCGCCTCTCGGTTGGAATTCTTTAACGTTATGTTGCAACGGTTTCGATTCCACTTTAACGGGACACGAGTCCGATTGAATCGCGTTACTAGGACTTAACGATTGACTACTGTTGTGCGACGACGGCACACTGGGTGTACTCTGCGTCGGCGTGGAAGGACCAGTGTTACACTGACTATTTGTGTCGCTACTGGGATTCGTTTGAATTTTTAAGTTCGGTAAACTCGCGTTTTGAGACGACGCGGCGTTCTCGGCCGCACTGTCGCCGGCCGATTTCGGCAAATCGGACTTTGTGTTCTCGTTCGCGGCTTTCGCTACGAGAGCCGCGAATTGGGCAACCACCTCCATATTGCAATTCTGCAACAATCACCAAATCTACGTGATAGACGGCGATACGTCTCGTTGGTTCGCGTATTCTTTTCGCGTAACAACTAAAAACTGGCTCCAAACTCAAATCATAGTACGTACAAATTGAATCGAAGCACTCAGAGAAACGAAATAAATGTTCAAGATCGTGCGTGCGTACGTCCGTTGCGGAAGAGCCGTGGATTCACTGTTTTGCGAAAAGAAAAAATGACGCGACCCACGGTAAAAAAGTGTTCTACCGTTCGGAAATAGAAATCTATGTCATTTGTGCATGGTAAATTTGCGTATCGGTTCGAGTAACCAGGACAGAAACAGTTTTATCGTTCGATTTGAATATTATATCGGTGTATGTTCAAAAGCGAGTTGACATTCGCAAAGTCCATGTGACACTCGAAGCACGAGGAGTTGCCGCGGACGACACTGAGAATGAACAGACGATTTTGATAAAGATGACGGCACTTATTCACGGTATTTTTGAAGGAAGCCGAAGTAAGGCGAGTTAATCACTTTCTTTCAACGTTTATATTGACCAATACACCATGGCTCTTCGCTACGAACGTTAATCGTGACAATTGAAAAGAAGAGTTGTGCTTCAGGCCAGACGACAGTTCGTCAAATTGAAAAACTTCTTCAAACGTCAAATTTGAACTGTTCAAAGTGTCGTGGAATCGACGCAACGTTCCCAACACTGTCACACACAAAAGGGGAACTAACTCTTCCAGACAATTGATTATTTTCGTCACCTGGATCAAACTCACCTGTGGTTGCGGCGTTTCTCGATTACTAGAGTCGCCGCTTTGGGGGGTCGTATCATCGTCTTCGTAAATTTCGCCGCTAATATTTTTGCCCGTTTTTGGATTGACGATGTCCAATATAGCTTTCTCTCTCCTTTGCTTCTTGTACCTCGAAGTACTGTTCGTCAGGCTTGACGCGCCGCCATTATGTCCCGAATACACTTCTTTGGTGAGAAAACACACGAAAGGAAAAAAAATTACAATTTAACTTCCTTCTGTAGAGAGAGAGCCACCATTTTAGATCGTTCCCCCTCTTTAGAGAAAAGTTATATGCGAAGAAAAAAAAACCAGATGCCACTTTCTCGTACGCGAGGTAAAAAACTAATACGCAGGATACCTAGCAGAGGCTTAAAGTTTGGGCAAAAGTTAATCACCAAAGTTTATACCCCACTTTGCTAAAGTATACTCGCTTGGATTAACAACACACGACATTTTCAATGAGCTATAGGTATTGTATACTATCTCCAGGATTTTCCTAGACTTATTTACTCGCTTTTCAATCACTTGGTTATGAAAACTTCTTCACGGCTGAATACCGTGCAGTAAATATCGTAACAAAGTCAAGGAAACAAGCTAATCGATTCAATTGAATACTCGCATAAAGACACGCATAAAGACTAAATTATATCATCCTTCTTGCCTTATACAAAATAAGAGAGAATATTCAATATTACAAACGTACACAGTTCACATACCGAGACATGACCTATATACGTTATTAACGACGTACATCTTCAACAAAATATCCTACACTGACCAAGTAAAAACGCGTTAATGCCCGGTATTGCTATCCCGCTTACTTTTCAAAGACCGGAAACTCGACTTCGGACAATCTGGCCTCATAACCTATCGAAGATTACCATCTTTCTACCAGAGTAAGAGAGTTAGCTACCCTGAAGGGATCAGACATGTGGAATGTTATAATCTAGAGGATCCTTAGGCCCACTTGTTCAATGTAAGTTCAAGCTGAACCAGCCTTGAAATTACATTGAACAAGTGGGCCTTAATCAATTTCACGAGTTCTATTTCCAGGTAAGGGGAAGGGTGTTCAGCTCTTTAACAACTTCTAAAGTGTAATTAAACTCGCATTAATACATTGAAAGGGTAATAAACCGTCTGAGGTCTGTGCTTCTGGGAATTGTCCCTAATGTAAAATGTACGGAACTTTGGAACATTCCCACCCCTCCTTAGGAAAGGGAATACCTAATCCGGTAATTGAATAAGGTTGAGCTAATTTATTTGCTGTATCCCTTCCTTAATTAAGCATTGAAACCTTTATGACGTTTCGGGAAAAAGATAGAACGATTAGAAATCCATTTAACTGCTATTTAACCAAACATCAGTTTCCAAGGAGACGTTCATTAATTTGCACTAAATGTTCAATGGCAAAGGCTGGATGGGACAATGTATATTAATTGTATGGATTTATACAATGGGAAATGAAACTGCAATTCACTACACTCTGGATGCTCTTTCCAATGGACAATATTTAAGAAGCTTCCAAAACGAAGCACTAGAGAACACTAACAACTTCGTATTAATATCATAAACACTCACTGCTTATCAGTAATAATGGATAAGGATGTGGTAAGAAATTAGATATGCACGCACATTATTCGCCGAGATTTTTGTAAATAAAACAGACAAGTTTTCGTAAGCGCACGAACATACCGAAAATTGTCAGAGAATGTTCAGCAACTATTCGATTGTATCAAAACAGAATCGCATAATTATGAAATCGCCATTCAATAGGACACTCTCCGCGTATAAACCGGTAAGTGAAAGCGCAATGGCGCGAGTACCAAAATAAAATGAAACGAACGCGCGAAGAACCGATAAAGCGTGACAAAATGTCGCGTAGAAAAATTAATTCAAGACTTACCTGTCTGTGAGAGAGGTATGTTCATCGGGGGTATTTGTTGAGGCTGTTGTGCTGGTTGAGGAAGCGACCCTTGTTGTACTATCGTAGTTCCTTGGGCACCGGCCAGCGGGCCTCCAAAGTGTTGCGCACCACCGCTAACAGCACCAGCTCCAGCCCTGCTTAAAGTAATCGGAGCGGCGCTGGGCGGCGGGAAGCTAAAAACTACAAGGCAAAAAACTCTTTGCTTGAATCTAATATCCCGATTCCCGTCTCTCGAGCCGTTTAGCACTTCGGATACGGGCACACCTCCTCATACACAGACATCGTCACGAGGTTGCACATTCAGATTATACCAAAATAACGCTACCATACTTACATCCATGTTGCGGCCCCGGACCACCCGCAATTGGAAATCCGAGGTTTTGCGCCATAACCGCGTGCGGATAGGATGGATAATAATTTTGACTTTGATGCGTCTGAGGCCTGTGGTGAGGTCCAGCGAACTATAAAGCAAACAGAAACGTTTATCACACTTTTATCCGAGTACAATGTCATAGCGTGAAGGCAGAAGTGCACCACCGTTAAGTGTAGGATCGTGCTGATCAGCAATTCCAGGATATCTCGAGTTTACATATCGCTCTCTCTTTGAGAACGAACGATAACCCTTTATCTCTCTCGATAAATTCCAATCAAATTCCGCGGTATCCTAGGACCGCTAAACACCACGCTCAAAGTCAAGAAGATTCACACGTCAAAGCAGATCATACATTAGCAGCACGTTAGTCAAAGGAGGCAAGAGCATCGAGTCGGAATCGCAGCGTACTTTTCGTCCAAACACGACGACTCGTAAAGAACGTTCCAGCGCGGATGAGGCAAATGCATTCGGCAATTCACATGTCGTGCGTGATATCGCTCTATCGCCGTAACGCTCGGACATTCACGGCAGGCAGAAACACGCAGGAAGATACGTTGAAAAGTGATGAAAGATAGCAAATATAAAACCAGCGGTACTTAACTACTACCTGAATGGGCATTTGACTGTTCATGGGGTATACGGCCGGTTGTGGACCAGTATGAAGGCCAGGAACCTGGCTCTGAACATACATCTGTCCTGGTTGTACCGTTATGCCGGCAGGATGTGGATACATGCCTGTCGGCTGGCCGCCGCCACCTCCTACCCCTGACATACCAACAACTTGAGACCCACCACCCCCGTGACCACCTCTATGTGTAAGTCCCCGCTGTTGCTGTGGCCTTGGACCGGTCTGATAATAACCCTGCAAAGAAACAAGTGAGTAACTCGTCCAAAACTCAAATAAACTAATTTGAGAACGTATGAGCTTGGTTCGTCTCTTTTTTGTGAAGCTTTAAGTAACTCCCGAGAAACCCAGAGCTCTCTGTATAACGTTTTCTACCAACGAGAGATTGTATTGAAAAGTGCCATTCTACAAATATCCTCCCCATCTCGTCGCAATCGCGAGAACAAATATTTTAGCAGACTTTAAAAGAATACAAGCACAGTTACGAATTCTATTGAAGCTCGTTATAGCTAATTAATCATACATGTTCTCAGCGCTGACTATTTCAATCACTTTTCGACGTGATACTCACTTGAGAGGCAGGTCTCGTTTGATTTGGCACATAAACCTGTTGTAAAGGCGACGGTTGCGCCTGCAAATGTGCCTGTTTCCCCATTTCTTGAGGCGAAGGTGTATGTACGGGGGGTGTAGTGGTGGGGGCTGGTCCCTGAGGCTGTTGCGATTGAACGCCAGGTGTAGGAGCTTGCGGCGGAGCCTGTTGCCCACCGGTCGGTCCTCCTGGCGGTATCCCCGCCGTGGATTGCCCTATCGACTGTATGCCTCCAAGCGGAGGAGGACCTCTGTTTCCTGGGGCGCCTATGCTATTCCCTCCCCCACCCACCTGCCCCCCTGGTTGGGCGCCGTAGTTCTGTCCAGGTACATGAAAGTCTGATCCTGTAACGAATAAAGATGACGTCGATTAAATTACATCTAAGAATCAAAGTTGGGAAGGGAACAAATTTCCTTTGACTTTGACGTTTCGCAAACACCAATTTAAATGCGTAACCAATGTTTTGAATCTACGATACAAAATAATATCAATTTCAAACTGACCTATGTACCGACCACCATATGCGAACATACGTGGCACATTGGGTTCCGCCGTATTCGCCATTATTCGCACCGTTTATACAAGTCTGAGATCATGACATTTCGACTACAGTGCTTTACAAAACGAATAAACTCCCTCCGGGAGATGGTGTGGCATTTTCGATATTCGCGATATTTTTCCCCCGATGATCGAGCAAGAGAGTTAATTACGGATGGGGCTTTCAGCCATTATGCTTATTTTTTCCACCATCTAAATTGAAAAACAAAATATAGATTTACGAAGAAGTAATTTTAGATTATTCTGTCATGGGATAAGAAAAAAAAGGTCCTTCAGGTTTGAACATAGTACGCGTTGGGACATTGGCGAAAAAAAATTATCAAAGTTTATAAGAATTTCTCGCGTCTCGGTAGTTTTCAAGCACTTTCGTCGACACACCACGAGGCGAGCAAAAAATTAGGTAATAAAATTGATAAAGTGAAAGCACACGAGCGCGTTGAATCGTGGCAAAAGTTTTACGTGGAGCACTCCAACGTCGACGTTTTTATCGCGCCACGAGTCGCGGATTATCGAGTCCCCCGACGAGCGGCAAGTTTTCCCGACAAACGAAAAATCGTACGAAACGTTTTCCAATCCATGCACCGGAAGCACGCGTAATATCAGCAAGGTATTCGTGGAACGTTCCTCGTGTTCGGCACCGTACTCGGTCGCGATACTGTCGGATTCTCGCAACCGTGCGCCAAGCTGTTGTCTATCGACAAGGACAAACCTATCGACGTTGAGAAAACCGCGTACTCCTGGTGGGAGTCACAAAAACCAATAATAAATCTTGAGAAATGTTCAACGAGATGGCTCGTGGGAAGCCATGTTTGCACGTGTGGGCAGGGACTGTACGGCTGCTGCCATCTGCAGTCTCGCGGGCGCATTGATTGCTCGGGAGGTGAAGGGGCTGCGGGGGGCCAGAGCCTAAAACTCCAGGGCCGTCTCAAGCTTTTGGAAGGCTCGTTGCGAAAGTCCCATGGGGAACTATATCGTAAGATAAAGCGTATCGAGTCGCATCTCCCCTGGATAGGTGACCAGACAGACTTTCGCGAAAGTGGAAGGCGCTTGAAAGACGATTTCAGGGACGGTCCGATCGATCAGAAGCGAGACTGCGGTCTACGGTGTTTTGGCATTGAACCGCGCTCGCGCCACGAGCCGAACGCGATAGCGGAGTAACAAGATGATCGTCGGAGTCACATAAGACGGGCGGTTAAGTTCCTGAAAGAATAATTCGCTTAGCGGTGGCAACGACGATGAGATTACACCTGGATAACGAGAATGCGCGATGGTGGAAGCGTTGCCTTTAAAGAAAATTTTCATCCGCGGTGATAAAACGAATTTAAATCACCCGAGGGCTCGCGACGTATTGCAAACCGGTCATTCGATACGATATTGTGGTAATGGTCGTATAAGCACACCTTTCAGTGGCTGAAGCAGGAAAGCATTCATCGATTGACCCATATTACGAGTTGTCTAGCGCGCGGAGAACGCTCCGAGCGCTAAAAACTAACCCGAGTGATTAAACTTGCAGCGGGGAGCATCGCACGGGGAAGGGGGAGACCGATTCTCGTGGTGCATCGTGGAGGTTGCTCAACTGCGTCGGAGCAACGGCTTTGTCCGTTCTTTCGAAATTCCTGCCGCGCATTTCACCCCGGCGAAGTGCTTTGTATTCTTCCAATTGCGGCGATCGCGCGGGGCGACGACGCGTTATTTTAGAACGCACGGGATAAACCTGACCTCGTGACCCATCTGTCACGTCTCGAAACAGTTCGAATCTATTGATAGACGCGTATCGGGCTCAGGTCGTACCGTTTCTCCGCGTGAATAACTTACAGGAGGGTACGGCGTCGATATACAAGGTGATACGCTTTGTGCTTCACGTTAATTCAATTCCGTGGTTGTGTTCCACAGGCGCATTACCCACTCCAGCTGCGCCCAATAAAAGGCAACCATGAAATCCATTTACCGCGAGGTACGGAATGTATCACCTTGTATTTCCGATCGTGTAATGCTATTTTTTATTTGCTAGCCGAGCTCAGAAGCAGCCTCGATGAGTATTTGACAAGTAACGATGATGACGACGGCGTGTACGAGAACAAAACAAGACCGACAGTTCGGGATTTACTAAAAATAAAGAACGGACATAACGAAAGCGTGTTTGAGAAATTAAAATGCGCTCCCACTGGTCACTGATCGCAATGTCCATTGTGGTGTGAAGTTAATGCGGTCAATAAATGTCTCAAGATTTTGTATTCTTATTAGATATCCTCTCATACCTTGCCCCATCCTATACATATATCCCAACCAAAGTATAACGGGAACGGAGATACTAAAAGGTATTACGACTCCACTGAAATTCTCCGATTATATCGCCCATCGCGGACGTGTTTATCGCGTTACCTTTCACTTGAAATTCGCTCTCGCATTTTCGCCACGCCGGCGTTTATCATATACCCGACGCGGTCGCTGCAACTGCGACTGACCGAGTGAAACCGATCCTCGCGGGATTTGTCCTCGCGTTGCATTCGACCTCTCAGCATTGGCACGCATGTACACGTGTCGCGAGCCACCAGCGCTTCTCATCCGCGGTAAATAAACACGATTCGCGCACGCGACAAACGTCAAGCGCGTACACGCGTCTGCTTACGCGCACGGCGGTCGCGTACAATTTTAGACGAACCCGAACTAATTTTATATCAAGCCGGCGGTGCCGATCGGCGAAGGAAAAATTGCGGCGAGAAGTGTGCCAAGTTAGGCAATTTCGACCCTGTCTCCGACGTGCACTATCGGAACCGCGTTACGTCACGTCGGAGCGGTCTCCGCCGCTTCGCGCTCTATCGTCCGTGACGGATGTCCAAAGAATACCTGCTCCCGCGGGGCCCAAGGGAGACCCGCGCCAGTGAATGGAACGCCCGGGATAGGAGAAGAGGACCCTCCTCCGACCGGACGGATTCCGAGTACCGTTTGAGCGCGAAGAAAAAGAATGTCCACGCGGAGAGGCCGGACGGGAAGTTCGTGAAAGATTGCGGGCGAGAAGCGGCGATAGTGCGACAACTGGAGAACGTCGTTCGGGTTTAGGAAAATCCCTGGTTCCCACATGTTTAATATTTTCTTTTCCCTAATCAGCGCGTAAACCATTATTTTCTGATGTGTATCGCAACGCGGAGTCCGACGCAAATTCTATCGAGTGCGAGAAGAGAGATGAAGCGACGCTAACGGCCTTCGAGGCGCAATGGGAGTAATTCAAATTGGCATCGCACGCTACTCGGTGGACGCGTCCTACACGCGCGTAACACCGCCGGTGTGTAGGATACTCCCCGGGCACCGGCGACGCGAGTATTCCTTACTCAGCGGTTCCCTGGAAGTAAAGTAGATCGCGAGGTCCGGCAAAATAGAGTGGCTGACTTCGCGGCGTCTATTAATATTAAAACCATCCAACCCCCTTCTCCCTGATGTAGAGCCCAGACCCGATTAAATCCGCGCCCTGCCCCCGGAGACCCGCGCGCTTTCGGGCGACGGACAGCTTGAAGCGATTAATCCGTGGAACGTTCCCGTTTCGCGAGAACGAAATTTCGACATCCCTCTCCCTCGTTCGCTTGCTTACGACGCTAATTCGCGCCCCTGCACGCCGCTGCTTTCAAAAATCGCATTTCCGCTTCGATTCGCGCGTCGAGAGCCACGCGCGTCATGCGATAAATAGCCATCCATCGACTTACTGGCGCTCGCAGTGATGATTCGATACTGCGGCGGCGCCTGTTGGTGCTGCGATTGCTGCTGGGGCGGCTGGTGCTGATGATGGTTTATGTTGATGGTCAGTTGGTGCTGCGCGTGGTTCAGCTGGTTCAGGTGACCGTGGGGGCTGGCGGAGGGTGGCGGATGATGGTTGTGGGGATGAATGTGGTTGTGATTCTGGGGATGAGGGGACAAATGATGTGGGGGCCCGCCGTAGTGAGGAAGCAAGCAGTGCATGGGCCCGACGCCTACGGCGACACCCACGGCACCCTCCTTCGCCACCCCATATCTCGACACCATGCTTCGACCTTTCGCCCCCTTCCTGCCTCACGCTCGCTCGTGCCGCGTCCCCCTCTCCCTCTTCAGAAGCGACCGAGGGCGCAGGGGTGCGTCGACCCGCGAAGGGGCACCATGGCGTCCGTCGTGTGCTCGCCCCGGAAGCGTCGGACCGACGGCGAGGGAGATTCAAATCGATCCTCCTCTTCGGTTCGCACGATCCAGCGATCTCGCGTTCCCGTGATCGTTTGATTTAAAAAACCATATAATAGGAATCGTCGAACTCGCGCGTCTGCGCTCTATTTTCTCGTATAGCGACGGCGGTGAAGTCCTGCGCGTGCGACGTCGAGTCAACTATCCGTCGTCGACTCGTTCATTCTTCCACGTCGCGAGGTGACAAGTTTCCAAAGCCGTCTATTTTCACGCGTTATCAGCAGCGCGCGGCACCGACTTCTCGCTCACTGCGGCGCCACGGCGATTGGTATCGATCGAGCGGATAGTTCGCATCGGGCATGGAATCCGCGGTAACCCAGATCCGTGTGTCCCTCGGAGTCGAGCGTGGTGAAAACGAACGTCCTCCGGTTTGCGCGACAGCCACATTTTTTTCCGTCCCGCGTCGCGAGGATCCCCGTGCGCGATCGATATCGGGACGCCGCGAGCTTCGGCGAATTTCAGTCCCACGGATCGATGACCAGAGCGCGGCTTCGCGTCACTTCAACAAACTAAAACGAGAGACCCCGTGCGCGCACACACCTCGCTTGTCCTCTCCTCGCGCGACAGACCGACGCGGCGACGATCCAAATTCGCGACGAACGCACTCTCTCGGTCGCACGAGTCCCGCGCGCGCCAACTAAACAGCTCCCGACGGAGACTGGTCGACGCGACTGTCAACTGTCAACCTCGAGGATCGCGCGCGCTAGAGAAACCGCCACGGGAGCGTGGCGACCGTGTCGAAATCGATATTTAAGGCTAGAACGGATTCCGCATTTGGCGAAAAAAACCTCCTCTTCGGCCGTCGCACACGTTTCTCGTCGCGAGGGGACACGCGCGCGCACCCACACGCACTCGCGCGCGTACACACGGGCACGCACACTCGACGCGAATTCCGCGCGGAGAGCACACTCCCGTGGAAACGCTCGGAACGCACGAGACTGTCACTTTCGCGATCGACCCTCGCACCGACTCGGGGGAGGGAAGACGTCGAGCGATGACAGGGTGAGCGGATCGATCGATCTCGATCGGTCGTCGACGAAATCGCGGTGAAATTGGAAACGAGGGAGTCCCAGAGTCGCCCGTCGTCGATGCGTTCGCGTCGTGCCTTCTCGCGAAGCGCACACGCGTCAACACGGCGACAGAATCGTACCACCGCGGAGCTCCGTCGGCACGTCGCGCGGCAACGTTCCTCGCGTAGACGTGAAGGATGCTTTTTCGCGGTAACCGTACCTGTGGCGAACCCTTTCACGAGATGTCCGAATTGCACGCTTCTCAAATACGAGGAGAAGCGTCCCCTTTGGCAGGGACGCAGCGTAGACTGATGCAGGCCAGCCCCCCTCCCGCGAGCGACGAACCACAACCCTCGCTTCCCCCTTCCCTTTGCCCGCGCGATCACCTACACTACACCAGCGACTGCAGTCGTGCGTGCGCTGGCCAGAACCGTAACCGGAACACCTGGCACCCTCGGCCATCGCGTCTCGTTGCGCATATCGCACGCGAAGATCGACCGGACGAACTTCCGCGAATATCCCCCCCCCCCCCCCAATGCGTTACATGGACGGATGGTAGAATATTAAATTCCGCGAATGCGTTCCACGTGATTTGGATCTGTCACGAATAAACGGCTGATATAAATTATTGAAGCGTGAGAAAGTTACCCTTTCTTGCGGACAATCGGTATGTTAATTCAGTTCTTAAGAATTTTTTTTATCGCAAATTCGAAAAAAATGTGGGCAAAATTATTTACCGAGCGTCTTTTTCATTTTTGGCTATATTTGAGCAAGGGAGCGATATTTAAAAATGCAGTACGTCATCGTTTTGTGTCCATCTCTCTCGCACTCGCAACTTAACATATGTGCGTCTCTCCGGCGTTTCGATAACGTCACGTTGTGAAGAGAGAAACGCATTTATAATTTTATGAATAATTATTTTTTCGGATATTTTCTTTTTCCCGTGATATCCAATATGTATGCAGATTATAAATCGAATTTAAAAGTATGAATACTTGTTATTTAAAGAGCGAATTATATGCCAGGAATCTAATTTGCCGGAGCATGTCTCGTTGATACGAAGGACTCGAGTCTCACGTGTACAGCCCTGACGCTCATGCCAAAAGCTAAACCAACACTAGTGGCGAATATCGTAGGCAAGCGCGCGCACGGAGCAGGATTCTCGTAGCGCGCAGACGCGGGAAGACCCTTCAACTCGCGTGAATGCAGACGCAATTCGACGACACTCGTTGGTGGATGCCCGTTCGTGTGCGTACGTACGGTAGATTCGTGGTAACTGCAACTATGCGCGGTGCTTTCGCGTAGGTACCTACACCGCGTTCCCGATGACACGCGACTCTTGGAATTCGTTTGTTTACAAGAGCCGCGCGCCACGAAAGACGATCTCGACGGAAAATGAGCTCTGCGTGAAAACGCAGGAATGCGGATATCCCTGCCGCCTTATCGGGCCTACGCGGGTATTACCTAGAATTCGACTCTCTCTTTAGACGATTCCCGCGCCGACGAATCCACTCTTTTCTCTCGGAAAATTTTGAAACTTCCAACACAATCGCAGTGACGTAATTAATCAGACGTCGAATCGAATTGCGCTTCGAATATCGACATCACAAGACCCACCTCCTTTTTACTTAAGACGATCCGTAACCATCCATCGTTGCGTCGTTCGACCCGTTTGACGTAGGGTCGACCCGGTGACCTTGCTCTTCCAAAAAATACTTGAACAATCGAAGTCGCCGTAAGCTCCTAAGCCCGGCGGAACCGCGCGTCCTTGCGCACTCTTACGACCCGTCGAATTGAAAAAAAAAAGAAAAAAACACGGTTTCTTAACAGATTTTTTCCAAAAGTGCAGTATTCCTCAACGCTTTGACACTTCTCTCCGCTATAACGACTTAAACACTACTGACCAGGCCGGCAATAGTCGTTTACCAGGGGACCCGAATTTCTCGCAAGTCGACCCCTTGTTACCTGGCTTGCCCGACGACAAGTCGGTCGCAAACTTCGTTCCACCCCTCCAAACCCCGCTCGGTATCGCCGACCGATGAATCGTCGCCGATTCGCATCTGCATCCGCCCGATAATCCAGCCGGGTTAAAGTTTACAAAATCGTTTGCGCGACAGGCCCCTCCTCACCCCGGCGACCCGCTCTTCCACGCAGTCCAGTCGTCGAAACGCTACGCGGTTCGGGCAAAGAGCAGATATCGTTTTCGACTCCGCGGTGAATCCCCGCGACGATCGGCCCAGCGTCGATAGACGACGAGCGCGACGGGGCGTTGTCTGCTCGTCGTACTCGAGTTGGCGGAGGAAGCGGGGCAGACGTACGTACATAAGGCCGACGCGGGTAGGTGTTGGCTCCGAGGGTCGAGGTGGAGGTAGGTTAGTAACCTAGTTTCGCGCAGTGCACCAGGCCACCCTGCAGCTCCGTACCGCGATCGATACCTATATGTACCGGCGCTGCCCGCGGAGCCTAGACTCGCTTCACCTAGGATAGGCGTGATGCGAAGGGGTTAGACAGATGACCTACTTTGCATTCGGTTTTTCGTGGGGGTTGACGCGCGATGGGTGCAACGATCGCGTCCATCGCCAACCTAGTTTCGGGCGTTTCCTCTCGATTTGCGGGAAGAATGATCGTTCATTGGCGTGCGCTGATATTTTGGTACGGGTGGGGGTTGTTTTAGAAGTATTATAATACGCGGGACGGATACGTCTGACTCTACATTTTTACGTGTCCGTAATTACCTCGGCGAAACGAATAAAGACAGAAGCTCATGGTCGCGCGAGTAAAGAAGGACGACGTTCGAGGTCACCTCCTAGAGCCCCGCGCACACTACGTGCCGACGTTCTCCTCCTATCGCGTCATCATCGCTGTCTGTTCGTGTACGCGTACCCGTATTTACTCTCGTTTGCGATTTACAGCGCGAATGTGTGCAGCGAGACGTGTCGCTACGTCACTGCCAAGGTTCAAAATAAATTTGCGCCGTCGAATAGTTTATAATCGCGCGCGGATAGGAGATACCGTGGTGACCGTTCTCTTCGACCAAAAGGGGCGTACGGGAATGCAGACCCTCGAACGATTCCGAGAATTGATATGCGAACTCTAGCGCGTCCCGACGACCACCGATGTCGTCTGACAGAGGTGGCACGCGCGCTGTCAGTTCTACGTATCTCCTTCGGGTCAAACCACGACGCGAAGCCCACTGACCCGAGTTCGACTTGCAATTAGCCGATAACGCGAAGAGCTTCGCTCCGCTGCCGCGTCCTCTCCCTTTCTCTCATGGATACTTCGCCGCGCGTAATCGCACACGGCTGCTAATCGTGACGGTGCTTTAATCGCGCCGCGAAGTCGGGCGACTCCGCAGTGCGCGAGGGCAGGATTACGGTTGATCGCTTGGTGCCGGGTGCGACTTTGCGTGCTGATGACCTCTCCCTGTGAATTCAGGATAGGAATGGAGAAAGAGAAAGAGAGGCGGAGAGACGGGAGGGAACGTCTAGCCGTCTAGATAGGGGCAAAACCCGCGACTTTCGGGGATGAGAATTCGCTCTCCTCCGTTCGTACGTTCGCCCATTGGTCGACGACATCGGCGACGATGAGGTCGCGCAGGAGGTAGCGACGTACGCGTCGGCGTAGGTAGTGGGGGATGGGCTTATAACCTCGGGCAACCTTCGGGCGCCCCGGTTTAAACACTTCTGCCAGACAACCAAGCAGTGTCAAAGTCCTCGCACGAATACATGGCTGCTGACTCATAGGCGCGGTTGCACGGTATCGGGCGGACTAGAGTATACAGTCCGCTCGACGACGCGTAGGGGGGGGGGGGGGGGGGTCGCTTTTGCAAGAAAAAGAAAATCATTGGCCCACGTATGCACACGCTGCGCCGTGTGTTCCTACTGCGAGGCGCTTCCTTTTGGTGTACATATTCGCTGTCCCGTGCACACGGCTCGAACCGGATTATAGACACGAGATGCGAGGAAAGAAAGAAACCTATACAAGGAAAGAGAATTAGTTGGATCTGTTGAAAATTACTTGCCGGGTCGTAAGTAATTATTTATTTACACCGACTTGATCTTTCTTCATATTAATGGAATATTTCTTCCCTGCAATCACATCCTATTCCACGTGACTGTAAGGAAGAAATATTCAATTAATATGAAAAAAGATCTAATTCACGTAAATAAAAAATTACCCGTGACACCGCAAGTAATTTTCAGTAGATCCAACTAATTCTTTTTCTCTGTGTACGCGCGACCGATTACAGAGACGTTATCGGGGCTGCGCCGTCGCAGAAACAAAGGAAACGCATCGAAATCGTGATCTTTTTCGATAGGCGAGATATTTCAAAAGCTTTTGTAATTGGCGCGCCGACAATTATGCGACGCTCGAATCGCATTTCGATCGATAGATACGTCCGCGGCACGGGACGAATGACCTATCGCGAAAAGACGACGCCCACGTCGCGACACCCGAACGTGCAGATAAGAGATAGCTTGGCCTTGGCGAGGACCGAGGAAGCCCCGCGCGTGAAATCGAGCCGTAAACGGCGGGGATCTCTCGGAGGTTATTTCGAAGCGCGCGAGAGAGAAAGAGATGAGACGTAGGCGGGGGAGGACGACGCGGCAGGGCAACGAATGTCTGGATTGGAACACGGAGAGAGTCGTGCACGAAGGGAGGATCGATATTTACCGGCCTTCCCGTCCGGGCAACGACCTACCACCCTACCCTTACCACCCTTACCGCGAATCCCGTCGTATGTATTTCGAACCCAACGTCGCGTCGGTTCGACCCCGCGGATCGTTTAACGTCAGGAGCATCGGGTGCCTGGCCTCGCGAGAAAACACGGCGTAAGGCAAACGCGATACATAATCGGATACGCGAAAATTTTCAATTTATCCCCGGAGCGTATACACGGTTTTTGAGGCGTGGACTCGTAACGAAGTCATTCGACCGAGACGAGGGGTGAAAACCGTTCGAAGGCTTCCGTAAGAGCTTCGATGGAAGCGCGAGTAACGCGATGAAATCGCGTAGGAAACGGAGAATGGAACGAACGCGCGGCGGGACCGCGTGCAAAACAGGGGAAGATACGGCGTACCGTGCGCCCGCTCGACTCGTAGCGCTATCTACATCTGGAATGCCGAACTGCCACTGCAAAGGCTTTCCTCCCGGGATAAGCGAAGGATACACGCGAAATTGCACGCTGCACCGACGACTCTCTAATATCGTGAGAGTACGCTAGAATCGAAAAAAAAAGAATCCGATTATGACTATCGATGTGAAACGCCTGGTTTGCAAAGAGAGACTACCGGTTGCTTCGAGACGATCGTTCCATCGCGGAGAACCGCTCGGTCGGCCGACGATGTAACCGGTAAGTATTCCAACTGGAGATAGCGTACGCTATGCGTACGTACTTGGTACAACGAGGCCAAGGCGGAAGTGGCTAATTTTACCGACCGACCGGATAACATCCGCTCTGTTTGTTCGGCCAGGAAACACGTGGCACGCGAGGCGCGCGCGCGCTATTCAGGAGCGTCGATGAAAAGAAGACAAACGAAAAATTCTATCGTACGCGGCCCATCCTCCCGACGCGAGTCCTTCGGTCGTGAGACTCTGAATACACGCCCGACTCCTCTATCTACGCTGCGGCGTGACGATAGGGAATTATCGCGGTCCTTCGCGATAACAGTCGCTCGCGCGAGTCGAAGAAGGACGCTCGAAAAGTCTCGCGTCACGCGGATGATTTCGATCGTCGATACGAGAGTTCGCGCAGGCAATTCCCGGCGAACGACTACCTATTAGCTCGTAGTACGCTGCGGGGAAAAGGCAAGCGCATGAAACAGTGGAAGTGAATTCCATTTGTCAGAGCTATAATTACTAAATAAAAACTATCGACGGCCTGCCGGAGACGTAATAAAGCTTGTTCGGTCCTCTGTAACTCCCGCGGTAAATAACTATCGTGGCGGTTGCTCGAGTTACCCGAAGTATACGGGTTTTCCAGAGTCGGTGGATCGTTGCGAGCCGCTAATCGAGGGTAGATAACCGCGCTCGGTCGAATTGTTAGCAAACTGGAGCGATCGCTCTCGCTCTCTCTCTCTCTCTCTCTCCGATGGCTGTAATTACGGGGAAAGGGTCCGAGGACGGTCGCGTACACTGTTGCCCTTCCGTTTCGAATTATTGGCGAGAATGGGCAGAGGTGGGGTCGATTTTTCACGAGGCAGAAACGAGTCAAGTACGTCAGGGAGTCTCGTCTCTGTTTAAGTACTAGAAAGGGGGCGTGGCGCGACGTGGCGCGCGCTCCACTACTTCTCACGACACCCGGTACGCGAACGCTTCGGTTCGCAAAGAGGATACCGTAGGTACAGTTGGGATTATGGATTAAAGTGACTGGCATTCCTAACTGTATCCACGTAGCTTCTTGAATGGCCCCTTCCGATGCCTCCGTCTTCCTCGCGGCCTCTCTCCCTCACGTGGGAATGCACGGTACACCTGTTTCAACGGCGGCCGTGCGCTCTTTTGAGTCCGTTTATCGCCGGAATGCGCGCGCGCACGGTAACAGTACACGTAAAACCGCCAGAAAATTCCACATCGGTTTGACGTAATTTCCTAATCTGGCATCTGTTTTCGACGACGACTCTGTAGGTACATTCTGTACGGTCGTTCGTAGGACCGTCTTGAATAACACGGGCGTTCGTCGAGCGGTCCTACGAACGCCGACGAACGACCGTACAGAATGTACCTACTGGGGGCCCCTCTCCCGAGTAGACGAACCACGTAATTGCTCGCCGATTCCACGTACTTTCCGGAAAGGTCTTTCGAAATGCGTTAAAGTTGCGCGTATCGAATACACGGAAACGAAATAAGCGTCACACCGTTATCCGTTATCCCTGAAGTAACGACTCGGCCGTCGGATAATTCCGCGCTCCGGTCGAGTTGCCCCGTGATCGCTACGGATTAAAACTTCTAATCTCTCTCCGGACGAATTCCAAGAATCGCGAAGCGAGCGCGATACGCGCGCGGGATCCGGAAAATGCCGGAGAAATCTCCCATCGGGTGCGCGCGTGCGTGCTCCCATTTTTCACGCGCGCACATAACGTGCACCGGTTTATCAAATTGCCGGGCGCGGCGGCGGCGGCGGCGGCGGCGGCGAATCGACGAGGCGTCCGATCCGGCCGCGGATTCTCGGCACCGCGTGAAACAGGCGGCGGACGCGTTTCTCGCCGAGGCGCTCCGCCGGACGAGATGAAATTTGAGCAAAAATTTGTCCGCGGCCGCGAGCCGTAAAAGTACACTTTCTACCAGGAACTGAGCTGCGGACGGTGGACCTGGTTCACCTGAATGACCAGTGCCTTTTATACGCGCGCTTAAATGTCACAATGTTAACGCATATAATAATGCTCCGGCTGGAAAGTATATGGCGTATACACGCGCGCGAGGTTTCTCGTTACACGCGGCCGCGGCCGATACGGTTAAGAAATACAGCCACGTAAGTACCTATCGATAAGTGCAACGAGTCGATCGTACGTATTTCCTTCGAACGGGAGCTCAGAGCGCGCGTCTCTCGCGAATAGAGATCGTAAAAAGAGGAGGCAAATAATGAAATGAAATTATACGGCTATATATACGCGCACCCGCGCGCGTCTTAGAATTGCGGAGGAGGGCTCGACGGCCCTTCTCTACTCGTGGAGGGATAAAATCAATAAAGCTCGTTGTATACGCGCACCGCCAGTTAACGGCGAGATTTCTTCGTCCGCACTTCTTTTTCTTCGCGTTCTCAATGCCGCGACGTACGCAGGACCGACTATAAGTTTCGATCGAATTTTCCATCCCGACGAGTCGACCAAGGTAATGCAGTGTCGACGAGGATACACGTGATCGTCTATTGGTACGATTACCCGATAGAGCTTGCGAGATATCGCTTCGTCGTCTCGCGAGAAGTCGGATTGACCGGCGCGTCGCGAAGTCATCTGTAACAGCCCGCCTAACGACTGAGAAACGCGTGCAGACGAAAAGTGTACCCACCGATATTTCATCTGACCCGATTTCATTTTTTAAAATAATTATTTGATTATACATGGGCTCTCAGGAGACCTTGTTTTAGAGTACGAGTGAATAATCGCGTCTTCGTCTCACCCCCGGAACCGGAAAGCGTCGCGAGTAGTCTACTTTTCAAACGAGACGAGACGGCGACGAGAAGTCGACGTCCGCCGCTTTACATTAGCTTTATTTTGTCCCGCGCGTAGCAGACTCGCGTGTCGCATTGCCGACAAGACCGCGCAAGTGGATCACGCCCGGCGGCCCCAGATTCGGTGAAAGAGCCGCGGGGCCGAGGAAGCGAAGACTATCGGCGACGGCCTTTCCCCGAAAGCCGATAGATCGACGGCGTTGATAAAAATCACGTGGGACTGTCGTTACTTCCAACTGTCCGCGAAGACAAAATTCTCCTGCGCGAAAAATCACGATTTTTCGAATAGACGCGACGAAATATCGAGGCTGCGCGCCCGTGCCTCACCTCGATGCATTTAATGCGGTAGGGGGCGGAGAAAAAAAATGAAGAAGACAGTAACAAGTGGCAACGTAATCCAAGAATCGTGACACCCCACGGACAAAACGACGTGGGCTTGCGACACGGTAAGCGAACACCCAACCCTCCGCCACCGGTATATATAGATAAGCTCGACACACTACGTGCGAACGGGATAAGCGAGTCCCGGGCGCTCGCGAAGAAAGTGCAGTGATGAAGTGCAGCTGCCCGATTCTGCGCTCGGTTTCAAAAGGCATGCAATTTCTGCGGCTGGACTCGCGCTGTACATTGTATGCTTCCGAATTTTTCTCACACTTTCACCGTTACGAATCGCGTTTTATCGAGGGCGGGGCGGAGCGTCCGTCGTGGCTCGACTATCGAATTGCTCTTAGCGTATCTGGTCGTTTTCCAATATTCCGTAAAACGTCGAAACGGAGCCTCGGAGGCGTCGCGCGGTGCATTCGATACGAAGGATATTAAATTTTTCGTACGGTTCCAAATACATTTGAACGATCGTCATGATGTTTATAAAAACTATAATAATTGATTGCTCTAAAGTCTATGTTTATTTTATCGCATGAGTTTATAAGAATAATCATTCGTCAAAAAATGGTTAAATTTACATTATATGATTCAAATTAATCGTTGAATTTATTGTACCAGCATATTTACGTAATATTTACGATATATTGCATAAATATTTAGCATTTTATTTGTATTAGTTCGAAATCGTTTAATGACACAAATGAAGGGTCCAGTGGAAGAACGATGAGGTTCCATATTTCTAAAAGTTGAGAAACACGACATTTAAAGTTTCACAACGCGCGGGAGTCCACTGTGCCGCCTATTTTCAACCACAGTTTTTAGTGGAATCTCATTATTTATCCCCTGTAAGGTTTGGTATGTTGATACTTCATATTACAAGCTAATAGATGCCGCTAAAATATCGATTTAGAAAAAAATGGAACCTCATCGTTTTTCCACTGGACCCTTCAAATATGCTTGCTCGATGACTCATAAAGCGCACAATCTTGATGCGTCAGATGAGCTAATGCTACTTAAACTTGCTGTACAATTTACGTATACAGATAAAAAGAATTAGTTGGATCTACTAAAAATTACTTGCTGGGTCGCGAGTAATTATTTATTTCGATCAATTGGTCTTTTTTCATAATAATCAGACATTTCTTCCTTGCAATCATATACTATTTCACATGATTGTAAGGAAGAGATATCAAATTGACTTATTAAAAAATTGCATTCATGTCAATAAATAATTACTCGTGACCCCGCAAGTAATTTTCAGTAGATCCAACTAATTCTTTTTCTCTGTGTACATTTGTCAAAAAAAGTCTGGGGTGTCTCTCTTTCTCACTCCACTCATTTTTTCATCGCCACGACACTATTAACGTACATTGCACGAAACGTTGGCAACGAAAATAGCCAGCAGCTATCCTAACAACGACTCCCTCTCCCCTCTACCCCCGAGAGTTATCACTCCCAAGTATCGTAGCTTGAAATTTCACACACGATCCGCCGATCGACCCCCGGCGTGGCACGGAAATCGTCGAGAAGAAACACGAATCCGATAAATAGATACGGGTATAATAGACGCGTCCTCGAAGGAGCGCGAGCGAACAGCTGTTATACAAGCGAGCCGGGCGTATGTGCGCCGAGCCATACGTGGGTTGGTAATAATTAACTCGTCAGCGGCGATCCGTCCGTCGCGTGACGTCGCCGCGCTAGATGCACGTAGGTACATCGACGCGCGAGTATAGGTACTTCTTTGACATACGGTTAAGCGCGAGAAAATTTCGCGCGCACGACTCGGCAGCGGGTGCCGATCAACCGAGCGCATGTTTTCTCACTTCCCGTGCGCCACGTGTGTCGCGAAAAAGTCCTACAGGCGCACGCGCGCTGATAAGTGTGAGATTTACGTAATCCCCACTCCGCCGTCGCCACCTCCGACCTCCGACGTAGCGCGGACACGTGTGCAAAAAGGCGCCGCGAGAGCTCGGCCGCGTGTCGCGAGCTTTTCCGAGGCCCGGCCGGCGGATGCGATCGACGGCGCGCACGCCCTTGGATCGCGCTGTACAGGGCGTTACGTGACGCCGGGACGGTGCCGTCTGGCGAAAATACGAAGAGTGTCGGCGAAGGATCGAGGGCATGGCGGCGGCGGGGTCTCGGAAGACCTTCGGACACAGGCTATGGAGTATGTACTTCGTTCGTTAAATCGACCACGATAGCGATAGCGTCGCACGCTCGTGCTCGGCTGAAGAACGTTTTCCTGTCCGATTCCCGACGGCGTCCAACGTAATCTCCGCGCGCTCGCGGAAGGAAGTGATAAAGTGCACCGCGGTGCACTGTACGTACGCTTGTGTATGTAGACCGAATTGAATCGTTATCGACGAGTCTACGACGCGGTAAAGGGTATTCGTTGGTAGTCGGCGATGCGACAAAATTGAATGACGTATTTATATATGTCTTTTCCTCGTCAGGTGTCTTTCGGAATCGTTTCGCAATATACGAAATAATTTTTCGAAGGAAACTTTTCCTCTCCTCGATTTCTCCAATTCCCTTGAAATTTCGAATTCGGCGCACGACTCGGCCGCATAACGACGATTTAATTATAGACTCGACAATTTAATTAAGAGACACAGAGCGAGTTCGGCTCACCGCAGAAAAATGCCAGCTAAATATTTCTAGCGGGGCAACTGTGTGTGTTTAGTCGGCCGTCGCTTATACTCCGGCCGGATGGAGTATACATATATCTAAGCTTTCTCGGAGGACTCGAGCGAGGTAGCAGCTAGCAAGGCGAGCTATAAGTGCAGTCGGTGCTGGCTGTGTACCCCCAGCCAATATACACGCGGGCACACTGACGTACCACGGCGGAAAACTTATATCCGAACCAATTATGTACGAGACCTCTGGCCACTCGCTCCCGACACAATGCAGCTCCGTGGCGACGCGACGCGCGCTCGGAATATGCCGTGCGGCGTGTACACGCGAGACTTCTTCGTACGCGCGGTGCCACGCACCGTGACGTGGTTCAACCTCCGTCAGAGGCATCGCCGCACGCCCGGGAACTGTACGCGCGCTCTACACGGCTGTCGGGACCGCTAACTCGCCGGAATCGAATTACGCGTACGTACTTGCGGCCGATTCTGATCTATCGTCGATCGACTCTTACAGTTTCACTGTGACGATGACTTTCCGCGTGTATAAGTGCACTGAGACAAAAATTTAGTTGTTCCAACTAAGCAGTTCGATTGAAGGTTAAATTTCGTCAAATTAACCATCGTGTCGGTTTGATTGAAGGTTAAATTTCGTCAAATTAACCATCGGGTAATATATAGTTGGTATAACTAAATTTTTTCGTTTCATTCAATACAATTCGTTTTGTTGGGGAAATTTAGTCAATTCAACATCGCTGCTTCATTAAATTAATCTGTTAGTTTGTTTTGACAAAAGTTTTTGTCAGACGAACGGTGGAAGTACAGTGTTAAAAGAACAATCGTTTGATTCAACTAAATTTTGTGATTACGGGCGCGCAACAAAATATGTAGTTATCTAGAGATGACTGCATATTTAGTTGGGCGCCCAAGATTTTTTGGTTTGCAAGATTTAGTTAAATTAAGCGAATTTTTGTCTCAGTGCGTCTTAACCGCGCGCCTGACGACACAGAGTGTCTCGACGACGGATTATCCGTTGCGGAAAGGTCGAATTAAGAAATTTGCATACAGCTTCAAACTTTGCACTCTACCGATGTCGGTTGTCGCTCCCACATCCGTGGATGGATTACCCGTCGCGAAAGTCGAATCGAGGGATTTGCATGCAGTTGCGATCTGCGAAATTTTCCACGATCTCGTCGATGTCTGTATATACACAAGAATTTTAGAGAGCCGAACACACGTTGCGTTTCCCCGAGGCGGTCTCCCGACTTGCAATTATCTCGTCTCTTATCCCAACTCGTGGCTTACACAGGTACATGCGTCAAATATAAGTACGGAATTTTACTGGGGATCGTGCGGTAATCGTTAAAAAAATATCGTATCTATTTTGATTGAAATTCTTTGTACCCTGTGAAAAGTTTTTGTAGTAAACTTTGTATCATTATTATTTAGTTTTTATCATACAAGTTTACCCATTAAAATTATTATACGCGATTGAAACAATTAAATTTACTACAGATTTGATTTAATATCCCACGAAACCACTCAAAATGTACCAAAATTGAAGCATCTTTCCAGCAAAAACTGTAAAATTCAAAGCTCTTTTCGAAAATTACAAACAATTCATAGCGATTCACATTACTGCGCTTGACTTGCGATTTTATAATACTTTTGTATAGAAAATGTGTAGCAAATTTACAAATCCTATTACAGTGTATAAACAAAAAAATGACGACCGAGAAGCTCCCAGTTTTTTGTAACTCGACAAAAATGGTCAATTTTTCTGATTTCCCTGAAAAAATGACAAGTAATCGCACCGTGATGTCCCCCAGCCGACGTCGAAAACGTGCGGACGCGATTTTAGAACCGCGACGAGCGGAGGGCGATTAGGTGAAGCGAAGGACGTCGCAAAAGAGAGTGTACAAGTAGGTTTAGAGGAGGGGATGCGCGAAGTCGAGAGTAACGCGACAGATCGTAAGCGGCTCCGAGCCGTGGCACCGCCGTCGTCCAGAACGGTAAGTAAAGTACGGTTAGTTTCTCCCCGGATGTGCAGTGGCCTCCTTCTCTCGCGAGCGGCCTTGCCTGGAATGTACATTTTCTGCTGGTTCTGTTTGGCCGTAGTCTCTTTCGATTCGAATCGATGCACCTTTCACCCGCGGTATCCTCCGTCAGGATGCGAGAGTTCGCGGCTCGATCCATCGAGCGGCGATCCGATCTGATTTTAGTGTGTAGTAGTATAGCTTCCCACATTTGAACGCTCTCCCCGCTATCTATTCACGAGCGATCGACTTTGCCGACGGCCGGGCTCCAGGAGGTAATCACCGATCGCCTTGCGCCAGAATTCTAACCCCCAGACAGACTTGTATGATCACAATGTTCGTACAAACTACAATAATTGATTTTTCGAAAGCTTACGTTTATTTTGCCGTATGAGTAGAAAAATGATTGTTCTTCAAAAAATGGTTAAATTTACATTATATGATACAAATTTGTCGTTGTATTTATTATAGCAACATATTTACGAAAAATTTACGATAGATTGAATAAACGTTTAGTATTTTATTTGTATTAGTTTGTGAAATCATTTAATGATACGAATATATGCTTGCTTCATGATAACTCATGGAGCATACAAACTTGATGCATCTGATGAGCTAATACTACCTAAAATTGCTGTACAATTTGCGTATACATATTTGTCTATCTGAGTATCGTTGACGGAATACACATCCGGGATACTTCGAAGACGGAGAGAGCTAAAAAGTCAAAGTTTAAAGACCAAAGTCGATCGATTTAAAAAATCCGAAGAACTTTTGTCCTCGAGCTTTCGTCGCGTTGCTTAGCCGTTTCAAATCGCGGGAAGAAAATGAATCAGTTCTGGCAGCAGGTAGCTCAGCGTCGCACTTGTCATTTGCAAAGCATCAGGCGTGTGTCTACAATTTGACCAATACCGGCCACATATGTAAACCCGCAGACGCGTGTGTAAAGCTCTCAGCCGATGAGCCGTAATCGAATCGAGTCGATCGTTGAACCCTACTTGCCGGGGATCAAACCCGGTTCGGTCATCGATCGGCGGGAAACGGGGTCCTCCGGCGGGACTGGCAAAACAACCTCTGACCTTCCGACAAGTCGATCAATAGGATTAAAAATACGCGGGCGATACCGTATAAACCTTCCTATCAACCGAAATCCATCCTTGATGCCGCCCTCCGCCCGTCCGGCGCAGCACCGCCGGCGTTAATTCACGCGTGGGTGATCCACCTTTAATCCGATGCCCGTGACGCACGCGCGCTCCCACCCCAAATCGGCGACACGTGTACACAGGCCACCTTTTTTCTCTTCTCGGTATTGTTTCTCGTGCGCTATGCATTGACTAAAACCGCGAGGAAAACCTATCGCTACATCGACAACATCAATCCCTCGGCAATAGCTCTTTAACTAAAATTAAAGTCGAGCGAACATTTCTACTCCTCGAGCAAAGTAGAGGAATGAATGGAAAGCCCTCGGGAATTATACGAGTGAGGGGTACCGAATGAAAAGGAAAAAAAAGGGCGATGCACTCCGCGCACCCCCATCTGACTGCAGCAACGAACAGCCGGTGGGCACGGACCGCAAATGCCATCGGCTAAACTCGGGTGGTAAAGTCGCGCGCGGTCCTCGGTTACTCCCTCGAGAGAGATTTCGACACACCCGACGAGAACGCATTCTCGAATCGAAAAACATTGCTCGGAAAAACGGTCCTCGTTATCGCTCTGGAATTGCATTTTAATCGCGGGATAACGGAGCACGCCTCTTCCACGATGCTCGTTTCTTTTTCCCGCCCCGATAAGAGCTTCGGCGAACCGCGACGGTTTGGGAAAAGCGCTGGTCGCTTCGACGCTCGATTCCACGCGCGTATCTGACCGAACGACGAATTCGAGGAAAATTTGTTACATCGCGGAACCTTCGACGAATCATCGATCCCCCTCCCCATATGATAGTTTTGGCACGTGTCGTTGTCCGTACCACGCGCGCGTTTCGTTTTCCATCCCGAAAACGTAGTCCGCGGGGACCTAGCAGTTCGTGACACTCGTCATGCGCTCTGCCATTAAAATTCCCTGCGCTTTAATCCCTTTGTTTCTGCGATATTTAGCATACCTCGCGAACGGAAGGCGACGATCGACGCGTGAAAACGACCCGATTCCCAGACGACTCCAGTTATCGCTCTACTGTACACGAGTGGCGAGTAAGAGAAGCGAGCTCTTGCGTGAGAAAGACCGTGTATACAGGTGCAAAACGTCGCGGTCGTTCCTGAAAATCATATTCGCCCTCGACGCGCGCGCCTTCGGGACGGCACCCGCAAGGGAGCAGGGGGTGAGAGGACACGCAAATATCCGTGCGCGCGCAAGCTCCCTATTCGCGGAGCGGAAGACATCGGGTCACCCCGCAAACCTAGCCCATCGTAACGCACACTCACCCATCACTGTAGACATTTGCCTTCCTGGTTGTTCCTTGAATCCTCGATGAGAAAAGGCACCGACCCCGTGACGGTTATTTTATGAAAAGAGTACAGAGGCGATACACATGTTTACCGGCGAGCTTGCCCTGCACTGATCCGCGGCGTTCGAGTTTCTTGATTCTGACATATAGAATCACTGGCTCTCCTTCTCTCTCTTTCTCTCACGTGTTCGCGTTCGCACGGAAGGTTGCCTCAATCACGACAGCAACGCCTGCGTACCACCCGACGCCCGATAAACAGACCTAACCTAGCCCCGCTCACTCGCTCTCTTTCTCTCTCTCTCACGCTCTTTCCGTACGCGTTTTCCTCTCCCTCTCCCCGTCCTTATCGGCTCTCACACCCTTTTCCTTTCCCTTCGCTTTTCCCCGTATGGTCGTGTTACGAATACGAGAAAAAAGATCGTTTGGCAAATTACATAACCTTGCAAGCCGTCCGACAGACGTTTTCAGGCGGGATAGTATCCGCGAGCATTCGCTGCACTGTGCACCGGCGGTAGGCACCCCCTGTCACCGCGCACTCGGTACGAGAAAACCAAACTCACGATGATTCCCTCCTCGGCACTGACGGGGAAACTCGCGTTCGAGGTTAACTTCTCCCTAGGCGGCGTGACGACGACGACCGAGCGAGAGCCGACGCGACGATGTCGCCTTTCGCACGCGGTTCAACATATGCTCTTGGCGAGCGCTCGTCGCCGAACGTATTCCGGGGCGAACTGCTGTCAGCGCGGTGTCACGTCACTCGAGCGACAGCACCGGGGAGGCTCGTCGTCTCGGTGATCTCCCTCAGAGCGAGCGATCGGACGAAGTCCGTGCCACGCCGCGCGTCCCGGCGGGGAAAGAGAAAAAAAAGAAGAAATTAGCGAAATTGGGGGAAACGGAAACGGCACCGCCGACGCCGAATTCGAACGCGAGGCACGCCGCGGGCACGCACGTACGGACGCACTGGCGATTTTCCACGCTCGATCGCGCTTTTCGCGTTGAAAATCCGCGTACTTGACGGAAAAGAGAGACGTGTGTACCGTGCGGCTTGATTGCCACATGTACACGGACTACGCGCAACCACCAGCCGAAGCGGCGTTCGGCCGCGCTCGGGCGACTTCGGTCCCCGAGCTATGCCGCCTCGCGCCGTCCTCCTCGCACCCGTCTTTCGCGGGAGCTCGCCTCCCTCGTCTACCGCAGATTAGCGAGAGCCCGCGACGATGCGACGTATCCGGGGAGGAGTGAGACTCGGTGGAAAAGGAGAGATCGCGCTAGTGGGGCGGTAGCCCACGCGGGAGGAAATCGAGGGAAAAAAGAGGGACTGCGGCTTTTTTTCACGCCACGAAAAGCCAGACGTCACAATTTGCACCGGTGCGCTTGCCCGCCGATTAATTCCGATTGCGATAACTCCGTCTAGTCGTGCGCTCGTGTAGAAAGCGGCGGCCGGTCGCCGTCGGGGGGAAAGAGAGAAAGCCGGGGCTGCTTCCTCCCCGGTGTCGGAGCAATCGACGGAAAATAAAACGATCGTCGGGAAACGGGGGCAGGGCGATACGCGTTATCACGCGGCGACACCGCGCGCGTCGTACGAATTCTGACGGTATGGTACGCGTATCGAATGTCGCGCTCGCGAATCGGACGTGGGAACGATTTCGCGAGAGAAACGCTTTCACGTCGTCGTTTCGCCGGACGTCGCGACCGGCTCGACATTTTTAGAGGACTGCGTGTCAACGCTTTTGCAAGAAGGACCTTTGTATGGGGGTTCAGTCGCGAAGCGCGTACGTAGGTACCGGCGGACGGAAAACGAGAAAACGCGTGCCAAGTCCAAAGACGAACGTAGTTGCGTCGAGGGTACGCTTCGCAGGAGACGATGATAGTTTTCGGGTCTTCTGTCGACGAGCATATGGCGCGAGTCATACGACGAGCCTTATCAGCGAGTATGACCGATAAAAATATCGGGCATGCTCAAGCTCGGCTCGACTCTCATTTCCCGATGCCTTCGGAGAGTCTCGAGAGCGAGAAAGGAGAAAGAGAAGGACGGATTGTGTACTTGATTACTTCGGGAACTTCCCTTTGAGCCGTCCAGCGGTGAAACCGCGGCAGTCGAGCGAAAACTGGCGTTAAAACTTCCCGCGAAAATTACCGGTCGCCCGAGAAGAGCCTAATTAAGAAAATTAACGAGCTCCGGGCGAATTTTACGATCGGCCAATTGGAACGATCTTTTCATCTCGAGCCAGTCGTCGCGGAAAGATAAGGATCGCGTTGCGCCTCGTGGTTGGGACGGTAAAAAATCTCTCACGACTGGGATCGGGCGCGTTGCGCTTCTTAAAAAATCGTTATATAATTATCGTTATTCGTTACACGGGGAGAGAGCTCGTTAGAGCGAACGATTAAGTGTCGCGTGAAATTCCAAAAACAGCAAGTTCGACAATACCGCGTTCCTTCGTTACCGGATACGCGTCTTTCGTTCGCTCGCCGTGTCAATTTGTCCGTCCCCGTCGGCGGTGATGTTCGGGATGTCCCGAAAGCCCGAGGAAATCCCAGAGAGAGAAAGAGAGAGAGAGAGAGAAATTCCTCCTACGATGGGAGAGTATGCAGTAAAGGCGAGAAAAATAAATTTAGAAACGACGATATTGAAATTCTCCGAATATATCACTCCATTAGCTTCCGATCGTTTAGCTTCATTCGAAAGGCATTATTTCCCGAGATGCGATTCTACACCCTATCAAACATCTGATTCAGCGAGGACCCTGCAGTTATAGGATGCACGCTACGCGACACGTGCGGGGGCATTGTCTCCGCGAGACACACCATCACCGACACTTGTCGAGGTGCAATCGACTGATTCTATTTTCTAATAGCAGGCATACACGCAATAGCGTATGATGCGTCCGATATATTATAATTAGCTTTAAGTATGTGCCGCCACCTGGGACACGTGGGCAAAATTTCTAGTTGTGGCCGGGGGAGCGCACACCTGACAGTACCGTTGTACACATATTTGAATTGTACTCGCGAAGGGATTGCTTTCAGAAATAAGGTGATTGGTGAATTAAGAGGGTTTGTCCGGAGGAGATAAAATTAGCGGGATTGGCTGCTACAAATGATTCACCTGCTTTTCCTTACTACTGAATTTCCCGTTACCCGCGTACCTATTATGCATATAGTTTTGCAGGCAGCTGACACGCGAGATATGCAATAAGTAGATGTAAAATCAAGCCATTGGTTTGTCCTACAGAAGCCGAAAGACACTCGCCGAGGAAAGCTCTCGTAGAGTTCCAGCATGGGGACGAGCATTACTTCGTATGCCTATCACCACGTTTTTACGAGCGCAAGTACATATATATTTTACATAGTATCAATGATAGAAATCATCATTGATCATCAAATGGCGACGAGAAGACAAATACGTGTATATATTGGATTATAGATGTATAGAATCCTATGTAGTTACTGGGAAGCACAGTTCGAAGAACAAACGATGCTTTAGTTCAGTAAAATGTATCCTCCTCTCGTCTCAAGAAGTACTCAAAATCAAAAACGTGATCTTACAAATGGGATAACTCGAAACGACACGAGCCATTCGATTCGATCTCTAGCACCCAGTCAGCCAACATGGCCGAGTGCCAAATCCAGTGACTCGTGATCGCCTTGAAGTTACCTCGTTAAAAGTATTTCCCGCAATGAGAAAAGTGTAGGTATTATAAAAAACAGAACAAAGGTATCCTCTGCAACCAAATTCAAAATTATCCCACCCCACTCCAAGTTTTCTCCTCGCAAAACGAACCAACAAATGTTATTCGCCTCGTCGCGCTTCGAAACGACGGAAACATGTGACCAAAGTTACACCCCCCTCGCGCGTGTCCACGCAGACCTCGCCGTCGACCTAACCTAAAAGGCAGCATGTTTACGCCCTTATAGCGTTGACACGCGACGTTTCCATGTGCGAATAAAACGAACGATTAAGTCGCGAAGAAATAAAAGGTCCGGAGGTTTCCCAGATCGGGGACTCACCCGCATGCGTTACAAAACGAGGCGTATTTGCAGCAACAACGTTGTAAGCCTGGGGCGAATGCGGCACGCCGGGATGATTGACGCTGACGTTGATGATGTGTTGAGGCTGCTGGTGCTGGTGCTGCGGGTGATGCGACTGCTGATGCTGCTGCTGCTGCTGCGGATGGTGTTGCTGGTGGTGGTGGGACGGGTGGTGATGCTTCCCCTTCGTCGGCATGCTCATCGCAGGCGTATGCCTTCTTTCGGGCTGTCCGCTACCTTCAAGCCTTGCCTCGCGCGACTCGCTGCGGTCCTCATAGGGACGTGATTTGGCACGATACCGATCGAAAACACTCGGAAAATCGCGCACTCCGAGCCCCGCGAACGACGAACTCACGATTTTCTGGGCGATACGTGCTCTCACGGTGGTGATCCACCTCTCTTTCCCTCTTCGCGTTCCACGTTAATCTCACACACACGCACACACTGGCCCAAGCCACTTTCCTTCTCTGTCTCTGTCCTGTATCCGCGCTTCTCTGTTTCTCCTCAGAACGTTTCTCGTCTCGCCTCGATCGTCGGGTTACCCGCTGCTCGCAGGGCGGCGTGGCCTCACGACGTACGTGAAGTGTTCATCGCTCTCGTGAAACGCACGCACGAATTGCTTGATAACTCGAGGCCGGTTTGTTATTAACGAAAAAAAAAGACGCGCACGCATCGAACGGCCGAAGTGTGAAAATACTAGCTTCGGTACGAGATGCAGGCCTGCCAATACGCGAAAGTGGTCTCGCTGATTCGCTCCGGAGGTTAGGTTGGCAACGGGAGATTCGAATTCGAAGGTTGAGTCACGCGCGCGATGGACTTTGAAAATTAGACGCGACTCTCCGCGTCGCGTTTGGAGAACGGGTTTTGTAACTCACGAGGTGCCCTTTCTGGGACGCCGTTTTTGGCAGACGCTCGTTCCTCGTGGCAGAATTTTACAAAAATTAAAATCTTACTGGCGCATCGATGTAACTTCTTCGCAACCGTCGAAATATCTGCGTTTCCTCGTCCGTTTCGATGACTTGCACGTGCGTTGCGTGGGCCCGTGAAAACGGTCATGCGTCGCATCGAAGAATGCACGTGACGATGAACATTTTTAGAACTACGGCCAAAACTTTTTTGCGACAAAACGCATCACGTCAAAGTAGATTTGAATGTTTTACGCGATGCAAATATTGCGTTTAAGATGTATAAAAAGTTCGAAACATTTAACTTTTATCACCGAATATAACTTAGATATTGAGTTTCTAATTATCGAGAACACGAGGCGAAACCCTCTAAAGACGCCATTGCGCTTCGTTCTGGAATTTTAATGCAGCTGCCATCTATTCGTGATGGTCCACACTTCGGTGGACAACTCTGGATGATTGATCGATACTGTCACTGTATTTACGCACTGTGATATGAAACACATAAATACCTAGAAATAGAAATATAGTTTAGAATTAAGATTTGGTTATTTAATACACGAGAAATAAACCCAACGTATACTGGAAATTACACATTTGATTACATTTCTCGAGATGTCCACGTGACACTCCTCGAGGCAAACTGATTATCTGACATCGCGAGCTTTTCTCCTCGGTTTTAAGAATTATCTTATCTGATGTATTTGTTATTATTGTTCCTGTCCCGTCAGAGTACTTCGTATTCGTGTCACATTCTATAGGTAATCAAAAGTTCGTATAGGTATAACCTATGAAATATGGACGAAATTTCGGAGTGGCAGAGTATAGAAAAGGACGGTAAGGACGAGCACTGAAAAAAAGATTTTTTTAATTCTTCCTACTATTTAAACTATTATCGGAAATACACTATATCGCCTTTCTAGAATTCTTTAAACAATTCCTGAGCGGAGAATCGAAAAAATCCAGCACTGGCGAACTTTTGTCGGTAGCTCAGCAACTAAATAAACTGGGACAGGGTGAGTAAACAATGGCAGAGAAAAGAGAATTAAAAAATAAACCTGCAATAATATTCTACCGTTCGATGCAGCAATAACAGTGCTAGATGCAGAGCTCCAAAAACAAGTACTCGCGAATCACGAAGACCTACTCTCGCAGGCGACATGGGTTGAGAAATTGGAAGGAGTACTCTCGGTCATGCAGCTGCATGTGCAGGTAGATACTTCTTCCTGTTGCTGTTGCAAAGTTATATGTATATCGGGATCCATTATCCTTCCTTTCGTTTTGGAACAGAGCTTATTATCAGCGGTGGAGCGCCTTCGCGGGAAGATAGTGGAGCCATTTAACAGGATAGAGACCCAGACTATAATGTTGACGCGCTTGCACGAAACGTCGGATCTCTTGCGCAGGGTGTCCAGAATGCAACATCTTTCTCGGCGACTGCAGCATCAGATGAATAACGGAACGTCCGGTCCAGACATCGTCAAAGCTGCCAATAGTCTACACGAATTGGGTAATTTAACACATACTTGCAAACTTCCCTTTTATTACCTTCCTTTCCATCAAAGTTTGTAAGTATTCGCGTATTCCTTTACAGAGCAGCTCATGTCTGATACGGACTTGAGCGGCTTGGACGTGGTAGCCGACGATCAGCAAGCCGTGAAAGTTCACAGAGCTTCCGTGCAAAGGATAGCCACCCACACGCTGACGGAAGGTTTGCAGTCAACGGATCGTACGCAGGCAGGTAGACGATACGATCGTCCCGCATCTCACACTGCCGTTACGATCGTAATTTCGAATTTACAGGTCGGCACTGCGGTTCAGGTGTTCTCCAATTTGGGAATCCTGAGCAGTGCCGTCGACGCAACCGTAAACACCGCTCTCGCCGACATCGAAAGAACCGCGAGGGAGGCCCTGGACGTATCCTTGCCGACTAATCAGGACGCCGGAAAACGAGGAGGTCCGGGCAGGGCTACGCTTCCTTCGCCAGGCTCCTCGGGAAACTTACGGACTCGTCTCTGGGCAAGCCTCGATCGACTCTTTCAAGATTCCGTCTACACCCAGTGTGTGCAGGTTGAATGATTATATGTATATAGTTCGTTCAATGAATTGGTGTAATAGACTGAGAAACAAACAATGACGACGTTTGGTGATATATATTTGTCAGATCGAGCTGCTGCAAAGAATTTTACTGGAACATCATACCAAAGGATTCAATGATTTGTCTGAGACTTTCTGGAACAAGGTCACGGCTTTGCTCGCAAAAGTTCTCACCGAGCGTTCTCAAGGTATGCGTAATAGTCTGTTTGTATAAAAAATAGAGGGATGTGCAATGGTGTTTGCCGTTACCACAACTATCTGCTTATCTTTAATTCCAATTTCGATCGAGAACGATGGGTTTCAATTGTCGGATTTCCACCAGGATCCTCGTTCATAAAACAGGCTTTGGAAGGGGAGTATCCGAAGTTCCTGAGGATTTACTTGGATCTCAGTAAAAGATTGAAGGAACGCTTACAAGCCATTGGTACATACGTTGTGAAGTGAGTACACACCATTTATATATGTAAATTCTCTGATACATTTGAATGACAATATTTTCTCGAGATTCGAAAGAAAGCATGACGTTTTTTCTTTCAGTCGTAATATAATATCACCGTTCGAAAATGCTTATCTATCTCGTTCGGTGTCCCGGCTGTTGGACCCAGTTCACACCATGTTCTCTGGAGACGGAAGTCCTGGTCAAGACGAGATCGACAGCCTCATACGCACGGTGACCAGGTACGCCCAGCTACACGATTTGTCCGATAAATAGTTAATTAATTTGAAGTAATAATTGACGAAACGAATTTCTTCTCATTTATAGCGAGCTGAGCGTATCACTGGTGGACGATGGCTTGTCCGCGATAGTTGCCCATAACGTAGGCAAGGCGATTCGACTGTTCTGCTTGAAATGCGAACAGGGGCTGGTAACCGGAGGAGAGGCGAGCCAAGTAATCGATTCCCCGACTCCCGGACAGCAGACAAACGTCGCTTTGGCCAATTTGTTGCATTATCTGGCCACTCAAGTGAATCGTGTAATAGTGAATTTAGCTGGAAGTCTACCGCCGGAAGGAGCGTCCATCATTGCCGCGTCTCTCGAGCAAACCGATGCTTTGACAAAGAATATCCTAGCCCCGCTACTCGCTTCGATCAGCGATGCAATCGAGAGCATCATTCTGACGATGCACCACGATCCGGAATTTCGCGAGTGAGTAGCGCGGTCTTAAGTTTAACATCTGGTTTAATCTAGTTGTGAAAAAATTGACGTACATTTCTGCTATTCCACAGGCCCGGCAGTCCTCTCGGAAAAGAAGTTGGATGTTCGTTGTACATGCGTGAACTTCAAGGCTTCATTTTACGGTGTGTCAATACTTTCCTCGTGCCGTACAAAAATCAAATGATAGTGGCGGAATGGTAAGTTTATCGCTCTATATTTTTTTCTATCGTCCAACAGAAATGGTATTTTAACGTACACGGATTTTTGCTTAAGCTGCAAAGGTGTGGCGTCACGGTGCATCGAATTGTTCGTAAGGCACGCCTGCTTGTTGAGACCACTCTCGGCATACGGTAGAGCGAAGCTCATTGTGGACTTTGCCCAGGTGCGTTTCGTCCTTCTCATTACAGAATAGAAATCTAGACACATCGCGATAGTTCTCAATAACTCCCGCTTATTTTGAATTCAGGTGGAAGTTGCAGTAATGCCGTTATGTCGGGGCGGTCAGTTGGGATCTTTGGAGCAACAACAATATAGAACATTGCGAGCAATGAAGGCGTTATTGTCGCTGAATCCTGCGGAAATGGTTGAGAGAGTCTTAGAAGGACAAGGCGAAGGTGGAGTGCCCCCTTCGCTGATTCTTCTGCACCTTTTCTCAGGCGCCTCGTCGGACCTGCCGTCTCCACATCAAGTAATATTTATTCGAGACATTCTCAACGGTTATTATTATTAAATATACCCTTACTCGACGATAGAAAATGATTCCACAGGGCGCCGGCTGGTCACTCAACCGATTATCGCAGTGGATGGACAGCCATCCAAGTGAAAAGGAGAGACTGGCATTGAGCAGCGGTCCTCTTCAGCGCTACCAATTAACGGTCAGGCAACGCAATCTTCCATCCTACGATCCTGTTTTCCCACTAATGGTGAAACTAGCCAATCTCGGCGACCAGCGATCATCAGCTTCGTGAATGTGTATCAAGTCTAATAAAGATGCAATGGTAAAAAAAAAAACCAAACGTGTCGATATTTATTTTGTTATAGCTGTAATATAACACATTGGCGAGGTAATGGAAAGTATCACTTGGAATGGGTAAACGATTGAACTTGACATAAAATAACAATATTAATTATGGCAACGAGGTAGGAACTTTTAAACTGAAGCGGAAAATGCTACATTCATTCATTCCACAGCCTTTGTATGTACGCTGTCCTGGATAAATATAGTCCTGTGATTACGCCGATACTAATAATAATAATCCAATTTGACTTCCTCCTCTCCTGTTTAATGTACGTCGCAGGGGCGCCCAAGTTATTTTCCTTATCGATCTGAATATAACGAATGAAATCATGAATTTTCCATGGAGATCTCGAACATATGAACTTACCTTATCCGCGAGGATCTTCGTACGACGAAGCTCCTTTTTTAACGACGCAAGAGTCTCTTGTGTTTTGCACACTTCTGCGGCATACTCCGCTCCCTGCTCATTTTGGAGCAGGGTATGTGCGTCCTTCATCGTTTGCAAACTATTCTTAATATATTGAAAACTAGACGCAATGATATTAATTTGCTTAGCTGCATTGCCCAAGGATACAACGCCATCGTAAATCCTGAAAATTTTGTATAAGTCTCAATTAAAAGTACTTCGTCTCATTAGCGTCTGCTCGTATAACACTCACGAGTATGGTAAAGACTTCTTTATGGCGCCTATGCTGCGAACATTCCACTTTTTCGAGTGAAACTTATAAAGATCCTCCAAGAACTTTTTTCTATGAACGCTAATATCTATTCCCAGACGAATCAGGTCTCCATCCGTCAGTGTTAAAAACGTCTTGAGATCCATTCCTCGGAAGTTCGCTTTGTACTTTTCCAACCCCATTCCATAGAGAATGATGGCCACATCGGGGTTTACGCACTCGTCATTTTTATCGCAAAGGGCGGGAAACATATCTTGCCATTGAACAAGTTTTGCGGTTTCACAATAATTTTGAATTTGGTAATCGTCTTCTTCCAATATCGCCGCGATCTAAGTTAGATGAAATTCAGATGGATCTCTGTCTTAAGAAGCTCGGTATCAACCTACACATACCTCGTTATATCCCTTCAATTTTGCGATATCTTTGGCAGTTAAATTGCGTCTATCTCTGCACGTAACTTTGGCGTTGTTTTCTATTAATATCTTAACTATGGCAAGTTTATTGCCAACCACTGCGTAGAATAGGGCCTGTGATTGGATTATAAGGAATGAAATTGGAAGCTTTGTCACATTACGCGGTAATACAGCATTTTAAATAATATGGTATTCAGAAACGCGAAGTCATTTAGCTCTGAAGCCTGTTTCATTAGTTAATAATAACGTTAATTATGGAGCTTACAGAACGCCCTTCAGTGTCACAGACATTTATATCTGCCACGTGTTTCAATAGTTCCATAACAGCTTCGGGTTCTCTCAATTTGCATGCAAACATAACACATGTTTCCCTGTGAAATTATGTATGATACTTGGTCATAAATATCTGATAAAAATGTTCTCTATTATGTTCCCCCTTACATTTGGTTGCTAGTCGCATTTACATTGGCTTCTGCTGAGATCAACAAGTTTAAGCACTGCATGAACTTTGAAGTCTTTCCTTTAGAAGAGTTGCACAAAGCCATTAATGGGGTGTAACCATCTGCAAATACACGTGAGATATCAGGATTATAATTTAGAGAGTAGTATGCATTGATAATGCTGCCGAAAGGCTACCTTTATGCTTATTAGGATCTGCCCCCAGCGATAGCAGGTGTTCAATCGTTTCTGGATGGACAGATGACGCAGCATACAAGAGCGGTGTCCATCCGGTATGTAAGAAATCGTTCACATTGTTCCCCACTATATGTATGCACCAAATGTTTTGGATTTTACTACTATATAATTTCAGTATTAGAGCGACAAATTGACCACAAAACCATGTAATGAAATACTTGCATGCAACGTATTCATCGATGACCTGTAGATAACCCATCATACAGGCACTCATGACACGGAGTTCCAACTTTTGCTTCTCCTCGCGTTCGTCGGTGTCATCGTAATGAGTGTTGGAATTATTTAGACTTTCGATAGTCAATCGCTCTTCGTATGGCATAAAACGTCGAGTACTTCGTGGATGCTGCAACAATAACTCGGTCGCCGGTCGGCAAAACTAGGTTATGTACAGTCGAGTTTTACCTCGTCGGGAAAGGAGAAGCCGTCCTCGTCGTCGTACTCCTCGTCCGATAATCCGGCCGGTCTCCCGAGCATTTTAATTCGTAAACGAGATGTACAACTTTTCTCAGGAGCTTTGTCAAACAAAGTTAAATGACAGAAACACGTTGCTCTTCTGTTTGACAGACAGCGCTTGATGGTCTTCTTTGTTTACTTGTATCTTCTCGCGGTTCAGCTTTTTTATCAAAGCACCCTTTCGATGAGGCGTACTAAACTTTGTTACGTCAAATTTGGAAAAATGCGATTGATATCACGCATTACCGGCACGCACGCTAAGTAGTGTCAGCTATACAGAAAAATTTTGAAATTTCGCTCGCACCTATATTCACGCTGACCGACATTTAAACTTTCGTCAAGTGCCAAAAAGGTAACGGACAATGGTAACATTTAATTAAAGCTCCCACAGCTTGACGTCTTTGCTGTTGTTGCACATATCTATGGATAGATATACCGCAATTCTCGCAGATCATGATCGTGTTAACCTAATCACCAAACGTCAGTCGCATGCCAAATCCGAAAGAGTTGTTCCGGTCTGGCTTTTTCATGACCATTAACAAAATATTGAAATATCGAGACCATTTCAAATTCATTTCCATGGTAAGTATTATCGGAGTTTCGAAACGTCGCTCTCCTTGGTGGCTTTAACAAACGACAGGTACCACGAATATAATCAGTTTCTAATGCTTCGATGCTTCTGGCAGATGACTTGCCCGCTGCTTGTAGCGTTTGACTTCGATCACACGATTGCTGATGACAATACGGATATCGTCGTCCGGAAATTAATACCAGAGGAGAAGTTACCCGATTCGGTAAAAGGTCTTTATCGGTCCGACGGTTGGACTGCATACATGGGAAAGATCTTTGAATTGCTGCACGCCAATAACATAAGGGACGCTGAAATTAGAACCGCTGTGAATAACGTTCCTTCCGTACCTGGAATTGAAAGCTTAATGGAGCAATTGCATTCCCTTGGCTGTGAAATAATTATCATAAGCGACGCCAATTCAGTGTTCATAAATCAATGGTTGAGCAACAGGAATCTCAATCACACGGTCGCCGAAGTCTTTACCAATCCTGCTTGGTACGACGATAAAGGAATGCTGCGTATAGAAATGCATCATCTACAGGACTGGTGCAAATTGAGCACCAAGAATTTATGCAAGGGACACATCTTAGATAGTTATATGAAGAAAAGACGAGAAGAGGGAAGTACCTTCGATAGAGTTGCCTACATTGGGGATGGGAAGAACGATCTCTGTCCTATTTTACGGCTGTCCGAGAATGATTTGGCATTTCCACGAATAGACTATGCTCTTAAAAAATTGCTGGACACTGATAGTGATACTGAAAAGCAGGTAAAAGCAGAGATCATTCCCTGGGATAATGGTTCAGATATTTTGAAAGAACTAATCAAGGCGTTGTCCACTGCTGAGACTGCTGTATAAAAAAAAGCGTTCTTTCTTTTAATATTTATTTTTAATAGGCGTACAATCGGTATTCGTCTTTTTTCTTTGGTTCCCAAATTGCAAACATAATTATTTCTAGAAACATAGTATGATATCGCCATATATGCTGCATATAAGCTGGTTAAATATTGAAATAGTTTCATATCAACATTATGCAAGTGCTATTAATGTCCTTTAATAAATGATATCCGTTTGAACATATTGCCTCAGTTATATCAGATAGCTTGAAAATCCTTCTTTGATCCTATACATAAAGAAATCTAGGAATTGCTTCCTGGGAGTGTTGGTAATATTATGCAATAAATATTATCATAAGCGCGTGTATCTTATTTGCGCCCATTATGTAATTTGATTAAATGTAATATAATCTGCTTCGGATAGTAAGTCCACTCCTTTGAATTTAAAAGGTCGTGCATATTTTTTTGTCCTAAAAATATTAATAACGATAAGATAGTTTTTTCAACTAAATTAAATTCCTCTCTATACTGTTTAGTAAGACGTTACGTTGACATGGGAAAGAGAAAAGAGAAATTATTCGTTGATAACCGAAAAAAATCTCAAATAACTGTAATTGTCGAATGTGAAATCAGCTTTTTAAAATGCAAGTGTCGGGTTTGATTGCGCGCGCAACTTTCAGGTTAGCTCCTATCTGTGACGTGCGCGTCTTCAACAATTCCTGTTGTTGAGAGTCGATACAATTATTGTTTTTCGTATGGAAACTTCTAATCAAGACACCAAATGTAAGCTAATAATTGATTACGGAATCAAGAGAGGTGCTCCTTCAATTGTCCATGCGATCGCTTGATTCGGTCTTGCAGTTAGACCCGATCGTACTAGGTAGGCGTTCCTACGTTACTCGCCCTCTCTTGAATTTCTTTTCTAAATTATGTATGTATGTCGAATTTTCGAATGTAGCTGCGATCTGATAACATCTATGAACTAAGTAAGTCCGTTGCTAAGTTTTTTTTTATCACGCGAGACATCCTAAAATAGTTAAGTAATTGCCAGCAAGATATAGTTTCAAGAACGTAAAATACTTCTCATTAACACACACACACTTTGAGGTTTAATTATCTTACAGTACTAATGACCTGCGTGGCCTACATAATGCATCAAATAATTGCTTTTGAAGTGTAAATCGAATATTTTGTATGTCTATGTGTGAATCAAAGTTACATAATTATGTAGTTTAAAAAAATCTTTGTAAGATCAAATTTGTTAAATTTTGCATGTCGACTTCCATTGATGGCAATTATACAAACAACATTAGACTGTAAAAAGTAACCTCAGTTTCAAGTACTAGGATGCACACTGTTATCCATTTCCTTATTATTATAACATATTTCTTGAGTTTTAATCATATCGAGGTTGAAAATATTTCTGATCACACCAAACGAAGTTCCAAACAGAAAAAGACCACTGGTCAGCCAATTTGGAGCACTGGTACATAAAAATACTTTCGCCAAAACCTCTAGAAATATAGGAGTCCACATCAGGATTCCAAGCAGGAGAGACTTCTTCAAAGTCTTGAATACTCCTTTCGCTCCTTCAGTTTCTTTAAAGATATTTGCATGTAACTCACGTTCTACAGGCTGTACGTTTAAGCTACTTTCGATTTTTGAGGTACTTTGTACATTGCTATCGCGGTTGCTGTGATCTTTGAGTTCTGAAGCATTCAATTCTGTATTTCCATGTTTGTGCGCCGCTGGAAACCATTCTGATACTGTACTCTTTCCAATCTCTGTTAAACTTGCAGATTCGGCCATGCTAGCTTCAATTTTCTTTGCTTCAAGACTCTTTAAAATACCCTCGCATTCATATTCACTACGGATAAGTATTAAACATGAAATTAAAATTGGCGCAAAATAAATGAGGAAGAGGAGCACCAACATGTGCATTTTTAAAAATTTCGTTGATAAGAAACAACGACTTTTCATACAAACTGGTTGTAGTTTTATAGATTCAGTATTCCCTGTATTGTAACTGTAATTATTCTCTCGCGCTCTTCTCAAGGAAGACCCGTTTTGAAATGAAAAAATGCTGTCATCCAACACTTCCCCATCATTTAACAGATAAACATTAAGCTTGGAATGTACGGTTGTACCTTTCGTGTTATTTCTTTGAATTTTCTTTCGCTTTTGCGTTTTTAATTGCGTTGTAATGTTGTGAATGCGTTTAACAATATCGGCGTATATATCATTCTTTGATAGAGAGAGTGTATTGCTGGAAGTGACTTTTAAAGGGTACAGAGGGCTATTCGTTAGCAGAGGTTTTGCTTGGGAATTTACAATATGTTCTGTTATATTTTTCAAAGGATATTCGCTCGAGGTATTCATTTTGGTGATCTTAGTTGACTCTTCCATAACATCTTCAAATAATTTCCATTCCTCCTTTTGGTCCACTTCTCTCTGAGGAATTGCCACGTTTGAAAACTGGTAATTTGATGTTGAACTGTTGTTTCCATGTTGCTTCAATTCAGGTTCAATCTTCAAATTCCCTTCCTGGATGTGACTGTTGTCAATGTATTTCGTTATGTTCCATAAATCAGAGAAATTATTATGACGATCATGAAATTCAGTTTCGTTAAAAACGTCGTAGGTTTCATTTAGCGTCAAGTGAACGAGTTTCTGTACTTTTGAAACAATCTCGTCTACCTCCTTGGAGTCTGGACTTGGCATTCTATCGAGATCTTCGACTTTGATATAATTATTAACTCCGGATAGCATCTGCACTCTCGAATCGGTAGAATATAGATCTTGGGCATTAGTAAAGGCTTGGCAACTTTCAAAGGGAAAATTTGTAGTGAAGACGCATTCCATATCTTCCAAATGACGCACTCTTCTCATATCCTGATGGCTGAAAAATTGTAGAATCCCCGTTAGCAGGAGCGGTACAATCCACTGAGCGATCATGCCAAGCCTGATGATTTTCTTTTCGTTGGATTTTAATTTCGTCAATCTCGTGTCTTCTAAAATGTTCAAAGCGGTACTTTCAGCCTTCTTCGTGGGTAGGAGAGTGGTAGCTCGTTTCATGCAGGGTATTTTCAGGCAGAATTGCATCGTAAAGTGTAATAATGATAAAAATGCATTTGCAAAGGGTACTAAGAACATCGCATAATGCATCAACACTTCGTTAGGATTGCAGCTAGCCGTGTTGGTTGTTCCATTCAAAGCACTTTCCTCAAAGTTGCTGTAATTGTACATTCGATGAAAATCCATATGAGCACGGCGATATTCCTCTTCTCTGCCCTTCTCTAAGAAAACTGGAAGATTTATTGCCTCAGAACTATTTCCACCATCATTTTGGAGCACGTTACTTATCCCAGATTGGTTCACCAGTAGTATCACTGCCGTTACGATGGAACTTAATATGTCTGATGTGGATAAGACGTGAATAGGGGTCTTTACACAGTGTTTGAAACTCTTTTTAAACAAAGCCACCAAAGACACGAGACTCGACAGTAACAGAACGTACCCCGAAATACCTAATACCGTAGAATGCATACTCGTAATTGAAGAACTTTGCTTAACTCGACTCGAAACCGTTTTGTTCGTTGAAGGATACTCATTCCACAATGCACGGTTTATCTCGCGAATAGCGTAAACTGTTCTCGTATGAGGGTACTCTGTACCTTCGGGTATGAGGGCTGCCTTTGCAATATACGACAATCATAACTGTATTCATGAAAAAAGATAGGGGCAGTACGTTATGGTGGTAGAATATCACTGCTTTGCGGACTAAGGAAATGGGCGAAAATCATAATTTACGGTATCAAGATATTGATTGTCAGTAATGACGATTCAAATTTTTGCCGCAGTGATCAAACTTCAAACATGTCTATACGTCGTCGGACTAACCCATTGATGACCCAGCGTATATGGGACGCTATAAAGATCACCGTGCACCAAAGAAGTTTACCCAGCAACGATCGAGTTGTGCGGCATTTGGCACGCGTTTACGGCATAACCGAGCAGGAAGCACAGGAGGAGCTTAACAAAGCGGTGGAGGATGGTTTGATATTTTTGAAAAAAGTTCCCACAAAGAACGGTATAGAGCAAGAAAGCTACAGACTTCCTACGGAACCCCCGGAAGACGATGGTCACGATTGGTACTGTTGCAAATGCCAAAGAGCCGGCTTGGTGGAGCGTTGCAAGAAATGTTACAGAGTTTATCATTTGGATTGTCACGTTCCGAGTAATCCCGAATTAAAATGCTGTAGCTTCTGCGAAGTTAGTATTCCGATATTTGCGTTAGCTCCCTTTTCCACGCTGACGATTTACTCTAAAACGTTCTGTTATGTCGCAGAAAATAAGTAGCGACACGTACGCCGATAAGAACGACCTAAATCACATACTCGGCTTCACGTGCGGTCACTTGAAGGCCAAGCTACCTCCAGAAATAACGAACCGAACGATAGTCTTTGACAATACGCCTGTTGTCACCCCGGTCGATGGTACTTCCGGGCCAACCTGGATCAGCGAGGGCGAAGATTCTTGGCGTCCAGCGGTTTTAATCAAAAATCACATGGATCTCGCCATCATGGACTCTAAAACTAGTCGCAAAGAATACAACAGCCTTGCCGAATTCCAGGCAGATGCGCACAATATCCTGCACAATATTCTCATATATCACGGAGGTATTGCACATTTCTCGTCGATTGGCTACTTTTATGATTGCTTCATTCATTTGGTCAATTTGTATATCGTTCCCACACCCAAAATTACCGCAGACATACTCGTAATAGGGCTAAAAAACAATGAATATTCCCATTCATAGAGGTAGCCCGTTGTCTCATCCCACGTCAGTAAATTCGTATGTAAGAAATTAGCCGATTACTTTGACCCTACAGAACACAGTGTGATCGGCGACATGGGAGTGACGATGTACCAGGATTGTTGTTACGATCTACAGGAAATTCGGCGGTGCGCCGATTGTTATCGCATATCTAACGAAAAGGTTGAGAAAATGTGGTTCTGCATACCCTGCGATCCACCGCATCAACTGGTCTACGCAAAGCAAAAGGGCTATCCGTATTGGCCGGCAAAAGTCATGCAAGTCAATAACGACATTTACGACGTGCGATTCTTCGGGGGCCACCACATGAGGGCCAACATAGAGAAAATCTTTATCCGTCCTATCACAGTCAGTTTGCAGAGTTTGCAGGTAACTAATAGTACACGCTAGAGGAGGAGTAATGACTGTACACGTGCAAATACTTTGCAAGCTCCATTTTCTGTTTCGCGCTAAACCCCGTTGCGTTCTGCAACATCAAAAAGAAGTTAACTAGCAATTTGTTACGGGATATCTGGTTTAACGAATCGACCGCATTTGGCACGCGGCTAATTGAATAATTAATTTTTACATAGCCTTCGGAAAAGGGAAAATGGAAAGAAATGAAGGTATGAATGCGAAATGACAAAAGTTACAGGAAAGTTTTGCCCTCACACACTTTGACTGCACGATAACCCAATGAACAAAACCAAAATGTCCCTGCTTTAAGCTATTACAATTCGTCTTGCGTAGATCAAAAGATCGTCGGCTTGGAACAGAGCGTTCGAAGAGTTGAAACACCACCAGAATTTGCTGACGAAATCGGGCAAAGGCAGCCAAGACTTCTGCGCGTTTGACGACAAAGACGGTCCGAAACCTGCTAAAATTCGTAACGTAGAATCAGCAGGTTCGAAAAACTCTCCGAACATTTCTAACGCAGCGAAGCATGTTTTTAAAGATTTAAGAGTTAAAGTAGAGCGACTTAGTACAGACGGACATGCTGACGTGCGGTCGGTTCGTGAAGACGCGGAGGATAAAGAACAGGAGACGAAGAGTAGAGTGGGAAGTGAGGAGAGGCAAGTGCCTTATTTGCCAGTGGCTGAAGATGAACCTGCCAGAGAGATATCGAGTACTTGTCCCCAAGGTTTAAAGAAAGAAGGTTCGCAAGAGGACATGGTTACGTCGAGTTCTCAGGAGCCGCGAACGAAATGCGTTTTCATTCAAACCGATCAGATTCCAGCCGAAGTGCTTCCTGCGAAGGTATGACCTCAGTTTAGAATTTGATTTAACGATCGAAAAGAAAATTATATCCCCGTCTTATATATATATATAAATGTTTGTGTGATACCTTTGACACAATTAGGTGAAGAGGGAACGCCGAACATCGGATCAACCTACTACGACGGCTCTGGAAAAACTCCGGCGAGAGCTTGAACTCGACAAGTGTAAAGAAATGGAAAGACTCCAAGCGGAGCACGCTAAGGAAATCCGACAGCTGACTGACAAGAATCAACAAGTTATATCCGAGATAAAAAAGAAACAATGGGTGAGTTGTGATTTAGTCTTTGAGCAGGCAAAGAAAGAATTCCAGGGGAGTAACTGCTATAACATGGATTGAATTTTATGTTTTAGTGTTACAATTGCGAGGCTGAGGCAATATATCATTGCTGTTGGAACACGGCTTATTGTAGTACCGATTGTCAGCAAATTCATTGGCAACGCGAGCATAAGAGGGTGTGTCGTCGTAAGCGTTAACAATTTGCGAACTGTGCAATAAGTATAATGCTAAATAAACAGAGACTTTGAGGATCTACGTTCACTTCGGAAATTAAACGGTAGGACCATCTTGGTATCTGTACTTTGGAACAACATGTACCAATGCTAACCGGTCAGGCATGTGAAATTGGTGCAATCGGTTTTTTTTATCGTTCCAAAGTACATACCAGTATATCGTTTATTCGCGACAAATGCCTTCGTATACACGAAAACTTGCTAAAAGTGAGCTTGTATGTGAGATTTTTTAAATTGGTCTCATTTTTATTTAGCACTCGCCCTCTCGGATCGTTAGTTAATTGCTGTTTTGTGGCTATTTTACACAGTAATAATTATTTTTGCGCAAATGTTTCAAAACTATTTTAGAAATTGATCACAGGTTGTAAAGTATGAAACAATAACTGTCGCGTGGAAAAGCCGGTGATTTCGAGCGCTTCGCGATAAGAATATCAATCAAATTGTAAATTTTTGTTGAACTTTTCAATCGATAATAATTCGTGATACGAATTCCAATTTTCTGTTCTATTTGCACATTGCATATTCAATTGCTTAATTTATCACGTAACTTAGTTCACATGCAAACTATGCGAAGTAATACACGAGTCTAGTTTAGCAAGCTGAAAGTTCTTAGGTTTTTTTAAAAACTTTGTCCCAAGAAGCCTCGTTCGTCTCGTGATGTTTTAGTCGATGCACGCTGTTCTGTGCGAATGCAATAGTCTCGAATGCTTTTAATCCTCAATACAGAATTTATTGCGTATATTTGAACATTCATTAGGTATACATCAAAGTGTTTCAAAGCTAGTGTCATTCGAGCGACGTGCGAACTGTTTTTGCGTTTTAAGTGAATTTGGATATACCATTGTAAAGTTTAAATTGAATGAAATACATACTTTTTTATATATTCCGCGTAAATTTATGCCGAATATATTGTTTTATGTCGAGTATGCAATTTCAACGCGACTCGGATAATAGCAATTTGTCACAAAATGATTACGAACCCGTACATCTTCACACATCGTAAAAGAGAATTAGAGAACCATGGAATCAGCCTTATTAAAACTCAACTCTCCCAATAGTTCACAATTTGGAATTTGAGTATCTTTTCATCAGTCACCTTCCCAAATAATTCACCCATTTCCCATTGAATGCCTTTATGCAGGTTGGGTTGAGGGCTGAATTATTGGGGAGTGAAAATTGTTTGGAGATGAATTATTGGGAGGGTTTACTATACTACAATAAGTTGTATAGGTATTAATAAGAAGCATATAGAGTGTAAATGGACGCGGTAGATTAAAAATGTTACTGCTCCCATGTGTAATGAGTCTGCAAAGAAATGTATCGAATGTTTGACCGAAAACCGAATAAAGAATTTCACTAGGATGGTGCTCAAATCGAGATTAGCTTACTTTCAATTGAATGAATTATTCAAATCAAGTTCCAGCAAAGAGATGATCACAATCCAAGCACCACTTTAGACGTATTCTTAATTCAATTTATGGATCGAATATTCGGTAGAATTTATGTCTCGAAAAGAATACGCAAACATTTTAAATGGTTTCCGTAAATTGATTACAATTTACGCACCTAGGTCGGTATTCGTAGCTCGGTTTCGACGAATAAGACTGTCTCAAATCAGTTCAGGAGCTCGTTTAGTAATCAGAACATTGGGTTTGAGTTACGTCTATTTAGAATTCCCGATTACGAATACCATCTCTAGTCGACTCTAGTGAAGTCGGCTTTTTTAATTTTTAAATTCAATGTTACACGATTATACACCTGCATATAATGTACAATCTGTTGGTTCTCTGTATTGTTTATATTTAATAAAGACACCGGGTGAAAGACTTGATTAAATGATTTAACATCTTTAATCCCTTATGACTTCACCCCCCCAATTAGTCAGGATCCGTATCCAGTATGGCTGGAAAGGAACCGCCGCGAACCGCGGAATCATCCTTAAGTCAAGGTTTGAAGTGCTAAATATACCACAAAAGGAGAAAGTTTCCCAGATTTCACGTTTCTCTAAAGAGATTAATTTTATTTTGAATACCATTGTACGCGTATGCAGTAGTAAAGCAAATACATTTGCGATTACTTTGTATACAGGTGGAATCAAAACGCGTAATGTAAGACATTCGACCTACCGAAATTGCGCTTGATACTATCATAATCTACTGAAATATCTGGTATATAGGAACAATCATTTATATCTGCTATTGATCTGAGTCCAGTAGCAGAACAATTAGACACTAGCAAAAGCATTTAAAAAACCCATTACATATTCCTTATACCAATTGCACACAATGAATCAATATTGTACTTCTTACCCGCATTTGAATTCTTCAACTTTGATTAGCTCTGACCTCCTTGCCTGCTACAGCCAGTGCCATTTGGCCTTTCTCTGCATTTTCACTTATTTGCACAAAACTGTCTGCAGCTACACAGCCCAGAGATAATCTTTCCAAGAGTTCAGTCTCCGATTGCGTCAGTTTCTCTCCGAGTTGTTTCAAAGCGTTCAGTATTTCACCACGTTGTCGATCACTGACTTCTCTGCTCAACTTTCCCAGCTTTTCCTCTCGCTCCACACGTGATAAATGTTCTCTTAATTGATCAGGCTCGCGTTTGCCAAACATTTTGATTACTGCGGGTGTTTTAAAAGCAGCACTGATAGCAGCCTGGGTTGCCTGTAAAATTATCAGTGATCGACTCATGCATACGTATACTTAAAGGACTTAATAATTTCGTACTAGCTGAACAGCTCCAAGTTGATCGACCAGAGTCATATCTCCGGATATCATCCTCTTTAAACTCTCGTTAAATTCTCTCAATTGTTCCATCGTTTCTTCTTTGGTTTCATCATATTCTGCTGAATCCAATTCGTCTCTGTAATGATTGCGTTATGAGTCGATATAGCAAATTGTCAATGCGCTTGAAATTTGTACAGAGTATCGTATTTCTTTTCTCAGTTTAGTCGGATAAAATGAATGCAATATGAATCGAGTAATTTCACAGAGCAAATCGAAAGTTACGAATCAGAGAAGGGAGATAAATGCGAGAAAGTTTTGTTTAAACATTCACCTGCAATTTTCAAGATCCTCTAGCTGCTGCACGAGTCTTTCCAGTTGTTCTTCGAGATTTTTCTTCAGTCTTTCTGTTTCAGCCTTCCCGTAAGAAGCCATAATAAATAATTAACGTATAACTTACTATCAAATTAGGAAAGATTAAATTCAACAATTTTAAGGTTAATTCGTTATTCACGTCGCATTACGGTATAATTACAGACGACACAACGATTTGCTACTCTACAAAGTTCTCTAAATGTCTCCCTCTTTAGAACCTAACTTCTTTGAAAAAGTCTTTGCGATCCTACGTAAATGTAGATTTCTTATTCTACGAAAACGAGAGGACTGATCGAGCTAATTCCCGGTCATCGCTTTCTCAATGATTAAATTTGGCGCGCCGAAATAGACTCATGGAGATTTTGAATGAGTACCCGGGGAACCGTGCAGGAACTAGAAAGGGCACTACTGTTGCCGACAATCACGCTCTCGTCCGGACGGCATTTGTAACATTTAGGTGCAATTTGGTATGGCAACAGTAGGGAAAAATAATAAAAAATGCTTAAAATTATTAAATATAGATTTTGTCTAATAGTTAATACTCGTATACGAGGACAAAATGATTCGAAGGGGGAGAGGCCGATTGGGGGATAAGATGTCTCGGGAGAATCTTCTGAGGAGTTAGGATTTTTCATGAAACGAACTCTTTCGAAATCAAAAATTAAATCAAGCTTGGCACTTGTCATACGAGATACGACTGAATAACTGAAATAAAGTAGTTTATACAAAAAATGCACGATTTGAGCAAATCTAATCGTATTTTATATCTAGCAGGAAGCAAAACAATACCAGAAGAACGATGCCAATATACAGAGTGTGTTTCGTTCTAAAAGAACTTTTCCGAACTGAAAGTTGTTTTCATACAGGGAAACGGTCGTTAGTTTATTTACCAGATTACTTGCGGTTAAGGATATCCATTGAGAGGAAAATTGGCGATGAGAAAAACATTTAATTATGTAAACGTGTTGCCGTAGCAATTCGATTAACAATAATAATGGCAACGGTCGAGTGAACACGGATCTACTTATAATAAATCATCGCGATAAACACGTCGAACTCTTGGCACGCATAGCCGCGCAGAATATTATGTACGAGGATACGTATTTTTCTTTGATACAGGACGACTCGAATTGAACGTAAACGCTCTTAAGATCCGCTATAGGTATACCTATACGCAGAGCTTCTCTCGGCTCTTTATTTTTCTAGCTTATCTGAAAAAATTCAACGGGAAACGCGAAAAGAGGCGATCAATATGAGAAAGAATATGATATAAACCGTCGGATGAAATGACAACAGAGATCCAATTTTCAGCTGATTTTTGAGCATCCGTTTGTTTGGTGAAACAAATTTTATATAACGATGTATAACCGAGGGGAAACTTCAATACACTTTGGTATACTTTGGTATCTACATGTCGCGTGAATGTTATTCTAAACGTGCTACGCTGTATGGAATATGTTTTCTATAGCGGGACGATTATGCCATTCGATGTCGCGGGAACTATGTCAAAGAAGGGCGTCCATAACTTATGCATTTATTCATTATAGGATGTTTTCCACGAAGTTCACAATTGATCCATGAAAAAGAGATAGAGCTTACGCACACGGGATAACCCCGAGCGAGTAATCATCGGTCGTTCAGTTTTTCACTGCTTCTCGCGTGCTACTCTTTCGTAAGTGCTCGGTCTTCGACCCGCATGTCCTTCGAGTTAGAAACGACAGAGGATCCTATAAGTACTAAGAACTATTTTAACGAAGCATCCCCGTACACCGCGTTTCCGAGTTATCATTTCTTTTCATTTCATTTAATCGAGCGAAACATCTCTTAATACTGTACAACTATTCCTTTATTAGAATACTTTCAGATTAGCGGCGTGAATGTTATCAGCGTTAACCATTTCTATCGCCTTCGATCTGACACGTACGAATGGTCGAGCATCGCGTGCACGGTAAATAAAAGTCAATGCATCGGTCGCCCGATTGCGACATTATCCCTGGACAGTGGCACTCGAGAAGTAGCATTCACGAGAACTCCATTAAAATAATAGAACTACCGCGTATACCCTTTATAATGCGCGGAACGCTACGGTACGCGATATGCGCTGCCGAGGTCGCTAGAACATGTATGCGGGGGGTGTAAAAATGCACGCGAAGCATTGCAAGAGCAAAGGGTCGAAGAGCGCACAAAAAGCGAGTAAGTTTCGTCTCTTTGAGGGATTCAGCTTCTCCCGTAACTTTATATTCGACGATTTTGGTATACCAAAATTAGGGGGTGAAATAGCGCGGGAACGTCGAAAGAAAAATCTTTGAAATGCGGGGAATTTATCTCACAGAAAGTAACACTAAAAGCGTGAAAAGATGTGAACCCGCGGAAGGCAGGACGACTACGATGGGCTACGTCAAGACGGACCTCTACCAGGCGTTATTTCCCGTCTATCACTTGAGTGTGGTGTGGGGATTGCTGCCGGTAAGATTCGTGAAGCGTAAACCGGACAGATACATCGGTCAGGTGAAACTGCCTCTGATAATTTACAGGTAAATCTAAGAACTCCGAGCAATGACATTACGACTGGGCGAAGTTTCCCTAATCTTTGCCTTTTCGACAGTATATGTCTATTGGCGTTCCTGATAAGCGCCCAGGTTTGGGGCCTGTGGAGGGACCTTCGCGATGGTTGGGCCAAAAGCACGAGGATGAAATCGCCGACAGCGGTGATCGTCACGTGCACCGACATCATGGCGGTGGCGATTCTAGCCTCAGTCGCCGTTCTTGGTGCTCCTCTACGATGGAAACAACTGCAAAATATCATGGATAGATTAGTCGAAGTGAGAGCTGTGTATTTAGAAACGTTTGCCGGACGATGAAATGCAATTATTACCATAGTATATCTCTGATGTCTCTCTTTCTCTCCCTCCCTCTCTCTCTCTCTCTCTCTCTCTCTGCAACTAAATCATCTTCGAACGCTCTCAGGTGGATGAACAACTGGGTATCGTCACGCCGAAGAAGCATCGCAGATACTCGATCGTCTTGGTTTCAACTTCGTTGATCATCCTGTGCATGACCACCGGTATGGACATTTACATCTGGAATTTCCAGGCCATGATTTCCAGAAAGAAGAGCGACAAGGGCCCGTTGAATTACGCTCCGGTCTACATTCTGTACGCGATAGTTCTGATGATACAGTGCCAGTACAGCATAACTGCTTACAACCTCGGCGAGCGCTTTGTCCGACTAAACAAGTGCCTCGAAAATATTTTGAAAAGCGACAAGATCGCCGACCTCTTCAAGAAAGATCTTGGACTAGGTGCGCAACCACTCGTATGGCCAGAGAGCATTGTGTACACCGCGGCAACTACGCAGCGTGTACGCAATACTCTTCGAGCGCCCGATCACGTGTCGCTACTTGGTCGCGCGTTAGTCTGGCATACTGACAACGTGACAGGCGATTTTAGGGAACATGGACAGTTCGGTGCTTACATCCGGCCGGACGCCAAGGCTGCTCGACTCTTCAAGAAAACGAAGATCTACGACTCTCTGATGGTTGAGAACAGCGGTGCAGCGATAGGTGATATTTTGCCGTTCGAGTCATACATACGCTCTCTATCCGGCGATTCCTCTTTTGCAGGAACTCGAGCTGCGGAAACGATATCACAGCTGGTCACTGTACACTCGTCTCTCGCAGACACGGTACTCCTCGTCAACAGCGCTTTCGGTGTACCGGTATCAATGGCGGTGCTGACCTGCCTGCTTCACCTCATAGTCACACCCTACTTCCTGATCATGGAGGCCAGCGGGAACGGAGATGGATATTTCTTAACCGCTCAGTGTCTCTGGTGCGTCATCCATGTGGGTAGGCTACTGGTCATCGTTCAGCCTTGTTATAAGACTTCTACGGAGGTGAATGATTGTCAAGAATTGCAGAGAATCGATATGGAAACTATTATTACCATCAATCTCCACTGGAAACTTGTTCTCGTTCGCGATCGTTCGATTTTCAGGCCAAGACTACAGCAGTTCTAGTCAGTCAGCTGCTCTCTTACAATTGGGAACCTGAAGTCAAAAAGCACCTGGATGTCTTCTCTCTTCAGCTACTCCACAGGCCACTAGAATTTTCCGCGTGTGGTCTTTGCACCCTGGACAGAACCCTGGTGACTTCGGTGAGTAGATGAAAAGCAAAGTATCGCGAAGCGGTGGGAATTTGCAATTTATGATCGTCTTTCAGATCGCTGGAGCCGTAACAACGTACCTCGTGATACTGATACAATTTCAAACGGCGGACGAATCGAAGAACGAGCGTAATTTGTTGAAAAACTTCACGCAAATCTTGAAATATGTAACGCACAATAGTTCTGTTCGCCACTTATGAACGGAAGCGCGTGATGTTACGTTACTAAGCCATTCCAAAACACCATACTTCGTTTCATAAAATATATTTAAAACAGACTAGCTTTGCCTAAAGTTTCAAAATGCGCGCTTCATACCGGTACCTGGATGTAACTTTGAAAAACTAAAAGATTCTTAAAGTTTACAACCATTATCTAGGAGTGAGACGCTGAAGTACCACAGTGACATTTAATGTTCCAATTCTTTTACACGGCGACAATATATAAATACAGCTTCGCGTCGTAACATTATCCAGTCGCACGTCGATCGATCGACGAATTCACAATTAATTAGCATTTCTTTCAGTAGTGTCCAATACTAGACACCTGTCACAGCCTGTCGAAAACGCGCCTCTCATTCTCTTCCTTTCTACTGCAGACAGTTAGAATAGGGGGAACATGATAATTTCTCATGCAGTCGAGAAGCTTCGTCGGAGTTATTATATAACATAGCGGTAAGAAGAACCGTCGCCCTATAAACAATTTTTTCTCTCCTCTTCCCTCTCCTTTCAATCGTATACTCTGGAATAATCTGCTCTTGCCTACGATCTTCTTTCCTCTGCAATTCTATACACTCTTCGTACAAATCATTAGCCTAGCAATAAATATTAGATCGCATAAAGAAACTACGGCGTTACGCGCCTATCTCGTATATACGATACAAATTATGTATAAATCCGACACCGACAATCGCATATCGGGGCTGGGTTATGTTTCACGTCGTCGAAGGAGTTCCCTGTAGTCTCCAATTCAGTTTGCCATGCTCGTTACCACCGTGAGTTGCGGTTTCTGTTGAGCGATCTGCAACGTGGGCTCGTCGTTGCAGTTGTCCTTTTCCGTCAGAGCCGCCTTCGACTTTTGACACGCCGCCGTCACTTCGGCTACGAACGACTGTATGTCCGCCTCGTTCTCGATTGCTTTACTTTGATGGCGACTGTTGCATTGACAGGGGTTTGCGTGATGACGAAGACGGGAGAAACAGTCGCTGCACACCCTGACGGGATTGTATAACTGCTCACTGGGTAACGGAGTAGAGTTTTCAGAGCAGTCCGCGCAAAAAATCTTGCCGCAGCACCTGCAAAGACAACGTTTACGTCGGAACGACTAATTGGAGAAATGTTTCGTCCATTATTCTTTGTCAGTGCAGCGTTGTGTCGATTCGATGATACGAGAGAGAGGAAGGAAAGATGATCAATCCACATTTATTCCTGATGCTTCAAAATATACCTGCAATGATGCTTGCGCCTTCCTAGCCAAAACTCTGTGTCACAACCCATACACCGGTTGACCGCGTGATCTGGAACCCAGAGTGTTGGCGCCGGTCCCAAATCCTCAACGGCTTCCCAAGACATGTCGGAAGGTAATGATTCACCGTGCTCTCCCGCGCTTCCAACAGAATCGGGCAGGGAACCCTGTCGATGGAAAGAACGTTTGACTCGTCGATTTCATCTTTCACTAAAGGTTGGAACATTTCGAGCACAGTCCGATACGCAAATGACCGTGTTTCCGGCTTATCGGTATTAACAAAATAATCGGCAGACCCGCGATCCAGCGGTAACCCGACAAAGGAACATCTGAATTTTTAGCGAATCAGCTCAATCCACATCGACGAAATCCGTAATAAAATAAAAATTCCGTCTTCTCTTCTCACAACATCCATACTTAAACTTCTACGCTATCTGGAATCTTCAATGCGAGATCCTACGCGAGATAAATCTCTTTTCCCAACCGACGCTTCGCGTATAGAATGTTACTTTTTATTGCACTTTAACAGAAATGTAGAATAATATAGTAGACAAATATGACGGAGCTTCCGCGCGCGTATGCAATAACGAGATATATTTTATTAGACTCTTAACTGAATAATCATAGCCATCCAATTTTAGGAAACACATAACATTTGTTACACATATTGCCATCATATATTTCCCGTTATTACGCGAGGAAGTCCAATTGCAGTAGATTAACCACGTTGCACATAGCGATGGTTTCACTACCTCAGTAACACCATACATCACACACACTTACGATATCATCGATGCGATCTGTATCTGTATTGTGATTGCAGACTTGCTTGATCAAAGCCAACCTTGTCGTGTGCAATTCCTTCCGCAACGCTTCCTCCTTGATCTAGGTCAAATGGAGTGAAAATATTCGAACTGATCTTTATTTCAATCAATACGGCTTGGGGTCGTGCAATCGGTACGGGTGACATAATGAGCCACTTATATCTTGAGTAATATGATAGAGGAGCACACGCGCACCTTGTGTTCAACAATAATTTGTTGCAGTCGGAGTTGAACGTCACTATGAATCACTGGAAGGCCGTCGACGTCGTCGAGTCTGTCCGGATTGTCCAATACGATATCTTGATGAATGGGCGATGCCGGACATATGCTACTAGGTGTTCTCGAGACTAAGGGCACGCTACCGTCGCTCACGTCGCTGTCCTCATTGTGAGTACGATTGCAAGTACACGTACTACGCCCCAACATGCCAGATTCCATCCAAGGAGAGACGATATCCTGTAGTGGACTAGCTTGTAGCCTGCAACATTCGAAATAGCGGTAAATAACAGGAATAAGGGCATAGCTGAAAAATTAATAAAAAAAAAAAAGATTCAACCATATACACTTACGTATCCTTCTCTCCATTTGTAGTGACGATTGCAACGGGATCGCCATTGGGTATGAGAGTATCGGTGGAACTGTCCACAGACGGATTTGCTGGTGAATCACTCGACGTTTCATTAGCCCTATATTTATCCTTTACGGTATCAATCTCCGGCAAGTCGTCATCGATTATCTCATCATCGTCGCCATTGATACTCCTTCCAACTTTATCCGAGTCGTTCTCAAGATTAAGAGTGTCAAATTTCCTGAAGGAACAGGAAATAAATTTTGTTTATTATGATTAATATTACATAAAGTCTTCTATAGGGTCATACCGCGATATTAAACGTCAACGACAAGAAACTTACTTTTCAATAGAAATACTGGGATCACTGAGTCTTCGACGGAGATGCGCGTGATCATGCGCGTGCATAAGATCTCCGTACGAGCGAGTCTTGGTCATTTGTCCTTGCGGTTTATCACTATCGCCACTTTCGATGTCTATCATCGTAACTTTTTGTTTATCACCATTGTTTTCTAACGAAGTCTCTACAGAACCGAGATATACCTCGGACCATAAAACAAGGTCGCGTACATTGCACTTGGGCCACAATACCTGTCGAATATTTCCCGACGTTAAAACGATCCGCATTCTTCGCAACTGTGTATACCCAAGAGTTGGATAAACAAATAAACTTCTTACCTGATTTTTCAACGGAGTATACAAGTGATTTACAAAAGAACTGGAGTTTAAAAATCGCCAGACTGAAAAAGTCTGCTCTCGTATCGTCAATTGCAGACGTTCCTGTCTGGTATTGCAAAGGAATGTACCGAAAAGTTGCGAATACGTGTGCTGAGCCAACTTGACCTAAAAAATATTCAAATTGCAGTCGCGCAGAGTTATATTCGTATTTTCTGAGCGTACGTCGAAGACTAAACGCTTATGTCGCTTACCAGATATGCCGGAGACATTTGAAAGCCACAAGGAAACTGTCGTATAAGTTGATGAACGCAGTCTAACCACTGAAGAAATACTGGACAACGCTCGTTAGGATCCTCGCTGCCGATCGTCTGACCACAACGATCCGCAAACTTGTGTCCAAAGTCTAACCATTCCCTCTCGCAAAGAATTTGAAAACCCTGAAATCAATTTATTCATTCGACGAGCCTTTGATTTGTTATAAACTTGAGCGAATCAAACACAATCGAACAAACACATGCCTCCATTGTTCGGTAATACGGATCCAGCAATAGCTGCGCGAGTGCCACTATCTGCGGCGTTCTGTCCCATCCATCGCTGCAATGCACGAGTACAGGTCTGCCGTCTCGCTCGATCGCCGATGCCACGGTTACCGCTGCTCGTAACAATCCTGACATGTGTTGCAGCCATCGAGTTCCTTCTAATAAACTTAACCAGCTGAAATGCAAGGGTTACAGAGGCGCGATTCCACAAACGGAGCATGCAACTCGAGAAATTATCTCTGTATAAACGGAGTAACATACGTCAGCTGATCTGCATCAGAGGCGCAAAGCTGTCTCACGGCGTGAAAGCTTTTACGGATCGAATGAATATTTGGTAGATTCATAAATTGAATGTCGCAACTAGCGTAGTACTCGGGGCATTCGCATCCTCCGCCACGTGCCCTGTTTGCAACTGCTGTTGTGTAAGATCTGGCGTCCACTATTAACACTTTCTGTAAATAAGAACTATTTTATTACATAAAATAATGATCGTCTCATCCTACGAGCGGTATTCTATCCGGCTTGAGGGGTAACCATTCAAGGCTTCAAATATTCTCCAAAACGTGTACTCTTTATCTATAAAGAATTATAATACTCTCATACTCTCCCTTACTTTGGTACTATTCGGCGTAATTGTATCATCTCCAGCTTCCGAATACGTGACAGGGGCATCGATCATAGTCGTTTCTCCTCTGTCATAAGAACACGCGTCCGAAAGAGCCTTCAAAAGGTTTTCGTCTTCCTTACTCCGCCAACCGAGCCAGCCGACCTCCGGTTGACTGCTGCGTGCTATTACCGCACCGTTACCGATGTGCCTTGAGGAAAGAAGCAATTACGATCTCTCCGTTACCTCTATATCACCGCAATGTTTATACGTACCTCCATACAATCGCAGGTATTCGCCTGGAACTTCTAAATTTAGCTACAACCTCTAAAACATCGTCTAAAATGCAAGCAGGAACCAAAAGCTGGGGGGGATAAGACGGACACATCCTGTAGTCCTTGTTAATCTGACTTATACGCCAGCTGCCGTGTAAATTGAATTTCAACCTTTCCACCTGAAATTTGGCAATAGAAAACAGTCATATTTATAGTAGTAGTAGTATTTATTGAGTGTCCAGTCTTTTTCAAGGCTCTTACACTAAAGCTGGTAGCCTGCTTGGGGTACGGTGTAGTATAAAGTAAAATACTTCAATAATATAGAGTGTAATGATATATAATCTAAAATATAAAATAAAGCATCCATTTGCCTAAACAATTATTCTCTTGCAGTGCGGCTTATCACATCCAACAGCATTGCTACAGTTTGCTTTGCAGTCATATTTATAACTACGCGTCAAATTAGAGAGAATAAAAAGAACTCACCTCCATATTGAAAGAAGAAATGTAAGAAGTGCTATCTTTCCCAAGTCTGGGAATATCTTTGCCTTCCTCGACGGACCACGCGTAATATGCAAATGCAAATACATTCTCTATATTTTTCTGCGGGTAAGTGATTTTATGCAATCGCTTGAACCACTCCAAACAATGTTCGTTAGTGGAAAATGCACAGCTGGAATATCAGAGCAGAGGCGTTAGTTTATAAAATCGCTTTAAAAAATGTGATGTTACACATAAGTGATAACGGTAATTCAATTTAAGAAATCAATAGGACTGAAAATGACAAGGTAATAGTACCTCAACGACCGAGCGTCCTTACATCCGATATGAAGAAAGAAGATTTCTTTGACTTCGAGGAATTCTATAAGGCCTAATGGTATATTATAGCAATTCTGATTAAGTTGGAGATAGAATCGATAATTGGATAGTGCGAGTACACCCTCGGAAGTACGTCCGAGTGCAACTACCGATTCACCACTGAGCGGAACGAAGGGAACCGTGAGAGTAGGATCATCGCACTCTAAATACATGTGTTTAGGAAACAGCTCTGACGCTCGAACGTGGCAGATGGACTGCAAGCTCGTCGGCTCCTCGGAACTTTCCATCGTAATCTGTTGAGGAGAATTCTGTACTTGTGTGTCACACAATAAATACATGATTTTCATTTATGCTTCGCATCCAAGATACTCAAAAGTTACCTTTCGTAATACTTGTAGCAACTGTTCGTGTCTCAGTGGTTTAAATATACCTTTTCCTACAAAATAAACACATCATTTTTTGACAATCTGTTGGCGTACACTGGTATCGTTATGTTGCTACTAAAGTCTCATAAGTAACAGCCACTTACTTTAGTGTACGTCTCTAGGGCACGAAACAAGAAAATCGCATTACAACTAGGGGTGTGCCCAGAAGTTTACGCATTTTTATAATACGAATAATTGTTTAACCTTCAAGAACGGATGCGTAGGATCGTTCGACGTTTGCGGTCGACTCGTCGGTTACCGTGTAATACGCGACTCGAGTCCTCTGAACAGGTGTAACTACTTTCCCAGAGGGAAAACGTACAACCTATCGAAATGTCGTGTTTCGAAAAATAGCGTACACAGTCAAACCAGTCACACTTCGACGATACCAAAAACGGTTCCACTATCAAACTAGTCGGAACAGCCTGCGAATGTTTCCACGTACACTCTTGTAAGGCGAGCACGAACGCCGTATTTTCGCAGAAAAACGCTTACGCGAGCAAATGCGACAGTTGAAAAAGCGAAATTGCGACCGAGATCTCAAATGTCAAAATGACTTCAGCGATACACCAATTCGTTCGCGCTTGGCAAACTACTTTTTCGGCTCGAAAACTTTTCTGCGTTGAACGGCACACGAATTGATCGCGATACTTCGCGCAGAATTTTCGAAAGCTGGTTTGACCACTCGAAATGTTAGAAACATCTTTTTACGAAAAACCTCGCTAAAACAGAGACGAACTAATCTCGAGAAGCACGCAATTTGTCGAATATAGACCGCAGCATAGAAGACGGATCACAGTATAGACACAACCATCCGAGAGGGTGGTACAGGCACGAGATAAATGACTGGAACGAGGTATGTCACAACTTTAATCGGTCCGATTTTCATTTGCGCGACTTGTGAAAGTAGTTTGGTAAAGACGGTTCGCAAATCGCGCGAGATTCTCTACCTACACCTGCTGAATATAAACACGGAGATGTCACGAAGTGCATGCTCCGGTTTGATAAAAACGTATGAGAATACCTATGCACGAGCCACTGCGGTAAATGGTCAAATAGCTCATACAACAATATATTGTATGGGACAATCGTGGTATTTCAACTGTAAATCAGTACATTTAATTTACTGCGAGTACGCGTGCGATGCGCGTCACTAACAGTTCTTTTTTTATCACTACGACGGTGTTTCCTCAATACAAACTTACAGATATAGACGTACATGTATGTACAACCTGACCTGACCTTCGCAACCCGTAAAACGTAAAGCACATATCATAAATAAAAAGATACGCAACATATCGCATTGAGATTTAAATAACTGCTCCGATTTGCATGTCTACATGCAGAGATGAAATCTGACACTCTCTGCCCTCCTTTTGTTTGGTTGATTTTTAAACACTTGCAGAGACCTTTCCAATTCCATTTGAAGACTCAAGGCTGTTCCATTTTCCACGTTAAATTTATCCTGACTTTGAGCTTTTAAAAAATAAATGCGTTTGGTAAATCAGATGCAAGATAAAGTTTACTTGCAAGGGCACCACATCATACCTATCCTATCCACTACAGCTCATTAGTAAGCTTGCACTGGAATCTATGAATAATCTATGTAAATGTTGTATTTGAAACCAGGGCTGATACAAATTTATACATGTGAAAAAAGCTTAACCTATAGCAGCAAAGCATGCATGGAAAAAAATTAATAACAGGTCTTATAAATATTTCCACATTATGAACACATCTCCATAAGCGGGCCTTGCTGTTGGAAATGCACAGAACATATAAATGACCTATTCCATAACATTGAATGTATTTCCATCACGTCTTCCAAAAGTTTGGATTTTGTTGTAATCTTCTTTCGAATGTCAAATACCAGTTTTGCACTGCAGAGAGCGGGACAAAATTCTCCGAGGGATTTGGCGTCATCTGAGCCTGCGTTACGGAGAAACTGGACACGTAATTTAAAAAGTTTTGTAACATCTTTTGGCTAAACTCGAGGAATGAGTTCGTAGCAGTCACGGCGATCACTGTAGCCTGTTGCTCGATAATTGCGAGAGGCTCAACGGACACTCCGATCTGCGCGACATGAGATATCTTTGGCATTCCAAATATTCCCGAATTGCTGTTCTCGAACTCGTGATTTTTCTTTAAATTTGATATTTTAAAAATAGCTGATGGTTTTCCATTGGATATGTACCCCAGGAATTGCCAATTAGGAGGGGCATTTGTATCAGGCCAGCTGAAGTATACTGTAATGCGAAAGAAATAAAATATCAATGATTATCATACATAGTTTTAATTACATGTAATTTGTATATACTTTAATAAATATTACCTGCTCCTCCCATTCCATCTGGAAATGGTGTGGTACCTGTGAGGAACACAACTATGTAGTTTATGTCGTCCGCATCTGGAACTGTAATTAAGAACTGCGTTTCCGCTACTTGTTGAAAGTCCGTTTGCACCTGTGAAAAAGAAAACGTTAAAAATAGATACGTGTTTTCCATCTCGTCTAAGTAAAGGCGATGGAATGTAGCCAATGTAGATCGCTAAACGACACAGAAAAAAATGCTTGTGCTCCTAGAATGAAAGGAAAATTCTAGGCCTTCTCTAAATGACCATTTTAATGAAATTTCGAGTGTCGATATAGAGTCGAAATCTCAAACGCCCGGCATCGTTGAATCCAAGCGCGCGTAGTGCCGAGAAAATTCTTACCAAGCGGCCCGAAACGATGATACCCAGCATTTTTTAAATTGATTTTAGTTCACCGCATTCTACCACGGCATCCAAATAGTATTAAAATTATATACTACACGATAAACACGTGTTTACGCGACGATAATCAAAATAATCATAATATACTCCCCGATTTCGAAGCACGACTACCAGTCAGCCGACAACCACGAACTATGAAACGCATGAAGAATAGCAGAAAGTGGGAGAAATTTCTGGAGACATAAAATAGCGTGTATGCATGAACGCGAAATAGTCCAGTGCATGCGCCGAGTAAAGCTGTAAAATAAAAAGCAGGGCTTCGAATATCTTATTTTTTGAAAATAAAAGGGGAAAGTGAGTGCATATAGGTATACATAATACCCCTAAAACGTTTGCGTTTTATTGTAGACTCGGCTTAACAGTCATGCGTAGCCCACCTAATTCTAGGTATAATCGAAAGTTTACCTACCCGGTAGGCCTATTCTGTAACTCGTTACGACCCGTAACGACGGTTGTCGTTAGCATTAGTCCAATCAGGATCAAGTATTCCGTTGTGATGGGGGTCCTGATTGGACTAATGCTAACGACAACCGTCGTTACGGATTGTAACGAGTTACAGAATAGGCCTACGGGAGCTAATCTTGGATCAAGTAGAGTGGCAGCCAATAAAATGCTGGGATTTCAAAGTTAAGAGATAAACGTCGTTTAATTTTAATTTCATTGGTTGTTCCTCTGTTTAAACCAAGTTTAATTTTTAAACCGTTGAGATTGTGGGTCTATTTTGAATCAAAATGAAATGATCGTAGACGAAAGATGTTGAATAAATTTTCTTTGGCTTCCTTTATTTAATTATTATTATTATCATGAAATTTGTGAATGCTAATCTGTTTCATTTTAATTCTCGTGTGTAATAAAAAAGAATGTAATCGATGAATGACTACAAAATATTACGATAAATGGCCACAAATGTATTTAATTGTATTTATGTCATTTAAACTCTGCACCAGGTATACCGTAACATTTTGCATTATACCTACTATAATCTTTGTCTAAAGCGATTACAATAGTTACAGACGCAGATACTTGTACGTAAAACACGCCATCTAAAGACGCGTAATAGTAATCGAAAGCGATATTATTCATATGACTGGATATATTGTTAAAATTTCAAAGGTACGACTATCGAAAACAGAATACACGCGTCGTCGAATAACGCGCACAACATTTCCGGGCACGATTTGTCGCAACCCGTGTCGAATTTGTACACCCTTCGTTTTCACGAATATCGATGATACGGTCATCGCCTAGAAAGTGTAGAAAATATGTGCGCATTATAAAACGTTTACGTTCCAAAACACTTCGCGTAGTACAGCGCGCGAGTTACGCTATCAGTTTTCAGTAGCACGGCCAGTCTTCGGCAAACGAATAGGTGTTCCCTTATCGTACTCGTTACCACACGTCGGGGTACTGTCTCTATTACGGCTAACCACGGCGTACCAGTATTTTGGCCCGATGTTAAATAAACTCAGGTAGTACGTAGCCCAGCACGCATGATCGAAATCACAGACGGTATCCGCGCGATCGACTTCGCGCTGGCTGCATGTTATAACTCTCAGGAGCCCGAAGACAAAGTTCTCGTTCGAAAATTTCAAGTGCTTCCAATTTCGTCGATACGATAATCATCGCGAAATTGCGTCGAATATCGACGAGTCGCGTTTGGACAGTCGATTTCGCCTGAACTCCCATACCATATTTGATCAAAAGCGCGTTCGGTGATTCGCGTATTGGTTCCCCTTTACTTTACTACGCAGGCCAGACGGCGGGCAGAGCCCGTGTGAACTTCGCTGTGTGACATCACGCCTCATTGTTGGAGGTTTACGTCATTCTTGAGTCGGTACGCGGCTCGCGAAACACACGCGAACCGTTCCGCGGAGCGTAAAATGTCGCGTCTGCCTCCGTTCTTGAGAACTATAGTTTTTCCATCCAAATAAAAGCTGTCCGCAATTTGAAAGTCGGGGCCAACATCGCTAAATTCGGAACGAATCCCGAACTAAACAAGGGAGAAACATGTCAACCGCGACGTTTCACGGTAGCGCCAGCTTCTGGTTCCACCAATAGTCAATAACCCAGTTCGTTCTTATTTACGGGGAAAGTGGTGTCGAAAGTGCTCTCGGATGTGCCGTCGCCGCGGATGACAATTGGATTTACGCGTTCCGCGAAGATTTCGAATCTCTCGCGGGTTCATTCGCTCAGTGTTCGACGACACGTTCTTTCATTTTAAATATAACGATGTATAAATAAGTATGAGCAATACCAGGAGTGTGCGAGGCTGCTGTCTCTGAAGATTTTTGCGGAGCAATCGACGCGACCCGTTTTTTTATTCGTCGGAGGATTTCAAAGGAAAGTGTAACAAATGCAGTCGACAATCATTGCTTTTTTGATGACAGCTGCCACATCTGTTCTTTGTGCGTGGGCACGCGTTGCCGAGACTTAACCAAGGTTAGTGGCTGATCGTGGCGCCCGACTCGAACAGTTGTCAGGGCAGGTGAGCGGTCATTCGTGCCGTCGCGCTTAACGGAACCGGTTGATGCGTTCGACGGCTCTTTTTTTAAACGTCGAGCAAGTGTGAACAGAAATAAATAATGTTTTAAGATTACGCTTTTATGAATGAGAAACCTCTGGCTTTCGAGTATCCGACCGACTTACGACTTATGGGGTATCCCCTTTTTTATCTAGGACAACTCGAGAATTTGATCCACTCGAGAATCTGGGGATATTATACTCGAAGGAAAGAAAGTTTCGTCGGGCGTGCCGCTTTAAACGATGAAGACAAGGCATTGTTTATCACCTCGCAAGGCTGCTCCTGCTTGCCGCATAGAAAGATCTTGTAAGTAAACGCGCTGAAGGAGAATTCAAGGATAGACAATGTACAGTTGAACACCCACACAATGTGTTTTGTCAATTTTCAGGCGAATCCAATTCACGTGATGCAGTTATTTCCAAGCCGTTCGGAATTGCGCGAAATGCTGCACTGTCCCGAAGACTGTCCTAGAATCAGTCTCATCGCATGTATAATGTTTGGAGAATTCTGCATATTCGCCACAGAACTTGCGCGCCTATGCGAACGAGGGTAATGTCATTTTTTGCGCGTTTGTCCGTTTGTGAAAGTACGCCAAAAATGAGGTTCTCAAGCGCATCAAAATCTTAAGCCATATCGCTCGGATGCTCCCTTAAAGGTGGTGTTTATTTGTTGCAGGAAAGAGATGTTGAACGCTCGATCGTGATCGATAGCGATCGTTAATGATGTTGACGCGCAGAGTACTGTTTTTCATTGCAAAAGGATTTGATATTTGGAAGTACGTTCAAGATAATATCGCTAAAACACACTTATTACCACACTCCGACAACTACACTCATTTTCACAGGACTATCAATTGATACCCTCGTTTTTTTGGCGAAGATCGAGCAATGTGTCATGGAATAAATGCAAATTAGAAATGCCGATACTTAAAATATGTCCTTATGCAAATCCAGAAAAATATCAAATCCTGCTGCAACCTGGCTTGATTGTTTGAGTGTGATAAAGAAGTGGCACCGTTGCTGAAATGGTGCCTTGATCCGTTTGAAATTATGAATAGACACGGACAAAAGATCGTATTAAAAGAGATACGGCATTTTGCCGCTGGCGTCTATTCGAAATTTTGAATAAGGCATAGAGTTTTGATCAAATTACGTTTCGTTACAGAGCATCTGTTCCTATGAGCGCCTCTCATTCACTACATTGTGATGGAAAGGATACTAACTACCAAACTGGTCAAAGTAAGACTGCATTGAGTGTTTTTCTATAAAAAAAAAATGATACAATCCTTCTTACCTCGAAGACCGAGTCAAAACGTGCACCTCGTGCGTCATTACCCACCGTTATTAAACTACGTCATGCCGAAAGGAAAGAGGGGGGGTAGAGCAGAGTGTGACGTTGCGCGTCGCAGGAGAGTGGGAAGGCCTCGGTGACATCACGTTCTCCCACGCTTAAAAATTTGGTTTAAAAGAATTTTTGTAAAAATGAAAAGAGGGAGTGGTCAAGCCACATCATAGCATGCGGACAAAGCCCTTTGGTCACTGCATGCGTATTGCTAAGAAAGCGCAATAATTCTAATGACTCTAGAAATGTATACCTTGTATGATTACCACGCGAGAGCTTAATTCAACCGATTAATGAAAATTATGACCACCGATAAATCTGTTTCAGAGAGGATGGCATATGAGGTATTTCTGGGTGGATCCTGTAACCCCACCACATGGAGGTCAGAGATAGCAATACCGACTCTCCAGAGCCTCGGCATTACTTACTACAATCCTGTAAGATTTCTCCTTCTTGGCTCGATCCTCAAGCGTTGAAGCCTTCCACAGTGTTAACGTTTCAGCAAGTATCGCAATGGGGACCAGAGTTGATCGCTCAGGAGTACGAGGCGAAGCAAACCGCGCGCGTTCTACTTTTCGTAATTGACAATCAAACGCGCAACAGCGCGGGCATTATTGAAGCAGCTCAGTTGGCAGCTACACGCAGTGACTCTTTGATACTTGTCATATACCCTTATAGACAGGGTCAAACGATCCTCGGGGAGGCAGTTTCTGCACAGTAAGTATTATTCGGCGAACTTGTTGGATAGTTCACTGATACGTATGCTCCTTGCTGTTTCAACTATGTATATGATTACAGGGAATATTATGACCTGATGAATGGGCTGCTAGTACTTCAGTACCTCTTGGAGAGGCAGAGGATACCAATATTTGAGAATGTTTCGGTTGCGTTGAACGGTACATCGAAGGTAAGCTGAAATTAATCAGTTGTGTGAAAATGATGTCATGAAAACGTCGTTCCAAGTGTGTATTCTCAATGCTGTCTGATTTCATTTCTTCAGCTTCTCCGAGAAGAAATTAACGTGCAGGCTTTGAGTGCTGATGATGGAATCAGGCGTGGCCGATTATCTCTCACTCAGCATGGGTCTGACATAATGTACGTGGTTATCTTGTTTCGTAAATTGTAAATCATATAGTCTGCAACCACCCCTTGAGCATACGAAATTACAGTCATTGGCCGTATCTCTATTTCTTCTCATTTAATGCATTTCTTGCTAAACTGTGTCAACCATTGTTGAAAAGATCAACGACTGTATAGCGCGTGATCTATCTAGTAAATAAAATAAGATTCCTTCAGTAATCATCATCTACTCGTTCCATTGTAGAAAGTTGAGAGAGGTTTTCAAGTCCATGGACGTTAACGACACTGGAACGGTAAATTTGGGTGAAGTAAGTGTGCAGTATTGACGGGAACGACTCTTCGGTATCATAATACGATCGAATATTTACAGGCTTGGATAGCACTGCAATCGAATGCAAAGTGTAATATATCCGCAGCGGAACTGCTGAATGCCGTGAATAAATCAGGTAATGTAGTACGACGCATACGCTTGTATAGGATATGATTAATTTTGGTATCCACAATAAGGAAAAGAGTGCGTATGATGTAACACTTCTTTTCCGGTATACTTCTATTTTTAATGATACTCTAGTGACTATTAAAATAACAAGTTATATAGTAAAACGCCATTAGTATCACGAAATTAAAGGAAACTTTATCTCGGGAAGGAGGTATTCGTTGGTTCATTCCACCCTATTCTATGTGTGTATTACTGACTTTAATAATCGTAAACCTGTGGATTCATTGGCTTTTTTTTTCCATTTACAGACGTGTATGAACCTCTGATAGAAAATTTCACAACGAAAGAAGATCCGGCAGAACGGCGGATAAACTTCGAGCAATTTTGCACCATAGCCAGTGAATCGTCATGGCGATTGAAAAATAACGGCGTTTCCTGTGAAAGTGAGATACCTTCCGTTTGGAGTATATTATGTAGGAAGGCCTCAAAGTTTCTGCGCAGAGCTTTCGTACACCCCTTTAATCGTATGATAGGTATTTCCGATTTTCAACAACTCTCTGCAAAAAAAAAGCCCGCCGAGTTCTGCCTCTTCAGCTCTTTTCCTTTTACATTTCTTTCGTTTTCATGCGCCACGAACTACCATTTTCCGTAATAGCCTCTCGCAGCACTAAATATAACGTTCGGACAGTCGAGTGCGCCTGATGAATGTCCCTTGTATTTCAATACCCTTATTTTCCAGATTGGACCAACTCCTTCATACCGGAGCTTAATAAAAGGGACATGTATATCGGAGCCGTTGGCAAAGATTTGCTTTGGCTGGAATCAACGGCCGTACCACAAATCGAGTGAGTATTCGTTACTGCGTTCGGCGACGTTACCTTGACATCATTTCGCTTATCTCCGCATAATATATTTCAGATCGAAAGGATTATCTCTATACCGACCAAGCCTGAATGAGTACAATGTAAGGGTGTTACCGCAAGAGTTGCAACGCATGAAAAGTTCACAGGTTATTCTTCTGATCGTGCCACAGCACTCGCGCGGTATCTCCATTATGGCCATGGCAGCTCACTTGATCGGACTGCGCGCCAAGCTAGTTCTCTGCGTGCAAAACCTTCCCGAAGGCTGTACCATTTGCGGCGAAAAGGTAGAAGATTTGCAGCGAGCGAACTACGCAAGATTTAGCGATTACGGCGAATGTTATAACCGCGATATTTCTTCTCCCGTTCCAGCTAACTCAACAAGCCGTAAAGGACTACAATCGGGGCAGGATGTATCTGTCGGACTACGCGAAGCGTGAAGGTGTACCTGTATTTCCGAATATCGCAGACGCTTTACAGCATGCGATACAGCTAGTTCAAAGTCCCTGTTGACTTAACTCCTGTTTTTTTTTCTATTCTTTGTATTGTTAGGCTCCTCAATTCGTCGACTAATTTATTTTTTGTTCAAACCTTTAGACTTACTGCTGTCTGTCTACCATTTGAGACCTCTCGAATAGTAACTTGCGACCATGATTGCCATTATTATTCTTACTACTAACTACTACTTCTACCACTAGCATTACTATTCCTAGTGCTATTACTACAACTACTACTACTTTAACGCTACTAGACTATTTTACTATTATTAGTAAACTTGTACTATTCCTCTATTACTAATACTACTAAATTACTACTACTATTACTCACAAATTACTACTCTTACTATCATCATTATTACCATTGTTATTCTTATCAAAACTAAGGTCATGGCAATTTAAGGTAATCATCAACGAAATTCGACATCTCGAGGCGTCTTTTGACGGGTTTGTAGAAGGAAAGCTTATCGTTTATAGAGAAATTTTACTTTTGAACACCCGTCGAGGGGCCAAACCCCGATACGCGTACTTTTAAAAAGCTCATGTATCTCTCAGGTAAACGTTAGAACTTCCAAATTCTCAGGAAATATTTAAATGTATGTAGGTGGTATATGTATAGCGCGAAGTGTTTCGCTATTCCGCATAGTAATTGCTTTCGCGATTTCGATGAATCGATTTAGACGTCGCGCGCTGCAGCCTGTTCCAAGCGGCCAGGAGGTCTCTCGCGGTAGATAGACGTTCTTTTTACAGTAACATAACTTGGAACATTTTTCTAATCTTTTTTGGTAACTGGTTGAGGATTGATTTGATATATGTGTATATATATATATAATTAATTGTTTCTAACGACCTAATGGTAATATTAATTTCAGTTCAGAGGGACAAAGAATGAGAGAGGGAGAGCATGGTGTACCAGTAAGCGTTATGATTGTGCGTGATTGTGCGCGCGCGTTTGTGCCCGTGTGTATGTATGGATGCGAATGAAATCGAGATTTTAAAAGAAATGGCAAGGTACGAAGATTATTGTTTGGCAACGAACGACAGAGATGTTACGAGTTTTTAAGAAATTTCTTTTTAACAGAAGCCAGGCACAAAAGAGAGTAGCTGATTAATTGTCTCGCAGTCCGCTTGATGCGCTCTGAGAAATTTATCGTTTGAACAAACTTTATTGGCGGCTCAAGAAAAAAATACGTTTATCTCCTTTTTTGAAATAATTACACGTTAACACGTTTCACCTTTTTTTAAAAAATAAAATTAAGGAAAACATTGTTCGCTAGCTAATTTTTTTTATTGCGTTCTCCGGCGGTTCACGGCTCCACCACGTAAGAAATACTGAACGTAACTAATGGACGAACGTGCACAACATTCGTGAGAGTTCACCATAAGAAGTATCACCGCATTGAAAATCCACAGAAACTTGGCATATTCATCGCGCAACTTTCTCACGCGTCATTGGTTTTTGTACATTTCACTCATAGCATATTTTACGACATTTACCTTTGGTATCGATACATCCTCTTGCTTTCCCTTGCTGGAATGACAAACTTAATCAATTCGATGGGATTATTATTCTGTTTTTAATGTTTTATCCTCTTCTTTCATCAACGCGGTCTGTTTGTCCCCACTTTTTTCTTCTTTTGCATTTTTAGAAAAAAAATATCGCTGTATATTTTTAAGGGACAGTAATACCGGTATCATTACTGGTAAAAAGAGTGGAATGTATACAGCATATCTGAAAGAAATCAAGATAAAGGACAGTTGATAAAAGCTCGCCGAATAAAGACGAAGTAAACCACGAAAAGCGATAGTCTTACTTTTGATCGTGCGGGAAATAGAGAAGCGCGAGGAGCGACGGATCGGTAAAAGCTGCTTCCGAAGTGACGAAAGCTTCCTTGCTCAGGAGAAATCCTTGCGTCAGTTCTCCCTGCTCGAGAAGTTCAGCAGAACGTTCCACCAGATCCAGGGCATTTTTGATCCGATTCCCAACCACGTCCGTAATAACGATGTTACTGATCTCTTCGAGGAGCTGAGCCAAAGACTGCAGAGTCAATTTGGCAGAAGTAAGTTGTTCAACTGAACGAATGCGCAAGAGTGCATCGAGTTCCCAATCTCGCGGTTCAGATCCTTCCAATGGAGTGACGAATGCCGCGGAGATCGGTTCCTAAAAATACATTCGTCGTGAAAAAAAATCGTGCGAGTTGTAACTTAACTTTGTGAACCGTCGTACTGAACAGATTTTTACCGGGTCCGGAATGCCCAAGAGTAGCCTGAGCTGAGCGAGAAAGACTCCCATGATATTGTCCGCTTCAGGAACCACTATAAACGCCTCATCCTCGCTAGCAGCTTCGCATACTTTCTCCGGCGGGTTAGCTATTACTACCCCGCCCCATCTGCCGATAGATCAGAGATGATTACAGTCAAGAGAAGCTATGACAAGTTCTGGCGTTATTCATATTCCGAAATTCAGCTACAAACGTATCACCTAGGCGAGAGAAACGCTTCAACGTTGCTGGCAGTCTTCGGCCTGCGACCACTGCGTGTATAAATGCGCAGCGGCGCTTTGTCGCAGGGAACCATATAAACAACCAAGTTGATGCAAGGGTGAAGACTAACTTGCGACGCTGAAATCAACGGACAAATCTCAATTGAATTCGTTCTGCAAATGTACTATCGCGCTGAGCCTCGATAGCAACCATAATGGTAGTAACACGATCTACAGGAGCAAGGTTCGCTGTTCTCTTTACCAAGTTTCTTCTCCAAGGGCGTCACCAGCTGCGGAAGTACATCCTCCGGCAAGGCGTAATGTCTCCCGGACGAGCTGCTGTCAGGAACTTGTTTCGGAGTGACTTCTAGAGGGACCAGATACAGCCATTGCGATTTTACCGAAAAATTCGCAACCAATGAAAGCTCCCCGAGGAACGGTTCCAAGTACTCTAAAAATGGAGAATGTTCCGTTGATAGGTGGAGAAACTTTCACCCGTGAAGAAAAAGAAGTTTGCGTGCAGCTGGCAAACCATCGAAACGGGCGGCGAAAGTGAATATTTACCGTCGATTACGGTTGGCAGGTGCCATTGAACATTTAGCCTCTCCGGATCGGCATTGACTAGTGTCAGTAAAACGTCGTATGCGGGACTTGCGGGAAATCGTCTTCTGTTCTCTTTGTCGAGGCTGTACTTGGTTGGCTCGGTGAGCGCATTTCTTGTCAGGGATAAAGAGCCGTCGCGTAGTATCCACTTCGAGAGTACTTCTGTCAACTTGGCCCCGCCTGCAAAGTGCGATCAACGGCATACATCTCGTTGATCGTTATGAATCATGAAAAAACGAATCGGGAGAAAATCTCACTGGTCTTTGTAGAGAAATAAACGATTCTCTTGGATCCGACTCGAACATCCTCGTTCAGTTCGCCAACCTCGAGCAGCAGCAAGTCTCCGATACCAATATCGAACCTTTTCAAAATATCATCCGTGTCGCGCCATCCAAAATTTCGCGATATAGTCAGATTCGCCACCCTAATATTATAGAGTTCTGAAAAATGTATTCGAAAGACCTGTAGCGAATTCTGACTGAAATTGTAACTGTACGCTTCCTTCTCTATAATTTTCTGGATTTCTTCCTCAATTCATTACAATCATCCGGACTCCGATCGTTTCGAATGTTATGTATTTCTTTAAAGAAACTCTAAACGAGATCCTTGAATGTATACGATAATATAAATGCAGACAAATCGAATCTCCAATGAAATCGAAAATAAGTGTCAGGATGTTAAATGGAAACAGTTACTTCGTCTTTATCAATCTTCTCGCACTACCCGATTCCGTCAGTCGATGACGTCCATCCTATCCTCAACTGATTATTAATTGCGTCGGATGTATACATATAAAGCTGATATAACAACAGTGCGTAATCGACGTCATGCCCTTGTTTCAGTCTGTACTTACCGCACGTGTCAAAGCCATTGCGTATCTCTTCAGCGAGGAGCTGAGCTCGATCGGACGTAAACGTTGCGACCACGATATTCGTTTTGATCCTCGTTTGCAGGTGAGAGAGTGCTGCAATTCCGGAGTACGGCAAAGGCACACGCGGTACCGCCGTAGTGTGCCACCAAAGAGGAACTCCTACACCCAACAACAGTACGGCGAAGGAGAGGCTGGCGTATAATCTGTACTTCTCTGAAACACGAGACATACATTAGTTACATTAGTTATTTAGCATTCGCTGCCTCTAAAAGGAATAAGAGATGCAATCTAATTCAAAAATGATTACTCAGATAAATTAGAGCAATGAAAAGAAGAGAACTTCATCATACATTTGTCATCGATATTCTCCAATTGCTTCTGATAAAAGGATGAAACTAATGTAACTAATAGAATAAATTGCTGAGTGCACGGTATCAAGTGTCTGAAAAAGAAAACCCATTTTATTTTATATATATACTCTCTATCTTATTTGTTATTCATTTTGTAAGGAAAAGAGAGTATAGTATAGGATTTCTTTTGCTACATTTTTTTGGGTGGTATTATCTAACATCAGTGGAACCGACACGTTATAGGGGAATATGTACGCAGAGTTAATGGAAAAGAAATAATAAAAATGACACACAGCTCGGATGTGAAATGATTAAGCAGTGCACGGAGAAATATCGGTGGGTATTGTAAGTCATTCGAAACCTGAAAGTTCCGACGTTTTTACTGTTCTGCCGCTTTATCGAATATCTTTACAGTGAGGTAATAGAGCTTTGCATACGGTATGTGCAGAGTCGAGAGAGAGCTGCGTAAAAATCGCTTATAAAGCCAATGAAGCATGCATTTCTTATTACACAAAAACCTCATTGATTAGAATCTCAGTGCTAATTTTACGTATATGAGTGATTCTCTATCCATGTATCAATGATGAGACAACATGCAGTAGGACGCTAGTTATCTGAACTAATTGAAGGCCAGGGGTTTTGAATGACTTAAAATTGTTGTGTCTTTTCCAAGAGGATAAATAAAAAATTCAATTAAAAGTTACGTCAAACGTCGCTTAAAAATCAGTCTTCGAGTAACTGAAATGTGTTTTCAGTGTAGGCTGATGCAAACATTTTTGTAAAAGACCGCCTTAAGCGTACGTACATTCCGTTGATACATCATGAACCCTTTTATCGATTCGGTAATGGGCCGAGCGACTTTTTTTTAGGTCATCCGAGCATTGAAAACAGTTAGGCTGAGGTCAACGCGTAGAATTCATCAGAAACGACGGGGCTAAAGGCCTCGAGAATGCATAAACATATCATTTGCGTCCGATATCCCTAGCTCCGATGATTCAATTTCAACTTGCCAGCAGTAAAAATGTTCCAGCTCCGCAGAAAGCCGGCGATCGAACTGGACTCATTAATGAATACTTGCAATTAACTTTTTTGAAATCCCGTTCGTTCCCGGCGGCTATACTGGGAGACGAACTGCGAGTTCTTCGCGGGGTCTTCGATCTCGCGAGAATGGCGAGCCTCCGGGCTCTTCTCTCGGTTTCTTGTTATTGCCGTACAGTCGCTCTTCTTGCATAACAATTGCACGCGAGCAAAAATTGTCGATTTCGTGCGGATATGCGGCACAACGCGTTGTCTGTTCTCTAGCCGATGTAAATAGATGTGATCCGGAATCACACCGGAAACTCATGAAATCCTCATTCGTATCGGTCGCACATTGTCGAGCATTAAAAATATTTGCGTTATTCGAGAGGCATGACGCTTAGGTAGCAGCTTCGGAATGACAGCAGTTCGCCATGGCTCGTATTGTTCCTGCACGATGGAGGGGAGCTTAAGAGAGAGGGGTAATTCTCAATTAGAAGTACGTCTGCTTCGTATGCGACTCTCAGTCAACGGGGAACGATTGGGCAGACGTTAACCCTGCACTTCCCCATTTCGTTTTCTTATCGCATAGTTCGGAAGATCTTCTCCGTTTCTCTTCCCTCGCCAAGCGACCTGCGAGGCTCCGTTTGGGGTCAGTGCACCACCGTGGGTGCTCAATAAAAGGTGAGCCACCGACTCGAGGAAAGACCGGGCTTCTTCGAGTACGAAGAACTGTTGCGAACGAAGCACAGGTTCGTATTTCTTCCTCACCCTTATCTTCTATTGTTTCGACCAGAGAATCGTCGAAGAATTGGAAGTTATAATAGCGATATATTCCCTACGCTCAACAGTGTTTCGTGTAAGGGCGCTTTTCTGTTACAATTGTTTCCTTTTGAAATCGGGATACATGGAAAACAGATAGTTTTTGCGTCGCGTCAAGATATCGCAATTGCACTGGAAAGTGCCGCTTACGATGGAACGTGTGTGTTGTTTATTTTTGCGCAATCTCTCTCTCTCTCTCTCTCTCTCTCTCTCTCTCTCTCTCTTTGTTCCTCCACTCTCCGATAATTCAATGCTGTACCTGCGATAGTGACATCGAGACTTCGACACGCGGGACTTGCACTATTGCACCCTTGGAGAATCGATAGCGCTTCGAATGAGAGCAATTTCACTAATTGGTACGTAAACTACGGGTTAAGTGTCGTTACGCATTGCAAGACCCGAACGCTCGATTGAATTAATCGCTCTTGGTAATCCGAGAGGCTATTAACACAGTAGGCAGAATTTTGCGGAAAGACGAATGTATTGGGAAGCTCGACAGAGTTCAAGGTTGCAAGTACTATAATGTACGAAAACTCGGATATAAGCGGAACTTAAAATATTATTTTTCGCATCTGATTAAAGAACACCCGGCCTCGGCGACCCTTCGCAATGAACTCCAATGAGAAGCGAGGAGAATTCTGCATGGAAAGCGGAGAGCCGGTCTACCAAACGTGAGTATTTAGACGCGTGGCCGCAAAGGTCGAATGTCAATTGACTGAGATGCAGTCTCGTTTATTCGTGCTTCGTCGTTACAGGAAGGACGACAGTTTCCAGACTTTACTCGTTCGGTATTTCTCGATATACTGGAGATCCATCATTCTGGTTGTCTGGCCGCTTGCACTCCTTCCGGCTTTGCTGATCAACGATGCGCCGGTCCGCCTTGAGTTATGATTGCGACGGAGCTGCGGCTAGATCCGTTATAAAGTGATGAATGAGATTTGCAATGAATGCTTTCGATGTCGCAGATGTATCGATGCCTCTACGTGGTGGCGGTGATGGCGATGTATTGGGTGACGGAAGTCCTTCCTCTACCGATCACAGGGTTAATTCCGGTGGTGCTGTACCCTCTCATGGGCATTCTCGATACCGGCGACACGTGTCGTTGCTACTTCAATGACACTACGATGATGTTCATTGGTAGCTTAGTCATTGCAGTAGCTGTAGAACATTCCGGATTGCACATGAGAATAGCATTGCTGATCATCAAGCTGATAGGATGCAGTCATCGAAAGTAAATTTGTCCCGAAATCGAGGAGCTCTTGGAAAAATTATTGATTTACCAGCCATTCTTCTTTTTTAGGCTCAGTTTGGGTCTCTTCTTCGTGACCATGTTCATTTCCATGTGGATATCGAACACAGCCGCAACTGCGATGATGATCCCCATAATAGAAACTGTCCTCATGGAGTTAGAGTCGGTACGCGTCGAATGCTCGTGGCGATCAAATCCATTCAAGGCTCGAACTGCTATTGCGAAAAATTAAATATATGAACTATTTTTTATTGTATTAATTGCAGCAAGGTCTCGGAACAATGTTCATTGTAGAGAAGAACGATTTGGAAGATGAAGACGGGGAAGAGTATGTGAGACTGTTATTTTTTTCTTTCAAGTAGTCCTACTTGTTCGAACAGTGGATGACTCGGATCAGTTACTTTAAAATGTTTGGAAGTAACTCCAGATAGTAGATTCGTACATAGTCCTCATCGTTCATGCTCGTGGGACTTTCTCTTAATTTCTTTTAATGAAAAATACGCGTAATTCAAAGTAACTAGGGTGAACTTTCTCGATTCTTGAAGGAAGAAAATCCCAACCCATAGTACGATGGCGTACTACTTTGCTGCAGCATATGCTTCGAGTATTGGCGGTATAGGAACTATTGTGGGAACTGGGACGAACTTGACATTGAAAGGAATCTTTGAGATGTAAGCAAAATCCCCTTCACAGAATGACAAACATCGAAGTTCAAAGCTACCTTCTAAGTTACTTATGATTATTGTTCCTTTAGACGTTTCCCAGATAGTCCTGGTTTAAGTTTCACCTCATGGATGCTTTATGCAGTACCGCCGATGTTGTTAATGAGCTTCCTGACTTGGCTATGGCTTCAGGTAATGTACATGGGTCTCTTTCGACCGAAAAGTGAGGATGCACGCGCGATAGATATCGGTGAGGAAGGCGAACGCGTGGCAGTGGCAGTGATCGAAAAGAGGTACAAAGAGCTCGGTCCGATTACTTGGCACGAGTCGTGCGTTGGAGTCTGTTTCTTCATTGTTATCCTCCTCTGGTTCTTCAGAAAACCGGGATTTGTGACCGGATGGCCGAGTTACATCACGGACTTGCAAGTATCAAATATGACGATAAGCTCAGCGCCGAGCAACTCGTTTCATTCATCGGGATTAATTTCGTTTCAATTTATAGAGCAGTCAAGGATTCAACAGCAGCCATATTCATGACGCTCCTGTTCTTTGCAATCCCTTCGAAATTGGACTTTCTTAATGCCTTTAGCAAAGACCCTAGAAAACGGCCCAAGAAACCGTCGCCCAGTATATTAAACTGGAACCTGATCAATCACAGAATGCATTGGGGTTTGATGTTGGTTCTCGGCGGTGGATTCGCTATTGCGTCTGGAAGCTCGACCTCGGGATTGTCGAGCACGCTGGGTGCCTCTCTGGATGGTTTAAAGTCTTTGAACGTAGTGGTCATATTATTTATCGTTTGTTTGTTTACGGAAACGGTGACAGAGTTGACGGCTAATGTAGCTGTGGCGAATATTATACTGCCAGTCTTGATGGAAATGGTAAGCATGCCAAAATCGTCGTATAGATTATATCTGATAACTTTTGACTTGTTTGTTAATTAGACTTTCTTTCGTTTTAGTGCGTGGCAATTAAAGTGCATCCATTATATTTAATGGTACCAGCAACAATGTGTTGTTCTTTCTCATTCCACATGCCAGTTGGAACACCACCCAATGCTATAGCCAGTGCCGCTGGTCACATAAAAACTAAAGACTTCATAATCGCTGGTATAGGTCCCAGTTTTATTACACTAATTGTCACGACTGTTATCTTCTCCACATGGGGAATGTACGTATTCGATCTCCATGAATTCCCAGATTGGGCTACTTCTTAGTCAAAAGTATAGTACTTTCTGCATTCATTTATTCGAACCTGGAGTACCTTATAATCTCTTGGGAAGAATGTAGCAGATAGGTAAAAAATTTGTAGATGTAAAACTCGTCTAATTAGATTGATGTCTAGAAGAGACCGCCGTTCTCACATTTGATAAGTATTGTTATCAATATTTCATTAATTCATTGCTCTTGTTCTCGCGTAGCTAAGTTTGTGAAATAAAAATCTAAAATCGTAATGTGACCTGTACCGTGATGAGATTTCAAATGATTTTGAATAAATGTTCACCATTGAATTCTAAAAATAACAGAGGATTAACTACGCCAAGTACTCAGTATTGTTGAATTAATAGAAGATTAAGTGTACTAATACAAAACCAAGGAAAATAAATATCTTACCATCTGTACTCGTATCGTGCCCAACCACTTCGCTCTCTTCTCCCATGACAATATTTCCACCAAATTGCCACGTGGAATCACTGTACTTCTCACACAATTAATTAATTAGAATGCTCTACAATAACTTTAGTATTACATACAAATAAATTGTACATTTAAAGTACCAGAATTCATATGAAAACTATATAATAATGGCAATAAATTTTGTAGGAGCAAGTGACGTAACCTTTGAGAGCAACGTATTTTTGTAATACGAAATATATAGCTTTACCGCGAACAAAAGAACGATTAACTTTTGAAATGTAAAAAGCGTTTATAGTTTTATCACTCAATAACTAATTCTTCTTCGTATGTTATAAATATAGTTAGAAAACATAATTTTAGTCGACATGGTCGACATCACGACAAACTCACGACAACCACCGCCATTGTACTGTCAACAGTGAAAGCAGAGACCTCTATTATTATTACGTTGAACGATTCGATGAGTAATTCCTATTTGAATTTTTTGTGGTAAAAAAGGGAACAAGGATGATTTAAGAACTGTACAGATTTCAAATGAATTGGTGTAACAAACGAATATATATATAAAGTGTCTAGTAAATACTCCATTTATTACATACCGTTGATGGTAAAAGAGTTCATAGATCATAGACGAATAAGGATTTACATTCAATATATTTATCATAGTCTGTACAATTGTTGAACATTGTTATTGATTAGAAATATATTCCCCTTCGATAATACGAATCACTCGTTTATCCTACAGAAGCTGTAACGAGATCCGCAACTTCAGGATCTGGCGATCTTACCGTTAATTGCATGGTTACTTGATTATCAGCCAAAGCCAGCCTGGCACGGGCAAGGACTTCTTTACCACCTCTGAACACACCGCCGAGAAGGAGAGTGTGTCCTACTGCGCCAGACTGCATTCTGTCGCTGCCTTCCGCAGCTTCGAGACCCAGGAAGCCCACGAGACTTTGCACTGCCTCTTCTAACGTGGTAACAGTTGCTCCCAAAGCGAAGACCTCCTCCAATTCGGCGAAACCGCGTGCCGCTGCGGCCTCCCAAGCGGCTCCGAAGTCGAATCTCCTACTTCCGGATCCCCGCATTTGATCGCATAAGGTTACTTCCAAATCCTCCAGCTAATGAGAACATAACATTCCAACGTATACGTATCTAGTTATGATCTAGCACATAATGGAAACACAGTGACTCTCTGACTCTAGATCATTGCTCCGAGAGCGTCATGATCTGAAGCTCATTCTAAGTAAGAGACGTGCAAAGATTACGAACCATGTACTCATCACGATAGCCCTGTTCAGCGTCTGGAATTCCCGTTGCGGGATCGCAATCACGCGCCACGAATCGCAGGGTCGTAGGAATAGTTGCCACACTGGCATGAACGTCTTCCGGATATTCTAATACTGTGTACGTCGTTCCAAGCTCGTTATAAGGCAGGCGCGCGCAAGGAAGCTCGCACACGACTGTATAACTGGCGAGATAATACAGTTGTATTGGACCACTGAATTCCGAATTCTCTGGCACTCAAGAGTTCAAATGAACTTACCCTTCAGGAGGTTCAACCGCAACTCTAACGTCTTCCAACAATTGATCCGACAGCGTATTGAGACAATCGAACTGTAGGACAAGGTGTTTGGCAAAGGAATGTTTGATGCACTTTACGTTATACTCCGTCTCGGATTCGGTTAATTCGACAATGGGAGAGGACTTAAAGAGAGGAGAGTCGTGAATAACCATCACCAATTGTGGCACTTGCGATAGTTTCTCCATGAAGCTCTCTTCTCGTGTTAGTCTAGACTGTTGTTGTTGTTTGACGGTAGCCAGAATCTCTGCCTGTGAAGGTTCTTCCACTGTTTGCGCAGGAGGTACCTATAAAACGTATAACGATCAAGGCATGGCGAATAGATATGAAGCGCGCATAGGAGAAACGACAATTTTTAAAACAATTACCTGCGAAATATCGAACGGCTCCTCCATGGAAGATCGAATGTAATTACGCAAAGCTCTTTCCAAACTAGGAATTGACAAGAGAGGTGGTTGCACGAGTGGTAACGCAGTGGGATCGTTTTGTTGTTGTAGAATGGAGCAATAGTACGCAGCGCGATCTCGAACTTCGTCGTCGGAATCCAACTGACAGCGGGACAGCAGGACTAATACATTGGGAAGTAAAGGAGGGCAAGCAGCCGCGAAACGCGCCAACGCAGTGACTGCTGCGGCGCGTACACTCGCGCTCTCCAAGATGACGCGATTGTAGATGAAACGAATATATCGGGAAGGCTGTTTCGACGTAGGCCCTTCTTGTCCAAGTAGATGAAGTATGCGTACGGCGAGGGAAGTATGCTCGCAATCCTCGATAAACTCGCAGAGGTGCGCAAGGCCGGCTTCTTTAGCTTCGGCGTTACCCTCCATCACAGCTATGATAGTGTCCGCGATAGCCGCTTTGTATTCGAGACCACCTTCGTCTCTCAACATGGCAGAGAGGAAGTTCATTAAAACTGCGTGTTTGCGAGGGAACTTTTGACAGAGAGCCCTTTTGTGAAAGAGAGAAATATAAAAAGTTACTACGAGATAACCGAAAGTGCATTCAAGTAGAGTACAGTAGAATGGCAAATTAAGAGTTTACAATTTAACTGTATCTACCTTATGGCTTGAACGACCACCACTTTGAATTCATCTGAAATCTCCGATACGAAGGTAGCAATTTGTTTCATCAAACGGTCGACGGAACTCTCCGCGCCGGTTTTCAGGAGAGTAGTAATGGCCAATGTTGCTATCGATCTGTTGGAGTCTGTAATTAAATTCTCCAAGTCCAAATTACAGGCGGTCACAGCAGCTGGATGAGACATGGCTACTTTGTTCAAAGTTCGTACTGCCGCGAATCTTAGAGCAGGTTTAGGCGAACCGCAAAATAGTTGTAGAACGCTGATCGCCGGAGCGAGTTCTCTAGTGCCGCTTCTGTTTAAATTGACCAACGCGTGCGCCGCTTCGTACACCACCATTTCGGATTTATGTCGTAAGCAAGACTCAACAAATTCCAATAGCTCTCCGCTGCCGTTTTCTTCGTCCAACAGTTTACACGCCATTCTTATGAGCATACACGCTGCGTACGGACTCTTTAAGATGGTTCGCGTCAGTTTTGAGACCAATTTCGTTACCGCATGCTTGTCAGACTTGCGTGCTTGATACAATACACCCAGCGCGTGGTACTGAACCATGACGTTATCAGAGTTCAGAGCTTCTTGGGCCTCATTAGCCCATCTTCTCGCCACATCACCCGAGATGGCGGTCAAATGCAGAGATGAAACCAAAGCTGCACTAGACACAGCGGGAGAACGATCAACGATAGCTTGTTTCATGTAACGCTCGATAGCTGCTAACATGCCGACGTCGGTGATGGTGCAAAGAGCTCTTATCGCAGCTGGTCTGTACAAATCTTCCTTTCCAGTCATGTCTTTTGTCAAACTCGACGTGACGATAATGACATCTTCAGCCACAGAACTAAGTTCTTTGATGCCTAAATAGACGAGGCGCCGTAGAACAACATCGCGCGATTGAAATAACTTTGTCATGGCAAAGAATGCCTCTGTAGCCTCGGTCGTACCGAGCTGCTCCCCTTGGTTGATCAAGTACAGAATCTTGGTTAAAATGTGTGCGCACTTTCTTGGATTTACGGGTGTATCATTGAAGGTGCGTGCCTCTTGGAGGACCGTCGTTTTTTCCATGTTTTGAAAGGGATTGCCTCCTCCTTAACGAAAAACGTTGGTAAGTACTCGATGTATGAATGATAACTGTCACGGACATGTTAGAGGTTAAGTTATAAATTGATAGCGATATACTATAACAAAACGTATATATAAAGATTACAAATAAATTTGGGGCTGATGAAAAGTAGAAATGCGATTACAATGAAAACGATATGAGTATAATATAAGCGGGTATCTGTCAAAGGGTGGTTTTGAAAATCTGGAGTATTCAGCATTTCGTCATTATTTTAAAGTGCCTAAAGTAGAATAATTGATATATAAAATGCAATTACCATCTTCCTCTTCTTTTTTATCACGTTTAAAAGTATTCATTTTACACAAGAATTACAGATCCTCAATGAAAATACGGACACGTCACCTTATGTCCCGAAGGCGACGACTACATTCAACCACATTCCGCCATTGCGAGCCGGTATTGCCCACTCGTGGAGAAATGTGGAAGCTTGACGCGCGTAATATTTGAAGTAACAGCATTAATAAGTAATAAGACAAAAACTATTTCTGTATAAAGAATGAGTGCATATATTTTATTATATTTCGTGTACATTAATTCCCCAACACAATTATCACATGCAATTATTTATTCGTTGTGTCTTCTTCGCCGTTATACCACATCGAGTGATCGATATTCTCATACTTTAACAATGGCTTTTCCAATATTCTCTCCCCGCAATACCCCGATAAACGCGTTAAACATATTTTCAAAACCATTGGTGATAGTCTCCCGATATTTCAGCTTTCCCTCATGAATCCAAGAGAGGTTCTTCTGTATTCCCTCGTTCCAACGATCGTACCATCGATGTACAATGAAACCTTCCATCCTTAATTGGGACCAAAGCATATATGGTTGAATAACAGAAGTTTTAGGCAATTTCTTAGGATCCGTATTGTAGGTACTAATGCATCCGCATACAGCGACACGACCGTATAAGTTCATTTTGCTGAATACTATGGCCGAAATGTCACCTCCCACCTGATGGGAAAAATTTATTTTAGAAATCGCAATCTCATTGTTAAAATATTATCTCCTTCGTAAATAGATTTCCGAAGTTTGTTTACATTATCAAAGTAGCAATCTATGCCATTCGGTGCTGCCTCTGCCAAGGCAACCATCACATCCTGTGTCTTATAATTAATGACATGATCGAAACCTAAGTCGTCTTTAAGCCATTTGCATTTGGCATCCGATCCGGTGATACCAATAACATTTAGACCCAGTAGCTTCCCTAGTTGACCTACGTGAGATCCCACAGCACCGGCAGCACTATTGACAACTAGAGTTTCTCCTGCTTTAGGCTTGCAAATCTCGAGGAAGCCAAAATAGGCTGTATTTCTGCAATACGTGCTCTTAAATAAGATATCTCATGAAAAGAAATTGAGTCAAGCGATAGTTTTGCAATTTACCCCGGCATTCCCAGCATCCCCAATGCCAGAGATGGAGATAGCCCTCCAAAATCTGATAGCAAGTAACCTTTTACATTAAATAAGCCATTTGGATCACTACTGGAGCTTTCTGGGTTGACGACAGAATGAGAACGCCAGCCATAGTAACCCACGACGTATTTTCCCACTGAATAATCGGGATGCTTTGATTCCACAATTTTTGCTACTTGGGAACCAATCATAGTAGCTCCTATCTTACATTTAGCTGTATACCCTCTCATGTACGGGTCTACCGACAGGTATTCAGCTCGGATTAAAATTTCTAAAGCAAAACGACATGAAATGTTAAAATATTAGGTCTAATTTCAATTTTTTTGCGATTAAAATAACGTAATTCACTTCCATTGGACGACCTGTAAATATTATTCTGAGTGAGTATATATTTCAAAACAAACGTAAAAACCCGACATTTTCGCGGAGGAAACTTATCATGAATACAATATTATAAAGTCGGCTCGTTAAAATAGCGGAGGACTGTCTATACAGATTCATTTACAATTTAGGAAACGCATTTGTCTTTCAATCCAATACGTTATTGTTAACTTTAAATTTATTTACCTCCATTCTTGATGGGTGGTAATTCTTCCTGTACCAAAGTTAAGTCAGAACTTTTGGGTTCTCCTTCAAAATGTTTAACCAACACGTATTTCTTGGCGATCACCATGGTGGAAACCAATCTACGTACTTCGCGTGGTGAGACTATTTTACAGAGTGAAGCTAACGAAATGATATCAGAGGACTAGTCACTTTATCACACGGGCGTGGTAAAAGAAAGGCGGAGCTAATCCTCAAAGGTGACCTGTAGTCGGAAGGTTCTCAACTGTAAAAAAAAAAGATTTCATCTAAACAAAGAAACAATTTTGATTACAGCAGTAGTTTATCTATTTCGTCATATATATCTGCATGAAATTAATACAAACGATACGTTGATCCACTTAGCATGACTTAGAATTACGACATTATCAATTAACTGACACTGTTTCACACGTTCATTGCAGGATGATCGCACCTAACGGCGATAGCTATATCATTGCACGCGATAACTAGTAATCTGGTGACATGTTTATTTTGTTAAAGATAATGTGCGGTTTCAACTTGCAATCTCATGGTTACCTAAGACTGATGTGAAGTTGCCTTGTAATACCCCAATATTTGTTCTTTATAAATCGAATTCTTACGTAGAATTATGACTTCTGCGAAAAGAGCAAAGAGATGAAGCTATATATAGAGCTCTTACAATCCTCAACTGACAATAATTATCCGACGGAAACCTTCCAAATGCCTATCCACTTATGTTGCACAATTTGTAGTAATCACAAATTAGTTTTCCCTTTTAAATGTATTTCGGTTTCTATACTTATTGTTGGTAAACGGTTAAAATGGAAATTGGGAATGTAGTGCATTTCAAGAACGAAAACGATAATGGAATCCTGGCAGTGTCTGTTTTATTACTTTTTTTCAAAATTATTTTAATATAAAATATGTACAGACCAATTAAGACGTTAGGAGTACTAATCAAGGCTGATGGCAGTGTTTGTACTCATGACTTTTAATAACTTATCGGAACTCTTTGATATTCGTATCCTCTCCTCGGGTTTTAAAATTTCGGCTATTATTTTCTCGTCACTGCGCCTTTCCGGTACTCGTGCAACTTCCTGGGCTCCGTCTTGGGATTGTGTACTTCGTGGCTCACTCATCGTTTCCTCAGCTACCACAGCCAGTTGTGCCGCTTGCGTATCAGGTGGAGCGGGTCTACCATTGACTTTGGTTTCCAAAGGGCTAACTGATACACGTGGACTATGTTCAGGGGAAGTAGGAACCGGTGGCTGTACAGGGTTCTCTTCTGTACCAATAGGAATTTCCAGTATGGACATTGGTTCTTCGTAAAGCTATTATAAATATAAATAGTTGCGTTTTACGATATGTTACCCCTCAATTTTGTTATCGGCACACGAGTACACGAATGGTCAAATGCATGTCATGCTTACCGCATCAAATGGTGAATCTAAAAATAATTCTTGAAGAAACCGTCGTGCTGGCATTCTATACGTACCGCTGGCCAAACGTGCAGCTACTTCTGAGAATAAGCAAGTATCCTGTTGATTACAAATCGATTAATTATCGTTATTTCCACTTGTTCGAGGCTCTGAAGATATAGATAGTATACTGAGGTATAGAAGAAAACCAGTGTTTAAGAAATTCTCGGGGCGTGCAAGTAGTTGAACTTGTTGATTTGGGTAATCATCGAGCAACTTGGTAGATCATGATGACGAATGATTTCTCGATAAGCAGTAATTGTGTAATCGACAATAAACTCTTGGCTTCGAAATAAAATATCGAAAAAAAAGTCGTGCGATATTGTACATTGTCAATGAGTTACCTGAAATTTTTCAGGATGGCGTTGTCTGTGCCTAAGTAGCGCTTGGCGACTTTGCCGATACCAAACTGGGTTTGCCAAACGTTGCACGTGCTTCAGTATATCCCTTCAATAAACGAATCGAGGAATAACGCATTTGTGTAAGCTTTAGAATTCATTTATTCGTCCTTACCTTCGCATCTTCGCGTCTGTTTTCGTAGCAGAGCATTTGCCGGCATTTTTGTCACGATAACAGACTAAGCAAACGCGACTATGGCCTCCAACTGCATCGTATTCCGAACCAGACTCTTCGTCCATTTCCGTTGCCTCGCTTTCGGCTTTAGCTCTTTCATCGGCTATAACAGGAGCCGACACTTGTTGAGGATCCGGAAATATCGCTATGAGTCTTTTAGGAAGACAGATTCCCATGTAATATGGATTTTTCGAGTCGTCTTCCGGTGGTGGAGGTGGCGTTGGAGTAAGTATATTCTCTAACATCCAATTTCGAGACGATTCAAACTCCCTCGACAGACTTTGCAATGATAAGCGCCCATCTAAACTATACATCTGCAATAACAAATAAGGTAGTTACATCGATGAAACTGAATTCCTTGTTGTAATTTTTAATGGCAATAAGAACACTGGAAAAGCACCTCTAAACTACTTTGCGAGTAACTCGGCCTACGGTGCCTTTGTAAACTACGAAGACGCGCGTATCCATCCGCGTCTTGTTGACTAAGCCTCTGTATACTTGCTAAGGGACTAGGCGTTTCACCTCTGTCTCTGTGAATGCAACGAATAATAATTATCGAATGGCACGTAAATTAGAACTCTCTTCTTAAAGAACTCATTTTTCAAAGTAGTCCAACTAAAAAAGAATGCAGTTTGTCGACATTGTTCAAAACTATACGATGAAGTACTCACAGTAGCGCGTATCGTCTGGGTTCAAGGTCAGTAGCTGCACTTTCGGAACGATTTCTAGTTCTACGAGCAATTGGCTCTGGTAATTCCGGCTTCCCGTCGCTCAGGCTACGATGATGCCTTTGAATAGGAACTGGACTTGGTACGGGATAAGGATTACTGGGCGGAACAATCGGCCAGTGATCCCCACGTTTGTATCTAACGCAAGGCCAGTCAAACGCTGACAATGCATCCGCGCCAGCGCGTGTTGTAGCAATGAGGCTCAATGCGTACATGGCTGTGGCACGTACAGAGTAATACGGACACGCTTCAGCCATCGATTTTATAATCTCTACGATTCCGAGATGATTCAATTGTTCTACACCAGAAGCTGACGTTCCGCTGTGACCCAAAACCCACAGAGCGGACTTGACTTTCAAAATTCTCCCATCCAAACTCGACGTGAGCTCTTCCCGCAATTCGGTATCTCCTCTCCAGTTCTTTTCCGGCGTCGTTCGCCGCGAGTCATCAAAACTCGACTTTCGACGTATTTCCATCAACGACTCCGCTTTTCGCGGGGTGTGTACCTCCATCATTTCCATGATCTCTGTATCCACTATCGTCTCCAGTCTAGTAGACTCGATGGTATCGTCCGTGCCGGATTCTTCCGAAAGTGGATACGCGTCTTCCAGAACCAATCGACTTCCTTTGGTGCCTTTAGAGTTCGACTCGGAATCCCTTCCCTCGTATTCCGTTCGAAATCTTTGGATTACGCGGGAGAATCGTTGCATGACATTGCGACGAAGCAGCAGTTGCATACCTCCTTCGTGCTGTACTAGCTGGCCGATTAAATGTGGCGGGATAAAAACGTCGTGAGGTTTGGGAAGAGTGTGTCTCGTTCTTCTGTGGTAACAGCCGTTTTCCCCTCTCTGTCGCCGTGTCAGGGAATCGTGTATATCTCCTTCCACCAACCCGACGTAACGTTCCGCAAATCCTCCCGACCCGATCCACTTTTCCAACTCATCCGCGGGTGACGAAAGTCTCGAGAACCCGGATCGCAGAGAATACAGCCTCACTTTCAACAAATAGCCACGATCGCCCAAATGCTGCAACCAATAATCCCATTGTCTGTGACTTCCTTGTTTGAAAAACGCTTCCAGGTATTCGGAATCTTCGCAGGCTTCATGCAACGCTTCGAGTGCAGCCAACGCGACGGATCTGCTGATATCGGATAATCTATCTGCGAGCAGCGCCATAGCCCATTGATACGCGTCTATCATCCGTGTTCTCAGTACCAGACGTAAGAATTGCGTTGCGTATAATCTTGTACTTTCAGAGCGAGCTTCCACCACTATTTTACTCATGACTTTCCGATTAGGTCCATCTCTCGAATAATCCAGACTGGACGTTATCAGCTTAACGTAACAGTCGTGGTTGGTCGTCAGCGCTAAATCTTGTAGTTTTTCCAACAAATTAAAATCTTTCAAAATACCAGTACCCTTTGCAGAGTGGCTCAGCTGTCCGAGGAACAGGAAGTACTTTTGACAGCATGTGGTGGTTATTTGCCGCGGTGAGAATAAACAGTCGTGCGCCGTTTGCGCGGTCTGAATAGCCGCAATTTGACTCGAGATATCTCCGATGAGTTCCTTCAGAAGTCGGGTACCTTCGTGTTCGTGAATCTCTAGCAGACAATTCAGTAAATCGCAACCGGCCAATGTTGCTTCCCGCGCCAGAGGAGCATTTGTCGTAAGTTCAACTCTGCTGTATCTATTCGATGATGGTTTGTAGTAATGAACGAGTCGCTTCATAAATAATCTGTGATCGGAATCGTGGAGCAAGCGTAGTGGGTCTTCGCGGGAACGTAGAACGGAACGCACGACCGGCCAGTTCCAAACGAGCGCATCTTTTGAGCTGAGCACTTGAGTATCCTTTAACAGAGGGGTCGTGGAAGATTCTCTGCGTAACCAATTTCGATTGGAAGTTCGTTGACGTCGAGGTAGGGTCGGTCGCAACCAGGAGCCGGCTTGCAGGACTCGATCGAGAAAGAGACTCGCCGGTGCGGGCCTTTTCCGCATCATACCGTGCATCCGTCCTAGAATCGCAACGGCTGCTAACGCTTGATGCCTGCCAGTACTCGCGTGTTCCAGCAGATTCGGTAGGGGCGGGCTGAGGTCGCAGGCTTCGGGGGGAAGTAAAGAATGTGCTAAATGTAACAACGCTCCCAAGAGCACAGCTGCTCGTACCGAGATGAACGTATCGGAAGTGACTATGGTTTCCGCCAGAGCCTTGTGCAGACCGCATTCTAATAAAACGTAAACTAACAGCGCCAAGTGCAATTCCGTAATATTTGGACAATGCGACGAGAGCGACGGCAATATCGATCGTCCCTCCGCAGCGACGAATCCCTCTGACAATTTCCAAGATTCGTGCGCTCTGCTGGGGTCCACAGCAGCTAACGCGACGTCTGGCTCGTCCGTCCACATAGGTAACGGTAATCCCAGTAGTTCGTACAGTAGTTCCAGTACCGCACCTCGCACCTCTAGCTGCTCGACATATAAAATATCGGCAATGGCTTTCAGTCCCGATTTGTCTTTCGGGTGACAGAAGTGAATGACACCGGAATACGAGCGTAATACGCTGAGCAATGCGAGCTTGCTCGCGGCAAATCTCTGCTCGCGCTCTTCCGTTGTTCTCTCCACTCCGGAAGAGTGGAGCTCGCAGTAAGGGGCTGCCAAGCACAACAGAGAAACGCCACTTCTGGTGTCAGGATTGCCCAGTAACTTCAAAAGAACGCCTACCACTGATTCGATGATGGCGGGACTTTGCCCAGTCATAGCGGCTCTTTCCAAGGTGCCAATTCCGCCGCAATTGATCAGAAGACTCGAGTTCAATACTCCTAATTCGCAAAGTATCGCTAGAAATACCCGTAACGCTCGATCTCCCTCCTCCATACCCCCATTCGTAAGACTAACTAGAGATCGCGCTAATGCGGGACTAAAGTGTTTAGGAGCCAGAAGCAGGATTCTTCTGACGAGTCTCAACGCTTGTATCCTTTCCATTTCATTTCGCAAATTGACGTCCATGCTACGCGCGACTAAATATGGATATTGCAATTTATTGATCGCAATGACGTCCTGTTCTTTTTTAAGCATGTAGCGTATCGCCCGTAACGCGGCGGCACGCACTTGCGTTGCTTCGTGTACGAGCCCCACTCGTAAACTGTAAAAATAAGATACACCGATCACATCGTGCGTCTATGTTCAAAACGTCAGTTATGACATAAAATGTGCTCGATATCGCGTCTTACCAACAGAATAATTCCTCCATACAGTAGCCGTATTCGGGAGCATCGTTCTTGCGTACGAGTTTTATGATGGCATTGAGATAAGCTAATTTCTTTACGCTCGAAACACCACGACGTTGGCAAAGATTGGTCAAGACATCTTTCACATTTTCTTTCAATTCTGCAAGACATCAAAAATATTCACGGACAGTGTTAAATCGAATGCTCCGACGGTGTAGCATTCGTCGAAATGTCTAACAATGTTGTGTTCACGGGAAGAAGAACTTGAATTAGAAAGGCTGTAAGCGCATTGTAACATAATAGGACGCTGCCACAAATATCAAAGTAGGTCAATCGTGTAAACGTCTTCTAAATGTAAAAACGACCGACTGTAATTAAACGGCTTTGTAAAAACAAGCGTTCCTTTGAATATTTTGGTACTGCGTACTTTCGCGGGATGCAGGTTCAGTGAACTAGGTTAGGTTACTAACCTTTTGACAGATCAAGCTGCACGCTACTGTCTTCATTATCGTGACGGCCTGTAAGAAAGACAGATGAATAAAACTCGCTGGATTTTCAAATTTCGATCGCAAAGCGACGCACTGCGTACCTCGATGAGTCCTGTTCGTGCGGAGGTTCCTGCTCCAAATTGAGTAACTTGAAATTGCCATTTCTTCACCGGCCGCTATTCATGGTTGCAATTAACGCTCTTCATTCGCCTGACACACATCTTTCGCGTTGAATATGTCATTCTCACTGCCGAAGCACTACCGATTCCCGATTTATTGGCGAATAAAACGTGACTCGAGTCAAGTGTCATGCGAGAACGTTACACTCGGCATACCGTACTCTCGATTGTTGTAAGGCAAAAAAGCTCTAAACGAGTTTCAAAAGTGCCTCACCGTCTACTCAACTATAGTTCCCTAACTACCTATATTACCGGCGGGCAGATATTCTTTCCCTGGGAGTACATGATCGTAGATCTCATGATCGTCACTTTCTTTTACATGAATTGACGTGAAATGGAATAACTATAACAATTCAATATACCCCACTTGTAGGTAGAGGCTCCCACTTGATTAAATTTCAAAATTCATCTACCCGAGAATGGTCTGACCGATTGTCGGTAAACTCACGAAAGAAACAGCTGCAGCTGTTTACGCGATAACGAATGTGCGTGTACCGGATGACTGTAAATCGTGTAACGCTCTGTACATCGATCGATATACAGAATCTTCCAAAATAGATAAATAACCCCCCCCCGATAGCCAATCCGTGCTTCGCAAATTCTCGACCGAAGGATTTTCAAATATTTACTATTTGAGAGGATGGCAGTAATAACGAATTTCGAAAATTGTCGGAACGAGTATATATTTTTTTGCGTAAAAGGATTTGGAATTCTAAAGATTTTCGAATTTTAGAGAAGAGGAGAGGGGGGGGGGGGAGAAGTGTGCTTACTTATATATGCAATTTTTTATTGTCTTTCCGTTAGAAATTAACATAATATTTCACATCTTCTTCTTTTTTATATTCTTACCCAAACGTTTCTTAGATCTGACTTTATTTTTTATTAATGTCTGAGGTTTCTCTTGCTCTTCGACTTCTGTGTTTTGCAAAATCCTCGCAGTTTCCAATGGGTCACCCTTAAAGATTTCATCTATAGGATTGAGTGTGTATGACTTTTCAGGTTTATTAATTTCCAACGCCATTTTTTGCTCCACTCTATTCAAGTATTTTCCAGCAGCTTTTTTGCTGATTGATTGACGATACTAAACAAAAAGAATGTGTTTTACAAGTAACATTGCATACATGTATCACAATCGATCAGGTGATATGTAAATAGTCAAACCTTAGCTGGAGATATATAGAACGGATTATCCCACAGCGTTTCTCCACCAAAGCTGCCAGCGAAAATTTTGACTGGATTCAAAACAAATCTAGGCCCAATTTCAGCCAATTCTCCATCCTCTGACAAAATCTGAAAATTTCTGAACCATATCCTATTATCCAGAATGCTAAATGTGTATACGTGGTCAAAAAATGGTTGACTTTTTGGATGATGATTAGGAACACCAAATATTTGTGTCAGTAGTTCTTTCAACAGGTTGTAATGCGGCTTTGAATTAAAATTCTCATCAAACGATAGCAAGGGTCGAGATCCTCTTAAACAATTTCCAGTCATTTTAAGTTCAGCCATCGTATAAACTGTGAGAAAAATAATTAATTTATGTTAATTTTGTTTCTTAAATTATATAAAAACATTAAAAGATCTGATACGCACTATTTTCTACCAGGAATTTAGCACAGGGTCCAGTAGGTACATTGGACAACCACATATAAAGATCTCTCTTTCTTCGTCCCTCAAAAAGGATAGCTTTGTTGCAATGTTTCATTTCACACATCTCATTGATAACCTGAAGATCTTTAGAACGTTCCATTTTGCTCTCAGGACGATGATGTGGCATCAGCGTTTTAATGTCTTCCATGAGGTGCCGATCCCTGTGATTGATCCCCCGCGATGCAAAGACTAATACACGCTGTTTGTTTATCCATTTTATCTGAAAATATATGCACCTATTAATACAAGACCTTAAGTTTCACTGTAATCAGTGTTTGATGTAACTTTTTAAGAGGGACTCCGAATTTCAATTTTAAGGTTAACAACGAACCTTCTTTGGAACCGGTTCATCCGAAAGCCTTTTCGCTGGCGGCAAATGTTCTTCTTCCGTTTTAACAGCATTTTCCTTTTCAATTTCTTTCCTTTTCCTTTTTACTGCCTTTTTAATCATTTTTCCCAGCCCCTTGCAACTTACACGTATTCAGGTATCCACAAATAACGGTATCTTTGACCACGCTTTTTGACGCCAGTCGTACTAATCCGCTATGTGGCGCCCTACACGCTGGCCCTGTCATACCAGGTCTTTGCGTATGTGTTGACATAGGAATCGTGCGAGGGCGAGTGGGAACGCGGATTAACACTGGTGAAGCCATAAGAGTTTCTCTGTCGCACACTCCAACTGGACAAGTCCGAGAAGGATGGAGAATGTGCGACAGAGAAACTCTTATGGCTTCACCAGTGTTAATCCGCGTTCTCACCCGCCCTCGCACGATTCCTATATCAACACATACGCAAAGACCTGGTATGTGTGTCTGCTTTGCCTTAACCTGAGTTTAAAGTTAACTTGCTCAATTTGACGTGTGCGAATGTGGGTCAATTGTTATGACATTTATCAAAAGTTTTAATTGTTCCCAAATCGGCTACAATAACTAATTTTCAGTGTTAAGAAGCATTATAATAAGTAAGTATCATTTCTAATATATAAAACTCGCAATAATTAAAGTATTAATGACATTTTAATAATTCTAATCCATACATAACAGACTTTTCTATTTTTTCCCCCCGGTTTCCTTATTTTTATGTTAAATGAGATAAAAGTACGGAGGTCAAGTATATTATAATGCAGTATGTATGTTACAGAATAGTATTTTCTGGTCAAAGTCTCCAATGATGGTGCGAAGCACAGAGTTTCAAGCCATTCTATTAGCAGGCGGCAAGGGCTCTCGAATGACAGAGCTCACAGCTGGTCGTCCTAAATGTTTGTTACCTATTGGCAATATGCCGATGATTTGGTATCCTCTGCGATTTCTCGAACGCACTGGGTTCAAGGAAGTTATCGTAATAGTGTCGGAGGCTATGAGAAACGAGGTAGCGGTATCGCTTGACAAATTGGGTCTAGAAATAAAGCTAGACTTAGTTGGAATCCCAGGCGCTGAGGAACTGGGTACTGCGGATTCTATCAGGCTGATTCACGAAAAGATTTCCACGGACTTTCTGGTGGTCTCCTGTGACTTGATAACAAATATAGATATATCAGGAATCCTAAATTCATACAGGAAACATAACGCGAGTATAACGGCTTTGATGTTCCCGACCCCTAAGATACCCGATGACTTTGTGACTCCTGGTCCTAAAAGCAAACAAAAGCCAGAAACGGATTTGATTGGAATCGACAATGAAACTGGTCGACTGATCTTTTTAGCTTCGGCGTCTGATTTTGAAGAAACCATCGATATTTCGAGAAAGCTTCTTAAAAAGTTTAATAATTTTACCATCCACTCGAAACTCATGGATGCGCATTTGTACATTATTAATAAATGGGTTTTGGATTTCTTAGTATTTAATAAGTACGTAACCATTTCACACAGTAGCTGATCCAAGCACAAGACTTACAGAAAGATGAAATATAATATCAGTTTATATTTTGCAGGAGTTTCAGTACATTGAAGGGCGAATTGCTACCTTACGTCGTAAGCAAGCAGCTTTCACGACCTCCGAAGCAATTGATCGACGATAGAAATACTTCTGTAGTGCAATTGGATACCAAGGAAGACATTTTTCAATTTGCTCTCGAGAAACCACTAGATACGTTGATAAGAAAAATGTCTGCCTTCAATGATCACAGTACAGACTTGGAAGACATGTATCATGGCGATAGAATAAGATGTTATGCTCATGTTGTGAAGGATCAATTTGGACAACGAACTAACACTGTGCAAACGTATAGTTTAGTCAATGCTATGGTATGTGAAAAAGGATGATTTAGAAAGAAGTATAGAGAGAATGAGATCTAAATCGCTGTAGATCACGGTATCTTATGCTTATTATTTTCTTTAGATTTCTGAACGATGGGGACCTTTGACGGGGGAGATGCCACCATTGCCAAGTTCCTATACTGTAATATCCCCCAAAAGTAACGTTAAGAGTACACAGATGGACCATTGCCGCGTTGATGAGGGGACCTTAATTGATGAAAAAACTTCAGTGAAGTATTCTCACTTTGGTCCTAATACGACAATTCAACCTAAAACAAGAGTTTCGCAAAGTACTTTAATGGGAAACGTAACCGTTAAAGAAAGGTGAATTGATGTTATTTTCCATCTACAAACATCTGCCAATATTGTGTACAAACAGGTCATGTGTAAAACGTATTATTTTTCAGATGCGTAATTAATAATTGTGTACTATGTAATGGCTGCATTATCGAAGAAGGTTCAGAGCTGACAAATTGCGTAGTTGGAGCGCAACATACAGTAGCCTCTGGTAACCATCTTCATGAAGTTTTAACAGATCTTAATAATCTCATGGAAATTTAATTGTGTGATAAAATAAACATTTGATACATGCGATAATTTATAAATGTAATGCCCTCAGTTTCTAAAGTACAAAGTTTGTATAAACTTTGCAGATACAAGATATGAATACTGGCATCATTCTATGAATTTCAAAAGCATTCATCGTATTGACAGTGCCTCCCAATACTTAACATAACTACGTGCAAGTGTGAATGTACGTGTTAGTGAGCATGTTCGTTTTTTTTGGACATACAGGTGTTAGGCATGTTTTTCGCGATTATGGCCATCGTTTTTAATTCTAGATTGATAGATAGGGCTCTGATCTGCGAATTATTGTATCGCGATTTAGGCCAAAGTATGACCGAGAGTGCGAAGAGTTCAACGAATTTTCAAATAACTGCATCGTTGCAGTCATGTCCGCTGCTACTTTTAATGCGGCTAACGATCGTTGGTCTCATTTGTTTCCCCTTCCGACTCGTACTCGCAAAATGATTATTCTTCGGTAAGTCATTGTCGTGCAGCTTTCGTTTCGATGTTTAAAGGCTTCCATCGAATTCGAAAAGCGGCAGGCAAAGACACTCGAAGAGTATCCTTTCGTGAATCCGATTTGGAACTTTCGTAATCGCTCCCTGGAGCACTCGCGAAACGCGTTCGCGTACAATCGGATCTCAGGACGGTGCAGCGATGCACCGAGAGATTCCGAAAATTGCATCTTGCCGCTCTCGCCCGCGTTTTCTAACGATCGTTAGGCGAGACAACGGCGAGGTCGCTTACACCGTGCTGCGTGGTGCATGATGGCAATCGGTTTGCCTACTTCGCTTTGCTAGAAGTAATACATATAAGAAGAAAGAAGCCATCAGTGAAGAGGACGCCGGTCGTTGCACCACGCATGCCGATCATAACGGTTCGTATAATTTCGGAGGAGTTCTCGAGACTGTTCTACAAATTTTTAACATTTTATTAAAATGGTTGTCGAAGACTTTAGTATATCAGTTCATTTAAAATTCTGCCGACATCTTTTGATTTTCATATTGAAATTCATTTTTTGACGCACACACATTGAGAGTGCAATATATTTTTAATACTGACGAATGAAGTTCATTTTTTCTGATTCTATTATAAAAACATTTTATTAAGAATTTTATTAAGTTTCATCTACGGCGCTCGCGATTGGTTCAACGAATTTTAAATGGATGTGGAATAGTCGGCCATATTGAAAAAGAAGAGGTGTAGTTTCGGAAAGGAACGTGAGAGTCGCTTCTTTTCAAGTGTTCCTTCGGTGAGCAAAATGGTGAGCGTGCGATTAGGAAAATTAAATCCGTTTCTTACGTGTCAATCCTCCCATTTAAATATATCATCAAAGTATCGTCAGCTCTGTTGAGACGCATTGAGTGATTGTATCATTATAGTAATTGATGGTTCTATGTAAAGATATTGTGGATCTCCAATTGCGGTAGGAGAGGTTATGGAGCATAATGTTTACGTGCACGCACGTTATGCTTGAAATTGATAATTACTTTACATTAATTTATATTCAGATGAGTTGTCCTTGAGCGCGTTTCAGTTTAATAGTTTAATTTTGAACACACCCCAATGCAGTTTGAGTATCGTTGAAGTGCAGTACCCCTTAGGATGTCTTGTGAACTTGGTGTTTCGAAGTCTCATGCAGTTTTTACCAATATTTCTAGACGAAGGGAACATCGAGCTTTGGTAAACGGCGTAATAAGACACATACGTTGTGCAGGCGTTGTGGCAGAAGCTCGTATCACATACAGAAGTCGCAGTGCGCACAATGTGGCTACCCTGCGAAGAAAATGAGATCTTGTAAGCACAGTTTCTATAAAGTCTTAAGCAACTACTGTCTTGTATATATCTATATAGAATTTAGAATATCTATAAGATATATTAAGCATCAGTTGTTTTCATAGTGACGCAAATTTACATTATAATTATCATTTTATAGATAATTGGTCAATCAAGGCTAAGAGGAGGAAGACCACTGGAACTGGCCGTATGCGTCACTTGAAGATTGTTCGCCGCAAGTTCAAGTAAGACAAAAAATAACATTTTTATATTTATTTTTGTTCATACATATCGTCATTGATTTAAGAATATTAGTCATATGTTTAATTTATTATTGAATATTAAACATTTTAAAAGTTATGTGGCACATAGGTGATATTACCAAGCAGTGCAGACCAACTTTCTGATACTACTACTAGTAAAATCGCAGAATCGGTAAAACGTGCACATAGGAGATATTCCTAGACCAACAACAATATGTGGACAGGTTTTATATTACTTGTGAAGCTGAATAAGAAGAAGCGTTTCGTTTTTTCTTGGTAAATGCTTCATAGTAATTAGATCAAACAAAAGGAATATTCCTCGAAGTTCTGTTTCTAGAAAAAAAGAATGCTTTTAATTTATATTGTCATGCTATTGCACTAGTTATTGGTGCAGACTAATTTTACTGTAGCTCTAAAGCTTCGTCAAATATTCTTATCAGGAGTAAATGATTCTCCTCCCTACAGGTACATCCTGTGACTTTGTATTAGATCCACTTCAGTTTAGAATATCTGCACTGCATCTATTTTATTGCTGAAACTTTAATTTAGTGGGTGGTCTTATGATCTTATACCGTGAATATAAAGTGGGAAGGTAGTGATTATACGCACATATTCAATCAACGTATTATTTAAATTTGTTCTCTGCCATTTATTTGATATACTTTTACAAGTATGCACTAATATTACAGTTTAAAAAGGAACTGCAATCTTGATTGCTTTATTAGATAGACAAAAAAGTAAACATTTGTCTTCGATGACAATGTTCTCATATTCTTCCACTTTAGATTAGGAAAATCGAGAGCACTCTTCCTCATCTCCTTATCTGATGATGTCTTGTGCCAATAATACTATTTATTACAGTCTAACGTTCTATTATGATGTTTTCCAACAGGAATGGATTCAGGGAAGGGGTTAAGCCTAAGACGGTAGCCGCCGCTAAGTAATCCGTGGGAATATTGTACTACCGTTAAGCTTTACAATTTAATGGATTTGGACCATGAACTTCTAATAAAGAACTTGAAGTTAAAGATTACTCCCTTACTTCGTGAATGTAGCAGCGCATTCAGTCTTTTCATCACTTTCAAAGACCTTGAGATACGTAGATCCACGTGTCCGCAAAGAACGGCGCCTCCTCTCGAGAGATTCGACCTAGACGCGCGAAAGATAAAAATAAACGAAAGAAGTCTCGGTGACGACATTGATACGCGGTGCGCAAACGCGGCATTGCATTTGACAGGTAGCGAGCGTCTATTTAGCGGCTATCGTCTGTTATGAAATGTCAGTGACATACGGGTTTCAGCTGAAGCTGGGCATGGGGCACGCCGCACGCTATTACCCGTAACTAAATAAGAGTAGTATTCTCTCGGCGAGACGTTCAAAATTGTACAAGTCCGGACGTTATGCCTTGCAACGTTCAACTACCGTTTTGTCTCTACAAGCATCAAAAGATTAAGAATCGCGGAAAGCGCGATATAAAGAAATAGTTGCAAACGGCTGGTATAATCGGGAAGAAATTTTGCTACTGAGAGAGTCAGTGATTCATTAATACTCCTAACTTCGTGATCCGTTGGTGTGTAACGAGAACGAGACGATACCCGAACGAATAAAAGAAAGAGACGAAAATTATATGTTCTGTTTGTTATAATCGAGCATTCGACTTAAACGCAGATACCTCAAAACTTAATTTCGAATATAGCTTTATCAATAAATGGGTATTCTTCATAAATTGTTTGGTAAGTGCGCATTTATTCGGCCCTCGGTCTTTCGTTGTGGAAGTAGTTAAGTGTAAGGTCGGGTCGGGTCGACATATACCTTGTGACGGTTATAATCGCTAATAATACAATGCAAACGCATTACGAAAAACTTGGACGGGGTAGGAAGACTCTATGCCAAATAACTTTATTGCTCATAGCCTTCCGCCTTTCCTGGGTGATGTTTATTTTCGAAATCCGGTTTGGTCCTACTTTTACCGCCGTTTATGTGCTACCAACGCGCGTGCATTCCTCGATGCGGTCTACTTGTTACTTTCAAATTCGTTTGAGCAATATTCTTATTCGATTTTTTAGCTATTTCGCGAGCAAATATTCGATAAGAATTCGTAGATGCATCGCAAATATTCAAGAATTACCTTCCCCATTCGTTCACTGTAATTTAAGATGCAGCGTTCTTCTTTCAATTAGGAAAGTATTTGTTAGTAACGAACACCGTTAGCTGCGGGGTAATGATGGCAATGGGAGACTTGATACAGCAACGTGGCGAACACTGGAAGCAGCACAATTTGCCTGAGTGCTTTCCTGCGGCAGAACAAAATATGACGAATCAAAAGCCGGAAAGAAAACGAAAGATCATGTTGGCCGACGTCGAGATTGACGACAAGGTCTATCGGCATGATTATATCCGAACAAGGAATATGGCAACGGTAGGAATATTACAAGGCCCGTTCCACCATTACTTCTACGCCTTTTTAGACCGGGTTCTGCCCGGCAGGAACACCGGTTCTATCATCAAAAAGACCATCATTGATCAGACAGTCGCCAGTCCAACATGTCTTGCAATTTTCTTCTTCGGCCTCGGTATTTTAGAGCACCGCAGTATAGAGAGCATAAATGAGGAAGTGAAGCTAAAGTTCTTCGACACGTGGAAAGTATGTATATTCTTTCGTATTCGATCTTGTATACTATGTAGCGTTACGACGCGTCAAAAATACATATACGATGTGACTTCGCTAATCCTACGTTTGTGGAACGATCTGATAACTGGCGCCAGGATTACTGAATGTGAGCTTTGTTTGTAAGCATTGTGTGCGTACATATATGAAGGGTTTCTTTCAAAAACAACATTTGTTAAAAACGCCAATCCCTGTAGTATTGGTTAATGCCTACTCTTTCGTTGTATTTAGCCGTGTAGTGGTTCCTACTCTTTCATTATAATATAATGAAAGAGTAGGAACCACTACACGGCTAAATACAACGAAAGAGTAGGCATTAACCAATACTACATGGATTGGCGTTTTTGACAAATGTTGTTTTTGAAAGAAACCCTTCATATGCACGTCTATTTCCGTATCAAGACAGAGTCGTTACCGCTTAATTTTTCGTATCACATAGGTCAGTTATGCGTTAACCGGTTCCTGATTTTCTTTACAGTTCGATTGCTGTTTCTGGCCTCCCACCCAAGCATTAAATTTCCTATACGTACCAATCCAATATCGAGTGATTTACATTAATCTTATGACGATGATCTATGACATTTTTCTCTCCTATATTAAATACGTGAGTATTTAGCGCGATAGATTTGCGAGAATCGTGCGTAGAAGTAAGCAGTATCGAGTGGAAATAGCTTATTGTAACATGTTAAGCACATTATATATCTTATCTTTCACGTTATGATGGGAAGATTAGAAAAATGTCCATAAATAATTATCATTTTTTGGTTCACAGGATGCTCAATTCAGCTGACTACAATCTCAAAGTCGGCCCGAGCGGGAGCTCTATTGTAGATTGTTTTATATAAATATCTAATATATATCTGGCTTTTAATTTTTTTCGTTGCAATGATAATAGATTTAATTTAAATGGCAATCTTTTTCTGTACATATATCAATTAAGTAATGCCCTGTTATTGCGTATCTATAATAAATCGTCTACTTTTCTAAGCCATTATTACTCTATCGAAACCCACATTTTTTGTGTTTCAATCTCGACAGTCAAACAGATAACATAACAAAGGACACACAGAACTTGTGTTCGTAAAGAGGTTGAAATGATAGCAGGTAGCAGGTGTAGAATGGAATTTTTTTTAGTAATCCCGCGATTACGTGGGAGGTAAGACAGCGCGTTTATCCCAAGTCTATGTATAGATACATAAAATCCGTTATTGTTTGCATTATCACAGTGTCGTCCTTTTAACTCATGATTGTCAACTTATGATCGTTATACAGCGAGGTTCGGCAAAAGAGTGCATTGCATAAGAAGTCTAAATAGTAGCCTCTCCTCCAATCTAAAGCTTTCGTATGCTAGCATTGTAATTAACAATGAAAGACGTAAACTTGTTGTCGGATCCTATTTCATTCCGAGCTCTTGTTTGACGTTAGGCGACACAGTGGGTTTATAAAATCCCGCAACCCGCCGGTCGCCAGTGAGCAAACATAATTATTGACACGGCACGCGTAAACACAAACAATAAATTAAAATTAAACATTGAGCAACGATTCTCGCTTCGTCTATCTCGTTGAAGCCGCGTTCTGATAGCATCGCTCTTGATTGGCTCGGTAACAGTCATCCGAAAAGTACATGGCATTGTACTTTTAAATTGCACGTAGGAATTATACGCGCGCTTCTGGTAGTTTATCTGGCGCACTTTACAGGTGCATTTATTTATTCGATAAATGCAACATTTACGCACATATATCGGCACCTATCTGTACAGACTGTTTTCCTGCTAAAAATGCATGAAAAAAAGCTGAACAATTGATTGCAAACTAGTCTCTGTAGTTCACGAAAATCGGAGATCAGTACTATCTCCGTTGATCTACTTTTTCAATTGATATCAACTTGTCGACGTGTATAAGAGAAATGATAAGTCTTTACCCGCGACGCAGATGTTTCAGGCGCTGCGGGATGTCTTCCTATGTGCCATAATACGAATGAAATAAATTAAAATTTACGAAACACCGACCCGCCGGTATTTTCGAGAGAATATCAAGTTTCTTAAAACTGCCGCGTAGCTGCAGCGTTCCATCTGCAATCGTTCCGTGCATTCAAAGCACAGTGGAACACGGGACGCATCTTCCGATATATGTACTACTATGTAGCTAGTCATAAATTCCGGTTATGCTTATCGTTTGAGCATGGTTTTATTATGATTTTTGAGCGCCAGGTGGCTGCGTTTTTGTTGTGCATTCACGTAGTAGTACAAGTTCTACCGCCATTACATCGATAAATGTCATTCGCGCCGCGTCCCCCGAAGTCGTTTCGCAGTTTTGTCCTTTGTTAAGTGTTCACCGGGCGTTTCGAAGAAGCGGGATGGCCACGAAGCGAAAAGGCGCGCCCACCGCGAAGAAGGGACGTGGGAAGGCGCGGAAGGTCGAGTACGACGACGATGATATCTCGAGCGAGCACGATTCCGATCTCGAAGACGGGGACGCCGGCTCGAACGTCGATGGAGAGGACGCCGAGGAAGACCTGACCGATGTGTCCAGCATCCCGGAACTGCCGCCCCCGGAGGTAATTCAGATGACTCTATTCGTTTCGTTTGCCTGACGCAACAGATGTGACGCTATGAGCAGGAAAACGTGGTTTTGCATCTATTTATTTATGACGCCCAATTGTGGTTTTCCCTACGCAAAAAAATTAGCGGGATGTAACTGGATAAAGATGAAAGTTATATCTCAATGAGTACTTTAGCCTTAGTTTTGCGTAGAAATTGTTAAAAAATAACTGAACAGGTCTGATGTGATTTTTGGAGTTTTTATAATTTTTTTCTCCATGTTATTGTTAAAAAATAAGAGAAATCTTGTAAAGAACAATTGGAGATAACTGAAAATATCTACAAGAAGTTACAAAGGGTATCGGATATATAATGGATCGAATTGCTCCATTTTTATAGGGCGGATGGGGTAAGCCAGGAACTTTACTCATTTGCGGGCTTACTAATTGGGACATGGCCGGCCGCAAAGCGCCCCCGAAAGGCGTAAAAGCGAATGTGGGACGTAGTTTATGGACGCCGCATACTTTTAAGAACTTCAATGGCGTTCGAGTTAGACTCGTCGTTTCGGGACCAGCTGCCTCGCACAGCATCGTCGTGACTGAGGATGATAGGTGCCTAGCGTTTGGTAGAAACGATAAAGGTAAATAAACCGAAGGTAACCGAATCCAGATATTGTATATTTTATCAGAAAATATTGGAACGGATAACATTCCAATCATTGTGCCATGGTTGCGCGCATTCTCTCTCGTCCGTATAATTACTACAAGTACGGGATGATTGATTGTAGTAGCAAGAAAGCGCTTAATTTTCATTCTCTTTAATCGTGGAGAAGTGATTCTGATCAAACGTACCTAGGGGACATTCATAAAGGATTTCCCAGTACTTAGATTGCTTATGAACCTACTCCATTCCTTTAAACTCTTTTTCTTCATTCGCATAAATCTGTGTATATTTAGGTTTTTCATCCCCCTTCCTTCTTTTTTTTTTTTATGATTCTCTACCTCTGCAGCTGATTTTTATAGAAGCCTCCACATTTGCTGGATACTATAAGCTAGTCACTCGTTTACTGCACAATTTTTCTTGGACAGTCACATATCCTGTTTTATAATAATTGGTCCTCTTTTTCTCTTAAAAATGGATGTCCTCCATGAACGGTCCTCATGAATAACGATACGTAACATCGATGAATCGTATGAACGAAACAAATTTGTAGTATGAAACTAGGGTATCAGTTAGGAAAACCACGGCAGAAAGTGGAATGGTAATAAAGGAAAATTTCGTTTTGTGCCTATAGGGCAATTGGGTGTGGGTGATACCACGCGAAGGGACGAGCCGACCGAAGTCGAAGCTTTGAAGGGTCACACGGTTATAGGAGCGGCCTGCGGTCGAAACCATACCCTGTTTCTAACGAGCCGCGGTATTGTTTTCGCATGCGGAGATAATAAATTGGGACAATGTGGTGTCGGAAAGTCGGACGCTTCCATCGTAACGGCTACCAAAGTGAAATATTCCGGGCCTCCTATTGTCAAAGTAGGCTGTGGAGCCGAGTTCTCAATGATTCTAGACGTTAAAGGGGGCCTGCACTCTTTCGGATCACCAGAATACGGCGCGTTAGGTCACAATACCGACGGGAAGTACTTCATAACTTCCACGAAAATGGCCTTTCATTTCGAGAAAGTGCCAAAGAGGATCATTTTATATGTCGAGAGGGGTAAAGACGGACACGTCACACCTCTGGATCGCGTAGAGATCACCGATTTCAGTTGCGGGCATTACCATACAGTGGCCATCGACAGCAAGAGCCGTGCGTTTTCTTGGGGCTTCGGAGGGGTTGGTCGTTTGGGGCATAACGAACAGCGGGACGAGTTGGTGCCGCGTTTAATCAAATTCCTCGAACCTCCCAATCGTGGGGTGAAGTCGGTGCACTGTGGCAGTACGTACAGTATTGTGATCAATGTGCACGGAACAGCTTTACTGTTCGGCCAAACGAAACGTACGGGAGAAGCGAACATGTATCCGAAGCCAATTCAAGATCTGTCCGGTTGGGAAATCAGATGCGTCGCGGTTTCTCAAACCAGCGTGGTGGTTGCGGCCGATGATTCGGTCATCGCTTGGGGTGCCAGCCCTACGTTTGGTGAATTGGTAAGCTTTTCGCCGACGATTATCCCGCGCAATGTTCGATTTTATGTAATTATGGGAATATTGCTGAATTTTTGAAAATCGTTATATCAATTACCGAACGATGCGCAAGGAAAGGTGTGAACGATTGTGTACCGTTCCACAGGGTTTCGGTGAAATGCGCAAGTCTTCAACAACGCCGATGGAGGTAAAAGCTTTGGAAGGTCTCTACATCACGGCCGTAACTTGTGGACTATCGCACACGCTCATGATCTGTCGTGACGAGTCCGAGGAAGAGAAGTCCAAGATTAACAAACTCCAGGTGTACTCCGTTTAAAATAGCGAGGGTACTCTTCGTCCTCACGTAAGAGAAAATATCAATTTTTGTAGATTGTTTAAGTTATTGCACTCTTTTAAAAGGAATTGATCATGTCATGGTGGTTCGCCATCATATCGGGATGGTGCGAGTGTAATTTTCAAATTAGGAGTGTATTATCATAGCAATAGGAAATTTAATTGAATTATACAAAAGTCACGTTGAAAGTTTCAGGGTAGTAGGGAAGAGGCGTTAGAAAAATGAGACGGTTATACTTCTTTCTAATTCTGCTCATTATAATTTATGCATCCACTCGCAACTTTTTTTGAAGCAGAAATAACATAGTGTTTTTCGTAATTACGAGGTACCATTCTGCAACCCGTTTACCGTGCAGTTTTTACTTTTTCTCTTTACGTGAAAAGTACTCCCAAAATTTCCGGCACCGTCATCAAATCGATATATCCTGGAACTTGACAAGTGACCCCTACTCTTCCAAACAGGAAATTCTCGAATAAAGATATATTTCAACAGAACACGCCTAATTCGCGGAAGCCTCGATAGACACTACATGAAACGTCCATACAAGGCATAGAATAAACGTAGAGTTAGCTATTTTACTTTGTACTTCCAGTTTTTACTTAATGCGCGAATGAACGTTAATCCGTACTAGAAAGCTCATTTTGTTAGTAGCTCAGGATATAGACCAAACAGATAGATGCAAAAATATATTTTGATACGTTGCTATTTTATTGACGTTCGCTGTGACTTTCACTGAAAACAATCCATCAGTATGGAGAAAAGTGCTGGCAATTGAGACTATGCGTTCAGATATGTCTGCATATGAGAAAGGCTAGCTTTGGTTTCGTCTCGAAAATCCTTTGATGAAAAATCATTTATCGATAATCGTGCGAACTTTCTGCCTTATCACTTTATTATGTAACAAGTACCTGAAACACTGCATTTTTAAGCGTGATTCTCATAATCCGAAGGTGATCTTTGTGAGTTTTCTTCTTATATTGGAACTGATGAATATTTGTCATCAAATATTCTATATCAATGCAGTACTGTATCGTTCATTCTCATAGGAAAATGTAATGGAGGATCTCTTATTGGTTCTTACATGATGAATATTTGATGACAAATGTTCAATATCAATGCAATACTGTATCGTAAATTCTCATAGGAAAATTTAATGGAGGATCTCTTATTGGTTCTTACATGTTTAAATCACACAGGAATATGTAAGATGTTATAGGAAATCCTGGTAGGAGCATGCAGGATTATACATTTATATAAGAAATAATAAGATTTCTTATATTCCGTTTCACGTGGGATCCCATGAACATTTAAACTCAGAGTGCTTGTCTTAATCCGCTTCTGCGATGCAACGTGGAATTGGGTTATCTTGGGCTAGACACCTTTGAGATATACCTTATCCTTGTAAAGATGACGTTGATCAGATGATAGAGAACACATTTGCAATACAATGTATTTTCCAATTCTCATCTTTTCAAGGACCCGGTATAGTAATAATTACAGGAAGAAAATTTATTTATTGTGACGTCTGATAAGGACAATTTTTCTCGTCCTTATATCCCGGCAGTTAATTGAAAGCGTTTCGTGTCACTTGGGAACCAGCATTGTTTCCTCATACTCGTAGACTGAAAATTGTTATTACAATTAATTCTTTACACGCAAATAAGGAACAAGTTTCAGTGAACAGCGTATGTTATTATCTATTATATTATTATACAGGGAGTTCCGAGAAGTGTGTTGGACCGTGATAATGAAAATAGTTGCGCGAATTTACATCACTTGGAGACCCCTGTACTATCATAATTCACGTATACGTACAGTATTTAATACATCCGTTTCCTCGGTAGGATTGCGAGTCGAGATCTGCGTAACTTAATGCTACATTTTTGACGGAAATTAGCAATGTCCGCGTGAACTGACATTAGATAATTCGTAGGGTTTAAAATTTTCGCGTTTTCTTCAGACTGTTTTAAACGAATCTGTCATTGGAGTCGTACACACTGCCATGGTATTAAAAAAAAATCTTTTTTATCGTAATGTATGACACCCGTTCATTCCGTTCCATTTAGTGTACGTGGTGTCATTGCCACGAGAATATATTCTGATACACTCGCGGCGAATGAATTTTGTGACAAATGTACGAATCTAATTACCAAATAAACGAATTTTATAAGATGTGCGAATGTCTCATGTCGCCGTTCTAGGTAAGATTTTCGATAATAGTTATATGTCGCTCGCTTTTCACGCTAGATTCAATTCAGTAGAGATCTAATTCATGTGTTACTCTCTTCTTTGTACTCCTCTTCCTCACCTTGCCAAGGATATCGATGCCATTTATCATTTTCTTCTATTTTGTCAACACCTTCTGACAGGTTTTGCATTTCAGACATACATGAGTCGCTTTCTTTCAGGGAAAGAGCGAGCGATTGCGGCTCTCTTGCAACCGATAAATCGAGCTTGCAAGAGCTGCAGTATTCGACAAATTCGCATGGTTCGTATTTTTGAATCCATTGTCTCCTACATCCCCAACAACCCTTTTTAATTCCGTGTAACTGTTGACGTTCCAAGCATGATTTGCAGGGAATACTCGCAGGTTCTTCTCGATTGAACCATTTCATCAGCTCTTCCTCTTCTTCTTTACGTTTCCGTTCCTGAGGGTTTGAATGTCATTTTGATGTTAGGAGCAACGCGTAATAGGATTCAAGAGAACACTAATTTTGTGCAATGCAGTCGACGCCTTACAAGAAGCTCTTCGTCCTTTTTTATCGTGGCATTGATTACGAAAGCACGAGCTTCATCCATTTCTGCGCGTGAAACGTTCCCATGTTTCCAACGCAACAGCTGGTACGCGATATAATGTTTCGGATCCGATGGTTTATATCGCAACGCTCTTCCCATTGCCCATGATAATGGTATCATTACGATTTGTCTGGAAAGAAAATGTCTGGTGTAGGTATCTTGCATGAGCTTATTTTATGACAGTAGCAGACCTTAAGTAATTTTTATTTTTCGCCCATTCCTTGTTTTTCACCATCCGCATTGAAAAATTCTTTGTTTCGTGGCGAAAATCTTCGTTACAAATGCAAATTGAATTTGCAGACATAGATGTGCAATCTACATTTGTACAGCTTATGTCAGTTTTCTCTTTCCGATCATCCTCTGTAGTTGGCTGCATTTCCGTTTTTAAGATAGTCAGGCTGCATTCACAGATTACTACCTAAGAACAGGACCGAGAGACTTGATATCATCGTTTATCTATCTCAGGCAACGTTGCGCATTCCTACGTCGATAAAGCTTTATGTGTAACTCTATCGAAACCTCTTCCATCCCACGGTGCTCTTTCTCCTCAGTTTCGACGTATCCCAAGTCCACCATCATCTCTCGCGCTTCATCGTCAATTCCCTTTTGTACAGTCAACTGCAAAATATCGTCCTCGATCCCTAGTTTTCTTAAAAACTTTACCATTCTCTCGCATACAGGAATGCTGGGATTTTTCCAGTTTAAAATCCCTGGGATATCGACGCCAGCCAGTTGCAGTCGAATGAGACAAGATTCGGTTTGGGATATTATTCCATGTGCAACGATACGCCAACTATCGATATCGTTAAAACCAATAGCTGTGAGATTCATCGTTAATTGTGAGTCGGGATACGATCGTGCTTCTATGAATTCCAATGCTTCTGGTGTTACTCCAAAGCTCCGAAAACGATCGAATTCTTCGGGGCTAAGATTGCAGAGACCGAATTTCATGGCTCTTATTATATCATAATCGCGCATTCCTGTAATAATGATATCACTGTTTGTTACTCTTACTGCAAATTATTTTACATCGAAGTGTTTTCCAGTACTAGTATACCATGTACCTCTGTGATACAGTTCCTTCAGAATATGTTCACTGTATATTCCTCTATGTATAACAGGATGAAAAGGAATGGTTCCTACTATAGGTTTCACATACGCGTGTGGTATCTTTTCATAAGCAGCAGCCGGTTTTATTTTTGCCGTACGTAGAAGTCTCTCTTTCAGTAAATTGATTAATCTCTTCTCGTTCCAGTTATCATAGACTTTGACTCTTTTATTAGTTGTAACGATGGGTAAAGTAGTTTTTTGAAACGTTTCTTCGCGCGGTGTTGGAAAGTAACATTCGTCTGACAAATGTTTCGAGCCTTCTAAATTTTTCTAAAGAGCAAACGTGTCAGGGTTTACTAGCGGTTATCGGTATAGAAATAATACGGTACCGTACTTTTTATTCTTAGTTAATATTATCTCGTCTATTTCTTTTTCAATATATTTGACGTAGCAGACTGGAGAGTCTTACCGTCAACGTATCGCCAGTGTGACGCTCGTCTTTGGGTAATGTATTGCAATTTGCCATGATTACAATTTAATTGGAAATGTAGAGTTTGATGATTGCACTAAATCCACGACACGCGTCACGGCGTTTTCACGGGTGTCATAAGATCCAAACCAAGTGAGCATTCTAAAGTCTTTTGTTTGCTGCCAATCAATATAATGGACGCGTCACCGCGAGTATGTGTGGAAAGAATATTTTATTTACAAATAAATACGTTTACAATAATTCCATGTAGAAGTACGAATAGATTAACTGTAGCCCTGTTTAACAATGAGTATGCTTTTACGAAGCACTGTATTTTTGCAGTGGAATTGTTCAGGGGACACACACACTCAGAGGTATAATTCCTTCCCAATTGAGAAGGAAACCCTTCATACTAGAATTCATGATGATCCTCGTACTTGAAAATGTTTTTACAATACATAGATTTCTATGCTTCTTCAAATTAGGATATGTATCGTATTTATTAAACTGTGCGAGTAAGCGATGGGGCGTATACATAAAATATACGTTCCGCGATTTCGCGATTATAAAGAGCACGTAGATTACTAGATGCGATATACTGTGCCGGATGCTTCTCGCAAAAATGGCTCATAATGACGTGAAAATGCTTTGCAACATCGTCAGTATGATTAGAAAAGGCGTACAAATCATAAAAGTCCGAGAATTAGAAGCAATATATGCGTTTACTTCAAGAGTAATTCTCACTCACGATCAGATTCTTCTGATTCTCAGGTTGAGAGAACACGATTTTTTTTGCTATCACCGTTAACAATTACTTTCCGATAGTTACCACTCGCTAAATTAAACTAACAATAGCAGGTCGAATTCGCGTCTTGCGGTTGATAATCATCGGTCAGCTGCATTCCTCGTTTGCCTATACGATTTCTCGCTCCACTCGAGGCTCCATTTCCGTGCAGTCTTGGAGAGTGAGTGTCCCAGAGCCCGGGCGTTTGGATTATCTATAATTGGCGGATGGGAGAGAACAAAGTAAGCTCTCGCTACAATTTCGCGAGCGTCGCTCCTGGCAAAAATTATCGAGCGAAGATACCAACCTTCTGTACGAGCTCTTCAAAACAGCACTTGACACCGTCAGAAGTCTTTGCGCTGCTCTCTATGTAAAGAGTTTGGTGTCTCCTTGCAAACTGTAGCCCCTCTTCAGTACTCACTTCTCTGTTTGGTAAATCTATCTTATTTCCTACCACCATCTTAACAATATCGATCTTGTTGCAGTAAGTGTTCAATTCGTTTAGCCATGTTTCCAATTTCGTGAATGTGTTCCTATCCGTGACATCATACATCAGAATAGCACCTTGACCATCCCTGTAATAGCTGGGAGTCAAGGTACGGAAGCGTTCTTGACCAGCTGTGTCCTGTTAAGATCATATGTCATTCGAGTATTGAAGTATGCAGAGGAATATACGCAAAGTAGGACTACAGAGCCAATTGAAAGTCAATAAATGATACAGCCATTTAATTTAAAACAACATTATAGCACACAAACTAACCCATATAGCTAGCTTCACTGTATTGCCATCAATTGTAATCTGTTTTGTTTTATAGTCCATTCCAACGGTACTTTGAACATTTTCATAAAATTCATCTTCTGTGAATCTTAATAAAATGCTGTAAGACAGTAAATATGTGAATACAGGAGACTGAAATACATAGAAAGTATTTTTTTGGAGTAAGATTTGCAACAGAGGATGGGAACGGTGTGCACAGAAGCAAATGTATTTTGTAATCGAAAGAAACGTCATACCTAGATTTCCCAACGTTGGATTCTCCTATCATGAGAAGTTTGAGCGTCGTTAAAACCTCTTGATCCATGACGGGTCGTGGCTTCGGTTAAATCGTGTTGTTCTCGCACAAAAAAAAGCAGGGTAAATTCAGACTATATAGATCTCTGCACTCTTCAACGTCTTCACTTTTGATAAGACACCGCATTAATAGTTCTCCCCGTGCCTTTTGTCACTTTATCAGCGTGGAACTCGCAGACATCAACTCTTAAATAATCAGGAAAATGATATAAAATAATAAAAATTGCGCGTTATATTTCGTGCATGACACGTTCATGACATCGTGCTTCTTCGTATCATCGCAGTGCGAACTACGAAAGGATATTTAGATGTCGCCACTCTCTGTGTTTTAACCTAATGTTAGTGAGACGAATATCGAGCATCAAATGTCAGACGATGACATTTACCCGGATTTGTTCTTTCTATATTTTTCCTAATACCGTTTTTCGTATAGTTCCGATACTTCGAAACAACAGAGCGAAACGTAGCGTAGTTCGTCCTGCGTTTTCTTTTTCGGAACGTCGGCGAGAGCTATTGTTTGAAATATATCTAGAAACAATCGCATGGTCATAATTCGGCAGCCGATTCATTGTTAACCTATTCGGCGAGCGCGCAGTGAAATAGTTGCAACGAATATTGAGTGAAAGTTTTATTCGAATGCAGCATAGGAGCGATATGAACTGGATGGTATTGCTCGGTAGTGATCGGTCCTAGCGAAGATGGCCGACAGGCATTCTCGCCCGAGACTGCCGTGAAGGAGGTACAGTCCGTTGTGCTTGCGGAAATGGAACGCTGCGGCATGAAAGTGTTACTATCGTTCGAGTGAAGTGGTGCGGGAAGTGACACGAAGTGACGTGAGGTGAAATCGGGGAGATTAACGACGCGAGAGACCGGAGGACGGGCGGGCGAGATGGCATCCGACAGGTACGGCTAATCCTGCAATTTGGATACGCGGGAATGTACGGAGGCTCGGCACGGTACGGTAGGGCACGGTGCCGATGCCTCGCAGATCGATAGCGAATTTCCATCCGAACTCGTTTCAGTCCTCTGTCAAAGGGTTCGTCGCGCCCCGTCCCGGTTTTTCGAAAGGTGTTCCGGGACGGCACCTCGGTTGACAATCCGGCGCGGGGTTGGGTGGGACCGCGGTCACGTTCACCCCCTTCGTTTTCCATTATTCGCACGGTCGGCTCCGTTTTTTGCGCCTCGTGTTTACACGCTCGTTCGCGCGTGCATATCCGAATACGCAGCTTTCCGCGACCCAATTCAACCAATTAAATCGCCTTCTGCATGACATCAGCCACTTCTCCGTCCTGTGGCCAGCATTCCTATTAATTATAGGGAGGGGGTGGGGGGTTGGTTCTCTCCGTTCGGAGCGTAAAGCGTTTGGCCCTTTAATTCGGCATTTAAATGATCGGATGAGGTATTTATGCTAGTACGGTTCACTATTTCGCGTTTGACACGAGTAAATAAATTAGAGCTGGCCTTTTTATTAGACGTGGTGGCATTGAATGTTCAGAGTTCCAATGCTTAATCAAACTGGAGTAGAATCAGCTGTTTCCCATCATTTAAACTCCAATTTAAGGTGGATGTAATATCAATTGTAAATGGAAATCTGCTCTTGAATCATGGTATTAATTCTTTTATAGTATATATACGTCAGATCATCAGATTTTTTTTTAGTGAAACTTAATAAATGTAAGATCTTTGAAGCAAGGAGCATAGAGAATGATTTAAAAGCGAATGAACGCAATCTGTGAATAGTCTCAAGGTAATTGAGCTTATACCATCTATTCTAGCAGAATGGAATGGGTGGAGATCATAGAGCCACGAACTAAGGAGCATATGTATGCCAATTTAACTACCGGTGAATGTGTATGGGATCCTCCACCCGGTGTACCCGTGTAAGTTAGACTTACGCTTATATGACAAAGAGTTCACTCGGCGAATTATCTTTTGATTGGATGCTGAAAAAGGCGAGAAGAACTGAATTTTTGGTATAATTATAGGAAGAAGACTGATAATAATCAGTGGTGGGAACTGTTTGATCAGAACACTTCGAGATTTTATTATTACAATGCCACTTCACAGAAGACAGTGTGGCATCGTCCAACCGATTGTGACATCATTCCTCTGGCTAAGTTACAGGTGAGATCTGAAGTATGATGAGGGTGTAATCTGTGGGAATTGCGATACAATTGTTTATAACTTTTTGTCCAAAGAATATCTGAATGTTGAAGGTTTTTTTTAACATCCCTATTCATCTTGAAAGGTCCTTATCCATTTCCCGCTAGAGTTATCACCTGTTAGCTCCATCCCCATTTCCCCTAGCTATAGATTATGATTTGTGAGTATGTACACGGAGTGACGCGTGTACCACAGCATTGACTCTTGGGAGAGATGGCACAAGCGTGCTTTCCTCCTGGCTATAAATAGAAGTTTGTAGCTCGAGAGAAAAAACTCTGGTTTACGTTATGCTATGGCGTGTGTACAAAAAAGTATGGAATTACTTTTCACACGATGGCAATAACGATATATCGGCTATAAAAAAGGTGTTCATTGAACAAACAAATCTGCCAGTGATAAATGGGTACGGTTTCGTCGAAATATTTCAGCGTAAAGAGCAGACGAATTGAATTTTTCGGTAGATTCGCAAAATATTTGCGTGGAATATGTTCATTACTTTAGGAAGCTCTCTAAATAGATTACTGGATTGTTTTGTTATGTCAAAGTGCCATTCCACTTTCCCCACATGTCCGACCTAGATATTCTGTAGGTTGTTTATTGATGTAGCTTCTTATACCATACCCTTTGCGATACTCCTTTTGCAATCATTTGCCCGCGGCTATTATACAGGTTTGGAGCTATCAGCACAAACATGAGCGGAAGCGCGCGCGCAATGGACTGTAAATAGTTTTTACGACAGTGAGATGTGATTTACAGACGCTGAAACAGAATACGGAACCAGCTGGTGGCGGAGGAGGAGGCGTTGGAGATGTCCCAAGGACAAGTGAGCCAAAGAAGAAGGAAACCGTATCCACGCAAACTCAAACCTCCTCGATTGGCCGAGCCACGCGTTACAATCACCAGGAAAATCCGAACTTGGCCGCTACTCTGGTACTTTGAACGACATTGAATTATCGCTCGTAAACTTTGAAATAAATCTTTGCAGCCTGCCGCATACATGATTTGTCGCGATTTCAAGCTATCAGTCGTGCAATCGTAATTGTTTATCACAGCAAGTCGGAGGGATATGCAAACCTCGGAGTTCCGGAGTCGGGGTTGACCTTCAAACATCGCCGCCCTCGCCGTCGCCATCCTCGAGACGTCACCATCACCATCACCATCATCATCATAACAACCGCCACCATCATAGGCACCAAGAGCAGCCGACCGCACGACGGCACCATAATCATTCGCAGGATTCCGGTAGGTCCAGCGACAGTTCCGTGTCCCACAGTCGCACGTCTCTGGAATCGACCGGGTATCGGTTGTTAGACTCTCCGCACCGACACCACCACCGTACGGCCGCCCAGCCGCAAGCAGTTCCTTCGCAAGCTTCCCACCGACAGCACTCGGGTACATTGGAGATCAGGTGCCACAAGAGCGGTACTCTGGAGAGTGCGAAAAATCAGAAGTTGCCGTCTGTCGATCCTCCGCCGTTGGGATTGTCTCTGTCGACGAGCACTCCTCTCTTCAAGAAAAAGACGTTCGCTGAGCCACAGCGGGAAGTCAGAGGAGGAAATTTGGACTTGGACAAGAGTAAAAATGGCAAGTAGCAACGAGAACAGCTCAAATCTGGTCTTGCTCTCGATATCTGTGCGGACATCGATTTTATCGCAATTCAACCTGTAGGTAGAGAGAGCCATCGAGGCTCCTACGGACCGGAACCAAGCACGTCGCCGTACCGCGAGTCCATGATGGAGTCTCGAGCGTTCAGGCAGGAAATGCCGCCCTACCGGCCGCCCGAAGTTCAGCTCAGTCACAGCTACAAAGCTCAGGGTGACAAGTATGGCTCTCTCGTTGAAACCGGTAATCGCTATCACAGAGAGCGAGACCGGGACTTACATCATCGGGAGAGAGTCAATAGCCTGGACAAGACGAATACCTCGGCTTTTTATCCGAGTTCCATGCATTCGCGGAACGCGAACAAGCAGGAGGTCGTGGGCAGCATCGGCAGGCTGCATCACGGATGTTCGGCATCCCTGTCGGAAGCGAATGTCAGGGAGAAATACGGTGCCATTTTGGCCGAGAGGCGCGAGGAGAGGGAGCCGGTTAAGAGTTTCGCGAGAGGTGTAATTCCGGGGAACGTGGCCAAGCAGAGAAGCCTCGAGGTGTCCGAACGTGAGAGGGAAAGGGAAAGAGAGAGGGAGAGGGATTACAGAAGGACCACGGCATGCAACAATTCGTTGGATGGTGAGTGCGAATACTTGATACGCTAGTCAGGAATCGTCCGAAAATTAACCGAGCAAACCGTTCAATTGATATTCATCATGAGTCTCGTGCAACATGGTGTCGCAGGCTCGTCTCAACCATTAGCGCGTAGCTACAGCTTCGTCCAACAGCAGAAGCAACAGCAAAAACTACAGCAACAGCAACAGCAGCACCAGCAGAGCAGAAGACGCGACAGGGACGACGACTCGATGCACGAGCGATATCTGATCGGCCAGTCTCACGCGCAGCCTCAGCAGCGCGTCAGCAGCAACACCAGCAGCAGCAACAGTAGCAACAGTAGCAGCAATAGCGCGGTCGGTGAAGACACCGAGGGAAACACGGAAGGTGACGATGGAAAGAAGAAGCGGAGCAACGGTAATCCCAGTCCTCCGCCGTCTCCTTTCTACGGGAACCTCTTGGTGGACGCCGACCATTTGTTGCCGCTTCAACACTATATCCTTCAACAGGCAAAGCTCTCTGGTATTCTATCGAGTTCTCTCTTTTTATTATTAATCCGCACGATAAATCAACGGGGAGTCCGTTTAGATTCTTAATTTAGCCGATGACGTAGCCTTTCCTTTCGAGTAGGTTGTTACAAGTTCGGTGATCCTTTGTTGGTCGAGGAAGGGGATGACTCATTGGACGAAGAGGGTGGGAGGGGAGTCGGGATCGGCGGAAGGGCGGACGACGATTCCGACGACCAATTCGCTGACGATGAAGCGGCGAGTAATCAGGGGGATTCCTCCAGTCAGGAGTACTTGGAAGATCATTATGCAGGTTGGCGACTGGCAAATAAGAGTGGCTACGTATTACACCGTATAACGCGAATTTCACCGTACACAACGTCGTCATATCCTCCTTTTGCGCCGCGCTAGAGAAAAGTTTTTCTTTGTAGATCTAGGCAACTACGACACTGCGGGCTTAGCTACTTATTACAATACCACGGATACCTTGACGAGGCCGCAGGTGACACCGCCACCTCCCCCGACTATCGTATCTCACGTGGAGGAGAAGGAGAGCACGATCGTAACGAGGCCCGTGTCGCTCCCGGCAAGCGCGGTAGTATCGAGTTCCGGCATCGGAACGAGTATCGATACCATTGATTTGGACGAAACGAGGAGGGACGAGAGTACGGGCGGCGGCGATATAGAGAAGTACGCGCAGGACAATTTGAACTTGAACTGCGGCAGGCCAAAAGGACTCAGACTGCTGTTTCGGAAGAAGTTCAGCGTGCGCGACATTCTCAGCTGGTCGAAGGACCCGATACCTCAGCCCATGCTGGTCGTCGTTGACGGGGAGAAGTTGCTGAAGAGGGAAGCTTGCAATCTCTTCCGTTTAGTCCAGGTCTATATGGGCGATCGCAAAGCCAACGTGGGTATGACTCTCGATGGGGTCGCTATGGACGTGGTCAATACAGCTTTCACAAAGCCGCCGTTGAGGGACGAGTTGTACGTTCAAATTTGTCGGCAAACTACGGAGAACCCGCGGAAGGACAGTCTGCGTCGCGGTTGGGAGCTGATGGCCGTGTGCCTGGCTTTCGTGCCGCCCAGTGCCACTTTCGAGCCGTACTTGGAAGGTTACATGAATAGGCATCGGGATCCGAATTTCCAGTTTCCCGAAGTGGCCAAATGGCCGATCCATGTACAAGTCAGTCATTATGCAACCGTTGCTTGTCGGCGACTTCAACGAATCGGGGCTCACGGTAAAAGGCAGCCCCGCAAAGCCACCATCGAGGACATCGATCAGGCGAGGGTTAGTTGAGAGATCATTACCGGCATTACGTTCAGACATCAGTGATTGATCGAGTGAACTTATGCCGAGGTATACCTGCGTATTTCGTCAATTCGCAGATTCAAATCTTCCGAGCGTCGATGTTCGGAGCGACTCTCTCCGAAGTGATGGCTCTGCAGCGCGATCGGTTCCCTCAGAGGGAGTTACCTTGGGTGCAAACGACTCTGACGCGTCAAGTATTGGCGCGAGGGGGAATACAGACCGAAGGTATCTTCCGTGTGTCTGCCGATGCCGACGAAGTTAGCGCTCTGAAGTCCTGCCTGGACAGGTTTGAGGACGGAGCGATATTGGCAGCTTCTCAAGACGCCCACGCGCCGGCATCCCTCCTCAAGCTGTGGGTGCGCGAGCTCTACGAGCCTCTCATACCGGACAGCTTGTACGCGGAATGCGTTTCGATACGTCACGACGACGTCGAAGCGTCCGCCGCCAGCGTCGCCTCTCTAGTCGATCGGCTGCCGGATCTCAATCGTCGTGTTCTCTGCCATCTCATACGATTCTTACAGGTTGGCTATTTGAACGCCTCTTTCAGCGATACATCTCGTGTGTGTAACTGTTATTCTCTTTCTCCTTCTTTATGCGTATAGCGCTTTACAGCTGACGCCAAGCGGCGAGCGTAACTGTTATTCCTCCTTTCTTCTTCCTTATTACTTCATTAGTTATTCAACGACGTAAAGTGTCGAGCAACTGTTAATGCCGGGACCCGGATTTTGCGTACGGCCATATACCGTGAAATTCGCGTTGAAGCTGTTTACGTTAGGCGCGTGCGGGACGCCGTCGTTGCACAACTGTACATCAATCCGCCGTTCGTGTCCACAGATTTTTGCGAGACCAGAGGTGGTCGCCCGAACCAAAATGGATGCGAACAACCTGGCGATGGTGATGGCTCCCAACGTCCTAAGGTGCACCTCTCAAGATCCCCGAGTCATTTTGGAGAACGCCAGGAAGGAGATGGCGTTTGTTCGCATTCTCATCGAGTCGCTGGATACCGCTTGGGTCGATGGTCTCCACTGACCACGTTGTCGCCGCTAGAAACGCTCTAGACACTACTATGCCAAATGAACCAGCTGTATATTCGTCACTACTTATTATATTGTCAAGTTATCCTCGTTTTCGTTCGTTATCACCACACATTTAAGATAGAGATCTCTCCTATCCGCAATGATTGTAATCTACAGAGCTAATGTCTAATCCAAGCTAATCATTCATTAGGTACTCCATTCATTTCTTATTTATTATTTATATAAAGATATATGTTATATACTAGAGATTATTAGATTATATTATGTATATCGCTATATCACATATTTTACCAACCCTTGTTACCGCGCGCATCGCGATGGCTTTTTTACTCGATCATTGTTGAGAATCTCGTGTAAGATAAAAGGAAAAACAACGCGTTACCGTGTATAGCCGCATCCCGCGAGGTCTTTTTGTATAACTGGCGTCGACGTGTACACAACGTTTATATATTATGAGAAGTAAATGCTGTAAAGGATTAGCAAGCTGTACATGTACGTATTCGTGTACGTTCGTCTTGTTTGCCTTTTTTTTTCGTGCAACTTTCATTCATGATTTTCTTGGGAATTATGATTTCAGTCTTCACAGCCCTTACGATGTGTGAAGATCCGAATTGTGAAATAAATCCTGGTCCCCCGCTGGTTCGTGTCTTCCGCTCCAAGAACGAAATACTCACCCAAGATTTTCCAATTTCCCAATTTCCGGCTCACGCAGGTAACGGATGGAATCGAGGGGAAGAGAATTGACGCGATAATTTCAATACTTATCACTGTATTTTGATGTTAATCTTATTTAATATCGACATTTTTTTTCGTAACAACTTTTTTTTCTAGCGAAAGTTTCACTTTCTAGAAGCGGTAGAAAACATCGGCTCCGTACGAACACGACTGACCCACGATAGGCGCCGCTTCGTCCGTCCTAATTCTAAGAAGATTAGTCCTATTTACAAGATTTATACAACGATCACATTAATACTGGTGCAGAAGCGCGCTCTCTAATTTCCAGAACGAATACCGACTCGGATCGCGCCGAGAGCGGTATTCGCGTCGAAACCGTCACTCTTTCGTAACACGTACAAGGATTTATTATCTTTTATTTCCTCCTCTCCTCAGCTAACCGGTAACAAAAAGAATTCTTCGCGTCACCGTACAGCAACGCCGGCGACGCATTCGTTTCTCTCTTCCCGCCCGGTTTCAAGATCGGTGAAAAGCCGTTCGCCGCGGCGACAGAGGGCCGCGCGCTCGCAGTCTCCTCCGCGACGAAATCGACACGCTCTCACGGGAGTGCCGCTGGCAAGCTGTCTCGCTGGGAATAGCAGCGCGGGCGCCCCGATCGGGCGCGATATTACGAGTCAACAACGATTAACGCCAGTTAATTCCCATTGCAGATCTTCAGCAGCTGTCGATGAACGATGCGGTCGATCCGCTCGCGATCTCCGCGTACTCCTGCCTGCTCGCCGAGCAGAGCTTGCTGGAGAAATCCGCCTCTCTCTTTCTGCTCGCGGGGAACAAGAGGACGCACGTCAGAAGTGGATTCGGCGACGGTGAATGCGACCTTGCGCACCGACATCGTTAACGCGGCGATTACTCACCCTCTTCCAGGAAGTTCCATAACGTCGACGACAACGCTGTTGACGTAGAGACGATCGTTGCACCAGAAGAAGCAGAGCGATCGCGGCTGGAGGACATCCATGTCGTACGCCCAGGACAGTTCCACCCTTTTTATCTTCCCCATCTCCCCGGTAGATCCGCCGGGATGCGCTACCACCATGCGCTTCGTGGTACCGTGCTCCAGCTTCATGTAGCCGCTGCAAAAGGTCGTATTATGTTTATACGTTTTTTTTTCTTCGCACTGACACGAATGGTAGATGTCAGTTGATTCCGTGTGCTCCAGATTTACCTGGGAGTGAGGTCCATGTTGCGGATGATCCCGTTCTCACCGTGAAGTGAGACCTTCATGAATCCCTGCACCCAACTCTCCGCGGTCGGCGGTCGAGCCAGGTCGATCGTTATCCTGTAGTGTCTTCCTGAAGAAAGAGAGGACTGCCGTCGAGTCAACTCCGCGGCGACCGCGTCGATTCTTCGAACCTGTTATACTCACGACAGTAAGGGTCCTCCTTGCCCGTGGAGAAGAAGAATCGCGAGCCCACCAGCACCGAAGCGTCCTGCCCCATGGACTGGCGTCTGACCAGCGCCGGGCTGGTGTCCGCGTGGTACCCCATGATCCCGCAGCTGAGGCTGCTGTTGCTCTTGCAGGAGAAGCACTCGCCCTTCAGGAAGCTCGCGTAGCTGCCGCACTCGTGGGCCACGTACTGGCACTTGGAGTTGATGCTCTCGATGAAGAGTTTGATGGCGCGGACGTGGTTGCACGCGACCAGCACGCGCGAAGCTTCTTCGAGGCCCTCGCGGATCAACGTCAGCGGGAGGTTCGGCGTCGTCTCGCTCAGATCCGTGCACCCGGGTTGCTCCTTGCCGTTGTTGGGGTAGAAGTCCAGGTGACCGCACGGCTGACTCATGCCGTATCCTGGAATTCCTTAGCGTGAGATTAGTTACCGACGTTGTCGCAAACCGTACAGTCGAAACAGCGAGCGGTCGAACCGCCCCGGGGAGAGATACGCGCGCGAGCGATTCTCGTTGCGAGAGCATTCGAGATTACCTAGGAAGAAGATGCTCTTGCCGTCCGTGTGGATGACGTCGACCAGCTGAGCGTCGGTGTAATCGAGACGCAGGTGATGCGGCATGCCCTGGAAGTAGGGCTCGGCTGGATCCAACCCCGTGATACGTGCGAGCTTTCCGCCCAGCTTCTCACCGGCGTATCCCGCCGTGTGGGCACCCAGGCTGTGCCCTATCAGGTGGACGTCATCGAGGTTCAACCCGTAGTTCATCTGTGAATTCGTTCAGAAGGTACGATTTAATTTCCTCGCTCCGTTCGCACGTCACGCCGTTGCCCGGAGGCGGATCCGTTCTCACCTGCAGGTGGTCGATGAGATGCGCTATCTCGAGGCCGACCAGTCGCGTGTTGGCCGTCGCCTGGGTGTAGAGTGGAAGGCTGCCACCGGCCCAGTCGACGATGATCACGTTGTAATCGGCATGCGCCAGCAGCTCGTTCCTCATCTCCTGCGCGAGAGATCGCGAGAAATGGGTGACCGCGTGCCGGTACATTTTATTCCCGCGGGAAAAAGGCGACGGGGGAAAAATGCTCGAGATACTACGGCAATTACGAGGAGAAATTATTGAATCCGGTCTTTCGCGAGCGGGCGCCGCCGTTCGCGATATGACAGTAGGCAGTAATTGTCGGGCAGGTAAATACGTTAATTGCACGGCTGTCGCAAGAAAGGTTACGACGCGTTCCGCCGACGTTCGGAACGTCCCGCGATACGATCGCTGACGATATGTGCAAGTAATCGGACCGCGCGCGCGAAGGGAGAGAAGCGTTGCCGGGCAAGAAGGCGTTGCTTTCTAACGAGACGCTGCGATAGCCGTGGGACGTCAGTGGACCGTCGTCGGTCTTTTTTTTCATATCGCGGCAATCGCGCGCCGAGATTCGTATTTACGAGCGTAGACTTTGGCGCGTCGAGCGATCGATCTGACGCGGTTTGTATATCAAAACTGACGTCTCACCTTTACCCAGTTGCTGAGCGGCGTATCTATAAAGCCGTGTATAATAAACTTAGTCTTGCGCTTCGGGTCGAAATTCGAGCGCTTGATGGACTTGTCCTTAGCTACGATTAAGATCTGACCCTGAAAAGCAGCGAGAAGAGCGGAAGATTAGTCGTCGCGTCATCGCGGATGACGAGCAGCATTCGTAGAGCCGGGCGTCGCACTCGCGATATGGATTTCGCGTAGTCACGCGTAAATTTAACATCCTGGAATCGCGCGTGGAAAACGTTCTTTCGCTTCGTCGCGAGGTGAATGGGGAGAGATATCGCGAGGAGAAGATTCAGGAACCTTCGACTACGCGAAGCGTGAAGCCTGTTTCGTTATCAATCGTAGAGATCACAACGGACGGTCTTGATCTTGACCAAGACTCGATAGAAAGTCTCGCGCTGAGTGTTAATATAAATTAACTCGATCGTAAAGACGCCCCTAACTATAGCTTAGCGTTGCTTTTCTTTTACACTCGAGAAACATTTTTAAGCTCTCTCTCTCTTCACGTATGCGACTTCGCGGAAAGCCGTTTGCTTACTTCGGTGGGATTCTCTTGCGTGTAGAGGATGAATCGGGTGTTGATGACTTCTCTCGGCAGCGGGAAGACGTTGAGGGGTCGGTGAATGAGGTGGTACCAATTCCTGGTGATGTTGAGGCATCCCAGCTCGTCGTAGCAGCGCGTCTCGTTCTCGACTGAAATCGCGATTAATCGCCATTATTCGATTTAGTCTTGTGACGAGAGTGAGAGAAATTGGCGAGTTCTGAACGTTCGATCGGTCATTATTCGATCCCGTTGTCGAGATCGATCGATGATATTCGATTGAGGAGTATTACAGGGGAGGGGTAAATTATTACATGGCAGCCAGGGGATGTTGACTTCGATGCGATCGCTCCGCGCCCACTGCCAAGGGTCCAGGATTCCTGCGGAGCAGATGGCAGGGGCCAACGCAATCAGGAACAGAATCAAGGATCCTCCTGCTCCTTCTCTCCGGGCGAGTCCTCGCTTCCTCGAACCGCTCCCTTTCATCCTGGGGACGATACCAGAGAGACCATTACTATGTATACGCGCGCATTGGTATGCATTTTTAAAATTTTTAATCGATTTATCGTCGATTGAAGTTTGATATAATGTATAGAAATCGCAGTGCGCCTCTACATTGTTATAATTTTTCCGAAATGTGTCAAATTTTGAAGATTCCTTTTCACCCTACGCTATAGTACACTGTAAAAAATGTATTAAATTTAATACAATTTTATATGAAGCTTTTATTCGATACATGATTATTGAAATTAATGTACTTCATATCAATATATTAATTTTCATTATCAATATAATAATCACGCATTCAAAAGAAGCTTTATATAAAAGTATATTAAAGAAACAAATTTTTTTCCAGTGTAATGTTCTTAAAACAACTTTTCTAAATGTCCTCTTATATCCGACATTCAATAGACTGAATGAAAAAATTTCGTGACATTCGTATACCGCGAGAAAAGTCGCCGGTCGACGCCACTTTTCTTCTCTCTTCAAACACTCGCTCGACCCGTGTTCTCTAATTCAAGTGGAAACTTCAATGACGCGTCAGACGCCTCGACGGACGAGATTCCGACACGGAAAGACGGATAACAGCAAATTTTACAGTATTTATAATAAAAGAGGTACATATTAGGATTGTCGAATGTTTTTACAATGCGGTGCAGTAAGTTTTCTTTTGAAAACATTAAATCGTAATAGTTTATATTACAATTTACTAGTTTTTAAGGAAAAATTGATCTTACATTAGGAACATTCGAAAGTTCTTATGTGTACCTCTTTCACATTGTAAACAAAAATTTGTATTACATTTAATATAATTGTATGTAAATCTTTTATTCAATACGTGATTACGAACATTGATATACTCCGCTGTGAAATTTATAAGGGCAATTTCACAAGGAGACATTGATTTTCATATTTACCGGGTATGTTAATTTTCATAATCACGTATTGGAAAAAAGTTTTATATAAAGGTATATTCCAAATAGAAATTTTTTTTACAGCGTATCGTGAATACAGTAAAATTTACTTGTATCACTCTTTCCGTGGACGAGACGAGAACCTTGCGTCGCGCACTCTTCCACGACTCGAACACACCTCGTCTCCTCCATACGTACTCGCAAAGTCGAAAGTAGAGTCGCGGCGCGGCGAGAGCGGAGAGCCAGTCCCGATGATCGTTGCGCGTATCACGGGCGATGGATACGCGCGATCGACAAACTGCAGCAGTAAGCGAGCCTCGTTGCGGCGAGATCGGGTGTCGCGCACTCGTTGTATCGGAAAAAGGATCCGACGAGTCCCGCGTGTTGGCACGCGAGTGAACAAATCGCGACTAAATGTTCGAAAGCGGATGGTCGACGAATTTGAGAGAGTCATCGGTCCACGTGGAGGGGGTGCGCATTGTATAATAACGACCTCCGAAGACCTTACCGCTGGTCAGGGGTCCGCAGCTCTTATTTACTTTCGAATTTGGAGGCTCTATCGGCGTATCGCCGTCGCCTTGAGGAGTCAACGTCCGCGCTGATGCAGGTCGGATGCTGGACGTTCCAGATCCGCGATCTGTTGATCGGCCGCGCGGGGAAGGACGCGCCCGGAGGCACGAGTGGCCCGCAAAGCATACCGGAAGGACTCGCGGCACTTTTCTCCAAGTATACGACCTTTCGAAAGCACTTGACGTATATGCGTCGTGTCACCGGAGTTACGCCATCGAGTAATACGCGTCGAGACGTGGCTGAACTTTGGTTCTGTACGAAGCGTAGCGTGGAAAGCACGATTCGAGAGACCCGGTGAATGCGATATTTTTGCGGAGATGATTTTATACAGCTCTTAGTGTCCGCGGGAAAAATTAGCAGCGCGGAGGACGCGCTGATATTTTAGCGCGTAGGTGAAAATTGTTCGCCGCAGTCTACACCGAGATAAAAGTATACAGTAGATTTGTCTAAATCAGCGATCACGGGCGGGGGAACGCAGATCATGGCACTCTTGGACTGATAATTTGCCAGATTTGACTAAAGCTTGTTTTCGTTAAAGAATTTTTAGTCATTACAACTAGATTATCTAATTCAAGTAACTCGATCAGTGCTCCCCCGCCCGTAACTGTTAATTCAGTCAAATCTACTATATTTTTCTCCGTGTACAGAGACGGGGATCGCCCGGTTAACGAACTCTTCTTCCGGACCCGACGATTCGCAACGGCCGTGCGCGCATCCCTCGCTTCGTCGAAGTGGCTCGCTTCAACCTCGGGTTTCTTATTACTAATTTTCTCCGAACCCGGGGCACCCCGCGTAACGAACGCCCTTTCATTTTCCGCGCTCCTCTCTGCCGCGAGGCAAGTGGGACGCGCTCGCTCCGACCTCGAGCGCTTTTTGCCGCAACAATGTAACCGGATCGTCGCGCCGCGAGAAGAAACGCCCGCGATAAGTGGGGTCGTTCGCACCGCGAACGACGCCGGTGCTTCTTCTGGCGGAAGGCAAGGTCGACCGGTCGCGCCGACCTCAGCGCGCCAAGTCTGCTCCTCTGTCGGACGCCTCCGCGCGCGGAGATTCGCATCGGCGCGAAATCGCCTCGACCTTTACTATATTCGCGGGGAATCGTTTATCTCTCGCAGTTATTTTGCTGCGCGATTTTCGACCCCCCTCTCGATCACTCACGGCGATCCGTGGGCTCATCACCGTCACCTTGAAGACTCGATCGCGTAACCGCGCCAGACGCGAAAGGCCGCGTTTTATGTTGGATTTCTTTTCGAAGAATCTCCCGCGTCCGTCTCTTCCGCCTTTCGAAGAGAAGGACGAAAGTCGTCGTCGTCGTCGTCGTCGCGCGCGCGGATACACGCTTATTCAGATCGAGAGGGCGAATCGATTCGATTCCGATTAACCGCGCGCGCGTCTGTAGAAAACGAGTCCATTAAGCTAGGAACGCACGGAGAGCTATACTATAATATATATTATAGCTTCCTGGTGAAATATCGCTCAAGCCAGCGTTATAGGGCATATAAAAATATATCGCTCGGATATAGCTATATATTATAGTTTGGTACATTTTGTCTCATGCATTATAATGTCGAGCGATATTTTTGTAATAATATATATTATAATATAACTCTCCGTGCGTTCCTAGCTTTAGTCGTCCTCGTGCGCCGCCACGGGTGCAGATCGCTCGCGAGCGACTCTGCTCGCCGCGCTACTTTGTTTCGCTTTTCTCTCTCCGTCGCTCTGTCGCGTGACTCGCAGCGCGGTAGATGTACGCGCATCCGCGCGCTCTTGACCGGGTACCTGCGTGCATCTCCCGCGCTCGACGCGACGCTCCTTCCGCGGAGGGAAACAGCCGCGGAGAGTGAGAGAGGATCGGACGATACGCGCGAGAGGGAAATGGAAAGCATATCGCCGATGCGCGTCGTTGCGCTGCACAGCGATGAAGTCTCACGCCGTGGAGATCGGCGATCGAGATCACAGAAATTTTCGCGCGGGAGTTCTCGACGCGCTCGGGGGTTTTCTCTCGACGCTCAGGGCGCGCGCGCGCGCTATGCGATCCGTCGCTGCTCTTTGTTCGGCACGACCGTTGTGCGTTGCATCTGGTATCGTAACGCGGCGTACGTACAGCGTAATCGCGAGTGGCGGAATTATCATAATCCTGCGCTTCGTATGTGCGCGGTTCCTCCGCCGAGTGTTATTCATAGCGCGCGCACGTGGTCGGAGCACGCCTTTGTGGATCCGCGTTACCAGCGGGTCACGTTTCGCCGGGCGGTACCGCGAAATTGAGGAAGTTGAAAATTCGCGCATCTCACAACAAAGCGCCTGACGTAACTGTCGGCGCGCCAGCGCGACTGGTGTTGGGAGGATCGCGAGGCGCGACGACGTGATTATGTACCGGGGTTCTAATTTGGGTTTGGATAAAGTTTCCGTCGATTAGGGTAAAAATGTTCGTTTCTTAGATTTCAATTTGATCGGGATCGCGGAACGAAGTTTCCATCGATTAGGATAACTGAGCCATCCGTCATTCTGATAAGATCATTCTTGCGGGTAGCAGGATGAGACTGCTCGTAAAGGCGATTGATTTTAAATTCAGCGTCTGCGGGGTTGTTTATTTATTTATTTATTTATTTCTTCGTATATATTTCATCTCTCAGATTTGCAAATTACACCGAGAGAAATAATTGCTGGTTTTAAACAAATGTTTTCTTCAATCAATATCATAATTTCAGGATCAAGACATGGTCTTCTTCGTGCGAGATAATATTTGATAGGCTCGAGTAATCGTTTTTTTTTTCGCGCAGGAAGAATTTCTCGTTCCCACGACGATATTCTTGAATCAAGAATATATTCGATAAGGAGAATCTGTATTCTTAAAAACTTATAATTTCACGTGTTATTGATTCAAGATACATTTTTTTTCACACTAGCAATTCTGTCTTAACATAAAAAAATATTCATATTTCTTAATTTAATTTGTAATCCGGATACATATTCAATGGCAAACGAAAAAGAAACGGTGAAAAATAATTATTCGCTGAGTTATAAGTGCGTTTCTCTCTAGAAGATTGTGACGTCATCGAGAAGCCAGAGAGACGCGCTTATGCCAAGCAGCGAATGCGAGGGAGATAGTTTTACTAGACGATGACGTAGCTGCATTTCAAATTATCGTGTTCCAGCTTAGATAAGGCGGAAAAATTAGAAATTGAAAACTACGGGGTAAATAATTCCGTCCAAATTTTTCGAATCTAAGGCGAGTGTGCCGATTCCTAATCAGTTGAGCCCAATTTCTGACCACTTCTACATTTAGTTCCACCAATAAAAGTATAACATTGACGTGCCTTCAATTAACAGAAATATTTATCTAAATAATAAGGGAATAATAAAGATATTCACGTGAACAGTCTATTATAAGTCAATAAAGACATAGTTGAGGATTTGGTTGGGAATTGGGACATTCGCCTTACAATAAAATAAATTAGCGTTAAAACCGAGCTTGTGTCTCTTTCTCTCACTGTACGGGACTCCTCCCGAGAATACCGTCGACGCGGCAGTACGGATCGCACACCCGTCCAAGTATCATAGGTAGTACGTCCGATATCTCGCTGTCGAAATTGCCGCGTGGCGCGATACGCGCGACACAGCAGTCGATCAAGGCGAATAAGCGGTGAAACGCTCGCGTCTATCGGCCCGTATACAGGTACCATTCGGCGCACGAGCAACAGCCTCGGCTCTCTGTGGAAATCGGAATCGAGTTCTCGCGCGACAGTCACCATTCGCGTCGCCGATTGCGGGACTCGCACGCAACGACACGTGTACCGTTTCCCCAAGGCGAGAAGCTGCGACGAATAATAACCGCGGCGTTTGTCTTCGCGCTTTTAGGCGTCGCGTACGATTCTCTTTGTCCCGACGCTGTCGTCATCTCTCCGCTCGCTTGCGCGACTTCGCACCTCGGCTGATAGGAAACGGCCGATATCGTATGTACGCGGTCTCGCTGTCGCGACCTCGCTCTTTTTTTCCGCCGTCGCCCCGAAGTGGGTTAAATCGCCCGGGACGTTCGCACGTACTCCTCGCTCGTGTCTGCACCGATACGGGCTTCTTTCACTCGCGGCGGACGATACCACGCGATATCGGAGGCGCGTTGCGCGTTGCGCGTGGGGCAACTTTTCGAACATTCCGCGGGGGCTTCCATCGGCCGCGTTGCGTAACGCGTCGCGTTGCCGGTTACGCCAGCCGCCGCTCGGACCCGTGCGGCGTAACGCGCGTCTGCGGTTTATCCTCGGGTTGTGTCAGTGGTGCGCCCGGGATTCGTGTGTCCGCGGCACCGCTGGACACCTGAGATTTACGCGACACGCTGTTATGGGCGCGGTTGCGTTGTATGTACGAGTAAAATTTATCCGTGGGTGGGTTTTTAAGTGCGCGCGGCGGACGGCTGGCATTTTGTTCTTACTTCGGTTGCAGGCAAAACACGTGGCATGCGTTACAGCGGTCGCGGCGCTTGCGAAGCTCATTTTTGAAGGTGTGGATCGGATTTACCCCGTTCGACGCCCCTTCCCGTGCTAAAATTTGGTCAGGGATTCGGTAGGATGGAAATGAGAGGGGTCTTGTAGAGATTGATCTGAAAGTGTAACGCTTACATCATAGGTTTCCCACACTGAGAAAACAGTTTATTTTTAGTTAATGTACGTATACTTGATTGTGGCGAAAGAAATATTTTTTTTGGGCCAAGCAAGTACTCGTCAGCTATTCTATTTTTGTTTCAATGAAAGATACATTCTGATGATTAACGTATATCAACTTGGTCCAGTGCGAAATATGCATTTATTAACTACAAATAAACTCTTTTCTCAGTGTATCAGGAAACTCAGGGCCATGTCTGGTTCCATTAGGGATGTTATCAGAAGTTACCTGCTGCGAAATGTTTGCAAAATCCAGTTAGGGTTTGATGGGAATCTGATCAGAATATCGCTAATAGGGGAAGGTAATGCTACCCCTGACATATTTTTATATAGTGAAAAAGAATTCGTTGGATCTACCAAAAATTATTTACGGGGTCGCAAGTGATTATTTATTTATATCAATGAAATTTTGTAATACATCAAATTTGATATCTATCTCTTCCTTACAATCATGTGAAATAGTATGTGATTGCAAGGAAGAAATATTAAGTTAATATGAAGAAAGGATGTGATTGATCTAAATAAATCATTACTTGTGACCCGGCATGTAATTTTTAGTAGATCCAAATGATTTGTTTTCTCTGTGTACACGGGTTTTTTAAGATGAAAAAAATTCAGTCTCAAATTTTTACATTCGACGCGTTTCATTTTCTCATTCGTACGTATGTATAACTTCCGGTGTCACGGATTTTGTTGCTAATGACATGGTGACTTTGAAATATCATTTTTAAACATACTAACCATAAACAGTTAATTATCTTTAATCATGCTTTCATTAGCCAGTGCAAACGTCACCGTAGCCAACGAAAGTATAAGAATTAATTGTTCATCGACTTGGTACGTTCAAAAATGGCATTTTAAAGAGTGACCAGCGACGGAATTCGTGACGCCGAGAGAGTACGTCACGAGAAATCGGATTCAGCGATTTAGGAAACGGCGAAACCGATGGGAAGCGACATTCCTCGCATTGGTGATCGAGCATAATGCAGGCATTCGACTTGATCGAGGACAACGAACGCTCACAAAGAGACGCGGAAGTCCGTACAAGAGACGTATGTACGTACTCACGCACGATCCGACCGTGCGACTGTCACCGAAGCGTGAGTAACGCCACGCGTTTAATTGGACGATGAGATCGTGACGAAGGTACAAAGGACGCGGTGATTTCGCGGCCGGGGGAAGAAAGGGGCTCATCGACAGTTTTATCAGTTTTTCTACAATGAGAAAAATAAATGACCAATTCAAGTAACCGTCGACATGAATAATGCCAAGAACATAATATGTATTTATTTAAGGCGAGTGAATGTTCATTGAATTGAACGGATCTACATTTGATTCGCGCTTGATTCGAATAAAATGTATTTTATTCAACGGCAATGTTTCATTTAAACAAAAATAATTAATTTTGTAATGATTTTAAAATAATTATTGATTCTAACTAATTGACTAATTTTTAAGTAATAGATTTAAGTAAATATTGATTTCTATTAAATAATTGATTTTTAAATGATTTTAAAATAAATATGTTCTTTGCACTATTCATGTCGATAGTTACTTGGATCAGTAAATTATTATTATTATTTTTCTTTTCTTTTTGTTAAATCAGTTTTATCGTTTAAATGATTTGCATTTGCTTTGAATAACATAATATTTCATTTGGTGACAATATGTTTGATTTAAACAAAAAAAAAATTAATTATTATATTAAATTAATTTTTTAATCATTATATTAAATTAATTTTTAAATGATTAAAAAAATATTAGGTATTGATTCTTATTAAATAATTAATTTTTTATGATATTGAAATAGTTATTGGTTTATACTAAATAATTAATTTTTAAATAAATATGTCGTTAACACTCCTCGTGTCAACGGTTACATGGATCGGAAATTATTTTTTTTGTCCTGTCGTTAAATCGGTTTCCTTGGACGTGCGTTCGTTTCGAAAATTTCTTTGTTTTTGTACCACATGCGTCGCTACGGCGAAATGGCATTGGAATTCGTGCGTATCGCGAATCGAGTCCTATCTACCCTCGAAGATTCGCCGGGAGGGTAGTATCTCGTTGGAAACCCCGCGACGTGAGTCCGATACGCGCGTGTACGTATTCTCGATGAGTCATTCGAGAGAGCTCAAACGCCGCGGTTGGTTTGCCCGTTTGAATATGCTTAATGTGTCCGCGCGAATAAAAGCAACGGATGTAGAAAAGCGCGCGCCCGTTGATTAAGGATCGCGAGGAAATTTACGACGCCGCGGTGAAAGGAGAACCCGTGACTCGCGTTAAACGGATTCTAATAGACAGTGTGAAAGCCACCCCGACGTCGTACAGTCGAGCTTGGCTCGATTCGCGCGGACTCGCTGTTGCGGCAGCGAAGGAATCCTCGACTATCTACGCCAATAGGCGATAGTTGATGCGTTTTGTAGTGACGCGGTAACTCGGTTCTGGACAACTTTATTTATCATATTTTTTCATTCATCATTCTCCCTGCCTTATTTATGCTACGTCGTCGTATTGTAATTCCATCTCTCTCGCGCTCGTCGCTTGGAATATAAATGCGCCTCTCTCTGGCTTCTCGATGATGTAACAATGTCACAGAGAGAAGCGCATTTGTTGTTTCGCGAGTAATTATTTTTTCGGATATCTCCTGTTTTACGTGACATCGAATATATTTTACGTGACGATACATTTATTTCTCGTGACATTTACAATCGATCATAAATTGAATCAAAATATACGAATTCCTTTTCCACGCAAACACCGAGTTAATTTATTGCCTTGCATAAAATTACCACTGCGCGTTATAAGATGTTTGCAAAACATTCACGAGACGTATCAGTCGACCCGTCATCCCCAAGTGGTGTATACAATTGCGAACGAGTGTACAAGCGCGGAGCCGCCACGAAATTCTCGATATATCGGACCTTTCTCTTTCTTCTCCGTAGGATTATCGCCCCGGCGACGCTCGCTCGCGCGGTAAGAGCTAACTCACACGGTGCGACTTCACTGCGACAGCAGTGCGACAGAACTGTCGCACTCGGTCGAGAGTACGTCGCATGCGGCAAAGCACTCGCACGGTGCGACTTTCCTGCGACACGCACCTCGCGCTTGTCTGTATGACATCTACAGTGGCGGTGTCGTTGTGTTAGTTTGTCGCGCATCTGCTACACGGTGCGACGAAACTGTCGCAGGAAAGTCGTCGATTGTTGCGACAGCGTGCGACAGTTTTGTCGCAGTGAAGTCGCACCGTGTGAGTTAGGCCTAAGAGTCGCACGGAAGCGCATCGAAGGCGGAGAAAGAGGGACTGCGCGCGTTTGCCGATCGAGAGAGGGTAGGGAGCGACGAAAGCGCGTTATTCCCGCCGCTGAAAGGAATCCAGCCTCTCTCGAGACGGCATTTCACCGCGCCTACGGGAGACGCCGCGAGAGAGAGAGAGAGAGCCGGTATTAAATAATTATTATTTCGAAAGTCAGAGTGTGCCCCGCTCGCGTATAGGTGTACGCGCGTCGCACACGGGGGCCGGGATCGCGGCCCAGATTCGGCGTCCTTCCCCCCGGCAATGCTGCACCGCTTCCTGTACACACGAATATACGTCTGCGCGCGGCCCCGCGGCGTGTAGGAATGTGCGCGCACATCGAAGAAAGTGGAAGCGGCGCGCGAGAACGAAGGGGAAAGTGGAGAGACCCGGGCGCGTTGACGGGGTGGCGCCCGAAATAATCGAACGCTGCTCGCGCGAGATTTTGCTCGGAGTAATGGATTTTATAAGCGGTGGAGCGGTGGAGCGCGGTGCGCACTTTACACTGTAAAAAAAATTTATATTAAATATTTAATATAATTGCATGCAAAGCTCTTTCACAGAGAAAAAAGAATTAGTCGGATCTACTAAAAATTACTCGCGGGGTCGCGAGTAATTATTTATTTAGATCAATCAGATCTTGTTTCATGTTAATTTGATACTTCTTCCTTCCAATCACATACTATTCTATACATTATTGCAAGGAAGAGATATCTAATCGATGCGTTACAAAATTTCGTTGATGTAAATAAATAATTACTTGCGACCCCGCAAGTAATTTTCAACAGATTCGACTGATTCTTTCTCTCTGTCTATCCGATACGTGATTACGAAAATTAATATATTCCGTTATGAAATTTAGAAGGGCAATTTCATAAGGAGACATATCAATTTTCGCAATTACGGAGCATATTAATTTTTATAATCGTGTACTGGAAAAAGAGGCTTTATATAAAAGTATATTAAAAATACCAATCTTTTTTACAGTGTACGGACAATAAGAGAAAGAAATGAATTATAATATCTATACTTATTTAAGACAGCGAGACGAGGTTTTCTCAAGCGCGATACGAAGATACATGCAAATTTATAAAATCACATACAAACTTATAAGGTAGAAAGCTAGAGCTAAAGTTGCATAATCACGTTTTACCCTTTAGAACATGATTCCTTCCTCTCTCGCTTTCTACATATGATAATAGGAGGGAGGGTGTCAAGGAAGGAAGGAAGGAAGAAACGAAAGGGGGGATAAACGAGCATCGCAATCTTCACGTATAGCTCGCGCGGGAAATATCGCGAGTATGATAAAACGAGCGGCGCTACCGCGACTAATTGCACGGGAAAGACGAGGAGGAATTCCGCGGCGAGTTACGTATTTACAGACACCGACGCATCCGCGCGCGAAGCGTAACGAATCGTCGCGACCGTATCCCGCGCGTGGGACCGTATATCCGTACATCTCTCTCTCTCGGGCGCTCCTTCGACGCCGCGAGATAACGACGTCGCGAGGAAGTGCCGCGTATGCCTACGCGCTGGCTCGCTCGCACAAAAGTATCACACATACTTTCGCGTATTTATGATAGCTTCTCTCTCTCTCTCAGTCCGTGGGACTATGATCGATCGGTCGCCACTGAAACAACCGATCGATATAACGCGGAGGATGAATTTTTTAGAGGCGCCACAGCCCGTCCGAGTCGTCCGTCCGGTTTGGGTGCTATGCACGCGAACGAAGAAAGGCTGGCGCCTTCCGCTGTCAAACTTCATAAGCCATTAGTCGCCGCGGTACCCGTTTAACGCGGGCCTTGATTCTGCCGGAGGCCACGCGCGCGCCTCTCGCTTCATCTCGTCAGCCGATCGAGCGGAAAGCGGCAAGAGAGTCGTTCCTGCGAGTCATCGCGATGCACGTACACATAGATGCGTACACGTACAGAGGGGCCGTGCCAGGATGGTACGCATAGGGAATGGTGTGGGTGCGAGTGAGAACATGTGTATAACGCGAGCGCGTGAGAGCTGGATAAGCTCGAGGAGGATGGAGAATGAGGAACTTGCATGATTTTTTTGTATTGGCTTAAGAAACAGAGTAAAAAATTACAATTTCAACGGTATATAAACTTACGGTGTTAACGTGTCGGATACCTTCACAAATTTGAGTTAAAAATGTAGGGTTTGAAAGAGCCGCGCAAACAGCGAGAAGCAATGTGTGACGTCACGCAACAGTGAAAGCGCTATCGGCCAATACTGCGTTCTAGGGCGGGGCGTAGTTAGGAGCACTCGACAGTCATTGGTTAAAATTGAGATTTATAGCCAGTGATCATCGAATGTGGGTCGGGGCGTGGTTCAGGCGTTTGAGGCACGATTGATTAATTCTTTTTCTCCAATGTAGTTACATATTATTCAAAAATACAGTGCTCCCTGGTTTTTACAACACGATAGCTTCGTTCAGTAAAATTTTCAAGGAAAAATAAATGTCATGCAAGTTCCTCATTGCGTGCAACACAGAGAGGCTCTTATGCACGGCAAAGAAAAACAGCAATTTTTACAGTTTCATCCAGCAGCGCTGAAATTCGAGCTGATTTTCAAGAATTTGTGCAGAGGACACATTTCTGTTCACAAGTTTGTAGCTGTGTAAATTCTAGTTTAACCGGATATAGGAACTCGTAATATCTGTTTCCACGGGAATTTTTATCGGTTCCCAAAGAAAAATACCTGATTACTGTGTTATTTTGCGAAGTTTCCTGGGCGGAATCGCAGTTTATGCTGTTGTCAAATTCGGTCTCCAAATAAAAAACATATTTATATTTTTAATTTGAACGTCACACGAAAAAGAAAATATCCGAGAAAATAATTATTCGCTGATATATAAATGCGTCACTCTCTCTACAACATCGTGATGTCAACGAAACGCCAGAGAGACGCACTTAAGTACGCTAAGTTGCAAGCGCGAGAGAAAAAGACTCATAGCACGATGAGACGTAGCTGTATTTCAGAATGTCGTTTTCCAGCTCAGATAAGGCCGAAAATGAAAAGTGAACAAACCACGGGATTGATAATTTTGCCCACATTTTTCGAATCCGCGATAAAAAAAAATTTGCCAAGAAACCGAATTGTAATTCGTGTGTTCTCAGTCGCACTCACACGTTCCCCACGTATACCATCCCGATTTTGTCACTGTATACGCACAACGACACACGAGCGATCTCTTCCTCTCCCCCGACGCGACCGCAGCGATCGTGACCTAATCCAATCTCGATCTCGGAAAGAGAAATGCTGTATGCCGAGACGCTCGCGCCGCGCCGATCCTCTCGGTCTTTATTTACCATTACATAATGCCACCTTTCTCTCGCGGTGCTTTCTTCGGGGCGCCGCGTCCGTTACGCCACCGGGGAACCGCGCGTATAGGCTTAATAACGCTTATCTACGAATTCGTTCGGCGCACGATAAATTTCTCCGGGCCTCGTAAAATACGCGCGAGCGTTTACGGCGGGGCGCCTCCGCGTATCACGGGGCCGCGTCCTCGAGGCCTTTCTCGCGCGATGAGGCGATACCGCGCCGCGACGATAATTATCGCGAAGGGGTCCGACGAGGTGTTTTTTTTGTCCTCGTCGGCGATTACCCCGGCGCTCCTATGAGCCCGCGGTGTAATTAGGCGATTACAGCGCGCGCGTTGGGCGTGCGCGCGGAAAAGGCCGGGCTACGGCGCGAGAGAGATCTCGAGCCGCGCGATCGTGCGCTTCCCCCGCGTTATTCCACGGAGTCGGGAAGGCGCAGCACGCGCTGCGATCTCGCGAGAGGGAGAAACGCTCGCGAGATGATGCTGCTTCGCGGAGTTCCCCGGATAGATTTGTGTGATTGTCATGATATTCATATAAAAAAAAAATTGATTCTTTTAAAGTTTACGTCTTGTTTTTCCGCATGAATGTGACGAAATAACTATAAATCATTACTGCAGCATTAATCAGACTCTCGTAACAATGCAAATTTAACGATTAATTTGATTCCGATTAATGCTACAATAAATAATAATTATTGCAGCATTAATCAAAATCACATAGTAATGCAAATTTAACGATTCCTTTTAAGAATGCACAGTTATTCCGTCACATTCACGCGGCAAAATAATGCTACGATAAATAATTATTGTAGCACTGTGTTTACGAAAAATCGTGCTTACATCGAATACACGTTTAGTATTTTATTTCTATTATTTTCAAATCATTTAATATCACAATACGTTTGTTTAATAACGACTCGTGAAGCGCGCAATCTAGATGTATTTTATGAACTGATACTACCTAAAAAGTTGCTCTATCTACAATTTACACGTAAATTCGTCTATCTGGGTCGTTTCGTCGGCGAACGAGTGAATACGAAAGTGTCCGCGGTCGAAATACGCGCGCCACTCGGACGAGACGAAATCCAAGCGCTCTCTCTCTCTCTTCGTGATGTAATCTCGTTGCGCGAGGAGTCGCAATTCGCACGGGCCACGTACGTGTGATTTATCTGATGCCGCCAGGTACGACGCGACTCGCCGATACTCTCTGCTCCAGATAGCGGCGCGCGCTCTCTCTCCGCGCGAATATTCGTTACGCGCGAAACGGAATGGCGAGGAAGCAGTGGGCAAGAGACACGCTCTCTCGTCGTCGCGATACTTCGCGAGAAAGAAATCGCTCCGAGGCAGATTTTTGGGGACGCTGTATATAGGTACGGGCGCGCGCGCGAATTTCTCCGCCGCCGATTCTTTTTCGGTCACGATAACGCCAGGAACGTCAGACGCGATCGAGCTTATTTGGAGCGCTTTCGGTGGAGTTGTTCCGTGGTATCCTGCACTGGGGGAAATAATTGCTGATGCTGAACAAATTTTATCTTTAATCAAAAACGTGATATAGGTAATATTCCATATATGACATTTAATTCCAGGATCAAGCCATGAGGTTTTTTTTCGTGCAAGAAAATGTTTGATAAGCTCGAGTAATTGTTTTTTTTTTCGCGCAGGAAGAATTTCTCGTCCCACAATAGGGAACTTGCATAAAATTTTATTTTGTATGAAACACAGCAAACATAATAGTTAAAGTTATTCAAAACACAGTACCAATAGTAAAAACTTGATAAAAAAAACTTCTACCCCAAAAACATTACTTTAAAAGTAGCATGGCCACGTCTCCCCAGTGAAACTCCGCGTTATGGGCGGCACTAGTTACCATGTATAGTGACGTCACTGTACATGGTAACGGTCCGCCTGCAGGCCTTCTAGTATATCTATATCTAGGATAGTGACGTCACGGCACGGCGTGCCGCTCGACCGGCTGTTTCAAGTGGGCGGGATTTATCGCAAACTTTATTAATTTCTTACGGCTTAATTTCGCGTCAGAAAAAAAAATAAAAAAACACGTCCCACATTTTTTTACATGTTCAATCCATTTATGATGTTAAAAAAATATGTGCAAGTCCCCTATTGAAGTATTCTCAAATCAAGAATATAATACCCTTCGACTAAGAATCTGTATTCTTCAAGATTCTTCAGATCATATGTTTTAAGAAATATTTTTTTAACACTAGTAATTATTTCTCTCAGTGTGCGCGGTATCTCGCCCGTCTAAAATAAATATTGATCTGTTATTTGACTTCGATGGAATGCATCGGTCAAAATAGACGTAGAAATAGAATTCACTTAACATGACTTAGCAAATAATCACAAAAACCCGGTTTGGGAACGTTTCTGAGTCTCTTCAACGAATTTCCAATGCACACCACGACGTATCAAGTTTGGTTTCACAATCGGTAGCGCGCGTTGCACGTGTCACAGTAATTAACGTCATCAACAGTGGCGTTTTCTTAATTACCGTCGTTAAGTCTTCGAAAAAACCTTGCAATTAGAAAGTTTCCCTCCAGTAGCGCGCAACGGATTTCAAAAACGTCGCGTTTTTCAAGCCGCTCGTATTTTCAGAGCCACTTCCACGCGAAAAGAAAAGAATTGTGGGCAAAAGTTGCCACATTTTTGCGCGGTATAATTTGTGTACACTCGACTGTGCAGCTACATAATCGCCTCTAGCAGCTAGACAATCATATGCGCAGTCTCGAATCAATTATCAATTCGCCTCTCGCGTAATCTAAAGTAAAAATGGGATAGATGCCGCTCTGCAGTCTCTGTTTAACTTTGAACGCGATTATCTCGAAACGCAGTGGAGATATGTGAAAAATGCAAAGTAGCTTTTTTATAGTAAACATATAGATAAACATTTTTTATTTAAACTTTTCGTCGACATCTGCAATCGATTTCGAGATAATCGGCTTTGAACTTGCTTTTCAACCGGGACGTCTATCCCACTTTTACCTTGTATATAGTTACCGCATTCAATTTGTATATATATAGCGTCGTTATAGCCGCACTACTACACCGCGGAAATCGTTCTAATCACCGAGCTTATCGATAAACCTCCACGTTTTGCCTCCGATCGCGTTACACTCGCTTTCGAAACAACGCGATACACACGGCGAAATACTCTCGCTCGGCTTTTCTCACCGTGTGCGAAATGCACAACGATCCGGATCGCTGCGAACGGGATTACGCGAACCCGCATTCCCGCGCGGCAGTGATGGGGCGAACGTTGCTTTACGCCCGATAAGGAAAGTGATTTAACTCGCGGGTATTCGCGCGATTATTTTCGCTCGCGTATATCGATCATTTAACGGCAGGTGCGAGTAGAGTCGCGATGAGGAGAGAGCGGGATGGAATTCGGGAGAGTGGTACATCGATCAAAATCTATCATCCGTTATTATTCGCGCCTAGTAGAAGGAAGTGTGGCATGAAATTCCACTGGAAAGATTCTTTTTTTTTTTAAATTGAGAGGAATTTGAAGTACAGAGTTGCCCGGATTCAAAATAGCTGTAGTAAGTTCGTACTTATTCAGTGAATCAGGCATCATACATATACATACATATCGTCGGCTTCACATGAAAAGTGCATAAGTCCAAAATGACTGTCGATTATGTAAGGAACAAGCCATCTTGCGAATTAAACTGGGTTTTGGAAGTATTTTATTGTCAAGTTGTTTATCTAAAAGTTTGAACTTTTGTTCGATAATCCCATGTATAGCCTTCTGAACTTCAAAATAAGAGACACTAATTTTAAACAGTTTCTTTAATCTACCGTGAAAACAGTCATTTTGGACTTATGCACTTTTCACGTGAAGCCGACGATATGTGAGTACCCTATTTACGTAATTGAAAATGTTGTGTTGGAAACAGTTCACCTATAATATTTTTCTATGTTAAAATCAACCGATTCTTTTTATTGATTTACCATTCCTCGTGTTAATTTAACGTTCCTTGTGCCAATTAACTCAAACAATGTTGAATCGACACAAAGAATTCTTGACCGATTAATCGGTCGATTTTAACATACGAAAACGGGTGGACTATTTCCAGCCCACAATTCCCAACTGTTTACGCGACGAAAGGTAGAAAGAATCGACGCCCCGATGCGACATAAGCCACGAGGAGCGACGACAACGACGACGAGCTTTCATTTACAACGAATCGCCTAGATCGCGTTACTCGCGATTGCGACCGCGTCAGCACTTAGCGGAGCAAAAGGAGCACCGGAATCTCCCGCAGAATTTCTCCGGCCGCGCTGTACTCTCGCCACTTTACACAGCCGTGTTCTGCAGTGTCACGCGTTGCGCGTACCCCACTGACATACTCGTACAGCGGCTGTACATTAGTCAACGCTCGTCCGTCACGACATCTCGCGGGGCCCGTCACCTCACGCGCGCGAAGACGAATGATTCTGACCCGCGAGGACTATAGAACGCGCGACACTTGTCCGCGACGAATTTCGCGAGGAACTATACCACTACGCGCGCATCCTTCGCGGTCCGCGCGGTTATCGATTGGCGGATAATCCCGTCGAACGGTTGAGCCAATTTTTCTTTCAGAAAGAACGAGACGTGCGGTTTTTACGCGTTCGCGTGCCTGCACGTATGCCAGATGAGGCTGTGTGGCTCGCGATACATATATACCGGGACGGTCGACGCAGCTTTCCAACGCGTTCGGCCTTTACACTGACCTACATTCTCGTCGTCGCATATTCTCAGATGGATAGGTACTGATACCTGCAGGGTATACACAGAGGCTTAGATGTCAACGTATGTCGCTAATATGTACCCAGCGGCTCGCCCGTTCCTCTTCGCGTACGGCTCTTACACAAGCAGTTACTATTTTAGAGGCGTTAGAGAGCGAGAGATTTGCAGGAAAATCGTACTTCTCTGTAAGGAGAATTTTTCATTTTGGGGGTCCCTTGTGACTGTCTCGTCGAACTTGAGAAGTAGGTATTTCTTATGCGAGAACTCAGGAGAAAAAATTCTATATATTTTCAATACAATCCATGTGCGGTTTTTGTCATATATGGATTGTAGGGATTTCTATATTAATCATATAAGGACTATACATGTATATGGATTATAAGAGCTTTCAAAAATATCTACATATAGTTTTTATATGGTTATTATAGAAATTATATGTAATCCATATATGACCAAAACCACATATGGATTATATACAAAATATGTAGAACACTTCCGTCTGGATGGGCGCAACTACCTCGGTTCGCGACGGGGAAAAGAAAAGAGTATCGATAAGAACCATAAAGCTCATTACGGAATGAAAAGAACAAGAAATGAAAATAGAATTGCGATTTGTTGGAAGAGGGAATAAGAAATTAGGAATAAAATTCCAATCGATCTGTTCTCATTCCTCATTCTTTTCATTCCGCAATGGACTCGTGGACTCGCCGGCCGGGAGAGGAACTGGGAAAACTGCGGACGTGTGGGAAGGAAGCGCTCGCGTTGCCCTCTTGAACTAGAAAGTACCCGCTTAATCGGGCAGAATTCGCCGCGCTGGAAACTGGAAACGATATCCCTGCAGCCGGTCTCGAGGAGAAACGGCTCGGCGCGCCGCCTGGAAACCGCCTACGAGAGCCTCGCCGACACACCCCCACCGCGTTCTCTTCCGCGCGGACCGCTCGCGCAAGAAGACGCGTTTTCTTTCGACAATGACGTTTTTATCGCGGCTGGCGTTCTCCCGTTTCTTTTTTTCCTCGCATCACTCGGCATTTTTTTATCGTCCCACCGTTCGCCTCGCCTCGTTACCCGCCTCGTGTACTGGACGTTGAACGCGTAAAACGAGCGCGCCCGCGGCGACGCACATAGCTCGAGCGTTGATGTGAAAATAATTGCTAGGAATCCAACTCTTTCGCCCGCCGCGGAGGCCGGATGCGGAAGCGCGAGCTCGGATAGTCGTCGGATAGACTCGTTCGATCGTTCCTCGCGGCTATACAGTGAACCCCTCAGCAGGCGTCTGTGTATTGGTGGTTGCGCGATTGAAGGGGCAAATATAAAAGTACATTTTTGGATGTAGACGACTGAGTGATTGCTGTTGGGCGATCAAATCGATCGAGCCGGACATATCTAGACAACACAAGCCAAAAAGCTGTCTCTTAATAATCCATAGGCAGATTTATGTTTCACTTTGTGCAGATAACTTAAATTTCGAGTTATTCAGCAGTCGTCTTTTGGATAACATGCAATCAAAATTAACTAAAAGTGAGACACCAAACTGCCTATGGATGACTTCAAGATGACTTTTTCCATTGTGTTGTCCGGGTATAGGCTACAGACTCACACACAAGTCTAAATTTTAATACTATACTAGTTTGAGCCTAAACTTGACGAAAGCGAATAAATCGGGTACTTGTAGATCTAAACTAATGTTGAATCTTTCGCATCTTCGAAGGCTTTAACATTAGTTTGGACTTATAAAATTTAGACTCTAACTAATATAGTATTAAAATTTAGACACGCGCGCGCGGGAAAAGTTCGAGATCTACTTTAATGAGCGGGCAGGGAGAATTAACTTTACCACAGCTCAACAACATCAAAAACGAATGCGAAATAAAATCAAATACTTATTTACTCACCCCTTCGATCATGCAACCATTAATACATACAGGGTGTCCCAGAAAATACACGCCAGCGTAGCGGGTTGCATATCGGTAGACGCACCCGATCCAAGATGGTTCTCTAAAATTCGGTGGTAATACCGACAGCCCAGACACGAACCGAATAGATGTTCCAGTCCGAAAGACATCGGTCATCTCAATAGTGGTAAATGTGACTGACGCTCCGTATAGTTTGATAATCGTTTGACGTGTATTTTCTGGGACACCCTGTAGACGTATGCCGAGGTTCACCCAATATACACGTCTACGAAGTGCGGAGATATACGAGTCGAGGAATTTCTTTACGCGTCAGCCTCTAAGCTTATGCGATTCTTTTTTACCCCTCTCTGGAATAACATCGCGCCCGGGGCTGAAACAAGGCCGCGAAACTTTATGTATTATCGTCGTTAAACGGCGGATGGATGGACCTGAGTCGCGCGGAGACTCGGTACAGGGTCTCGCACCACGGTAAAGTCCCTCGAGAGAGATTTATGCAGCGAGCTCGAAGAGTCCCTGAGAGCGATGGAGGAGCGTCGGCTTATCTCGCGAAGACGCGCGGCCTCGTGTGGCTTTCGAATTGTACGTCCTTCCGGCCCGGGGGGCTCTTGTGATTTCTACCCGATATCGCGCGCGACGTCGCCCATCTCTTTCGCTTCGCGACCGCCAGCCGGCGCGGTCGAACCGCGAGCGGTATGTAATTCTGGAGCGGCACTGAAACTGGGATAGCAATGTCTACCTTTCTAAACGCTGCACGAGAGCATCGCTAAAGCCGTCCGTCTTTCGTAGAGGCCGTGGGAGTATTGCTAAAATATTATTTTGCGCGAAAATCGAACGTTCGTTCGAATTCGATTTGATCGTTCTGTCGAATGAGAAAAAAATTGGCTTCATCGAAATAAATGCGCTTTTGAATGGTTCTAAGAGCACATTTATCCGATTGGAATTAATCTCGATTGGACGTATGCAAATGCCATTGATTCAATTGAATATTATTTGGTTCAAACACATTGGCTTGATCGAAATAAATGTGTTTTTGGATAGTTCTAAGAGCACATTTATCCGATTGGAATTAATATCGATTGGGCGTATGCAAATGTCATTGATTTCATTGAATATTATTTGGTTAAAAAAATTAGCTTCATCGAAATAAACGAGTTTTTAAATAGTCCTAAAAGCACATTTATTCCATTAAATATAATGAATATCGATAGGGCGTACGAAAATATCACACATTGATTTAATTAAATATTATTTGATTCCACTCGGTATTCATTCGAATCTCATAAATGTGCTGTTAGGACTATCCAAAAACACGTTCATTTCGATCAAGCAAACTTTTATCTCAGTCTTGACGCTCAATTGTATTTTGGAGCAGCCGTGTAGGCGGAAGAAATTTTCCAAACGACCTGGAGCAACGGAGATATTTCAGGGTTGTCGAACTTCTGGTGTACGGCTACCCCTGAAAGCAGGCAACTCAGCGCGCCTCGCTGCACCGCGGTAAATGGGCTGCCCCTTCGTAGGTGCGCCTGCGCGAAAATCTCAACAGACTCGAAACGCCCTCGTCGACTGTCATAAATTCCCCCCTTTAGTATATATTTCGCTCTCGGATTTATACCTCGAACAGCTCGCTTCGTGACGATTATCAGGATAAATACGCGATGATCCCCCGCTGTGCCGCCGGTCGCACTGCGGATTGCACCGATCGCCGGGGAAATCGCGGAAGTCACTCGTATAAACCGCGATCGTAAATGGCAAGGATACCCACGTACCCGCGCGACTATCTCGCGCGTCGCGTTCGCGGCTTGCACGGCTCTCATCGGAGCGAATTGCATAAGTCTCCCGCGCGATCGTTCTTTATACCCAACTCGGTGTAAACTCGACGGGGAAAAATTCCCGCGGCATTTCTTTTCGCGTTCACACCTCGATGCGCCAACGCGGATGGAATGGTTTGGGTAATGGGCAAAGAAGGTAATCGGAGTAAAAGCGAGCGCCGTTGCGCGTTCGATTCTCGCGACGCTGCCGCTGCAGTTTCTTCGAAGTTGTTATCGGTAAATAATAATTAGCCCCGACGCATCGCGGAAGAATTTAGAACTGTGTGATAAGAATTAGAGACAGTGAGAAAATGGTTTATTTGTGGTCGGCAAATGTTTGTTTAAATATGGCAAGATAAACATTTTATCGGGTCGAGTAAATATTCGTTAATTATTACGATATTTATTCGGCACAATTTGATCCTCTGGGTCAATCATTTGAATGAAAGAAACATTTTAATGATTAATATATAATTTTTTTTGTCGCAACGAAATATTTATTTCGCTGTATTTGAAATTACATTTATCAACTATCGATAAACTGTGATCTCGATACAGTTTTTTCGGCTTCCGATTGGTAGCTGTACGAAAAGGGACAAGATCGTAGCATTTACAAAGTTTGCGGTAAATTTCGGGACAAGGCTAATTTATCGTTACGATAACTACGGTTTTAGTAAAAATTACAGCAACGGTCGCACCTTCCACAAGTTTTACTATAACTTTTACTAAAATTGTACTCATCGTAACAATAAATTGGCCTTGTTCCGTTTATCACTAACTTAGCAAAAATGCTACGATTCATTTCCTTTTCCGCGTACAAATCGAATTCTCGTATTTCGGTGCGCTCCGCTCTCGTTCGTATCGCATATCGTTTGCGTGGCGGATTTCGAAACTATGTATTTACATATGTACACATATGTATGTATAGTCCTCGCCTTTCCCTTTACAATTGTCGCGCGGCCACTTGGCTCGACCAGCCCGGAAAATGGATAGGAATCGAGCATCCGATCGCGGGAGCGCACGAATCGATTAATCCGCATCAGCCGGGGTCCGAGCCGCGCACGATAGGCGCGATTACGTGCGCCCACGTAGATAGCCTTGCCCGTGGAGAAAGCAGCGCGCGTTCATTCGCGTGGCTCTCCCATATATACACATCCACAAGGCGTATAACGTGTACGTGTAACGCTGGCTTCGCGGTTCGAGTATTTACAAACTACGCGGCACCGATCGATCGCGCGTATCCACCCGATCGTCATTTTATTCTCGACTGCTCGCATGGACGGTGCGTGCAGCCGGAACTTCCGGGAGCGAATTGCGCGAAGTGCAACGAATGCGACGACCGCTCGCGTCAATTAGCGCGTCGATGCGGTGTCGACAGCGCGTTGCACCTGGCCGTGATCGGTCCCCCGGGAGAATATCGGCAGGTGAAATCGCGTACAATCCGAGCCGTATATTCAACGAGCGAGCAAACGTGTGACGCGTCGACTGTAGGCGGAAAGGTATTTTCGAAAACGCCAATTCGACGACGATAATCGCGAATAAATGACGATTTAATACACGATAAAGGGGGGGGGGGATAGACGACTCACTTTTTCACAGTTTATCTCTCATGTCACAGCAGCATCTTCCGCCTCTCGTCGTTCGGCTGTACGCGACTCACTTCGGGCTCTCTATAACGGACCGGATACACTCTCTCCGTTCACTCCCTTCGACGAAGGGATCGGGGGATGGTCCTCGGGATTCCAAGTTGCGCGATCCGTGCCTATTTTCTGTACGCGTTCTCCGCTCGTCGTCGCGCTGGAAATTCGATCGGTCCGTCCGACGCGCCCGTGGAATCGAGGTAAATTTGCAATTCGTTGTAATTCACCGGGAGAAGCGAGAATGCGTCGTGTCGCGACGTCGGACGGGCTAACGAAGACGCCGAAGAGTCTAAACGCTTCGCGGTGAGAGGCCGGTGCTCGACTGAATGTACGGCGGATTCACTCGTACCCCGGAGTACTTGCCCACCACCGCTGTGTGGTCTGATCGACAGTGGCGAGTCCTCCCGCGGTTAAACGCTACGGGCTTCGGAGCTGATTCGTTCCAATCCACTTTTCCGTTTGACTCGCCACTGTCTCCGCGCGGGTAATGATTTAATTGGCAGCGCGCGCGTTCCACTGCGCGACGCACAGGTGCGTCGCTCGGTCTCTCGATTCGGTTTACTCCGGGTTTTCTTTAAACAGGAGAGAATCGTGTGGAATTCGGTCTTTAGATACACTCAAAAAAATTTGGCCACAACTAGAAAATTATAATAATTGCAGTGATAATTTTCTTCGCAATAGCAAGAATTCTTGCTACGCTAGCCATATTTTTCTAGTTGTCACCAAATAATGTCTGAGGCAGCCAGAAATATAGCTGGATTTGCTAAATATTTTTTTCAGTGTAAGAAAGTATTCATATTTTTAAATTCAACTTGTACCTAATCTGTATGCATATTCAGTATGACGCGAAAAAGAAAATATTCGAAAAAATAGTTTTTCGCAGAACCATAAATGCGTTTCTCTCTCCACGAGATCGTGACGTTATCGAAACGCAAGAGGGACGCACTTATGCCGAGTTGCGAGTCCGAGAGAGATAGACTTATACAGCACGACGACGTAGCTGCATTTCAGGATGTTGCTTTTCGGCTCTGATAAAGTCGAAAATGAAAAATGAGGAAACACGGGGTAAATTATGTTGCCTACATTTTTCGAATCTGCGATAAAAGGATTGACAACCGAATTGTGAAAAAGAATTAGCTGGATCTTCTAATAATTACTTGGGGGATGGCATGTAATTATTTATTTACATCAATTAGATCTTTTTTTTTTCATATTAATTTGATGCTTCATTCTTGCAGTCACGTACTATTCCACATGATTGTAAGGAAGAGATATCTAATTGATGTATTGAAACATTTCATTAATATAAAGAGAAAATTACCTGCGACCCCGTAAGTAATTTTCAGTAGATCCAATTAATTGTTTTTTACGTGGGTTACTCGAACGCGAGCTGCAATTTTTCTGGTAGAGTTTTGCGACGATTATTGTTATTATTGACGATCGATTCGGTCGATTTAAACGATCTAGTTCGCTTTTATGCTCCGGGTTGCACGTGCACATACGGTAAGTCATGCTTCGAACGGCGAACCGCGGTATTACGGTGCAATTACGTACACCAATCGTGCTAACGTATACTACGCTTAGCGGGGGTTCACTTGCAATTAGTTAATGCGGGGTAATGAAAGAGCTCGGAAGCGTAATTAATGTCCTAGACGTTTGTCGGTTTTTTTTGAGATGGCAATGAAAATTGTTGAGATACTTATTAGGCTTTTTCAATCCCAATATCGATTTTCTTTGTCATAAACGCTAATTGGAGTCGGTATCAATAGAGACTTTTACGTATTTCCTTCGCCGTTTCTCGCAGAGCCCGGAATACAGTCAAAGGAAGCTAAATGTTCTCTCATTCGTTTATTTTATTACGCCTTTAGAATATATTTTAAAATATCACTTCAAATATATGCAAACAACCGATTCGAGCTTAAATTATGGGAAAACTTGGTTATTCTTCCGGGCATTTTTTGTTTATCGAATTTTGCGCGTATTTTAATTCCTCAAAGATGTCATTCGGACGTATACACGCGAGCTTACCTCCGAGTAATTATCGTACCGCCTTCAATTTTGAACTCTCTCCCAACGCGGTTCATTCGTCTGATCCACTTCGGTGTCTCTCCACTTCGGGGTATATTTTAATACTGTTTTAAATGCCAAACCGTGACAGCGGACTAGTCGCGTATCACGGGCGACATATATATTCCCTTATCGCCGGTCGATCGCCCGTACACATACGTGATAATCGATTCAGGGGAACCGGTATTCGCAGAAGTGGTGGTCACTCGACTATACGCAGGGGGAGCGTTGTGTCCCTTGTTTTTTTCCTCGAGCACCCGATGCGAACGCGGATAGCTCGAATACACGCGTCGTGGCGTCAGTGTCGAAAGGACGCGCGTTTCGTGAAAACGAAGTGGGACGTGAAAATGGACTCGCGACCGTCTGCTTCGCTCTTGTGAGGCTACCAACGCCCCCGGCGAAATTTGGTATAAATATTTTTCGGGATCCTCGCACGATACTGTTTTATTTTCCAGCAACGTCACGTCCGCAAGATGAGACGCTACTTTTCTCGCGAGCGAGGAGTACCTACTCAGGCATATCGTTGCAGTCGCGTGACGTCAAAGCACGTATTTTCGTAACGACCGTAAAAAAAGCACCGCCGAACGCCAATAAGCCGGCGAACGCTTCGCGGCGAGGTCAAGGAGATCGTAAAGATTGCAGGATTTTTCATCGCGGAATTCCGGTGACGTTTATAGAAGAAACGAGCAGAGTGGCGTGAATTATAGATCGCGTTCGTTCTCTTTTTTGCAAGCCTCCTATCGATTTTAACAGCGGGATGAGTCATGTGGGCTGCATTTCACGCGGCACGGCTTTCGATTTCGACCGCGTAACGGTATCCAACGTAAACGCGAAGAATGCGCGCATAGTAGATCGTACCGATAGGATTTCTCGCTCTCGACGCTCATTCATTCCGGCGGCGCGTGATGTCTGGCTACGAATGTCGCGTCGCTACTTCCGGTACCACTAGCCCGCCCATCAGCGCTCGCTCTCGTCGTGCTCGATTATTCTTCGCTGACGATTTCGCCGCGGGGAGAATATTTTCGAGCAATTTCTCGCGTCGATTAACGATTACGTTGATTGTGCGTTGCGGGGGCGGTATTTCAGGGATATTTCGAGGGCGGGAAGGAAAAGACGAGAGATCTGAATTTTCGTGGCATAACCGGCTGAACTAGTCTTTATTATATCACTGCCTCCAAGGAGAGAACACGTAGACCCAGCGTGTACGCGAGAATCAATACATAATACCGATACAGTTCCATACTCAAGTCCGTCGTATTTCGAGTAATCACCCGATTCGTCCGACGATCTCCAGAGGGCCTTCGAACCGGTCGCGATCCTCGTTCGTCCGTGTACGGCATCGATCACAGCCGAAGCGATATCGGATCGCCCGGTGTTACCGACCGAGGCGCCGATCGAGACGCGAATCGGCTGATCGACGATCGATCCTACCTGCCGATCGAGCGACGGGGGTTTGGCGAACGTAAATTACGGGGAAGAGATGTACGTCGTGGCAAATAATTATATTTGCTATATGCGTTTTAGAGTTTCTTATAGGAAGATACGACAATAAGGGGGGAGCGTGAGTTCGAGAGACACGAAGACGAGTGCGCAGTCGATGAGGGGGGCCTCTCGAAACACTCTCTTCGCAGAAGTACCATCGGAAGAGTGCTCTCAGGGGCCGTTTAAATATTGCGTTTCGCAGTTGCGCGACAAACGCTACATTCGAGTTGACCATTGGCTCTCAGCGGTGACCATGGCGAATAGAGGCCAACCTGAACTCGCGCGATAATCGAGTGGCGTAATATTTTAATGAATTTTTGCGCAAATACCTTCGTTCGCGTCATTTTTTCTCTCTCTTACGAACGAAAGGATTTTAGAGTAAATCTCATCGGGGGGGATGAATTTACATCGCGATCTCTCCCGTGTGTGTCCAACGCTCGTCCAGCTCGAATCGACGACAATCGAACTTCGAAACTTACACATCTATAGAAATTAACTCAATGGAATCGCGGAGGGTTGTTATTATATCTATTACTAGTTGTAAAGCTATACGTTAATCGTTGCCAGTCTAAGTTAAATTAAACCGGGGAACCTTCCTCATCCGGGGGAAGTCGATCTCGGGGGAAAGTTCCCCGGAATGTGTGGACGCTGCAGTCGTGCTTCGACCGAATGTACGAATCACATTTTCTCATTCCACGCGCCTTTCGCAGGAAAATCCGCGCTCACGTGGACACGACGTTCGCGTGGCTCGGGTGGCAGTTGTCGACGTGGAAGATCTTCGGCTCGTTCGATATCAGGGTCTTCGAGTTGTCCGGGCATACGGTGATCCTGAAGAGACGCGGATTACTCATAATATGATTACGGTAATTATAGTAATTCTAAAGAATTGTATTTTTAACATGCTCTTGTATACAATTTTTTTTTTTCAATACACATCGAGGATTTCCTGCCAAAAGGGCGTATCCACAAAAATCATGGGTTATTGGTTGATACGCCCTTCTGGCAGGAAACCTTCGATATGCAATCATGAAGATTAATATATTCCCTTGTGAAATTGTCCTTATCAATTTCACAACGAAGAACATATATTGATTTTTATAATCAACGTATCGGATAAAAGCTTTGTATACAATTATATTAAGTTTAATATAAATTTTATTCCGGCAAGTTATTTCTCGCACGAGAGAACAGTTGCAAATAATATGCCGTCGCTGATTGAGAAAGATATCGAAGCCCGATGTCAAAAATTGCAATTAGTCTGGCGTATCCGTATCACGCGCTCTTTTTCCGCAATTTGCGACATTTACAGGACTCGACTTACCCGACGCTGAATTCGAGGCTGTCGACGGTCACCGAATCGATGTAAACGCGAGGCCTGTGGAGAATCCGCCACGTGAGGGGATTGAAGACGGACGTCTGGTACTGCCAGGATATCTCGACGGCTTCCGGCTTGCCCACGACGTCGCCCGGAAGTACCACGGTCTGCGTGCTCCCGGGCGCGTAGTACCGCGAGTTCGAGCTCAGCTGCATCTTCTGCGTCTTCTTGTCGTTCGCGCCGATCACCCGCACCACGAACACGCCGATCTCGCCGCCGTGGACGAGACTCTCGTCGGTTTTCGAGATGTTTATCGTCACGCGATAGTGCGCCTCTGTAGCGGGAAGTCCTCGTGATTAGAAGGGGCGCGGTGAAGGGGAATACATATTTGCACTCGGAAAAGTGCAATTCAACGGGGAGAAATTATTTGTCTACGACGAGAGCGCGATTCTTTCGTCGCGCGTACACGGAAAAAAATAAATCGTAGCATCTCTACAAAGTTTGAGGTAAATTTCGGGACAAGGCCAATTTATCGTTACGATGACTACAATTATAATAAATATCACAGCAAAACTTGTAGAAATTGCAAGCGTTGCTGTAATTGTTATTGAAATTGTAGTTACTGGAACAATAAATTGGCCTTATCCCGAAATTTATCACGAACTTTGTAGATGTCACGGTTAATTTTTTTTTTTTCGTGTAACACAAAGTCGATCGCGGCGAGTACACCGAGAGAAATAATTGCTGGTGCCAAAAAAAAGTGTTTCCTTTGATCAAAAACATGATATAATTTCAAGATAAAAATAAATCGTAACATCTACACAAAGTTTGAAATAAATTTCGGGACAAGGCCAGTTCATCGTTACGATGACTACAATTACAATAAATATCACGGCAAGACTTGTAGAAATTGCAAGCGTTGCCGTAATGTTTATTAAAATTGTAGTTACTGGAACAATAAATCGGCCTTATCCCAAAATTTATCACGAACTTTGTAAATGTCACGATTAATTTTTTTTTTCATGTAACAAAAAGTCTATCGCGCAGAATACACTGAGAGAAATAATTGCTGGTGCCAAAAAAAAGGTTGCCTTCCATCAAAAACATGATATAATTTCAAGATCAAGTCATGGGTTTTTTAAAATCTATTTTCATACGTTCTTGATTTGGGACATATTTGTTTGACACTATGTGTGGTAATTATTTTCCTCAGTATAGAACGTTTCGAGGGAAAGGAGCCTTACGGCAAAAGGGTTTGTCGGAGCCGGTCATCAGGTAGGTCGAGGCGTGGTAATTGCCCGGCTGAGCGTCGAAGCCGAATCGCGGGCAGTACTGGTTCACGCAGTCGAAGCAGCTGCCCTCCTGGAAGCTGTCCCACGAGGAGCAGGGCACCGCCAGATAGGGGCAGGCGGTGTTGATGCTCTCGATGAAGTACTCGTAGCTGCGGATGTGGTTGCAGCCGAGGAATCGCTTGATGCCTGGAGGCGAAAGAGGCGATTTAGCAAAGAAAAAAAAAACGTGTAGAGCGTAATTTCAATCGAAATTCCGAGTCCGTCACAGGTTCCTCACCACGGAAGAAGCTGCCCCGCTCGAGGGTGATGGAATTCAGCACCCCTTCGTTGCACCCGGGCTGATTACGGCCCCCGTTCGGGTAGAAGTCGATGTGACCGACCGGCTGAGTGATGCCCAGGCCGCCGCTGATGAAGGGGTTGCAGTCGGTGTGAATGGCGGTGACGAAGCTCGCGTCGGTCGGGTCCAGTCTGACCATTGGCGAGGTGTTGCTGAAGTGCGGCTCCGCGGGGTCCAGGCCTGGAGATGGTGGAGCGGTAATCAAACAGTTGTGTGGGTCAATGCGCGTAGAGAACATTATTTACGTTGACACTTGATGTTTCTACGCTTAAATGCATGTAGGTAGATACGGTAAAAAATTCTACGGTGTGGATCCGTATACCATATGAGTCTGAGCTTACTCGCGAGGCAAGAAACTTTAATCGCTATTATCTCATTATTTATGAACTTTTGGCCCATATCGATATAAGGCTTTATTGTAGATAAAAATATAGTCTTCGAAAAAGTATTATACAAATATGAGCCATAGCTCATAGATAATGAGATAATTGCGATTGAAGTTTCTTTCCAGAGACGAGTAAGTTTAGACTCACACGTGGTACAGACCACTTTTGGTGTTGAATAACAATGGCGTAAGATTGAATGACACGAGATGTTGTATCACAAGTCCGTATCGGTGAGACGCTGTAAAAAATTAACACCACTTTTTTACTCTATCGGGAGTCGTAGTATCGTTGCACGACGAGATGTTTGCGCGAGTTTTTCTCGTACGAAAAGTGCCTTCTCGAATGCTTGGAATTTAACGATCGTATTTATCGTATTCACGCGTATCCCGAGGCATTATGTCGTGTTTAACGCGTTTTACGAGAAAAACTACCGTAAACATCCCTACGTATATAGACATGGACGGGGGAATATGTGGACAGATGGAATGCGAGATATTGCGACAGTGGACAAATCGAGTCGAAAACATCGACACAGAAGCGTCGACCGGACGCTCTCCGCAGTTGGTTACGCGTTCTCTTTCTCCGGAATTCGTCTCTCGCGCGGACAATGCCTCCGCGCGCGCGCGCGCGCGCGGATCGCACCGCCAGGGCTTATACGTAACGCGTCCGCGCTGCTCACGCAATCGGATCGAGGAAGTAGTCACTTTTGTAGACTCTCTTCCGCGAAATGGTGAATTACACATACGCAGGTATACGTATACGAAATGGAACGTCGCCAGAAAAGTTAGAGGTGTGCATGCGATACGCTCGTCGCGCGCTCTTCAAGATCTGACATAACGATTGCGAAAGAGCGCTTTCGACTGTGCGCTCCACTTTTTCCGCGCTCGCCTTTAATTCCGCGAGGAACGAGAAATTCGGAGCTCAACATTCGAGATTTCACCCAATCGTGGCAACGCGTCGCAGACCACGAGAATCGACTTTCCGTTCGAACCCTTCCGAGAGTGCTTCTATATACTGAGAGAAATAATTAATTGCTAGTGCCAAAAAGATGTTCTTTTATTTTTTCGATCAAAAATATGATATATAATTTCAGGATCAAGCCGTGATTTTTTCTTCGTGCAAGAAAACAATCGAAAGGCTCGAATAATTGTTGTTTTTTTTGCGCAGACAGAATTTCTCCTTCCAGCGACGGTACTCTCGAATGAAGAATGCAAATTCTCTCGATCAGGAATCTATATTCTAAACAAAATTTGTAAGATCATATATTTTCGATTCAAGAAATACTTCCTTGACACCAGTAAGTAATTATTTCTCTTAGTCTGCACCGAGAAAAATAACTTGGTTCAAATAACAAAACGCATCTGGTTAAATGAGTTTAATTATTCGAACCAGATATTTAGTTATCACAACTACATCTCTAGTTATTCTAATCAGAAAATGGTCAGTCTAACCGAACAGCTGGAGGATCCGTATTTCACCAAACGCTTTGATTACAATTTCCAGGATTTTGGTTAAATGGACCACGTTATTCGTCTCAGTGCGCGTCATTCCCAAAGCCCCGTAGCGGGGGGTCAGTACCCCGGCTCAACGAAGCCCAACGTCCCTGCCACTTCTAAATCGCTCGTGCTCTCCCATTGCGGCTGTTTACTTCGTATCGGTCCCGGTCTAGTCCTCGGGTGGGTCCAAGGGCGGAGTTCGACGCGGCGCACCCGCTCCTTGTAACGCATCGAATTCCATTACAGCCCTTCCCTCGTGCGCCATTCATCCTCCCGCTCGACTCGAGCGAGCGAGGGTCTCGCGTCCGTCTCGTTCAATCTGCCTCGCGCTACGCGACGACGTCACCCCGTCCGATCGACCCACCAATAACAGATCCCCGCGAGAGACGACTGCCGCGCGCGCGGCTTAAAGTAGTACGGTCACTCTCCAAAGTGATCGTTGAGTGTCCGTAAAAAAAGTCATCAAAAAACTATGATTTATAATTGAAAATTCTCTTTGGGAATTATAAAATTTATGACCATAAGAATTAGTCGATTATTTTAAATTATTTGTCACTTATTATTCAAATAATGTGCCTCCTTTGACTAGCGTCTTTTTATGCGTGGCAACGCATATTATCAATGGGCTCGTGGCCCAGTAGAGAAAACCACGATACACTCAAACGTTTGAGTGTATCGTGGGGAAAACGAGATCTGAAATGCACGCTTGTGAACCCACTCCACTGACGCGACGCTGCCGCATCTACTCGACGCGCTATTTCCGAACACCGAGAAGCAGAAACTAGTTATAACTAAAGTATCAAACGGTCAATAGTTTTCATCAATGGGTGTAAATTTTTGTTTTTTTTTCCCCCATTTTTTGGTATATTTTTTTATATTTCAATCTTGGATCTTACATACAAACCCAAAGTGAAATGTGTCTTGCCCATAAGACTCTGGGTTATTTTCTACTCGGTAATTAATTTTTATCAGACATACTAAACGGTCAATCTACCCCAAATTGCACCAGGAGGTTTCTATTGATATTAGCTTGCATACATAATTATTTCATATTTAAATCTTGGAAATCGATTCATGACCATACTACTTTAATTGCCGCGATCGGAGGATTTCGCCGTTACGCCTCTCGCGCGGGCTGCTGTCCTGGTCGTTCTCGATGAGATCGATAGCTTACGTAAGCGCGAGGCTCCGCGCGGATGCTCGGTATACGGCGTGGCGTGCCATTGGTGGCGCGAGGGAGCGGCGCTCTCTCTCTTTCTCTCTCTCTCGAATGTGACCCACCGGGATGCGGAGGGGCGAAGGAGTGGCCACGGGAGTGCGAGGGTGAAAAAAGGCGCGGGACGCGCGATCGGGCACGACGTTAGAGCGGCGCGGCTAATCGCGCGGCGCTCGAACGTCGCGCGTTGCCCCGCGGGCGGGTCGAAGGGCGGATTTAAGCGGAGATGGAACACGACGACGATCGGGCGGGCGCGCGCGCGCACGCGTGTCGTCTCTTCTTCGGCGATCTGCTGCCCTGATTCCGAGCGTTTCGATCGGCAGCTTACGAGACCGCTTCGTGCGCTTCCGGTCGCGCGGGCGCGTCGTCCGTCTGCCCGTTGAACGCGGTGGTGGCGGCGGTCGACGCTGGGAGGGGGACCTCGAGAGAGCTGAGCGTCGCGCGAAGACGAGATAAGAGGGGCGAACAATCGCGGGCGTTGTGCGCTTTGGAGACGCGGAGGAGCTTGTGGAACGATATATCGTCGTGTGCGGGGGATATAGCGGTGATGTGTCGTCGCCCTTGGAGGTCGAATGCGCGAGGGGGGTCCCCACGACTGAGATTGACACTGATTCTTATAGCGCCTTTGTACACTTCGACGGAAGGTCGGGTCGTATGCGTTGGTATCGGAGTGTCGATAACTCTTGATTTGTTTTAACACAGGTGGAGAGAAGTGAGACGGAATCTATAGCGTACCTATGCATATGTACACCCAGGAAAAAGGTCTAGTTGAATACGAGCTTAATAGACAAATTTATTTGAGATGAATAGGAATTTATTCGCATCGAACGAAAGTCTATTTTAATCAAGAAAATTTTCTACTAGAATCGTACTCGATTAAAAAGATGTGCAAAATATTTATCCAATTCTCTGATAGACTTTTGTTCGATGCGAATATAAGTACCTATTTATCTTAAACAAATTTTGCTATCACACACACAGGTTCGCATTTAAGGTTTCTCGAGCGGTACAGGGGCTTTTTCCCTGCTAAAAGTTAGTCCACCGAAGTACAGTAACACTCTAAAGTATGTTCTTCGTGCGATGTGGCGACAACGTTTGACGTACAGTAGTATGTGTGTTTCTGTGAGTTCAAAAATGGAGCCCAAAACATCTGGTCATGCATCTGTACGTCATGCAACGTTGCCACATTGACTTATCAAAGGTTAAATTTATAAAGAACAATTAATAACAAAATAACGGGCTTCGGGTACGTGAAAATTTATACAGATGATTTTAGCTCATTAAACTTGTTGTTCAAAAAATTGCAGCATTTTTTCACTATTTTTCTCAGAAATATCGCGGTTCGTTGGTTATAACCCATAAGAACGTATGTTATTTTGTTATTCAAAAATCTTTGCAACGAGTTTCTCAAAAGACTTGAAAATTTAACTGAATTTTTTTTTACTTCAATCTACCGAATGCAATCATTTCCAAGAATTTCTCACTATTTTCAGTATAACGCTCGAGAAACCTTAACCAGCCCTTTTTCCCTCGGTGTATAGATTCTACGCGGCATTGAAGGACGAACGATACGATATTTCTCTCACCTGTGATTCTGCCTAAAGTGTAGCCGTACTGAACGCGCAGATTGTAGCCGACGTAGCCGGCGGTGTGCGCGCCCAGGCTGTGGCCGATGCAGTGCATGCGCGCAGCGGGAATGCCACCTTCCTCTATCAATTGAGCCGCCAACCGAGCCGTCATGGCACCAACTAGTCTCGTGTTCGCCACCGCTTGCGTGTACGGCGGACCGGCCCCCGCGAGCCAGTTCACCACCACCACGTTGCAGTCCTCCCTTATCAGCAGCTCCCTCACCGTTCGCTGTGACGAGCGCGACAGTATAAGCCTCGATTTTAGATCGCCAGCGATACGCGACGAAACGAACTCGTTTTACGATCGACTTAAAGCGATACACGGAAGGCTCACCATGACCCAGGTTTTATCGCCGTTGTCCAAGTAGCCGTGAACTATGTAGTAGAGATTGCCGTGCTTCCTCAGCGGCGCCTCGTGGATCGACTCGAAACGGTCGATTGCGAGATCGTGCGGCTTCTCGAGGTGGGAGCGCGTGTAGAGCCGGTAACGAGGGCTGATGTTGTCTGGGCGAATGGGGAAGGTGACCACTGGTCGGTTCTCACCGGTCCACGGAGGACCGATGTAGAAGCAGCCGTAGGGGTCGTAGCATATCCAGTTGTACCACTCTGCGAGAAAACGTTTCGTCATCAGCATTTTCGTTGTGTTTATATAGCGTACGAGGCTAAACTTACTCGCCAGGAAAGAAACTTCATTCGTTATTATCTCGTAACCTGTGAGCTTTTGGCTGTGATATTTGTATAGTACTTTTTTGGCGAGTAAGTTTATAGCCGAGAAAAAATGATCAGTAATGTTAACCAATTTTTAGTTGATATGGGAACAATGACATATTTTTTTTGCGACAACCAACATTTATTTGTCGTAACCAACAGTTTTGTTATACGAATAAAAATATTTCGTCGTTCTCGCATCAACGAAGGTTTTGTTAATATTACCGATCCTACTGATAATTTTTCTCAGTGTAGGGCTGCTTTAACACTAGAACTACCGAATGGTCGCGCTTTATAAGACGGTCGTTTTGGCGGGTAATTATCTCGTTATCCGTGGATTTTTCGTCCACACAGCTATAGAACTTTTTTGTAGACCGAAATGTGCTCTATAAAAAAGTATTCTACCAATTTTGACAAAAACCTCACGGGTTACGAAGTAATTGGGGTTGAATGGAGCTCTGAATAAGACACCGGTCACATTGACCGGTTGTGGTAGTTCTAGTGTTAATTTCGCAAGATTATTTCGATCGCATTTGATATGGGATTTCTGTTATCTATTCCGTGAATCGTGTGAAAGACAGGGTGAGTTTTACTCGAAAGAAGATGCCCTTAATTTTTATTCGTAGATCCCAACGATTCTCTACTAATGATAGGTAATTTAAGGGCAGATATACGAGTTGAGGAGGGAAGCGGACAAACATTGCGTGCCTCACGCTCAATTTTACGCGCCCCTGATTCAGGACTCGGGCGAATACCCCACGCTCCGTAACCCTTGCACGCATACGTCACGCATGGCTGCCTCGTAAAGGTGGAGGTCATTAGAATCAATTGTTCCATATATAAATAGGTACCTAACCATGACGGATTTTATAAAGAGAATATCTAGTATAGAAAATCCAGAGGGATCTAGCGTAAAAGAAATGTTTACGCCGACTCGAAGCCGCTGCCAAAATAACGGAGAGTCGCGAGTGTCGCGAGAAATGTCGCGTATATCGTAATACGTTGAACTCTTCCGCAGGACATTATCGCGTGACAGAATACACGCCATTGATGTCGCGATAGCCGATGACATCGCCTAGCCATCGCGACCGTGACCCCGAGATAGACCACGCGCGGTTTTCGACCTTTTTTGGACGACGTTCCCTCCTACAGCAAAAGTGGGATAGATGCCCCAGTTTCTGTTTAACTTTGAGCGCCATTATCTCGAAACGCAGTGGAGATACGTGAAAAATGTAGAGTATTATTTTTATGGCAAAAATATAGATGAACGTATTTTGTTTAAACTTTTTTTCGATATCTGCAATCGATTCCAAGATATTCGATTTTGAACTTGTTCTTCCACCGAGCGTCTGTCCCACTCTTTTGCTCTAGAGATTAATCAACTCTCGCGCTCTCCGTTCCCCGACGGATGCAACGCGCGCGGTGCCCTCGCTGATAAACGCCCGTCCAACATCGCGTATATCGCGTTCGGGACATGCGGAATTCCTCCATCCCGTTGACCTTTAACACAATCGCGTCTGTGTTCGCGTGATTCCTCGTTTACAATCAGTCGTGTCTACGTAAACTGACAAAAATTTGGCCACAACTAGAAAATTATAGTAGTTGCAGTGATAATTTTCTTCGCAATAGCAAGTATCCTTGCTACGCTAGCAATATTTTTCTAGTTGTCACCAAATAATGTCTGAGACAGCCAGAAATATTGCCGGATCAGCTAAATATTGTTTTCAGTGTAAATTGCCGCCCTACGCTTAAAGCTCGCCCCATAGGCGAGCGTAGCGCGAAGCACACAATCCGTAGAATTATTATTTCTCCGAGAATCATGCTACGCCTCGCGCGTTTGCCGATCGTAAATCATTGATCGCGTCGTTCGAGGATCGTGTACGCGAAGCACCGTTTGACGGGGTTATCAAATCGCGCGATAACGCGCGTGTTTCGCAGACTTTTCTATCTCTTCTGGGGAATTAAGGACGATGTTGTGTCTCTCGGTTTCGCGTTAGATATTGGCGCGATTCCGGTCGAATATACGTCTCTCTATGTGAGAGATGGAGATGTCGGTCTGTAACTCCTATCGTAACCGCGGTGGATCGAGAGATCCTCTTCGGGTTGATCTGTCATCTATTCGTCGTTGGTTCGATTTTATTTTATTTTTTTCTCAAAGCAAGGAAATATAAAACGCTTCGCTATCGCCTAAACGTGTCTTTGACGATTAGTCGGGTAACTTAACGCAGTTCCGCATCCGATTTGGCGAAGGAAACGGTGCTCCGGATAAAATATACATTTTGCAAGTAAACCGAGAGCGGACAAATATTTATTTTTCGTTCAATATTTCGTTTGCGTTTCTCGGCGGTTGGAAAGAATTCCGCGTGAAATGGAAGATTTTTACGAGTGCTCTCCGGTTCGAAATTCAGCGACATAAACACCTCGGTTAACGTACCATTGGCGTACTCGAATTTGTTCTCCTTCTCCTCCGGGGACAGCGTAGTCGTCGTCACGTCGTACCGCTCCGATATCCCGGCGGAGTCGTCGCTCGTCGTGTCGTTCGGCAGGGTGGCCATCATGTTGGCCGTGTACATGAGCATCATCAGAGTGTCGTTGATGAACATTCTGAGAGTCGGTCCTCGGAGTCGCTCTCCGCCGAATTCGTAAAATATATGATCGCGAAACGCGGATTTCTTTCGCACTCTTACAACTTTGCCAACGCGACGCGCGTATCCGACGAATCGTTCACCTTCCGCACTCCTCTTCCGCTCTTCGAGGAACACCCGCGATTCTTACGCCACACTACATCGTCGCGACGAGTCGATCGCAAGCGCACGAGAGACACAACAGAGTCGTTCCGGTAATCGCCGTTGATCCTATCGATGCCCAGGGAAGTGTCCCCGACACGCGCCAGACGCGCGCTGCGCTCGATCCCTACCGCGGAGTCTCGAATATTCTCGCACTCGAAGGATGCATCGACACCGGCGGCGTCGTTCGATAATAACCGCAGAAAGGTTCGGCTTACGCGCTTAGCTCGTTCTAATCGTCCTGGACGCACTTCGAGACGCGTTCAGAAGTGACTCGCGCGCCGAAAACAAGCGTGTCGAATTTCCCCGAAACAATTATCATCGGCCTCGCCTCCCGTTCAAGTTTGATCGCCCGACACCTACTCGAACTTTGACCCGGCCACCCAGAAGCGCGCCGAGAAATTCTAATCGCCCGGAGCACCTCGGACCGCGCGAAGAAATTTTAATCGCTCTCTCTCTCTCTCTCTCTCTCTCTCCGGTCGCGTCGGCTCGGCCAGCGTGCGTCCACTAATCCAAAATTCCGAAGTGGACTCCGCGTGCGCGCTCGGGTATCGCGTGCTTGCCCCCTACCCTCGACCCCTGCGTCGCCCCCGCTTCTCCGTCGCGTCGGGACCGCCGCGGATAAGACGGGAGATGCAGCTGACCGTCGAACCGCGCGCGCGCGTAATGACGAGTCGCACGCACCGAGGCGCGGGCGACGGGATCGTGAATAATTTATGGTTTTCGAGGAAAGACGTCGGCGCGCGACCGGCGCCCCTCTGCCGGCTCGTTTTGCGCGCTCGAAGGCGCTCCGCTTTTTTGCGCGCTCGCCGCGCTCTTCGTCGGGGGAGCGAGGCTTCGCGGAACGCGAGGCGAATTGCACTCGGCCGTTGTTCGAGCCGCTGCGGATTTTGATTCGTGAAGAAGTTGCGCGCGGCAATGACGCGCGGGACACGCGGGCATTGCGATGATGCGAGGAAATTTGGTTTTCAGAGTGGGTCATTTTTCAGCCGGAACCGTTCACCGAGGAGATAGTTTATTTGTAGTTGATGGATGTTTGTTCGAATATGGCGAAGTAAACATTTTAGTGGGTCAAGTAAATATTCGTTAACTGTTACGATATTTACTTGGCACAATTTGATTTTTTGAGTCAACCATTTGAGCGAAATAAAAATTTTAATAATTAACATACAGTTTCTCGTCCTGACGAAATATCTGTTTCGCCGTATTTGAAATTACATTTATTAATTATTAATTAACTGTTTTCGTGGTGTTAAAAGTCGATTGAAGACTCGTACAAGGCGTTGTAAATATTTATTCGACGCGTGGAAGCAACTGGAATCATTACACACCCGCAGGGAAAAAGATCTAGTTGAATACTAACCTGGTAGAAGAATTTATTTGAGATGAATATAGAAATTTATTCATATTGAACAAATGTCTATTCGAATTAGATTGATGTTCTACTTGGTTCGTACTCGATGAAAAAGGTGTGCAAGACATTTATCCAATTATGATGGACTTTTGTTCGATGCGAATAAAATCTTATTTATCTCAAATAAATTTCTCTATTATAGGTTCGTATTCAACTAGACCTTTTCCCTCAGTGTATGGGATATCGTTACGTAATGTTCCTGTGGCGTTTCGTGTCTATGGTATACTGGGAAAGAAAATGTGGTAAATTTCACTAAATTAGCAGTCACAGGCGGGGAAACGCAGATCAAGTTACTTGAACTATCTAATAATTTGCTAGAATTCACTACAGCTTGTTTTCGTCACAAACAGTGTTTCAAATCATTACAACCAAATTATTCAATTCAATTAACTTGATCGACGTTCCCCCGCCCGTGATCGCCAATTTAGTTGAACCTACTATTTTTTTCTCCGTCTATACATTCTCAAGCTCGCTTCCTAAAGCAATCGCGTAACCGTATATATTTTCCGTGACATAAACTGTACAAGCTACGGCTGACGTGGTTTCAGAGATTGCCTGCTCGCAGCTCTCTCCGGAATTCGGTATAGCGAACTGACAAGGCTTTCCTAGAATTATTTATCATTTCCGACTTGCATAACCGCTCGTGATACGAAAAACATATTTACTCGTGGATCTTCGCGTTAATCGCATCGGGAAGCGGAGTAGAAGTTTTCCGCGAGATTCCTCGCTCGATTTCCGCTTTCTTTGCGGAGTACTACACGGAAGAAATGCTGATGTTGAACTTACAAAGTCAAAGTTGCAAATGTATTCTTGTAAATGCAACTGAACTCTGCGCGTACACGGAGAAAAGTTTGCGGTGACCATTCTCACAATCCACGTAGTGAGCTTGAATTACTGTGACACGCAACGTTCAGTGTTATAAATATGTCGATATTTATTTTTACTCGACATGTGTAAACTGTATCCGAGACTCTTGTTAATTTGACATTTTCCTGGTAAATTTTGCATTTTTCTGCTACAATTTTAACATCGCCCTGCACCCAGGGGAAAGGCCTAGTTGAATGCAAATCGGATAGAAAAATTTATTTGAGACGAATAGGAATTTATTCACACCGAACAAAAGTCTGTTTGAATTAAAAAAATGTTCGTACTCGATCAAAAACATATGCAAAACATTTATGTAATTCAAATAGACTTTTATTCGGTGTGAATAAATTCCTATTCACCCCAAATCAATATTTCTATCAGGTTCGTATTCAACTAGACCTTTTCCCTCAGTGTGCACCTGTCACATAGTAAGCGCAGACTGTGTTACAGTTTTCAGTAATTGGTGTACTATTTACATCCAATTTTTTCCCGCGTAACAGAAAATTAGGAGTTTCTCATTAATCGCCACCGCGTCATTTCCACGGAACGCCGTGAAATTTATTACAATTGCCCCCCTCCTTCGTCGAGGACCAACACAATCTCAGCACTCGCTCAAACGTCACAGTTCGCGGTCAAAAGCCGGTCTCCATCCCCCCCTCGACCCTGCGGTTAGAAGGGGCGCGATTGTGTCGCCCTCGTCGCGTCGGGCAGGGCGGAACGCGTTTCCCCTGTACACAATGAGGATTTCCCATCGATCGCCGGAAGGGGGGGGGGCGGGAGGGGTTAGCGGAACAATAGACACGCGCCGTATCCAGCATCCCCTAAGTATTTTCGGCAACAACCCCTCGCAAATTGGCTCCACCGTTCTCATACGATCCTAGTACATTGCACCCCTAAGATTTCTCCCGGATTTGCTAAGGGATGTTGCAAAATCCTCCCCGACGCGTCGCCCGTTCGACAACTCCTGGGGCGTCCTGGGGACTTGATAAGCGAGTCGCACTTGTGTTGTTTTGCGGTTAACGTCGACGCGACGCGCGTCCCTGTGCGAACGCGGGGTGAGTTCGCCCGCGCTTCGACGCCCTCGCGCGCGACGTCCCACAGACGACCGGTGCGAGCCGTAAAATTTATGGGGGGTAGTAAAGAGCCGGCGTCGGGTAATCGGGCCTCTCCCGCGGGGCCAGCAAGACCCTTGCGACACTCCTGTCAACCCCTGCTTCCCTGCTACGTCGCCCTATCAAATCCCCATTCATTTACATGCGTGTTCGTGCCTCCGGCGCGTCTCCCCCGCGCTTTACGAGTTCGCATACGCGAGGGATTCGCGTTTGAATCGTCGGATGGAGGAAAGTGGGGTTTGCAGAGCGAAGTGCACGCGATGGCCCCCGAGTGGCACGGCGCGTCGTGGCGGCGAGGGGCCAACTTTCTTTACAAGTCGATTCCTTTGACTTTTATTTGTTTGAAATCGATACAGAGCGAACCGTCGGCTACATAACATATCCATTATGTATGTGCACTGAGAAAGAAATTTACTTGATCGAAATAAACGTGCCTTTGGATGGTCCCAGGAGCGTATTTATTCGATTTAAATAAATATCGGTTGGACGCAAATATTAGATTATTGAATTTGTTATTATCGCAGGAGGAGGGTGCGACGAATCAACAGGATCGCGGTGATTTAAGGAAGTTCAACGGAACCGTTTAACTGAATATGCTTATTTTCTCGATTCGCGAAGCACTGAGATAAATGCTATCAATTCCAAACAAATTCTAATCGATCGCGAGAAGAATTATTCTTCGCGGCATAATTGATATCGCTTGTAAAAATTATTATATTTCGATTCTATACTCGACTTTCGATGTCTTTATAAATCGCGAATCGCGATTGAATCACTTCTTCTCGAATCTGCTTTCCAAAAAGAATTCTTTTCTACACTGAGAAAAAAATTTGCTTGATCGAAATAAACGTGCCTTTCGATAGTCGAAAAAGAGCGCATTTATTCGATTTAAATGAATATCGATTGGACGCAAATATGAGATTATTGAATTAATTAGATGTTATTTCAATCAAATCGATATTCATTTAAATCGAATAAATACGCTCTTGGGACTATTCGAAGGCACGTTTATTTCGATCAAGTACCTACATTTTTTTCTCCGTGTGGGTAAAACAATAGATACAAGTCAAACAATGAGCAAACGAGAAAAATAGTTTTACAGTTAATTTTTTACAGTTATACCATATAGATTAGCTCCTCTCCTACAACAATTTAGACAGCCCAAAGGTAGTGTCAGGCACGGCTACTTTTGCTGCGCAGCAGATTAAAATTGCTGCACGCAACCGCAGGCTACAATCGCAAAGTTGCAGGTTGCACGGGTGTTCACACTTGCAGCAATTCAAGTCGCGCAGTTTTTTAATCTGCTGCGCAGCAAAAGTAGCCGTGTCTGACACCACCTTGAGGTATTCTATTTGAACCACCGCATATCACACATCGAGATATATAATACATATAATAATTCGACTTACACTCGGTTTCCCAATTTTGGACTTACATATATACGACTTTACCCACTCATCATGGATATAAAGTTGATTGTACGGACAGTCGCATATAAGACGCTCGACTCTGTGCACTTTACAGGCGACGAAACGCCTCGCGCACTCTCGTTATCGGTCTTACAATTAGAAGCGTCGCGTCGGTGGGTCGGGCTTTGTGTAAATATGTGTGTATAGTTAAAACTACACGCGCGAGATAAGAAAGCGTGCAAGTACGTGCTACGTACGATCGTGAGCAACGCGTCTCGGCCTCCTCCGGGGAGGACAAACAAGCGTCGACGCGATGACGAAACGATTGCAACGAGGATTTTAATCATAACGCATGAAAATATCTCTGAACGATTCAGCGTAAAATCTCGAATTCAATATATATCGTGTCGGCTAAATGTGTTAACCTGCTAACTCCATATCTTACGATTTTAAGATGTTTTGACGCTCGGCAACTTCATGGCTAAACTAGACTAAATAATTTACATATATTTTATTTAAAAGAAGGTTAGACAAATACTGACAACTATTGTGTTAAAATCCGTTGTCATATAAGAACTTTTGTATTGATCAAGACAGTTTTGTTCTCGTTCCTGAAAATCTGACTGCATGTGAGTTAGCAGGTTAACATACTTAGCCGACGATATGTATTTTCGATCGACTCCGCGCAATTCGTTCGGTCGTCCGATACGCGTCTTCTCGATACCCGCCATTTAATTGCACTCGATATATCGATTCTTCGATCGACGAGCCAAGCGGCGTCGCTCTCACAGCCCGACAGCCTCTTCGGCTTCATCCCCTACTTCGTGGCGCTTCATGAATTCCTGATCTGAGCGCTGACACGTGTCCGCCTGGACCTCTTAACCCTTCCTTCTCGTTGGTCTCCGAGAGCGAAACGTCAGCTGTACCGGTGAGGAGTCGTCCCCACGTCCGTCCGATTCGACGTCTTGGCGCGTCGGACAGTTATGCAAATCGAAGAGAAAAAAAATGCCATCGATACAAAACCATCTTGATTTTTTCAGCAGGAAAGCAGGAAAGCGCCGGAGCGCTCGAAATATTCCCCATGTGAGCGGCAGCAGTCCCGTCGGTTCTTCCCGCGTCGAGATACTTTTTCTTTTTTTTAACGAAACATTTATTCGCCTAGAAATTGTCCCGTTCGACTCGTTTCGATCAATTTTTACCTTCGGCGCGGATTCAGCTTCTCGCGCGGATTCTACGTCTTTCACGGCGCGCCGCATACCGGAAGTGCTCGATTTCGAGGGTTTTCATCGTTACCCGATTTCTAACAAAATTCATCGTGAAAAATCGCGTGTTTCCGAGGCGAGCTCGCCGCGATAATTTTAAGAAGTCACACCGAGAGAGACCGTCGCCGCGCGACATCAGCTCTCGAACGGCGCACGCCGGAACGTTTTTTAGGTCACGCCGTGCGTATCGTTTAGAGCCGGTGAAACCGCGCGCGCGTTGCACCATCGCCCTTCCGTTGCGTATAGGGCGTCGGATATCGTGACGCAATGGCCCACTCGAGCTGTCCCTAAAATACTTGCCGCCGTTTCTACGTTCCTGTGAGCGGAGCCCTTTTAACGAAATCCCCGAGGGCCACGCACCGCGGTGGGATCGCGACGACGCGTCTCGGGGCCGCGGCGCGTCCCTGCGTGCGATGATAGAGACGTTCCGAGCAGAGAGAGGCGTTCGAATACGACGCGCGCGCGGAAACGGGACTCGAGGTAGCGGGAAGCCAGCCGGTGACACCGATTAGGAGAGTATATCGCTGGAAAATGTCCCCCGCTACCCCGAAGCGCACGCGTGGAAATTCTTTTTCGCATTTGCGATCGCGAATGAATCATGCACAGAGGGAAAACATTATTCCGCAGCTTTAACAAAACTCGATTTTGCTGAAAATTTCCTGCCGTCATGACGGATATAGGTATTATCTGCGGTAGCAAAAGACATGTTCGATAATAGTAAAACAATTTGTAAGGATAACAAATATTTTCACCAAAAAAAATGTATGTGATTTTAATTACATTTGCTATCATAGAACATATATTTTGCTGCCACGGATAATATTTCTGTCGTCATAACAAAAAGTCCCCAGCAAAACCTAGTTTTGCTAATACTGCAAAATCATGTTTTTCCGTGCGGCATGCAGGAAAGACTAAAATTTAGGCGATGAAAAACGGGGGAGTTAATATATCGAGTTATGAGGGGGGAGGAGTTTCTGTCAATTTTTTTGCGGGTCCAGTTCGATCGACAAATCGATTTGTCCGTTAAAAGTGCGATGGAAATTGACATTATCGCAACGATAGAGGCGCGTATTGCTGATTTTGTCGAAGGATAAGTTGACTTGGAAAGAATTCTAAGTTAGAGTTACACTGAGACAAAAATGTACTTGATCGAAATAAACGTGCCTTTGGATAGTCCCAAGAGCGTATTTATTCGATTTAAATGAATGTCGATTTAATTCAAATAACATCTAATTAATTCAATGATCTAATATTTGCGTCCAACCAATATTCATTTAAATCGAATAAATATGCTTTTGGGACTGTCGAAAGGCACGTTTATTTCGAACAAGTAAATTTTTTTCTCAGTGTAGAAAAAAATTCTTTTCGGAAAGCAGGTTCGAGAAGAGATGATTCATTCGCGATTCGCGATTTATAAAGACATCGAAAGAGTCGAGTATAGAATCGAAATACAATAATTTTTACAAGCGATATTAGATAATTATGCCGCGAAGAATAATTCTTCTCGCGATCGATTAGAATTTGTTTGGAATTGATAGCATTTATCTCAGTGCTTCGCGCATCGAGAAAATAAGCATATTTCAGTTAAACGGTTCCGTTGAGCTTCCTTAAATCACCGCGATCCTGTTGATTCGTCGCACCCTCCTCCTGCGATGATAACACGCACGCCGGTAGAGCGCGAACGAAAACAAATTCGGCCGGCCGCGAGTCAGTTGCTCGCGAAGCGCGGTGCTGATAACGACGCACCTATCCTGTTCGAAGTGCCGAATGGATTTATAATTAATAATTGTATGGTTATTGAATGTGAACGGCGACTGAAAGTGTACTACACGTTTAATTAATCTTACAAAAATTCATAAACCACATTCGCCTAATCGGAGTACGTATAAAATGCAAAATAATTTTACACATATCAAATAGCCCTCGATTGAAATACAAAGTGCAATCACATTTTAGCGTCCAATTGCGAATTTCAAATTACAACGCTGCACCAGTGCGGTGCATCCCGACTCGGCGTGACCATCCCTCAGACGCGACTGCGAGAGAAAACTCACACCCGCGAGCAATCGAGCCTCCGCAGAGCGCGAATAGAAGGATACCCCCTCGCGCGTAAGCCCACGCTACATTATTTCCCAAGCCGCGTTACGCAACGCCTCGTATGCGTATCTCACCTACGAAACCGTTTGAGAAAACAACGTCGAAAATCTAACGCCCGGATTATGCCGTCCTGTTAGACTTTGTCACCGAATTGACTTTCACTCGTTCGAGCCCTTAGCAACGGTACACGTCGCGAAGCCGTCGCGGCGGGCGTATATATATATTATATATATATATATGTAGCGTGCTCCCCATTTCGACGCGCACCATCCCTCTCGAATTGTGGTGGCGGCTATAAAATCTCGCGAGCAGCGCTGTAACCGAGCCCTTCGCGCGAGATCCTCCGCGGGCCCTCGAAGGGCATTCTCGGCCATCTCTTTCGTCGTCATGACATCCTGGTCAAAGTGCGTAGGTGTATGCCCTTAAGGGTTTAGCCGGTTTACGCTTCTCGCCATTAAAAAGGGTTCCTCTCGCGCCGCGGCGATTTAGGGTCGTCCCCGGAGATCGTTGAGAACGATATCGCCCGCTCTCGCCCTTCCTAGTTCATGCGTTCCTGTTTTGGTCGTTTATCTTTATACCAGCTGCACAGGGGTTCCCCGTGCGCGGTATTGTACCGTTCGACGTAGGTATCGCATTATACGACGCGCGGGGCCTCGTAAGATCGACGCGTGCACTAAGAGAGTGATAGCTATACCTTAAGATTAAGTGAGGTTAACTGGACAGTATAGGTAATATAGCAATATTATAAATAGTAACGAGAGAGCAATGCGTATTGCTGAAATAACTATACGTATACCTAGTTGAAATAGCTACATTGATAAAAAATACAGTAGATTTGACTAAATCGGCGATTACGGGTGGGAGGATGCAGATCAAGTTACTTGGACTAATATAATTGACTCGCCTGTTTTCTTCAAATAGCCGTTAATCGTTACAACCATTAGTCGGAGCAACTAATTCTGCATTCCCCCATCTGTAAACGCAGATTTAATTGAGTGTATCGTTTTTTCTGTCAGTGCGTACGTACAGCTGAAATACAAATAAGTATTGCGCTAAGGTTAACTGGAATTCTTATATTAATAAACTATTACACAGAAAAGCATGATTTTACAGTCTCATCAAAACTATAGGTTTTGTTGAAAACTTTTTGCTATCGTGACAAAAGTATTATATCATCCGTGGCAGCAAAAGATACGTCTAACAGTAGTAAAAATATTTGCTGGGAAAACAAACATTGTTACCGAAAAAAATTGTACCGTGATTGCAGTTACATTTGCCATCACGCACATTGGACGTACATATCTTTTGCTGTCACAGATGATATTTTTGTCGTGACTGCAAAAGGTTTTCAGCAAGACTTACTTTCGCCAGGATTGCAAAATCATTTTTTTCTGTGTAGCATTGCCGTACAATCAACATTTCTCTCAGTGCATGAGTGCAGCTACGCAATGGTGCATAGTTCTCTCTCCTTATTCGATTCGTCACAAATAGTAATTGGCGTTAGTGTGCTGCAATTAGACTATTATCACTGTATAGGAGATTTTGGGCGGTTTACGTTGTCGGAAATTTCATCGGTGTCCCTTCAGGCTCATTCCTCGTGGTGTCCCTGTATGGCATTTGGTGTCACAGCCGCGCGTCCGTTTTATTTGTCTGTCTCGAATCGTTCGCCGGGATGCATGGTGGGGTGCATAGCCGCAGGGGCCGCGCTGAGATAATCAAGTGGGCTCCGGGCATGCATTGTTCGCGAGGTCGGGAACTAGCGGGTCAATGCTGAGGTCTGAATAGTCTGGTTCATATTTATTACCGCGACCTTGCGGTAGGTAGCTCGTGAGGTAGGTCGTTGAGAGCGAGAGGTAACGAGGTATGATTCGTCGATACGCAGGAGTCAAGGTCGCCTCGCAACGTCCTCCGATCGCAATATTATTGGCACCTTTCTCTCCTTAGCGCGCTGGAAATCGCGCAGAGAGGCACTGGCTCGATTTCTCGAATCGCTTCGGACGTTTCAACTTTTTTTTTTGCTTCAAAGTTACTCCGGTGCGTAACCAGGGAATCATGGGGGCGATCGAGCGCGGGTCAGCGTTTCGTTCGTTGCGTATACGCGTGGCTGTTTTTCTCGCTCCTCTTGCGCACCTCATCCCTTTCGTTATTGTCGATTTCCGCGGGTACCTACTTAATATTCCTTCGTACATACTCAGAATAATTTTTTTAGAGATCGCTCCGAAAACCTTTACGATTAATGACAGATTTATGCTCAGGTCTCAATCGTAACTTTGATCCTATAATTTCAATGTGATTCCTAAGCGAATGGCGTATCAAAGCGAACGAGTTGCATTAGAATCGGGTCCGCGGTTAGGTTTAGGACCGAAGCGTAATAAACCAGCCATCATTTGTCATTTATTCCAAGCCACCTGCATCGGTGTGTGTTTCTCAACAGTTTTTTTTTCCGTTTCCCCGAAAAGACCAACCAGGAAATTATAGGAGGCATCCAAAGGTCGTGAGCGACGCTGCGACTTTCTCGTTGGAATGTACCCACTGTTGACACTCCAAGCGCGTCACTCTCCAGCCAACCCACCAACGTGTATGTATACCTATATCGCGCGCTTCCCGTAAACGGAGGACAAATCTTCCAGGTGTCAGCCGTACCAGGCGATCATACACACCCACCCGCGCGTCCTGCAGGTTCTTCCGGGCCTCCCGAGCCTCTCGCGCCTTTCATTCCGGACTCGTCCACTCGTGACGATTTTTTTTTTCACTTCCAAAACGTCCAACCGGTCAACCAGGAAACCATGGAGTCGCCCGAGGTTTCCGGTCGGTCCGAGCGCGCCGGGTCGGCGTTTACGCGCGCGATGGACAACTACCGGTAAATAGTTATACATCGACGTCTTCGCCGGGGACGGATGCAACGCGTAGACGCGGATGGTACTAGGATACCACGCGCGGTGCGAACATCCGGGGACTCTTCCGTCCATGGTCTCCTGAAGGGAAAAGTGCCGGGCATACCGGGCGTTCCCTCGTGGCTTGGAAGCGTTCGTCGCGCGCGCACGTGACGCTTTTCAAAAAGGACTTCCGGCGCGCGACCTTCGAGACGTTAAACTTTTTTTTTTCACGGCCGGACGATCGCACGCGCCACCAGGAAATCATGGAGGGGCCGCGGTGTCGCGCGCGCTGGAGTACCTACCTTATTCCCGAACGGACGAATCGCAGCGCGCGCGAGCGACGAACAGGTGCGAGAACTGGTTGTCGGTGAAATTCAATTTGTCCCGGCTGAAGAAAGATAAATCGCGTAGATGTCAACGGTATTAGGATAGTATGCGGTTGCAGTAGGAGATCCGAGCGGGTCCGAATTCCTTCGTGCGTTTACGCGCGCGTGTAGCGGTGCACGCGGCTCCCACCTGTTCGCTCGCGGCGCTACGACGGACTGTCACGAGAGATCGTAATCGCGATTTTACGCGCGCAGGGTCAAAAGGGCGCAGCGGGGTCGTATATATTTGCGGAGTGTCGTCGGTGGACTCGTCGAGACGCAGAGAGAGACGGGGCTTTCCCTCTGTGCACTGCGTGTTGCACTCTTTGTCTCTCGCACTGAGAGAAAAGGTCTAGTTGAATACGAACCTGATGGAAACATTTATTTCAGATAAATAAGAGTTTATTTACGTCGAGCAACAGGCTATTTGAATTTGATAAATGTTTTGCATACCTATAGGTACGTATTTTTAATTGGGTGCGAACCTAGTAGAACATCAATCTCATTCAAATAGATTTTTGTTCGATGTGAATAAATTCCCCCACTTATCTCAAATAAATTTTTCCATCAAGTTCGTATTCAACTAGACCTTTTTCCTGGGCGCGGCAGCGGGGAAGACTCGAAGGAATTTTATAAAAGTAGATACCTATGCGCCTGAAGTTTCGAACGTTCAATTGAACGAAAAATTTCGACTTTTTAAACAATCATGGCAATATTGAGTTTATTGATTACTTTATTTCTACTATAGACGCTCAGTTCGCAAAAAATGTCTATAGATTAAGCAGTCAATTAACTCAACACTGGTCATAGTCAATATTTTTCGTTCGGAAATGAACGTTCGGAACTTCAGGCACATAGTATACAAAAAAAAGCTCGCCTCCTCCCCTCGAGACGGCGATCCGAATGCACACACGCACGGCCGCGCAACGCTCCTTCCGCCACTATCGGATCTGCTGGTCGCGGCGTCCGCGATCAGGACGCTATGAGAGAGGAGCAATTTGCAGAAACCAGGTGTAAGGAGTGAATGATCGGAGTGGAGTTAGCATTCGAAAGGAAGAGTGGCCCCGGCGCGCGGTGGATGACGAGGGAGAGAAGAACTCCCCGAGAACCCCGCGGAGCGAGAGAGAGAGAGAGGCACTCGGGCGCTCTTACAGGGCTGAGAGAAAGAGAGAGAGGGGGAGCGAAGCGTCGCGCGAGTGCAAGCGAGAGGCGCGCACGTGGCACTCGCGCGATTAGAGGAGGTCGGACCCGCGAGAAGGGCCGAGGAACCCCACCGTCTTGGGAGACGTCTTTGGAGTGGTCCAAGAAAGTGGAGGACAATGGAGTAACTCCTCCGCGTCACAGGGAAATATGAGGCCCGAGGAATCGCTCGAGGAAACCCACCCCGCGCGGGCTCGAAGTCGAGGAGAGGCGCTCCCGCGTGCGGCGCACGTTGGCCCGATTTGCCGAGAACAAAAGAATCGTGGGGTGTCGTAACAGGGCAACATGTCCACCGGGTCCATCGTCGTCGCGGATGTCACGGGCGACCCGGGGACGGGATCGATCGGGCGCATTGTAGCGGAGGTATCCGTCTACTGTGACATCGAGACGAATGCGTTCCTTGGTTGGATCGATATTCGCGCGTCGATCGCCTTGGGATCGGCACGACACGAGAGGAAACGCTCCGAGTCTCAGCCAGCGAGCGTGATACGCCAGACGGCGGCCAAATTAATAAATAGAGCGCGTCTCTCGCGTGACCCTGGAGGAAACGATCTCTCTTGAACTAACTGCACGTTAGTAAGTTACTCCGACCGTCGCTAATGAATGTAGGCGTCATGCTCGAACAGCTCCGCATAAAAGGAACGCGGTGACGCTGACCAGGAAGTTATAACGGCGGAGAATCGCGCGAGACCCTCTCCACCCTCTCTGCTCTACTAAATCCTCCTCGATCGTTCGCGACGACCGCATCACGCACGTTCGTTCACCTGGCCGTCAGTGTTCGACGGCTAGGTCGTCGATTCGACCTCCGGTCCTGCCGATGCGAGGGAAGCGCGATAACGGTGCGACTGCTGGAAAGGGAGAGAGACAGCGTGTCGCGTTGCACGGCCGCGGGTAATGAAAGGGTTGTGGGTGGCGTTGGAACATTCGTAGAAACTCTATCCGGCATCCAGACTTCCGAGGAGGTCAATCGGCATTTACTCCCCCGATACGAACCTGCCTATTTCTGCCGCGAAGTGCGTGAGTGTGTGCGTCGGCCAGCCCTGGCAGCCGTACGCGCGCGCGCGCGCGCGCGACCCCTTTTGGAAGGGTCACCCTCGCTCGGAGGATTGTTCTTCCGCTCGGGGTATCGAAAAGGACACTCGCAAAGTCAGCTGAGTCGTCGACGTTTCTCGTTCGCTGGGGTAGTTGACTGATTTTTTTTATATTAACCCCTTGACACAGGTACAAATAAAACGGAATTTCCTACAATGCCACATGAAATGAATAACGCCTCCCAGACGTCATTGTATGTCAAGGGGTTAATGATTTGAAAAATTTGGAAACAATTATCTACCCTGTATTTTTTCATTTTTCATTTTCGGCCTCACTAGCCGGAAAACGATATTTAGAAATGCAGCATATGTCATCATTCGATAAATCTCTCTCTCTCTCTCTCTCTCTCTCTCTCTCTCTCTCGCACTCGCAGTTTGGCATAAGTGCGTCTTTCACGGCTCTTCCATGACGTCATAATTCAGTAGAGAGAAGCACACTTATAACTCAGCGAATAATATTAGTTTTTCGAACATATTCATTTTCACGTGGTACCGAGAAAATGTATATCTACAGATTACAAATTGAATTAAAAAATATGACATTTTTTTTCCAGTCTGATACCGTATTGTACGATGGCGGAAGGGAAAAATACATTTTTCGTTATAACGAGGAAAAGAATCAGACGAGAGGATCGGCATGGACCACTTTTACGGAGCGTCGTATAATATATGATACGCGCGAAGGGCGGAGAACCGACACGTCTCCTCTCTCGGCGCAAGGAACTTTGCGCGCTCTCGCTCTCGCCTTCTAGTCCAAGTTCGAAGAAGAGTCGCTACTACCACCTCCGCGCGTCTATGCATCCCTAGCATTTTCCAGGCGTTTCCTTTGTTCGTCGGATCATCACTGCGCGCCGTTATGACGTTAATGGCATCGGGGGTAAGGTGCGAGTGGCGACCGCAAATCTTACAGAGTGGCTGTGCGAGGAACAAAGCGAGGATTGCGTCGGAGGGGTAAACAAGAAGACGTCAGGAAAGCAGGAAGGACGCGATTCAACGCCTGCCGAGCCTTTCCGGCGGTAGTGTTTTCTCGTCGAAATCCATAGGCATTGCATCTGTTCGTTAATTTATTTATCAATTACCACCGCACCAGACAAAAGTCTTACCTTTTCATCTTCGTTCGTCTTCGTTCGAACGCTTTCTCGTCTTCTCGTATTAGCGTATCAGCTAAACCCGAATAATTTTCCGTGCACAACTTTCTGATACACTATTCCCTCCTAGAAAAGCTCCGCGAGCTCCTCTCCCTCCTAGCTCGAAACCCTGCCCGCGCCTCGCGTCACCCACTTTCTCCGGAAACTTTCCCCGGCTTTTTTTCACTATCAGGAAGTCATAGGCGCGAGCCGCAATCGACGTACCGGCGGCCCCCACCACCCCCACCCCGCCGCCAGAAGCGATCAGGTGAAATTCGCTCCGGCCGTTTCCAATCAATCGGTTCCTTCCGGCGCTACCAGAGGAACATGAAGTACCCGGGAAAACCGAAGTTTTCCGTCGCTTCCGATAAGGGGGAAAAAAGCGCTTCGAACTCCGCCGCGCGCGCGGCGCAACGCGCATCCGCGGAAACGCGACGAGCCCCGCGGAGTCATTTCGATGATTGCGCGAGAAGGGAGCGCGCGCCGCGCGGAGATTGAGAGAGAGAGAGAGAGAGAGAGAGAGAGAGAGAGAGAGAGAGAGAGAGAGAGAGAGAGAGAGAGAGAGAGAGAGAGAGAGAGAGAGAGAGAGAGAGAGAGAGAGAGAGAGAGAGAAGAGCGACCCTCTTGTCGTCAGCCTTTTACTTCGAGTACACTCGTCGGACGACGACGAGGCGCGTTCCACATATGAAACCCCCCCTCCCGGCGTGCAACAAGGAACGGAGAAAAGGGTTGCCGGCTCGAGTGCTTCGAACCACACATCGCGACAGGGGTGTCATAACCCCGAAGAAGGTATTTTCTAATATTCGTAGGGTCATTCATTCCCCTCCCCCCTCCTGCCATGAAGAATCTTCCGCGCAGCCCGTCCCGGTCGCCCTCTTTCTTCCACGACCGAACGAACAGCGACGCTTCCCCGTTCGCAACACGCTCCGGGGCGTTTCGAGGGCGCGTCGGCGTCCAATCGAAGTCTAATTTCAATCGCGGACCGCGCGTCGGCTGTCCAGGGGTTCGTCAGATCGATGGCATCGTAACACGACCGCGGATCAGGAAAGAATGCGCGGCGAGGAGCCGCGACGGACGCGCGCTCCTGGTCGGCGGGAGAGCGACGGCGGCGTCGTGTGGTCGGGGGAAAAAATGGGAACGCGCGCCGGAATTCCAATCGGGCCGATAATTGGAAGGGCTATCGGCAGTCTATTGGTTTGATCCCCCGCTGCCAGGCTAGCAGGAGGCGTCGACTGGTCGTACGAAATTCATACGTACGTCCGCCGTGTATTGGTGAGCGCGCGCGGCCTTCGCGTCGCGCGGACTTTCCTCTCTCCTGTCCACTTTCGCCGTTCTCTCGACGCCGTTCTTTGCGGGACGAGGGAGGGTCGCGCGCGCAATCCGGTGTCAGACTCGCGGCGCGACAATAAGTACGACTCGGTAGAAGTACCTACGAGTCGCGCGCACACGTGCGTCGTCCGAGCGGCGGCGTGGCGGTGGCGGTGCGGCGCCGGGCGGGAGAGAACGACGCACGCACCCTGCTCTAGGAATAATTTAATACGGGGCCCCCGGGGAAAGGGTTGAATAAAATATATTCACATATTCGAAACAGGGGAGCAGCCCGAGCGAGAAGGTCGCGGATCTCCTTCGTTCGGGACGGCTTCCTCGTGAAAGTCGTCCGGCCGCCCTTCGCGGGGTCATGCTCCTCTGGTTCCGCGTCTCGCTCTTCGGAAACTGTCGTTTCGCGGCCGACGTCTCTCGCGGGTTTCCGCGCGCGAGAGGTGAGCCGAGCGGATGGTGCGACGCGTGGAAAGGGGACGCGCGCGCCCCTCGCTGCTGCTGCGCGTCACACGGGGTTGGGGAAGGAAAGAGTTCGCGGCTCGGCGGGATTCCACCCACGCTTTTTTAACAGGATAGCATCCTCGAGGAGGAACCCGGGACTCGCTCGGGTTCGGAAGAGGGACACTTCGGAGACCTCTTCCGTTGTGAGGCGTATGTGGGATGGTTTGTTTGAATGCCGATTTTTGCGTGTGTTTGCGGTGCGAGTCTTTTGGGAGGCTTGGATGACGCGTCGTGCTTACGGGTTTTCACGGTAAATTCGTTTTTTTTTTGAAGAATCTGTTCGTTTTTTTTTCATCTTGTAGGTAAATATATCTCCTGCAGTCCTTCATTATTTTCCGTCATATCGCATGTAATGCATTCGTACGCACTTATCTTTGCAATCTCACAGAAATCGATGCACCGATCCAAGCGTCGGTCGCACTCCGGATAGACAAATGTACGTAAATTATAGAGCAACTTTTTCTTGAAATAGTATTATTATAGCTCATCTGACACATCAAGGTTGTGACTTTTACGAGTCATCATAAAACAAGCATACTTATTCCTCTCATTAAATGATTTCAAATCAGTACAAATCAATAGGTATTTATTCAATATGCATAATGTTTCGTTGATACGTCGCTACGATAAATACGGCGATTAATTTGAATCGCACTACAATGTAAATTCAACATATTTTCGAAGAACAATTATCTTCCTAAATTCACGCGACAAGATAAACGTAAATTTTAGAGCGATCAATTATTGCAGTTTGCACGAACGTCATGACGATCATGCAAGTCTATCCGGGACGTGATAATCGTGTCTCCACGAGTCGCTCACGCCTCTCAGTGACTTCCCGCGGCAAACCATTTCGCTTCTCCTCTTCCAGCCGTCACATCAGGAGTCCTCCGCGCGCGATCCACAGCGTCGCCACGGGACCAGGGGGAGCGAAGGGATTAAGGGCTCGCGCTTAAACGCTCCTCCCGAGCCCGAGGCACCTCCTTCCCTCTGATGGGTTCCTGCGCATTGTCACCCGTCGTGTAATTAATATTCATACGTACCCATTATGGGTATGATCTTCTCACACTCGCCGTCGCGGATATGACGCGCACGTGACGTGCCCCGTCGAACTGGTGCGGCCGATCCCGCCTTCTCCTCCCGTTCTCGACACAAGCGTGCACACGTATACACGGATTCAGGCGCGTGGGCGAGCCCCACCCGAGCCGCGCTACACGCAACGAGCGAGTGGAGTGGCCGCGCGCGGACACCGTCGTCGCCTCCGCCGCGGTGGGGGGGTATTCCAGGAAAACCCCTCGAACCGACGCGTGACGTAACGCCACCAGGAGCGCACGAACCCCGGTGCCAGGACGAAGATTATTGGATGACACACAAAAGTGGTAGGGAAGCATAAATTCGCTCGGGTGTCGGACGTGCGACCCCCGAATTCGTCCCTCCTCCCCTCCACCGTAGCAACGACGCTTCGCAGCCACACGACAGCTCACCGATGCGACGACGACCCGCGCGCGGCGCGAGTATTTTGCGATTCTCGTGAGGGGGGCGGGGTCGATCGCCCGTCCGATCGACCGCCAATCTACTCTCCCCGGTTTTGGGACAATACAAGGGTAAACAAGAGGAACAGGTGGGCATGGCGCGCGGGGAGGTGGTTTTGTCGTTGAATTAGGGTGCGAAAATGGGGGTGGCTCGACAGTTCCACCCCGGCCGGGGGGCGTTTCGGCGGCTCGGGGGGTTTCAAATCGCGGGGCCGACTCGCGGATAGGGCGAAGCGTCGCGACGGTTACCCCCTGCGACGGCGAGCGGGAAGGAGAGGAGCGCCGCGAATGGTTTCCCCCCCCCCGCGACTTTCGAGAATTGAGCAATCCCCGTAGGTATACGCGTGGATTTACGCGCCAGGCGCGCGACCACGGTCGTCGGAGGAGCGCGTTATTCAAGTGTTGTGCGCGGCGCGGCTCGACGGGTGAAAGCAGCCGCGCTGTGCGCCGGAAGAAAACCTTCGTTTCGCGGGGCTCTTTCGTAACGTTTCTGGAATGCCCGTCGTCGCTCTGCGCTCGTTCGTACCGCGCCGCGATTTCGCCGGGCGCGCGCCCGGCGTGTCTCTCGTTTCGTCGCGTTTGGGGAAACGAAACTTGGGCGACGTGTTTGTCGCGGTGCTCCAATTCGAGATTAGATACACTGCAGGCGGCGAACGCCGATCGGTTGTTTCGCAAGATTACGATTTAAATACATTTATCTCGGGGCTTGATACGGAGTTGCTCTCGAGAGGAGACACAATGCTTCCCAAAAAACACACGAGTTAAAAAATGTCTCTGAGTCATTTTCAAGACGTCTCACGTCCCACTTTCAGACGACTTTTAGTCATAAGTCGTTTTAAAGACGACTTCCAATGATAAAAGCAGTCGCAAAGCGAGTCGCAAGACGTGCTAAAGACGACTTGAAGACGTCTTTTCGCTTTGCGCCGTTTTGTTCTGGTCCAGCTTCGCGAATGATCCTCTGACCCGTGCTTTTTTCAGGTACCTATACGCGCCACAGCGCTCGGTGCGTCTGACCAATAACGGGGGACAAAATCGACGAAGCCTCGCGACGCGTGATGATACCTACGCGTTATCATTTTTCGGGAGCGCGCTCGCGTCATCCGTATTATCGCGTTAACAGCGATATCAAATCGCGACGAATCTCTCTCTCTCTCTCTCTCTCTCTCACAGTCTCTCTGCATTTTTCTCTTTCACTCTATATTTCTTTATATCATTGAATTGCAAGCGTTGTTGTAGATACCTATATGTTTCATTCTATATATTATTTTGTTCTTTTTTCATCGTATTACTTTGCACCGTTCTGTATTTATTGTTGAGCTCTCTCGGGGGGTACCTAGTTTCAGAGCTATAACAAACGCCTCTTCTTCCTCCCTCGCGCCGATCACGCGACGCAGCGTCACGGACGGAACTCGTACACGAGCTCTCTGACACTCTTCAGCGACGCGCGATCGACCTCGCGATCGTCTCGAATTTCGATCGTCCCGTACGTCGATCGCGGGGGCGAGCGTCGCGCCGCCGCGGGAGGCCGACGATTTCGAGGAGGACGAACCACCTGCCGGGTACAAGCGGTTTCCTGAAACGAGAATCGCGTTTCGTGGTCCGCACCGCACCGCCTCTCGACGCCGGGGTTCCGCCCCGCGAGTTTGACGGCCTGCCCTCCGCGGGAGCCGCCCCCGCTCTTCGAACAGGAACGCAGGAACCCGAAGAAACTATCCCGCGACCGCGTCGCGGATGGACCCTGGGCTCTCTCGACTCCCCGCTTCGTTCTCCTCTTCGTCGCGCGCGCCCGACGCCACCTCCTCGTGCTCCGTGTCTCCGCGGTGATCGCGGCGCGGGCCCGGAGCGGTTGCGGACCGGTGCACCGGCGTTCGAGGGGCTCCGGGGGAGGGGGGCAGGTCGGACACGCGGCATCGGTCGTTTTGCGGCGGAATCGGGTGAGTCGCTTCGGTCTTATTCGAATTGTATACTGAAGTACCTGAGTGTGTAGCTCGACGGAATTCTATACGTATTGAGAGAAATGACGTTTCGAAATGTACCTATCTCTAGTATCTAATTAATCTCAGGAAGTATGGGGAGAAAACTCCAGGTAAGACATGCAGTGATAAGACAGTTATGAATTCGATTAATTACTGTAGGTACCTGCACTGTGAAACAAATTTGTATTAGACTTAATGCAATTGTACGTAAAGTTTTTTTATTCAATACGCGCGCGATTATGATTATTAATATGCAGCGCTATGAAATTTTTAAGGGCAGTTTCATAAGGAAATATAGATATTAATTTTCGTAATTACGGAGTATATCTATTATAATAATTTTCATAATCACGTATTGTCAAAAGCTTTATGTAAAAGTGTATTAAAATTACCAATTTTTTTTACCGTATTAGACTTAGGTACATTACATCTGACAAAAGTCAATTTTATAGACTACAGCATCAACCGAATTCACAACTACACTGTCACTAAATTTCTTACCTGGAGTTCTTCTCCATACTTTCTAAGATCGATTGCTAAATTTTGAAACGTCACTTTCCTCGGTGAAGGAACTTTGGTCTCATTTTATTTTACGTCCCGAAGCGCGGTTTGGATCGGTCATCGGGGCGTGGTGCAATCGCGGTCGGAGAGGAGAGGCTATTAACCTGTCGTCCGCGTCGCATCCGCAGGCTCTCTTACCTTCCTGTTACGCAGATACGAACGCGTATTGATCCTTCGGAGCATTCGTGTTCCGGCGAATTATTCTCGACCGCAGGGGCGGGCTGGGGGGGCGTCGTTGGCTGCGGGCTTGATTGATCGGGGCTGGTCTTATTTGAGGGGCTGGAGAGCCTCTGCGAGGGAAGCGGAGTTGAGGTAAGGACGAAGGTGGCTGAAATAAATGGAGCAAATGTCATTTCGAGTTGCAATTCGAACGTACGGACTCATTAATCGATTCTGAAGATGCAAATTCTGTTTATAGTGATGTCCGATGCTTAAATAAGTAATTAATATTTTACACAATTCATTTTAGGCAATTTGCATCATTCAAATAATGAAATATACGTAAAATATGAACTAGAGGTACTTGTTTGTAAATAATCTCGATAGTGTGATTTATTTGAAGTTTGAAGTAAGCGTCGCGCTTCATCGTGAATTTGTAGATACCTCATCGTAAGCTCATCATGTGAGGCTAAACTTTTTCGCTAGGAAAGAAATTTCAGTCACTATTATCTCGTTATCTACGAGCTTTCGGCTCATATTTGTATAATACTTTTTTGAAAATTACATTCTTATCTACAATAAAGTCTTATATCAATGTAGGCCAAAAGTTCATAGATCATGAGATAATAGAGCGCTTGAAGTTTTTTTCCTGACGATTAAGTAAGCTCAGCCTCATATGAAGTTAAACTTACCCGTCAGGGGAAAGAAACTTCAATCGCTATTATTATCTATGAGCTTTTGACTCATATTTGTATAATATTTTTTTGAACATTATATTTTTATCTACAACAAAGTCTTATGTCGATACAGGTTCATAGATAATGAAATAAATAGCGATTGAATTTAATTTCCTGGCGTGTAAGTTTAGCCTTTACTTAGGTACAAATATTCCGAGTGCATCTCGAAATGATAAACATCACGATGCTGATAAAACAATGCTTCCATTGTAATATAATATTCCTGTATCGTAAAATTGGCAGACCACACTCGAATATCGACACAACGATCCGAGTATATTCATATCGAAGCCATAATACGTCACTTGATAAGGCGTTACAGCACGCGTAGGTAGGTGTACGTCGCACATTTCGCAGTCACCAGTACAGCTACCTCTTCCCCGCGCATGAGACCCACTGTTGCCACTCGCACAACAGCTACACGCGGTGACACGGGGGTCGGGTCGACGACCCGCGGGCAAACAATGGCGGGCGTCTCGTTGCTCTCGGCGCTGGTGAGAAATTACCGTACCCTACATTTTTTTTTTATTGCCAGTAAAAACGAGAGGCTAATTACGACTCTCTTTAGGTATGTTATTACAGCTGTTACGAAACGATGCTTTTTCCTATCAGGTCTATGTGAACTAGGCGCTCCATAGATACGCACGGGTACCGAATTAATTAACCGAATTCAGACGAGAGAGCGATGCTCTGCGAATCTCCATACAGGGGATTCCCCGGGAATCTTCAGACGCTCTCGACGCCTCTCTCTCTCTCTCTCTCTCCCTCTCCTTCTCCCTCTCTCTCTCTCATATACGCGCATCGCACAACATGGCCATCGCAGAAGGCGGGGAGGGATCCGCGGGAGACTCGGCCCGGTGGTCCATGCCCAGAATCCGACCAGAGAGAGAGAGAGAGAGAGAGCGAGCGAGCGAGCCAACGGAGCCGAGCCGCATGCGTATCAGATAACGCGTATCGCTCGCGCGCGTGTGGCTGTGTGCGGCGTACCGGTCGGGGCGACGGTGTAGGCGGTGGGATCGTCCTCTGCTCTCCGCAGAGCGGCGACTGGCGACGATCGGGCCACGACCACGAAGACGCGCCGCGTGTGCGTATCGTGGGGGTCGTTCGACGGCGCGGCCACGAGATCGGTGGGTTGGAGGGGGTTGGACGTAGGGCAGGCACGCGCGGCCGAAAGGGTGCGGACCTCGACCACGGACGGCCCTCGGGGAGACCGCGCCCACGCATTTTCAACAGGATTACAGAAGACGCCAAGAGTTCGATGGCCTTGGCTCTCTTCGGGCTCGCCGGGATCTTCGAAGGGCCGCGAGGGCGCGCGCGGCCGCTCCCTTCTCTCGCCGACCCGCGCGCGCGCGCCCGGTTCCGCGCCATTCGGAGGATCGCGCCGCGGATTCGAGGGGGCGGAGAGAGAGAAACGGGTTTTTAATGCCCGCGGGCGGTCCCGGCGAGTAATTACCCCGGGTGGTCGATTCGCGCGATCGGGTCTCTCTCTCTCTCTCTCTCTCTCGCTCTCTCGCTCTCGAGTCCTCGGGGGACGCGGTGATGTTGCGGTAGGGTGTCCTCAAGGGTTCTTGGGGAAATTGTCGAAGGGTATGTAATATACGTGTGGATTTTGTAGGGGTTTAGAGCGAAGCGAATACCTAGTGTTTTTGGAGTTTATCCGGCAGCGTCGAATTGCGGCGTCTCGTCACGGTGCCAACGTTGTTTCGACAGTCTATAGCTTCGATTTTTAGTTATTCGAAAAAGCATCGATTAAAGAGTTTGAAAATTTCAAGTGCACTTACACTGAGAAAAAAAAAGATTAAAAATTATTCCGTTAGAAGGATAATCTGAGTACGAAAGGTAAAGTGGATCGAAAATTATTCTGAGGAAGGTGAAATTTTATACCCTGGAAGGATAATTTTTGATCTGTTTTACCTTTCGTACTCAGATTATCCTTCTAACAGAATAAATTTTAATCTTTTTTTTTCTCAGTGTATGCGACGAAGAATAATTAGTTTCGATTTTTAGTTATTCGAAAGCATCGATTGAAGAGTTTGAAAATTTGAATTGTAGGTACCTATAGATACTTATGCGACGAAAAATAATTAGTTACTTAATTGTGATGATTTTGTTTTTTTAAAGGTCCGAAAAGGACCAAAACTGACTGTCCAAGCGTGGCTGTTACGCGAACATTTTTTGATTCAATATATCTGCACTAAGAAAAAAAAAAGATTAAAAATTATTCCATTGGAAGGATAATCTGAGTACGAAAGGTAAAATAGATCAAAAATTATCCTAAGGAAGGTTAAATTTGAAACCCTGGAAGGATAATTTTTGATTTATCTTACCTTTCGTAGGTACTCAGATTATCCTTCTAACAGAGAATGATTTTTAATCTTTTTTTTTTCTCAGTGTGGCTGGTCGATAAGTAAAATTCTATCTGCCTTTTTTTCTGGAAATTTGATTAGAACGATGTTCGAATCAACGCAGATTTTTAATCGGAGATGTTTATTCGAATCGACTATTCGTCGCAGAAGTTTCATCACGCGATGCGTTTAAAGGCCCTTTGCACATACACGACCCGTCTTACGATTTACTCACGAGTACAGTGGGTTTCGTATCGCTAGGCGCCCGTGTGCAGATTCTCTTGCAATTCCACAGGTGACACTGGAAGCCACATCGAAACGATTCGATTTGGCTCGATCGTTCCACTTTTTTCTAACCCTGGCTATCGGTATCACCGCAAAATTACGTATGAAAAAACCTATAGCGATATAAAACCTGCTATACCGACGAGTGAACTTTGCAACGGGTTGTATACCTACCTACTTGAAATAGGACTCGACACGTAGACAGAGAGGCGCCGATCCTCCGAAGAAAGGAACCCACCCACGCATTTCGAACAGGACTACAGAATTCGTCGAAAGCTACCTATAGGGCGCGCTCGTAATATCTAGCGCCATAACTTTTCAAGAGACGAAGAAGGGATGAGAGGGTGACGAGATGGAACGACGTGGGGAGGGAGAAAAGCCAAATACAGATCCTCTCGGGATGACGCAACGCGGGCACGTTTCGACATGGATTAGAATCTCGAGAGAATAAAATCGTTTTATCGGGAGAAAAAAAGTAGTCGAACGTTGATATATACCTATATACACTGAGAGAAAAGATTTAACTAAATACGAACCTAATAGAAAAATTTATTTGGGATTAGTAAGAATTTATTCACCTCGGACAACAGTCTATTTGAGTCAGATAGATATTTTGCACATCTTTTTAATCGAGTACGAATCTAGTAAAATATTTATCAAATTCAAATAGACTTTCGTTCGATGTGAATAAATTCCTATTTATCTTAACCCCTTCAGACTTGATTTTTTTTTCGTGGAGTAAGAACAATTGTTAATGATGTTTTAGTCTTTGGGGTATTATTATATTTTAACATATTTTTGCAATCTTTATTTTTTAAATTTTCTTATATTTATGTGCAAACAGTAGATACCAAATTGTATTTTTGCGTAATATTTTTAAATAAAATAGCTAAAATCCAATGTACATTCTCGTGTACACCAGGTCTGTGAAAGGGTTAAATAAATTTTTCCATCAGGTTCATATTCAACTAAACCTTTTATCTGGGCGTACAGATATATTCGAATAAAAAATATCTCGTATTATTTTGAATAATTTAATCGCGAAGAAAAATCGAAATAAATTGGAGCCATTCGTTCAGAGCGCCCGAACGATATTTCCTTTTTTTTCAGCGAAGCCAGAATACTTCCAATTTTCGTCTCGACTCGCGACTAACGATATGGTTTCCTCTTTGTTCCACGTAACGAACGCGCGAGTGTAGATATAGAATGACGCGGGAGCTCCGAATGGCGAGCTCCCACAGTCACGCAAGTGCGGGGTGGTTATAGGGGCGGCTTTACATCGCGGCAAGGGCGTTGCTAAGGCTCCGCGGAATATCTTCGTGAAATATGACGGGCCGTGCCTCCGCCGGTACTCCTCCTGCCTCTCCTGCATTCCTATTTTCCCGCATATGAAAGATATGAATCGTCATATCTCCATTATCACCGTGTATCGCCGCGCGGTTCATTCCAAGGACGCTCGTCGTACGCGCGATTTTTCCTTTTCATTATTCTCCGAGTCGTTCGGACGACGATAATTGTGTTTCGTCGTTCGACGAAATTGAAACTTTTGAGCGGTACACTTTTTCGCTTTTTGTCTCCAGCTTCTAATCATGACACGAGTTTGAAAAGATCGAAAAATTATTTTTAGTGATTTCAGGCTAATTCCAAATTTTTTTCCAAAATCCTGGAGAAAAAGTGGGACGAGAAACGAATAAAAATCCGTTACGTCCGACTCTCTCCTTTCCAGACGCGCTCCGACTTTCAATACGCGGCGAGAGATAATCGACGAGGTTCGCGCGGGGAGTGATAACGGCCGTAACGAGTCGGCCCTCGGGTGGGCACGTGCGGGGCCGTTCGCCCGCGAGTCGGTCCACCTCCTCCGTCCGCAATATGCGACTCTGGTTCGTAAAGTTTCCCGCGCTGACACCTCTTCGACTCGGTTAATCTCCTGCTACGCCGATGTAACGGAGTTGTTTACACTGCGCATGTAATGTGGCACTGAGCGTGATCGTCACTGTCTCTCCGCGTTCTTCGCGGTGCACGGATGCCGAGGTGTCTCCGTGCGAGACGCGAAGTACGCGCGAGCCTCGCCAGGTAACACCACATCGTGCAACGGTACCTACTTAGCGACTCGCGCGCGCTCGCGCTGTCTGTGTCAGTACCGACCCGAACTCCTGGCGTGGAACTTACTACTCGCCAGGAAGCGATTTAATTGACGCGGGGGAACGCAGGTGGCGATGTTTAGAGGGACTAATCGGCTTTTCGGAGTGTTTCCTCGAAATGTAATTAGAAATGTATTAATATGTCGTTGAAAATGATTTATGAACGGCTTATTCGTGGAGCTACGTTTTTCACTTATCGGGATGGATAGGTTTCCGTAGAGATTTCATTTTTTGCTCGCACTTTTAATCATATGTGGAGACACTCAGAGGAAAGAATTAACGTATCGTGACTGCAGGCTATAGACGAATGCACCAGTTAGCGCGCGGCGTCGTGACGATGCTTCTTCGCCAACGAAACACGCCTCTTTTCAGTTTCGGCCTGAACGAAAGACGAGTGAACTATCTACATGTTTATTCTAGATTTTCACATTCTCGGGATTACCGCACAGTTGCTCTTTTGAACAGGAAACATTTCAATACGATGCATATCCCGGAACACCGCCAAGAAGAATACACAGTAAAAAAAAAAGTGTTGTTAAACTTAACACCATTATTCTCTCTCTCTCTCTCTCTCTCTCATCGGTGTGGATCTACATGTAACCACATCTGGTGTTATTCAGTCTTCTGCCATTGTCATCTAACACCAATAGGTATAGGTCCACACCGCATAATTTTTTACAGTGTACCTATTGTACCGGAACGAATCCAAACGATCGACAGGATCGCTAAAAAATCATTGAATATTTAAGGGTTAACACGGAAGTCGATGATACGCGCATCGGCTCTGTTTCAAAAGGATCGCTTCGCGGCCTTTTTGAAGACAAAAAGCAGAAGACGGAAGAAGAGAAAGAGAGCCGAGGGGAACCTTCGTAGTCTATCGATTTAATCGAGAAAGAACAGGGCAGCAGACGGACAAAGGGTGCCCTCGTTTCCGACATAAATTACAGTAATTATATCGAACCAGCAGGGACGCATGAAGGACCAATGGCGTTTCGGTCCGAGACGGTTCCTTACCATAATTCCTCCTTGCGACTGCAGGCCGAGGCGGCGGCGGAAATGGGCGGGCTGACGGGGAGAAAGGGAAGGCGAACCTGTTATCAACCGTGGAAGGGCGTCGAAGGGGCCCTGAAGACAAGACAGAGGTAAACAACCGTAGTAAGGAAACACGCGGGGGTAAGAAGTGGCAGCGGGTCCCGTCCTCGAGTGCATGTGCAGGAGCGGAGAGGCTCTCTTCTCCGCACCTCTTCCGCCCGGTGAAACCGCATCGTCGCGGACGGCTTCGCCGCCAACGCCCGCGGTGCCACGCTTCGTGGAATTGAAACGAAGAGGGTAGGAGACGGTCGAAGTCGAGAGACTCAGCGATACGGCGCGAATCAGGAACGCATCTTCGGCGGTAAGAGTCGCGAGAGGAGAATAAATAGGAGGGAGAAAGGGAAGAAAAGTGAGAGAGCAGAAGTTCTTAGAAGGATACGTTAGCATCGCGATGCAGTCTGCTCGGTGTAAATTGCCCAGCCCGGTTGGGAAGATAGAAAAGGTCCGAGTCGAGCGATGCGCGATACACTCCCAATTAGGAGTACATCTTCCCTCGAAGCGTTTCCATCCGCACGGGCAAAGAGATCGACGATGGTGTGTATCGGATGCACGGAAAGAGAGGGAGAAGAAACGTCGGAATGGAAGGAAGGGTCGAGCCGTGCACGATACAGTCGCGATCAGGAGCGCATCGAGGTTCGAAGGGATTCCCGACGAGCGAGGCGATCGGAGTGGAATTTTCGACGGTGGGAGGGGGAAACGGTGGGGCTTCTCTCCGAAGGCGAGGAAATGCGTGGAATCATTTTCCAGAGCGAACTATACGGTGGTAAATACGACTGGAAAATGTTATCGGTGGAATTCGTTGCTATCGGTATCGCGCGAGCGTCCCGCCGAGCATGATACGATCCTCGAGCGCTCTTGGCCTGTCGCGCGCACGAGCCCCCGGGGTGCGGGCACTCCCGGCGGCTCTTCTCGTCTCGCTCCTCCGTCCGACATCGGGATATGAAAAAAATGAAAAGTGATATTCACGAGAGCAGGAGACCATCGTCAGGCTGGAGTTCGCGGAGGGAAAAAAACTGCTGGTATTTAACTTTCTCCCGGCGGCAAGCCAAGGCGCCGCCGTCGCTCGTAGGTTCAGACGGTCCTGGACAGCAATTGACTTTATCATCGGGGACCTTTCGACTTATTCGACGATTTACAGTCGTCCGGGAAGCACGACCGCCAGTTGCACTGACTCCGGCGCATCCTGCAGCCGTACCGCATTTTCTGCACGATCGACAACACAAGCGACCGTACGTTCTCGCATCGGAACTGATCGCGAGCCGATCTTTGAAAGCGTTCGATACGGCGATCGTGGATCGACGCGCAGGACTCGGCAGCCGCCGCGTAGCGCTCTTGCACCTCTCGCCTGCATCCTCGTCCTGGACTTGTGATGCGCCGGCGAGCGCCCCACCGCCCGCGCCGTCCGTCCGACTCATCCCCCGCGCGACGCCCTACAATTAGTTTCGCTCCATTGAGTTCTAAATGCGGAGACCCGGCCACCAGGAATGCAGAGGCCCCGAGGAGGATCCGAGAATCCTTAGGCGCGAGGGAGCGCCGAGGGACTCGAAGGCGCGACATCCTTGCGGATTAGTCCTGCTATCCTGGCCCCTATCGTCGACTTTCTTATTAATATGCTAATTTTGTTCGCAGACCCGCGTTGAATTATGAAGCGGGAGACGCTTGCAGCTCGACGCGACGTATCGTCGCGTGACCCCCGACGCACAGTCGTGCCCCGCGTGGGATTACGGTCACGTGTAACGCGATACACCGTCTACCAGGAAATCATATGGCTATATATGGTCGTCGCATCCCGTGGGAATCCTCCAGGTATACTTATTAGAACGGAGTCCCCGATGACTCTTTCGACGGGTGGTCGAAAAGAAGGAAAGAACGGGGCTCGAAGGGGGAGGAACAAAGCGACTTTCCGTCCATAGAGTCGACGAAGCTCGCGTGGAAACAATTCCAGTCATGGGAGCATCGCCTGCACAGAGAGAGTCAATTTTTAGTTAATAAATCTGCCGTGTTAAGTTAAAAGGGCGTATCTAAAAAGAATCATTTTTCAGTTTATTACATTTTATACAAGCCTGACACTAGTTAGACTGGCCCAGAAAGAATAAAATATTTTATCATTTATTTTTTGAATTTCATTATCAGTATGGCACGAGAAGAATTAGAAAAACCCTAATATCTCAAAACTGTTAAAAATGTCAGAGAAACCCCCCTTTAATTTAACACGGCATAAATGTCCTACTCGATTATGGCGAAAGAAATATCTCGTTCGGCCAAATAGATATGGGTTATAATCATTAGAATGTCTCTTTTATTGAAACCGAAATAGAGTAATAGCTAACGTGTACGTATCAAGTGTACGTATGCTAACTATAACGAATTGTCTTCTCAGTGTGCGAGTCCGATAGCTGGAGAGGGGATCAATTACGCATCTTCATCAAGGGGAAAATACGAAAAATAAATATCGATCAGACACACAATCACAGAACGCCCTTTCTTCAAGGTCCGTCCGACGATTGAATGAACGCTACTCATTTTTCGCATTTTCACTTTCACGAAGTCACGTGTAATCAACTCCCTGGTATCGATATCGAAAGATATTTGAGAGCGTAGTAGGTACTTCGCCGTTCATTTAATCTCCACCGTCCGGCAAAAATTTCAAAGATCAACATTTCCCTCTAAACGCGCCCTTCATCGTCTGGATGGTTTTCCCTCGGGGACTCTGGTCTCGTTCCCTCGCAAATCCTCTCCCCCTGATTCCGCGTCCAGTCCGTCCGCGATTTCTCCACCTTTCGAGATCCCTCATGAGTGCCTAATCTGTCGCCCTTCGTTAATCCCCTGGAGGGTGAAAAGATTTACCGCTCCAGCGACTTTGAAAGAAACTCCAACGACAGTTCGACCAGGAGAATATGACAGGACCCTGCAACCTTCGCTTCGTACATCGCTTCTTCTTCCATCCCAACCTCTGGAAAGGCACGGGGAATCATCCCCACGGCCTCTCCGCGGTTCCCGTCTTCCCTGTCGCGTCCGTCAGCGCGTCCTCGCGTCGGCAGCCATTCGATACCAAACTCAGAGGAAAATTTACTAGGAGAATATGCGTACGTGCGCACCACCTTCCGACCGAACATTTCAGGGCGTACCGCAAGGTGCTCTCGTTATTCCGGTACGAATTGGTCACGCTTCAGCAGGTTTAAACAGAATTCGACCCGGCCTACGAGGGCACCATGAGACCCTGGGCGGTGGCCGTGGTAACGGCGACGATCGGGCCGCTCTCCCATGGCGTCCCCCGTGGAAATAGGAATCGAAACCCCGAACGATTAGGGATATATGAGAAAAACCACCATGGCCCGCGGGAGAGAGAGAGAGAGAGAGAGAGAGAGAGAGAGAGAGGGACGATCGTCCGAGGGGGTGTCGGGACTCTCCCTTTTCGCGCGGAAGAAATAGGGCGGGCAACCGTCGCGATTAGGAGTATATGAAGAAAAATAGCATCGATTCGCACGCGAAAATCGGAGCGGCGCGACGGGCGCGCCGATCGCCGACGGGTCAAAAATTGGTCCCGCCGGCGATCGCGACTGGGATGACTCTTGAAATGTTTGGCCTCACATGATCAGGAGAGCAGGACGGCCGGGCGCGTCCCACGACGTCGCGGAGCACGAAACGAGTAAATATGCGCGGCTACAGAGAAGCATAAACGCACCGTGACTCGGGCGACGTCCTCCGCGAACCTCGGGGACGCGCGCGGTCGACGAGAGAAGAGATCGGCTCCGAGACAACAGGGAGGGTAAACGGCCAAAAGCAGTGAACGGATAAACAACTTTATGGGGAGCCCAGAAGGGCGCAGAAGGTGGCTCCGCGGAAAAGGCCCGGCCCTATAGGATCGTTTCTCTCCGCGCGCTCCTTAGCGCGGGCGGCCGAGGCGCGGGATGCTGCATCCGTTATCGCGCATTGCAAAGTAGGCGAGGTGGGTGTCCCAATTCTAGATCAAATCCTCAAATATCTCTTTATCAACTTGTCGTAGACTGTTCACACGAATATCTCTATTATCCGTTATTATTTAGATAAATATTTCTGTTGATCAAAGGCCACATCGACGTTATACCTTTATTAACAGAGGTAAATATATAAGTGGTTAGAAATCGAGACACTCTTACCTTGTGCCGAGGAAACTGGATTTCTCGGGAATTTCGTCTTCGGGGGAAATTTGGCGGGTGGAATATTTGTTATTTAATTCAGGAAGGAATGCCGTGGCAAGTGACGTCTCGTGCGACAAATTTAAAAGTAAATCGGATATCTTTGACGCACGTGCGATTCCGCGGTCTCGGGTCGATCGAAACAATTCGGCACGGGTCGAGTTGTGTACTTCGGACAGGAGGCTATCGGCTATGGCCAATTACGTCAAAGCGCTTGTCTATTTCGACGTAATTATGCAAATCGTGCAGGATTGACGTACAAAGTAATGTCCACTTTTTTCTCTCTCCATCTGTCTTAATTGGGCTTCTTAATTTAGATAACTCAGTTTTTTGCTCGAATTCAATTTGCTTGGTGCTTAGATGTTTTGTACACAGGGAGTGCGATGGATCTAAGCTACAGGGAGTTCACGCGAGAGCTCATCTCTCGATTTTCGGGGTAGCTATCAATTGATCGGTGTTCGAACCGAAGCTTTGACTTTCGGAGCATCTTTTACCCTTACAAATTTGACGAAAGATAGCGCCTACAATCAGGCTTACGTAGATAAATATTTTCGGACGACTGGTGAATAGACGTTGATCATTTTTGAAATCGTTTCCCCTCCCCGATCGTTTCACTCGCCACTGTAAAACTTCAATCGTCGGTTGCTTGTGCAGCTTCCTGTAGGTATTCGATTTATGAGCCGAGACTTTTGTAACCTCGTGAATTGTTTTCAGGAAAACCGAAGCATTCTTTTTATCAGCAGACAGCGTATTAACGATTGACGTAGCTCCGCTGGATAAGGCGTTCGCTGGATGTAATAATAAGAAATGCGTATGTTGTTCGATACTAGGTAACATATACGTTTCATATTGTGAAGTTATCGTTTCAAAGTCCATCCGACGGGGATCGCGACCTTTGGATTCGCTGTGCACAAGTAGCACTCCTAAACCCGGATCTGTACGCGCGAAGGGTCTCTTGAGTAATTGTTTTTATTGATTATACATGGTACAGGAGTTCGAGTATTTTCCAAACACGTGTTTCTACTCCCACGCGTTTCGGTGCATCTGCGTAGGAGATACATTAATTTTAATCGATTTATGTATAGACGACGTCAATAGTAATTTCAATCCAATCTATACATTTTCGATTGATATGACCGATTGACTCTCACTTCAATGAGGGACCAATTTCCTATTTCAATCATTTTCGATCTTTCCTATTGCTTGCATGTGCAGCGCACGATGCAAAATATATTCTACAATATTTGTGGTGAAAGATAAATGTTCTTTTCTTCACGAGTACCACTTATTGTTTTAATTTTTTTACCAGGGAAACTGTATCGAACGATTGTTTGACTGAATAGTATCAAAGAGGCGTTCGATTTTGTGTAAATATACCGGAAAGAAAGATCGTGATCGATTTCAAAGACCAGAAAATCGAGTAAAATCCGAATCGTCAACAGGGAAAGCTTTTGTCGCGCTCTAAATTACAGATTCGTAAATATCCGTGTGCCTGTTATCATTATGTCTCCGCCTAATTGTAGTCGAACGTCTGGAGAGGTCTTAGATCGAGGACAACTTTGATCTCGTCGCGGCGCAATTTTATAATCGCCGAGCTAGGTACATTCGCTGATCCGTAAAATTGCAATTAAAACATCGCGGTGACTTTAGATTTCAAATGTACTGATGATTTTATATAAAGCCAGTAGCTACTTGGCGATTGTGCCGCGCGAAGCAGCACCTGTCAGTATTTTTTCAGCGCCATCTAAATAAATCGTAGCTTCGCGCGAACCATCAACTGTCACCACTTAGTTAGCAACGGCGCGCGTGTCTGAAGTTATACACGTGATATAGACGCTAGTTTAATCTCCAAAAACAAGTACAAACAGTGAATAATATCAAGGTATTCGTCCTCGTAATAAGCGGTGTACAAAATCTAGTACTCATATCTCATCGATAAGGTGCGTGATCGGATTCTATCATTCAAAATACCACTGATAGATGTTCTTAACCTAAAATATGGTGTTCAGGTTTTCGGGAAGAGTCGCGAAAAGTGCCCTCGAGATCTTTGCGTCTTCCGCCAGGCTCGTTTATTGCGGTCGAATCGGAATACGTCGTCGGTCGCTGGTAACTATGCCCAAGCAAGTCACTATCGGTACGCACAGTGGTTGCTTTCACTGCGACGAAGCTCTCGCGTGTTTCATGCTTCAGCTGCTCCCACGTTACAAGGATGCCACTATAGTAAGGTAAGCTTGAAGGTTGCATTTCTACTTCGAATTTGAAAAACGAAGCAATCTCGAGAAGATTCGGGAACTCGTGTATCGATCCGAGTAGAGATTCCAGTGGCGTTTATTTATTCACTTTGGCTGTGAATTTCGTCGCTGGATTCAATATAGCTTGTTGTCATGGATTATTTGGAACATTTTGAATTTTTAAATTAATTTCAGGTCCAGGGACAAGGAGGTTTTGGATACCTGCGACATCGTAGTGGATGTCGGAGGAGAGTACGATCATTCCAAGCTTCGCTATGATCATCACATGAGGTATAGGATAATGTTTTTGAGAAAATCATGAGGTGACTTTTTCTCAGCAGGAGTATAACATTAGAGACCCAGCTAACATTTGAAATGATTTTGTCCCTGTTGTTATTGTTGGTATTTTTTTTATATTTATGCCCTTGCCGCTGAAGAACATGGTGTTGGGCTCAAAGGGCCCTAGGAAATAAATGTACCTATTCTTCCTTTCTTATATTATCCTCTTCCCTCTCTTTTTCATCAGAGGCATAATGCTAGCAGCTAAATTTAACATGGGAAGGATACAATATTGTTATTTCGGTTTTGTTCCCTGGAAATTTAATTGTAATTACAATAAAGACATTCCTGGGCTCCCTTTCCCTTCCCAATTTTACGGATAACTCATTTTGATCGCCTCGCAGATTCTGGAAAATGTAGTTCGTTACTAACTTTTCAAAATGAAGAGATTAATGTTCCATTATTTGCAGTAATATGTGTGTTTGTCTGTTAATATACAGGGAAAAAAAGAATTGGTTGGATCTACTGAAAATTATTTGCGGGGTCGCAAGTAATTATTTATTTATATCGATGAAATTGTTTAATACATCAATTTGATATCTCTTCCTTACAGTCATACGGAATAGTATGTGATTGCAAGGAAGAAATATTTAAGTAATATGAAAAAAGATGAAATTGATCTAAATAAATCATTATTTGCGACCTCGCAAGTAACTTTTAGCAGATCCAACTAATTCTTTTTCTCTGCGTACGCGGCTCAGAGTTTCGCGCTACGCAAACGTATTTGGTGCGAAACTCTACCGAGTTTCTCGATTGTTTCTTCAGGGAGTTCAACGAATCCGTGAGCACGGTGATAAATAAACCGGGATACGACTGGACGATCAAACTGAGCAGTGCCGGTCTTATTTACTGTCACTACGGTCAGGAAATTATTAAGCATCTGCTACCCGAAGTGACGGACGAAGCTGATCTCTGCAATATATGGAAAAAGATTTACGATACGTTGATCAAGGAAGTCGACGCGATAGACAATGGAGTTCCTATGTTCGACGGAGAACCGCTGTAAGTGCGCCGATTACATTGCGAAATACATTTATCCATTTTTAGGAGGATTTTCCAGATAAGAAAGGTCTTACAATTCGTATTAATTCTCTCTTTTAGATATAGGATAAATACGAATCTCTCGTCGCGGGTGTCCCGTCTGAATCCCAATTGGAATAGTCAGAACCTCGACATAGACGAGCAATTTCGCAAAGCCATAGCTCTAACGGGCGAGGAATTCATCGATTCTGTAGAATATACGGCGAAAGTGTGGTGGCCATCTAGATCCATCGTACAGGAAGCCCTTAACAAGCGTTACGAGGTAAGAGGAAACGGATGACTGAATAATTACGCCTTTTCAGGATGTCTTGTGTTTTTCGAAATGTTTATATCACAGCCCCCCCACATTAGCATTGACCTTTGGTACAGACGTTATATGTGTCTGCTCAAAACTGGATTGCGCTCTAATTCGTCTTGCATCTCGATCAACTGTAGCCCACTCGTTATGACATTTATGTATTATAGATTTGAATATAATGCCACGGTATCTCATCAGCAAGAGCGACTCGCGCTACCACACTCTCTCATTGTCATGCATTTATAAACATGCACGGTGGGCGTAGCCGTGCTTCAATTACCGCTCTATAATTGCACATTCAGGTTGCATCGCTCATGCGCGTGCTTTCCTATTCTATCGAACAAGAAATTCCGAAATTGCGCGTTACGTCAAGTCGAATTACGCGAATCGTCTCCCTACGCGCTGCCGTTGTACCGAGTTTTCGTTACGCGGAGCTGCCCCTTTTTTTTTTAGATCGATCCGAGCGGCGAGATTATCGCATTGGATCAAACCGTCCCGTGGAAAGAACATTTGTTCGAGTTGGAGAAAGAACTCGGTATCGAACCGACGATCAAGTTTGCCATTTTCGATGGCGACGGTAGTTTTAGAGTTCAAGGCGTGCCGGTTAGCTCGGGCAGTTACACATGCAGGTACGATTACGAGCGCTATAAATCTCCAGTGATCTGTCTGGCTCGTCAATTTTTTTCCCACTAGCAATCGAGCGACCGTTTAACGCGTTTCCAGGATCTTTCTGCCTCAAGAGTGGGGCGGTTTAAGAAATGAGGAGCTGTCCCGCGTTTCCGGAATAGACGGCTGCACGTTCGTGCATACCGTTCGGTTTATCGGGGGGCATAAAACTAAAGACGGCGCCATATCAATGGCGCGTAAGGCTCTGGAAGTCGGAAAGTTCGAGGCGAAACTCATTCAACTTGAGTAATTTCGGGTTGAAACGGAGAAGCTGATTTACACGAGATCATCTCCACACTGGGAGATATTGACTAATGAGTATACTGTCAGGTATTATTTGGAATGCAACCGTGCAATTCGTATTGGAATATTAGTAAAAAGAAGACTTAATGAAATTTGTTTTGACACACCCTAATTCTCCCGAATTTCCCTGTTAAGGATCGAACGATGTCGATACTTATCCTCTTATGTTTGTGAATCACGGGTTCGCGGGAATGCGTTGTAGACTGTTTTACACTGGATTATGGGTCGAAATATGCATATATGCTAATGAATCCGTATTCGGTAACAGCGTTTAAAATCGGGAGCGGGCGGGTAATCAGGCGGGTGTCAAACGGAAGCAGGCAAACAACGTGTTTAGATGTTTTAAAAACATATTGCACATATTTTTATTACATCCATAGCACACGAAATCGAATTTCGGTCATATCAGATCCACAAAAAAAAAAGAGAGAGATCCACGAAGGCTCTCCAGCGTCGCTTCTCCGATACTCGAGGAGACGATAGTCAGTCTGTCGGGGGCTCGACGTCACGTGCTACAAATCCCAGGCTGCCTGTTGTCAGAATAGATTGTCTAAGGGCCGTCCGTCGTTCACCAGTAGTGAGCGCGGGAGTTAGCCTCGGCGTGAGCGGCGAAGTGAGCGGCTTTGGCGTGAGCGACCTCGGGGGTGTCGACGACGCGGCCGTCGTGTCCGATGGGGGCTCCGTGAGCGTATCCGTGAGCGTAGACGGGGGCGGCGCCGTAAGCGAGAGCGGGAGCGTAAGCTCCGTGGGCATGGGCACCATAGGCGACACCGTGGGCACCGTAGGCGTAGCCGGCGGTCTTGGCGGCCTCCTGAATCGCGATTTAGGAGCCGCGTGAGTTATCGGTATTCGAGAAAAGAACGTAGAGTTCTCCGTGCCAGCGAGATATCGCCGCGCGCAGAGATGCGCAAAGACCGTCAAAATTGAATTACCTGAGCGTGAGCGACGAGATGAGCGGCCTTGGCGTGGGCAACCTCGGGGGTGTCTACGACGCGTCCGTCGTGGCCAAGGGGAGCGGCGGCGTGTCCGTATCCGTATCCGTATCCGCTGTAGGCCAGGGCGGGGGCGACGCCGTAGTGACCACCGTAAGCGAGGGCCGGGGCAGCGCCGTAGGCGAGAGCGGGGACGGCACCGTAAGCGGCATGAGCTCCGTGCGAGTTCCTGGCGGCTTCGTGGGCGTACTGGGCGGCATGGGCGATCTTGGCGTGGGCAACCTCGGGGGTGTCTACGACGCGACCGTCATGTCCCAGGGGGGCACCACCGTGGTGGTACGCGCCGTAGGGGACTACAGCGGAAGCCAGGTAACTGGGCTTGGCGAAAGCCACGGCGGCGAGAGCGGAGAGAACGATCTGCGGAAGGGGGATAACGTTCTGTAATGGTTCGTTGCATGTGCTCGATATGTTCAATGCGGGATAAGCTCAATGCGATTGTAAAGGGAACGGTTATTCGTAGAATGTTGTCACACGTCGCGTAACGTAAGAGTCTTGCGGAACGAGGAGCTATTCGTGTTAAAAAATTCCGATGGAATATAGCAAAAATGATTCAGAAATACCATAGAGCGTGAAATCAATCATTTCTTATAATTTTCATATTAAATGCCGTAGAAACTTCTAGAGATCTTATGTCGAGCTTATTGTTTTTTATGATATTTTCGATATGAAAATTATGAGAAACTATAGAGTTTCTAATTCTATGGTATTTTGGAATCTTTTCCATCATGTTCTATCGGGTATTTTTTTAACAGGGGTGAAATACCGCGTAATTTCTCTCACACGATGAGAGAAGACGAATAGTGGTTGCGGGAGCTTTTTCGCGCCGTTCCCATTGCAACGTGTATCTCGAAGATTGTGGCTACTTACGAAGACCTTCATGGTATTAGATTGTGTAAGCGCTGCTGGATTTCCAGTACTCGCTGACAGGTGTGGACTGTTATGCCGGACTGAGGAGGCTCGCCCCCTTATATATGAGAATCTGGCAGGAGTCGTCATTTGGTGGGGGACACGCCCTCCGAGTGCTACACGTAAAGTGATGACATTGACATTACGATGACGGCCCCCCGGGCGAAGGGGGACCCTTGCTCTGCGATCTGACAATGCTCGTCGGTACACCACCGTCGAGTGTCGAGGTCAGGAGCGATGCCGCGGGCGAAAGGCGGACGGGGCCCGATCTCCGGTCCCCTGCCTACCGGGAGCCCGAGAGCTCCCCCAGATTATTTATTTTTTTTTTTCTGGAACACCGCGAGGCGCTACACTCCACTTCGGCCGCAGAGACCGAACCGTCTCCGCGGCGGTGTGACGGCTCGGTGGCTGCGAACACTCGTCCCTTGAGTTTTTCGCGAGTTTTTCTCGGTTCGCAAAACGTTCGGATCGAGTATTTCTGATCCATCCAGTCGCAGTCGCAGTGGTTCGTTCCTACACTCGTGCCGTTTAATCCCACGCACATTCCCATTCGCCGATATACATGCGTTCTCGAGGCCTCGGATTTAGTCGAAACTAGCACGCGCGGTCCCCTTTGGCGAGGCGTTCGCCAATTCTGGTCCAATTAATCGGCGAGCAAGTCCGTTGTCTATATCTGTCCTGTAATCGTTCTTCGGTATTGGAGGGTTTGGAGGGAAAAAAAGGGCTGGGTATACGGGAAGCGGTAAGGTGTCGGACGTATATCGGGCTGTATCTACTAGCGGCTGTGACTACGGCCGTTATAGCTTCGGCATCATGTACGAGTGACGTTTGTGCATAACGATGCGCGACTCTCACTTTCGAGAGCTCCGGGAAAATTCTTCTGGACGTCTCATACTTCACTTTCCGAGTATTTCTCACGCGTCTTCTCGTACTTACGCATCTCGAAGTAGTCGGAAAGTGGAAGATGAGACGCCCCCGAGGAAGTTTCTCGGATGTTTCGAGGATACGGAATTTCGCGCAGGCTCCCTCCTCGCAAAGATTCGATCCGCGCTCTCGTCGAACGCAGGTCTTGTCTTCGGGGTGCGTAGATATCGAGTTACCCGCGTCCATACAATTACACGCGTCGAAAGTGGATCGCTTAGCGACCATGAAGTCCAAATGTTAATCGAAAAGGATGTTTTCGGACAGGGACACTCCGATCGATCTTGCGATCGAGGTCGATCAATTTAGACGGGTCGATCGCCCGTAGTGCTGCGAGTACGAAAGATCTGTACCGCGCGACGCGCGTTAGAAGCGATACGTACGCGCGCGTGCGACGCAAGGACGTTCTCCCGCGCGGCTACGGAGATTCGGTATCGCGGCGCGCCGTCTCGAGAAATCGGATCGGCCGCGGCGCGACTCTTTGCGACGACTAGACGCGCGCGCGTTCGCGGTGAGGAGCGTTGATCTGCGGGGCAGGTGAAAACGAGGCTGCAGCGCAATAATTGCAGCGCGCGTACACGTTACTCTGGTTTGCTCTGGACGTGTGTACTTATACGGCGGAAACGCACGGAACAGAAACGTCGGAAACTTCCGTATCGTCGCGTAACACGCGCGAGATTGAGCGAGCTGTAAATCCGGAGATTTCGAAGATCCAGTTTGAAATTTTCTCATTTGTACATTGAGAAAAAAATTTACTTCATCGAAATAAACGTGTTTTTTGATAATTCTCAGAGCACATTTATTCGATTCAAATGAATATCGATTTGATTCAAATAATATTTATATTCGTCCAATCGATATTAATTCTGATCGAATAAATATTGTGCTCTTAGGACTATTCGAAAATACGTTTATTTCGATGAAGTAAATTTTTTTCTCAGTGAAAAATTCGAGTATAATATCGGCATAGGTACTATTGTACTTGATAACATAAAGCTACAATCATCTGAGATTTTGAAAATCCACTTCGATCTTTTCTCATTCACAAACCAAGTGTGTCATCGACATATTATATTTGGATTGCGAAACAGAAAAGATCGAAGTGGATTTTCAAAATCTCGGACGGTCGTAGCATTTTTTTAAACACGGATAACTTAATTATCATTAGAATTTTCTTATAATTATATTAATTACGCCGAGGGTATGTCACGGGGCACAAATTTAATAGGAAAAATAGATCAATCCACTCTTCTCGTTGAGGGCCTGCCCAATGACGAGTGTCTCTTTCACGTACACGCATATTTTTTGCCCCGCGGAACCCAAGTCCTCCGCGAATAATTCGTTATTTTCGCAAAGGGGCGAGACGAATCGGATTGAACGCTCGACCCATGTCCTCCTGCGCTCGTCTGCGGACTTTTTGCCCCGCGCCGCGAAGCGCGGGCCCTCTCGAGAAGCCTCCAAACAATTACGCATACACACGAGAGAGCTAATCTCCGCGAACGCCTCCGGGCTAAGTTAGCAGCGCTGTCGAATACACATGCTCCGCATTAATCTCAATTCTCCAACCGTGTTACGCCGTGCGTTCTCGCGGACTGGTTCCATAAATCGTTCGCTTATTAGCGGTCGATTAACGCCGTTGTATCGTATCATTCGGTACCGTCGGTGCTCGATATCATATCGCGAAGGGACCACTGCCGAGCTTCGGTAGGAGCGACACGTTTACGGCGTCGAAAAAGTATCGGCAATATACCGTCGCGCGCGTGCTACGCCTGTTACGTACGCTTTATCGTGGCACCTGCGCGCCGGTGTACGTACGGTTGTATACCGGCGGGCGTCACGCACGCTCGCACGCATTCACGCACGCCGTTACGCGATTCTTTGTGCGAGGGCTCGCTCTTTTCTCTCTCTCTCAGATATTACCGGCGCTGTTGCGCCATTTACCGCGGCCGTTGTACACTCGCGTTACGGGTGTAACTGCATGCGGACGTGCGCGCGAGAAGCCGCGGGGAGAAATTTGAGAGTCCCGCGGGGTTCGTCGTGGGCGCACGTAATGACAGATTTCAGGAGGACGATCCCGGGTGGCGCAATTTAATGGCGAAACACCGCGGCCCTTCCTACGCGGAATTCCAGGGCAATTTATCGCGCTCCATTGTGTTGGCGGTCGTTAGCGGAAATTGGCCGATCGGTTGTTGGTTGCGAGTCGATTTTTTGCGATTCCATCAACGAAGACATGCACCTAATTCGGTGGCGCGTGGGATGCGCGCGTCTCTCGCGCCGTCTTCATCAGTCCGTACGCGCGTGTGTCTGGCGGGGGAAGGGTTTTACCACTTTATTACTAAGCAGGGAACGATGCAGGTACGCGTAGTGTTGAAACCCGAAGTCAGCCGAGAAGGCTAATTGGCTATAGGCGATAGTGGAGGTAATTACGCGCGTAATCTCGTAAAAGCGGAGCCGTGCGACTGATCTCACAAAGAAAGTCATTGTGCAATTCGCGGCTTATAAAATGAAACTCGCGTGTATCCCGCGGGTCGGTGGAGCAAAGGTGGAGCTAATTAATAAGATAACGCGATTCTCCTGTAGGTGCGCGGGGTCGGTTGGAAAATTCGGGGAATGCGGGAAAATCGAGGTACTCGCACTGATGATGAGTGGAAATAATATCCGAAGAAATATAATTACCTTAATAAAATTAAACATCACCGCAACAGCAATAATTACGATCGACAATAATCTCACCGCGCCACATCATGACAACGAGTTGAAATATCCGAAGAAATATAATTATCTTAATAATTAAACATCATCGCAACAGTAATAATTACAATCGACAGCAATTTCACCGTGTCACATCAATTTACGACAACGGTCGCCACTTCCTCCGTCCTTCCAGCAATAGCAGCAGTTTGCCACTGCAATTTCAATATTGCGCCGCATTCTAATTGGCCCACGCTCCGATGACAATTTTTTTTTTCGGCCAAACCCGGCGCCCCACACGTTTCCAAGGTTATACAAAAAAAGATACCACGAAGCGAATTAGATCTGGAGCTGTCAAATTAGATTCGACGAGTAGCCGCTTTTTCCCCCCTCGCATCCATTCGAATACCTTCGAATTCGACCCTTACAAGTTCGATCCACCTTGATCGTCTTTCTTTTTTTTTTACAGCGCTATTGCAAAGGTTAAAAGCTCTGCGCGCACGGCGCGTGATACAATTTTTTTTCCCGATCGAACGAACCGTTTAATGTTTCGCCGTAAAACCAATCCGACAAGTGTTATCTATTTTTCAGTCCTTGGCGCGAGTCTCTATACGTGGTCCGTTCTCGCGTCGCTCGACGATTAACATTTTTCTGACGAAACCCGACGCGCCTGGAGCGTGTGTGATACACATATACACGTCAAAACGCGTCGGGGGAAATTCCTCCGTCCTGGAGTCGACACATCGCGTAGGATACCCCCTACACCACATCCTGCACGCGAGAGCAAATCCGCGACCCGGCCCGTAGGCCGCGCTCGTGGTGTGGGTGAGGCGGGGCGCGCGTACGTTAACGCGAAGCCCTTTACGTGTGTCAGGTCCATTCCGCGCGCGCGCGCGCGCGACTCTCTCGGCGACCAATTCGATCTCGTCGTTATTATCTCGCTCGCATTCCGTTCTCGAGTTCTTTTTTTTTTTCGGGCCCACTCTTACGTCACTCGACCGCCAAGGACGCCGAACGTTTCCGCGTGACAGCCGCCGTCGCCGTCGCGCGATGACTGGGCCGAAATCGGGCTCGCGGACACGGCGCGCGCCACGCTCGCTCCGCGATCTCTTCCCGTGAAATCTGCATTTCGCACTTCCTTTCGATTTTCTTCTGCGACCAGCGCGGCGGGGCGGGCCGGACGTCGATCCTCCCGGAGTTCGGGCTTTTTCGGGTGGGTGGAGGGGGTGGCGGCGAAGGGAAGACGCGGAGAAGCGGACATATCGCACCACAGCGTGAGATGGGGTTGCGGGAGAATTTTGGCCGGGTCGCGACGGGGTGATCGGTTCATTCGCGGTTGTATCGTGGTGCGTAGGGGAAGGTAGGTATAGGGTAGATTGAGGCGAATCGGTTTACAGGGCGAATTGGATCATGGATCTATATTTCTTTGATCGTGGTGAAAACGAGCAGTTCGATTGTTCGTGTCGCTTCATTGGCGAGGAACGAAGTAATATGATCGAAATGCGCATTTTTTCAATGTGGTCTGAGAAATATGGAGCTATGATCTGATTCGCCTTGGTTGGTACCCTCATTGTATGGAAAAATTGACTCGCTTTTAGTTGGGGATGCATTTTAATCCTCGCGTTATAATTAGTATTTTTTTCGTGCGTAGTTTTGCAGCAGGAACGATGCAAGGATTTCGGAAGGAAGAGATACTTTTATAAAAATTTTCCTTAAAAGGGCTTCTAATTTTTTAGATAGTCAATTTTACAATATGGAGAACTCAGGGCAAGTGTGCAAAGCTCTGATCTCGCGTGTTATATCCACTTTTTTCTCGTTGATCCGCGACACGCCTTGCTTCCTCCCTCGCGGAGACACCGCGCCGCGTCTCTCTCCCCGTAGACGCGAGGTCCGCGCGATCGTCCTCGAGGAAAATCTGACGGAATCGCTCGGGTATCGCGGGATCGAGACAATGGAGGCGCGGGTCGCGGCGGGGCGAGTTCATTCATGAATGCAAAAAGCCACGGCGACGAAGGTGTGCCCCTGTTATGCGCGCGCGCGAGTCTAGAGGCGGATATCAGCGCGGAATGTCTATTGTGTCGGATCTCAACCCTGGTCGCGCGCTGCGCAATCATTTATTGCACCATAACTTATCGGTTCGACGAGCGTATCGCGCAGCACACCGCCTTCTCGCTGTCGAACTCGAATTTGTAGGTTGATGTTCGCCGGAAGATTCCTTCGAGTTGCGTGGCTGTAAGGTATAAAATCGGGATGAAATTTCTGAGTCACGGAAATTTTACTGTGCTGTTCAAGAATTTTTGTTCTGCAGTGCAGTACAAATTCTAGCATGTACAGTAATTATTCCAGTGTAACTGTTAATTTTTCTTTCATTCATCAAGAGAAATCCCAGAAAGTGCCGCTTACACCACGATTACAGTGTCAAGCACAGTAATTTTTTCAGATTTTTTCTTTCCGTTTAGTTCCCGGTAAACTTTGGTCGCGATTATCTCGAAACGCAGTGGAGATATGTGAACAATCGAAAGTAGCTTTTTTATAGAAGAAACATGGATGAACATTTTTTGTTTAAACTTTTTTTCGATACGTCCAATCGTTTTGAAGATAATCGATTTTTAACTTGCGCTTCAAGCGGGGCGCTTGTTCCACTTTCATCTTATCTTCTGTCCGGTCCCGTTCGATTTCCTCTACTCGTTATAAAGATCGGTCGCTCTTTTACAGTAGATAAATGTGTCTGTTGTCCGAGCAACTTGAGCTTTCGGTGATCTTTTCTCCGGACAGTGAATTAATCGCGTTCGAATTGTGTTCGAGATTCAGATTCCGAGTAGAGAGAGAGAGTTATCGGTATATCGATTTCCCGTACGCCTACTCGACGCAGAATTCCGAGATGCGTTTCATCGCGAACTTGTATTTGCAATCGGCGACATATTCGAGATCTACCCCCGATCTCCAGCCCTGGCGCAATCGATATTCGCAGCACGCGGCGGCGAACACTGCGAAATTATCACGAAATTCGCGGCGTGACTGTGGCCGCGCGACTGTGTTTTGGGATTTTCTATCGGTTGCGGTCGATCTCTCGTTGCGAGAGTCGCGACTGTATAGGCGCGCGCGCACGTGCGTGGCGAAACACGCGCGATCATCTGACGACATTGTCGCGGCTTCGCGCGTCTCGGGAATGCGACCATCCCTCGCGTTTCGAAAGCACGTCGACGTTTTCTTTTTTCTTATTTGTCTAGTGTTTATCGTGTTTATCCCCGATTCCGCGAGAGCGGGGAGTCCCCGCGGCGACACCAATGTCTACGGCGTATTGCTTCTCAGCCGCAGCCACGCGCGGACGAAATCGCGCGCTCGGCGGGGTTGCGAAGACGCGTCGATTCGTCGCTCGGTTTTGCCTGTGATTTCACTGCCGATTGCCGCAGTTCTCGAAACTGCCGCGCGGATGGCTTTCTATGCGGCGGTACGTATTGCATCGGGGATGGAAGCGTTCGCGTTTGAATTCTTTTCTGAGTAACGGTGGTCGATCGATTGTACTGTTATTCGATTCGCGGTTTTTTGTTTTTCAGTTATGACGTTTCTTTGGTCGTTTTTGCATTGGACTTGTACGAGATAGTATTTCAGGAGGTTCCTTTACTATATGAGGCTATACATTTAGTCGCCAGGAAAGAAAATTTAATCGCTGTTATCACATTACCTATGAGCTTTTGGCTTATATGTATATGCTATACCTAATACGTTTTTTGAAGATTACGTTACAGACCAAAAATTCACAGATAATGAGATAATGGTGATTGAGGTTTCTTTCCTGGCGAGTGAGGATAGCCTCACATGGTATAATGGAACGTACGAGTGACGATAATACGATCAATTTCACTTAGCGGAAGTCGCGGAAGAAAATGAATATTTTTTACGACGTCTCGATAGGATTTTAATTGGCTGCTTGCAGAATCTCGCGACGTATTTAGTTCGACGGCGCCTCTCGAATTTTCTTCCGCCAAGCGACGCGATACGCCACCAAGGAGCTCGACCAGGGAGTGTCTCGCTTAGACAACACATCGATCAGTAATTGTGGCCGATCGGATACACCCCGATCAGACGAAAGGTCCGCTCGAAAATGTCTCGGTTGGACGGGGAGACCTCGTTTTAAGCACAACGCTTCGACGTGTGCCGCTCGATTGGACATGATCAGATTAGGAACAGTGCTATCCATCGCCGCCTATTCGCTTTCGGTAAGACATTTGTCTCCGCGTCTATAATCGGGGCGTCTCTGATAAATTTGCGTATCTAATCGGTCAGCTGTCTAATTTAGACTCGTTCCTCGATTAGCGCGAGGAATTAATCTCGAGAGGGCAGGGGCATTCGCAAATTTCTAAAAACTACACGTATACAGAGAAAAGGAATTAGTCGGAACTGTTGAAAATTACTTGCGCGGTCGCGAGTAATTGAATAATTACTAATTAATCAATCGGGGTGCACTGAAAAATCTCTTTCCTACAATCACGTGGAATAATATATGATTGCAGGAAAGAAATATTGAATAAATACGAAGAAAGACTTAATCGAAGTAAATAAATAATTACTAATTAATCAACTGGTGCATTGAAAAATCTCTTCCCTACAATCATGTGCAATAATATTACATGATTGCAGGGAAGAAATCTTAAATTAATACGAAGAAAGACTTAATTGAAGTAAACGAATAATTACTTGCGACTCCGTAGGTAAGTAATTTGTCCAACTAATCTACTAATTGTTTTTTCTGTGCACATCTTACGAAACGGGATATGGAGAATGAACGCGATCGCTCAGCTTTAAACAGACGAGATTCCTTTTATTTTCACGCTTAACACCTACGGGGGAACGTCATAAACTGTACAAAACGTCGAGCCTCTTCCGTCCACGCGATCGGAGCTTCTCCGCGGGTGCGGAGCCCTCCTCGCTCTACCACTTGCCGTAAGCGGCCGGCGCGTAGCCGTAACTGTGATGATGCGGCGCGTGCGCGGCGGCGTCGGCGTAGGCGGCGAAATGAGCGGCCTTGGCGTGGGCGACTTCGGGGGTGTCGACGACGCGTCCGTCGTGGGCGAGGGGGGCGGCGGGTCCGTGGTAGACGCCGTGACCGGCGGCCGGTGCGTAGCCGTGTCCAGCGGAGGCGTAGCCGTAACCCTCGCTTCCGAAATCGGGCGCGTAGTGCGCGCGGGATGCGGCGTCGGCGTGGGCGGCGAAGTGAGCGGCCTTCAGGTGAGCCACTTCCGGCGTGTCGATGACACGACCCTGAGGGAGGGCAAAGGGAAGCGATCGTGTAAAAGGGGGTGGTTTGATCGACGCTGTCTTTACAGTGAGAAAAATATCTTGGTCGATCTAACGAAAATCGTGGAGACGATGATCAAATCACGTACAGTGAAATATGGATTCTTCGTCTGGTTGGTTTGACTCATCACTTTGTGGTTAGAATGATTCAACATTTGGGTGGAATAACTAAATATTTGGTTCGATCGACCAGTATCTTAATTGGGATAACTCGACGCGTTTAATTAGATGCGTTTTGTCATTTTCATCTAGTCATTTTTCTCGGCGCACGATATAGATATTTCTATCGGCGCGGAGAAGAATGTTTCTTCGTAACCCCCTGTAACGCTGGAGAAACGTCCTAACCTCGTGGTCAAGGGGTGCAGCGGGCCCGTGGTATCCGTGTCCGGCGTGGGCGTAACCAGCGGACGCGCCGCCGTAGCCGCCGTAAGCGACCGGGCCAGCGGCGTATCCGTAATGTCCTCCCTCGTATTCGGCGGGACCGGCATAGGCGACCTTGGAGGCAGCCTCGGCGTGGGCGGCGATGTGAGCGGCCTTGGCGTGGGCGACTTCGGGGGTGTCCACGACGCGTCCGTCGTGAGCGAGCGGGGCCGCGGGGCCGTGGTAACCGTGGTGCACCGGCGCGTAGGAGTAGCCGGGCCTGGCAACGGCTACAGCCACGAGGGAAGCTACGGCGATCTGCGATAGGAGTTGCAATGTTATCAGTGATCGATATGGGACGTAGATGCCATGCGAGGCTAAAATTATTCGCCACAGGAGAGAAACTTCAATCACTGTTATCTCATTAGCAATGAATTTTCGGCTCATGTCGATATAAGATTTTATAAGATAGAAATATGAGCCAAAAGCTCATAGGTAGCGAGATAATAGCGATTGAAGTTTCTTTTTTCTGGCGAGTAAGTTTAGCCTCATATGGTCTAGGGTAGACCGCGGCAAATCGGATCTCACAGATCTATAATATATCTCTCAGATCGTGTTGAAAATGAGCATTTCGATCGTTCGTATTACTTCATTCATGCTCATTTTTACCACGATCTGAGAAATACAGATCTATGATCCGCTTCGTCCTGTGATTCGATTCGCCTCGGTCTACCCTAACGATTTTTTTTTAATGGAAACGACATTTTCGCCGGGGATTAATAATTCTCTCGAAGGACAAGCTAATCTTAATTATCTCACAATAATTGATTATTCCAATTTACAGCTTATCGAGAGGCTATCAATTTTATCACGATCATCCCTTCACGAGAAGAAATAATTTAAACTTCGACCCGGCGCTCGTCGAAGGATCCCCCACTCGTTCGTAAAATTACAAATTTTTAACCCTCTCGAGAACACCCTCACGGAACCCCGAAATTCGCACGTTCCAACCCCTCGATCTCCCCACCGAAAAGTATCTCCACCGTTATCGTATTTTCACGAGATCTTCCGTCAAACGCGTTCTGCATGTACGGACGAACTTCTCGTGTGCACACTCACGAGGAACTTCATGTCTGCTGGTTTTGCTGTTGCTGCTGGTCGACTCTACGAGGATAGCTCGTCTGTCGTTGCGAGTGTGGACCACCTGTTTATATACAAGAGATCGATATAATTACTCAATACCGTTCTCCCACTCTGCCCGAGCACCGGCTACTTTGTATGTATCCTACGTGAATTGAAATTTCACGGGTCAGCGTGAAAGCAAGGTGTTGTAGCTATATGCAGGTATCTGCGTTAGCGCGCGACACGCCAGAAGAAAAAACCAGGGAATGTGTCCGTGGCGCCCCTTCGAAAACCGAACATTTTTTTTCCATTTCAACGCGTTCGAGGCTTCGGGGAGGGTCCTTCTCGGTGTCGCGACGGTTAAGGTCCTTCCTGATCCGCTTGGATGAGAAGATCTCGCGAGCGACATTGCCATGCTAATGACCGAATCATCGCCCATCGATTCGGATCGCCTGAGGGGGAGAGACGACGCGACGTTTTTGGACGGAGTCTAAGCCGAGGACGGCTGCAAGGTTGAAGAGTCGCTCTTCCCGCTTCCGGTTGCGTTAATCGAATCGCTCTTGGATTTTTCAGATGCGTAGATTTTTTTTTTTCAATCAGAGAACAACCGATACGTACCTACGTTAATTCAGTGACGAGAGGGAACGTACATCGGAAGATCGAGATCCTTTCCCATTTCGCAAATCTTCCATCGGAGTACCAGCGCGCGATTCGTCGATACGCGCCACTGCATCCGAGCGGAGCGTCGATCGGATCGCGGTGAAGGCGCGCGTGCCGGAGATATATGTCCTTTCCGGTTCGTCGCACATTCGACCGGGCATCGTGTACAACGCCGCGTTGGAATCGATTAGCAGTGAATATTGTTTTCGTCGAACGAGTTCTGAGTGAATTTAGATTAGATACTTCAATTAAATCGACCATTTGCTTGCCGAGAGGTATTATCGTGATCTCGATGTGGAGGGTGGTTCGCTTCCGATCGGCTCTCGGAAATGTCATCAGTGTGCTCAGTGTAATTTTCCGTTACCAAGCCATTTTTTATTTCAGATATTTAATTAATCGCTTGTGCGACGTTTAGCAATTGGTTTCTGAAATTGTACTTTTCTTTTTAGTAAAATCAAGCTTCCGAAGAAATTTTTTAAGCAACGCAACGAAAAATTGCTCGGCATCTAAAGTTACCGGCGAGCTGTATGGATTAATTCAACGAGTATATAGAATTTAAGAGGAAGAAATTGCAGATACTCTCTCCTAAAAAAGAAATTTTAGAAACTCGAGCGATATCGCTCCCCGAAATTTTCCCTCAGAAATACCCCGCGCGATTTCGGCACCGCGACGTTGATCCTCGAAGTACGCGCATTCCGCGCGAGACAACGGACGCTCATTGTCTTGCAGCGCGCATTGTATAACAGCGCCGGGCTATCGGGCGACAATGCTCACGTTTCGTATTTGACGCAATAATATTGCGCTCCGAGTATAATATCTAAATCCACTCCCTCTCACCGCGGCCATCTCTCGCTCGCTCCCTCTCGCCGCGGTATTATGTATATACCGGTTACCAAATAATCCTCGTCCGACTCCTGGCGAACGCCGGGTCCACGTTGCAGCGCTGGTAACGTCGACGGGCGCGGCGGCGCGATGCTGCCGCGCGGGGCGACTCGCGAACGAAGGGGTGGATATGGGAGGCGAGGTTACGGAGTGAACGGAGTACGCATAGCAGAGAGGGATTTTTGACGGGGGACTGTCGTATTTTTCCTGGTTCGTATATTATATAAACGGATCTTGGTCAGTCCGGACGTTCAGAGCTAAAAGTTCGGTCCAATCAATCGATATGAAGTTCCTAGTGAGTATTCGCGATGAGGTTTTTCATTGAACTATTGATTTTTGATGTACTTTTTTTTATTGAAGATGTACTTACCGAGAAAGCAGTTTATTTGTAGTTGACAAATATTTGTTTGAAGATGGCGAAATAAACATTTTATTGGTCCAAGTAAATATTCGTTAGCTATTACGATATTTATTTATCATGATTAGATCCTCTAAGGCAGCCATTTGAATGAAATAAACATTTTAATAATTAACTTATATTTTTTTGTTCTAACGAAGTACTCATTTCACCGTATTTGAAATTACATTATTATCAACTATCAATAAACTGTTTCCTCGGTGTACGAAACAATCAAGGATAAGTAGTCTTCTCATTGAACGTCAACTGACAAACCCTTTCTTTAGTTCGTCCTTTCCTCCCTCACCAGCCGCTGTACCACGGACTCGCCGCATCTCTCGCTCATGACGGAAGGGTCGTCGACACCCCGGAAGTGGCTCACGTCAAGGCCGCTCACCTGGCGGCGCACGCCGAAGAGACGGCGAGGACCTCCCACCGTCAGCCGCAGCTGACCTCCTACTCTTCGCCCCTTCACGCTCGCTGTTGACCGGTGTAACGCGCTATACGTACATCGGTATAGGTGAAAGCATTGCAGACTTCGCGTCAGATATTGTCTGCATTATTATTATTATATACACCGAGAAAAATAATTTATCGATCCAGGTAACCATCGACATGAATAGTGCCAAGAACATATTTAGTTAAGACAAGTGTATGTTCATTGAATTGAACGAATCTCCACTTGATTCGAAAAACATATCATATGAGGCTAAACTTACTCGCCATGAAAGAAACTTGAATCATTACTATCTCATTATCTCCGAACTTTTGGTTCATGTTTGTATAATGCTTCTTTGAAGATTGTATTTTTATCTACAACAAAGTTTTATATCGATATAGGCCAACAATTCATAAATAATGAGATAAACTTATTCACCAGAAAAGAAGCTTGAATCATTACTATGAGCTCATTATCTATGAGCTCTTGGCTCATGTTTGTATAATACTTTTTTGAAAATTGTATTTTTATCTACAATAAAGCTTTATGTAGATGTAGGCTAAAAGTCCATAGACTAATAAGTGAGGTAATAGTGATTTAAGTTTCTTTCTTGCCGAGTAAGTTTAGCCTCATATGGCGTACTTGATTTAACGACGATATCATTGACTTAAATAAATATATTCTTGGCACTAGTCATGTCGACGGTTATTTGGATCGGTAAATTATTTTTCTCGGTGTATGTATATCATGCGTATATCACTTACATCGACTATCGCCGTTCGGTTTACATAATCCGCACGCTCGTTTCTACCGTAAAACGCGCGACAAAGGGGCCCGAACGAGCGGTATAAAAATTTGTACAGGAATACACCGTTCTCCCATTTTCATTCGTCCTTCGTACCCCGGGTATACGTGACCGCGTTCGGCTCCGCGTATACTTATATCGTCGAGATTAAAGGGGGTCTCCTTTCTACGTATACTTATGTATAGTCGTCGAGGCGTACATAGATATTGCGTTTCAGGATCGATTCGCGCGCGCGACTAAAGGACGTTTCGTTTCGTTCGACGCTGCGTCGACGGACGGGAGGTCCGAGAAATCGAGAGTGTACGAGCCACGAGGACAGCGGAGCGTGGCGACGACGCTTGCCGCGAGGACCGCGAGGGCGAAAAGCTGTGTAGTATGTCCCGCTGTGATTTTAGTAGTAAAAGGACGGTTAGGACGGACTTCTACCGTGTTGGTGATAAAAGTTTACGCTTACACACACAGAGAGTCTCACGTCGGTTTAAAAAAAGTGCACCTCGATTTGATAAAATCCACGGATCATCGATATTCATTGATGCCTTCATATACTCAGAAAAAAAATGCAGTAAATTTAACTACATCGGCGGTTACAGGTGGGGAATGCAGATTTGGTTAATTGGACTAATAATTGACTTGAATGGCCTACAAGCTTGTTTCCTTCAAATACCCACTAATCGCTATAACCAAATTTATTGGTCCGGGAAAAAATGTTTATACATTATCATACATGATCATATATAATTGGATATAATCAGATATTAGATTTCTCTCTATCTGATTATATATGAAGAACTATATATGTATAATCATATAGTCGTTAATCATATATGATCAGACGAGATTAACACTTTTACTACTGTGTGTACCAAATTTGGTATACAACTGCATTTAGTAGTAATAGACACTAGGAAGATCCAGTAGTAAAAGTGTTAAGATTATATGTACCCATATGATTATACATAGTTCTTCATATACAATCAGATAGAAACAAATTTCAGATCTCATTATATCCAGTCATATATAATTATATGTGTATGATTTATATAAGTATTTAAACATTTTTTCCCAGAAGTGGAAACAAATAATTCTGCATTCCTCCACCCGTAAATGCTGATTTAATTAAATATAGGTACCATTTTTTTCCCCACCGTATCGCTGTCGCCAAACCGATGTACGCCGCGAGTACAACGCGTATAAACATACTCGCAGCGAAATCGCGCCGCATTATCCAATCACTTCTCTTCGCGCTATGCGCCCAACGACGCGGAGCCGCCGCGCTTCGCGCCACCGCGTTGGCGTTCCTCCCTCTTATCGCCGTTACGCGCGCGCTTCGCACGGGACGCGTTCGCTGAACCGCGACGCGACTCCGCTCGGCTTATCGCGCGCGATCTCGACGTACCTACGCGCGCGAATGGACCTCCTCGAAAGGGGCCACCGCGCTCGTCGCTCGACGGTCACTTCTTTATCTCGTTTTTGCAGAGAGCAGCAGCAGCATCCGCTCACGTTTTAACGTTACGTCGCCGCGGCCGCACGCTTTCGGACTTTGCGGCCTCGCTGAGGTCGACGAGCCAATTAAAGGATCCGCAGCTCGAGCGCCGTGCAATACTATGTAGAGCGGCGGCGCGGCGTCCGACTTCGATCTTATCTCGGCTGCTGCGGCGCGCGCCGGACCCCAACGGAGAACCTGCCGCGTGAGCGTTTCTCCGCGGAATGCAACGACGACGCCGCCGTCCAGCTCGCGACGCGCGCACGCGAGATCACGAGCTGATTCGTCCGCGGAACGTGCAGCGGCATTTTTCCCGCCGCTAACGACACACCGCCACCGCCCCGCGTCAAGGTCCCAGCCGTGAATGGCAACGGCTTTAACGGACCTCGCGATTATCGCATGTGTACACATGCATGTGCGCGTCGCGGAGTATAACGGTAGCCGTGAACCACTAGGAAGAGGAAGAGGAATTGGAGGTAGTGCGATAAACGCGCGTTTTATCGCGGAAGGGGGAGTCTTTCTTCGAAATGGGGGGTGGGCGATCGTTTTTCTTGCGATCGAAATTATGGGTCATTTTCGTTTTTTGCGGTGTTTCTAGAATCGCTTCGCTTTCCTTCGAACTGCCGTTATCCTCGCGTTTTCTCTGACCTGTGTTTTTGTAGATCGAGTACTCGGCGATGCGCGAAGGAATAGCCGCGGTCGAAGGGCCAACTTCGCAGGATCTTGCCGTAAGCAGAAGACCCCTCAACATTGCCAACCTGCGATTCTTTAATTCACATATAAATTACAGCTTCCGTATCCTTCCAGACGAATTTCGTCGCGTCCAAAAATGCCTACGCCTCGCTACCGCGCACGAGGCAGCACACATGCGACAACGGAAGCGTCGAATTCATCATGCGCGCGCGTGGGGTTTTTTTTTGCTGCCCATCGAATACCAATCGCGGCGCGTATGGAAATCTCAATGTTAATCGACGCCTAGAGCGCCGCTGCACCGGCGCGCGCTCGAGCCGACCCGCGTTGGTATACGTAAATGTTAAGGGGCAGGGCAGAAAGAGAGCATTTTCCTATGGGTGTGGTGAGAGCACGAGGTGGGGCAGATGGGCTACAACCTATAAATTGGACGATCCGCTGCAACGAGAGGCATGCAGTCTCGACGTTCAGTGAGATCAGGACCATCGTACGATCGCTCAGGAACCCAGCAGTCTCCGTCGCAATGATTTTCTTCGTGAGTAAGACGGCCGTAGTAGCGCGCCAACCGGCGAGTTGGTCGGACGAAAGAGGCGCGGACGAGCGACTTTGGCGGTTGCGCGATCTTTCTTCGCGATAGTTCTCGGAGGAGCAGTTCTGGCTTCTTCGACAGGACTGTTTACTTTGGCTAGTCGCACGTCTTATACGTATACGGCGAGTTTTTGAATCAATCAAATCACTTTTTCTTGTTTTAGAGAAAAGTGAGCTATAGCGACTGTATTTTAGTTGGCTAGTTTCTCGACAAGTCATTTATATGTGCGCTGGTAATCGATCAAAAAATTAAACTTTTATTAAAGATATACATTCTTCGACAAGGAATAATTCGAATAGACGAAATGAGATAGAAAAATTGGTTTCATTTTTCGATATTATGATATGAGAGTCGATTAAAGTGCTTCTTACGTGTCTCAGAAATATTGCCAAAACGCTCATTCGTTCCAAACGATTTGATCCATTCCTCCGTCCGACGACAAAGTCATCCATCGAATCGCATCCCTCTCGCAGCTCGTATTAACCGCAATGACGAGCGTGGCTCTGGGAGCGCCGCAGTGGTACGGAGCAGCCCCCGCCGCCTACGGACCGCACGCTCAACCCGCTCCCCTGGGACCGGACGGTCGCGTGGTGGACACCCCGGAAGTGGCCCAAGTCAAGGCCGCCCACCTCGCCGCTCTGGCGGACGCCAACGCGCGCGCGCCCAAGGGACTCGGACCTGCCGGCCCTTACGGGGGTCCGGACGGAGCTTACGCCGCCGCTAACTACGTCTCCCGCTACAGGTGCGCGCCGCGAGTCCTTTGAATCCTATCGGACCACTTTTGCGGGAAGATCCGGCGAATCGACTGAATTCTGTTTCTCTCTAGCGGACCTCCCGCACCCCTGGGACCCGACGGTCGCGTGGTCGACACCCCGGAGGTCCAGCAGGCCAAGTCTCTTCACTTTTCCCTGTACAGCGCGCACGCCCAGCGCGTCCCCGCTGGACCAGCCGAGCCCAATACCGGCGCCTGGAACCCCAACTGGAATAACGGCGCCTATAACCAGGATTACAATCAGTACTAAGGACCGTTTCTCACCCCAATTCCTCATTCCCAGGATCGCTCCATCGAAGAGAAGTTACGACGGGCTGTAGAGTTCACCTTGTCTTTTTTCCGTCTTAGGATCGGCAAGAAATATTCAGCGCGTCCTCGTCCGTCGATCTCTCGTACTATATATATACACATAAGTGTGAAGCACACTTTAGTAGTTAGTATACGCATAATTATTTGTAACGCCGCGAAAATGAATCTACCTCGAACGAGAGATCAGGAACGAAGGATTGCGCAAGTCGTCGCCCCTGTAGACGTTTTGTAATTCGTAAACGCATGCACATATGCTCATTGCGCGCTCCCGATGCATGTTAATTGGCACGCGCGCACATTTGTTTCGTACGAAATTAGTGCATGCGAATTATTCGGTAAACATAGAAACGGGGAAGAGTTTATTTAGTATCCGGGTTCGAACTCGAAGCGTCGGTTATTCTCGCGAAGGAGCGGTGAGGTGGAACCCCTCTCTTCATGGATCTCTATACAATCGACTTGTCTGTTGTGCATCGTGTGCAACAAGAGACGTATACTATATGTAACGAGCGGATTTTATATGTATTTATCTGCCACGTATTTAGCCGAGCTCGCTGTCATTGTACGTCACGTCGAAATACGTACGACTCGGTGCTGCATGCGAGAAATATATTCAAATGCACGTTCGACTGGAGAGGAATGGACAATTTTCTCGATCCTGTTATCCTTTTTTCTTTCCGCATTTAATTGAACTTTCCACGCGATTAATTTTCGTTCTCGTTCCCTTTTCTTTCTATTGTGTAATGATTTTTACATTTTTATTCGAAGATTTCTCATTTATCTCACATTCAAAGTTCCACACGTTCTTATCACACAGATCTCGATCTTGTTCTATTATACCTTTATCTACGTCGTTTAATGAGGGAGAAATGAACGACTGGAGAAGAATGGAAAATTTTCTCGATCCCGTTACCCTTTATTTCTTCTCTTCGTTTAATTAAACTTTCCACGCGATTAATTTTCATTCTCGTTACCTTTTCTTTCTATCGCGTAATGACCTTTATATTTTTGTTCAACGAGTTCTCAGTTGTCTCCCAGTCAACGTTCGACTCGTTCTTATCACACATCTAGATCTTTTTCTACCTTTCTCTATGTCGTTTAACGAGGGAGAAATGAACGCGTTTTCAATTCTGCTCGCAAAACGTACATACATATGTATACGCGGGGGCAAAGGTGGAGAGCATGTGGGGTCCGCAATGCGGAATAGTCGATGGAAGTCATTATCTCGATGTATAGCCGCTAAACCGGTCCGATTCGCGAGCGCGCACTGCAGACGGTAGTTCGATCGCGGCGCAAGGACGTGCTTCTTGATGCCTGACGAGGAATGCGACGGACAAGGGGTGGTCCCGCCCTCCGTCTCTCTTTCTCTCTCTCGTGCGCGGCTCTCTTTGTCGCGGCACGACGCTATAACGTTTTCACCGGCAACTGCTCTAAGATGTCGACTCTCTCGATCCGTGTCACGGGCACGCTGTTGCGTGTGGCCGACGCGTGCCTCGAGTTTTCACCGACGCGCAATTTCGCTATCAGCGAGTCTTGGCGCAAGAGTCGATCGCGTGTTGTCAGTGACGCCGCGACGGGGCTCGGAGCGACAACGCGAGGCGAGGGCCGGTGAGCATGATTATTTCGTACGCATGAAATATTGCAGATGACACGCGAGATATTCGGGGTTGAGAAATTGCATTATCAGGAGTGGGACAAATTAATTTCATTTGATCGCATATCGTACGTCGATCAACCGTTTATTTCTTTCATTTGTATAAATATTTACACTGTAAAAAATTCTGCGATGTGGATTTTATATAGACCACTTTTGTGTGTGTGTGTGGTGGACTGAATAATGACATCAAATGTTGTACGTATACGTAAGTCCACAGCGGTGAAATGGTGTTAAAAAATAGCACCACTTTTTTTTTACCGTGTACGACATATCGCGCTAATTCTACCGATTGATCAGTTTGGACAGTTTTTGTCCATCGCTAATTTCCCCGCAATGATTAGCCAGAATTCGGAGCGATCGGGTCGACGAACGGTGACTTCGGTATGCAAACAATGATAAACACTTTTTCCCAAGGTTCGGGAAAAAGGTATCTATCATTATCGGTGATCGAGTCTGCGCGCTCCCGGTGCAACGTAACGGTTAAAAGCGAGCGAGTTCCGCGGGAGAACAGCGTGAATTCTTGGGGCGAGCCACGGTTGCGTCAAGGGTCTTGCGTTTCGCCTGGGAGTGCTCTTCCTCTCGATTTCTCAGCGGTAACGCCCACCCGTTTACCTATCCGCTTGCCTATCCGCTCGCTGCACATGCCTATACTTATCTATCTGCTGACCGTCGTAGGTACGGGGAACCACCTGTGGAATATCAGGTCAGCGAGGAGTGCACCGATGCGAGTGTAGGTGCGCTCTCTGGAAAATTAGCGGTCACGACGGAAGACACGTAACTTATATTCGGGTAAGCGAGTGCTGTAACGCGGTTACGCCGCAGTTACAACTCGTTATCAACGAGGATACGAGCGCGAAAGTGGAACCTCAACAATGAACCTTGTTTTATGGTGCCCTCCACTCGCGGAGAACGGACCTACTTCCGTCCACGAGTCGCGCAGCGAAGCGAAAACGGGGCAACGAGGTGAGACGACGGCGATGACGAAGCGCCGATCGTACTTCGGTCGGGCTGGGTTCATCGGTGGAAGAATAGGAAAGAGAGAAGTGACGCTGAGGATGACGAAGAGGAGTACATCGTACGGGCCGTCTGAAGATCCGCTTTCATTCATCGAACTGAGAATGACGAAGACGAAGACGAAGACGAAGACGAAGACGAAGACGAAGACGAAGACGAAGACGAAGACGAAGACGAAGACGAAGACGAAGACGAAGACGAAGACGAAGACGAAGACGAAGACGAAGACGAAGACGAAGACGAAGACGAAGACGAAGACGAAGACGAAGACGAAGACGAAGACGAAATGACATTGCAATGAAGATACTCGTATATCCACTAAAAGTGATTGCTATAAGGGTGACGAAGAATAGAGCTTTGCGTAACTCGCTCTTTTAAGATATCTTCGTTCGGCGCGATACAATCAGGACGAGATGCAGGTATACGAAACAACGACGACCATATTATCGCTATAATTTATTATGGATACAGGTTGAAAGCGTATAAAATGTAGGCCGAAGACAATTCGGCGGTACCGTCGCGTTTCACGTGTACGCGCCATCGTTCATTGCCGAAGAGTTCGTTTAAGAGAGGCTCGCACGGTCGCGACTACTTCATGTTTGACCATCCTCGATCGTCCCCAAAGATTACAGTCCAATCGATCGCTCCTATCGCTGCGCCGCGATTCCACCCCGACGCGGAGGGTGTCTTCGGTTCCTCTCTCGTCGAGCCTCGGTCGATCGAACTCTCGGATCTCTTAACCAGACGACAACTTCTCGTCTCGTTTCCCTAGGTCACTTCAGTAGTCGTTTTCCGGCTCGTACGTCTGGGGATGATGCTGCTGCTGGGGCTGGGGTTGAACCTGGGGCTCGGGCAGGGACGGCGCCGTGAGCTGGGTCGCGTAGGCGTGGGCTTGAAGGTGAGCGGCTTTGGCGTGAGCGACTTCCGGCGTGTCTATCACCCGGCCGTCGTGTCCCAGGGGTGCCGGGGGTCCCCTGTACCCCACCGGGGCCAAGTAGGTGTAAGCCACCTGCAGGGGGGCCGCGTACAATTGACCGGTTCGATCGTCGTAGATGTTGTAGACGTGGTTGCTCGCTTTGGCGGCCGCTCGTGCGTGGGCGGCGAGATGAGCTGCTTTGGCGTGCGCCACCTGACGAAGAAGAGGCAGAAGAGGGTTGTAAAGGTATTGCCCCGATTTCCGAAGATTTTTACATCAGAAATAGCGCGGACGAGATTTTCTGAAAGACGAGGAAGCGCAGAAAAGGTCGAAATCGAATCGTCGGCCTATCGGTGGTCGACCGGACGGCACGATTCCGCGATCGGTCGCTTCCGCAAGGTCGGCGAACTTGAATGTCTCCTTCGGATTACCTCGGGAGTGTCGAGGACGCGGCCGTCGTTTGCCAGCGGCGCCAAGGGTCCGTGGTAACCGTTGGGGAGGACGTACGCCGAACCGTCGTAGGGCTCTTCGTCCTCGTACACGAGGGGGTAAGGTAGGTAACCGGCCGGCCGATGCTGACGAATCACCCTGGCCATGGCTTCGGCGTGCGCGTGAAGGTGAGCCGCCTTCGCGTTGGCCACTTCGGGGGTGTCGATTACCCGGCCGTCCGCCGAGAGGGGCGCCGGCGGCCCCTGGTAGCCTTGGTAAACGGGTTCGGTGTCGTAATCCTCTTCGGACGACGCCACCGCAATCAGCGCGATTAGGACGACCTGCAAAGCGAATTGATACTTCTGCACGGTTCGACGAGCGCGCACCGAGGCGAGGTTCGCGACGCGATTGTCCCCCGGGGTGTACGCGGGTGCGACACGGTTCCTACGCGCGAGTTGGACGGACGGAACGAATTCCCTGCGAACCAGGAAGCGAGAAGTTGCGGTCGAAGTGAAATAAATGATCCGTCCGTTCGGATTTTCCAAGCCGGGCGAACAGGAAGAGAGCGACTCGAGGTTTCTTGCGCGATCGTTCGGTGATTTCGACGATTTCGAACTCTTCCGGAATTCAATTACGCGGCGGCGGCGGCGCTTGGAAAAGTGATCCGAGAAAATTCATTAGACACGACGGCGATTTCACGAGCCGACGCGTTCTCGTCGAACGCCTCGACGCTCTGATGTCAGCCGCGGCGGTTTCGCGAGAAGCTCGCCACTTCTTTCCGTGATTTCGCACTGCGCACCCGCGTTCCTCGGGGGTTTCGACACTCGCCGATCGTACGCCGGTTGCTCGGTTGTTGGAATTAATTTTTTTAGCGTATTCGTGAATTTTTCGAGCGTTCTTATCCTCTTCGTACAGACTTTATCTGCATTCGGGCTCCAGTTTTGAACTCAGATTCCGAATCAACGACCCTGAAAAATTTCGACGATAAACCGTTGACTCCTGATGAAGATAGCTTAAGAGTAGGCGTCCTACTGGTCTGATGACCTATCTTGTCAGATTCCACTGAAAGAACTTTTTTCGACATTACTGGCAGAAATTACCGAACCGTGTTTACTTTAACACCACAGTTCAATTATTTCTGCCGGTAATGTTGAGATAATCAGTGGTGGCACTCGATGATAAGCTATTTTCATTAAGAGCTACTAAAACGTTAAGTCAAGCTGGTGATTCAAATCTATTTTACGTAAACATTTGATAATCGTTAAAGTATCTCAATGGGTTATAAGATAAATTAATTTTTCAAATTACTTAAATATCCGCGCTTCTATAAAAACGTGTAAAATTTATTCGCAAAGTTTGACGTTCAAGCGCGAGCTTTTCAGGTCTCGACGATCCGTCTCGATCGACTTTTAGCAACGGTGTTCTCCCCCTTCGACTCACCGCCCGGGAACGCGCACATTTCGTTTTACGGCCTTTCGAACTCTCAACATTTTCGAAACAACCCGACGATCCCGAGCTCGAAAACCGGGTCCCTCTAATGGCAAAGCCGCACTTACGAGTAACCTCCTCATGGCCGCTTTTCCTTCGGAACACCACCACAATGCGTAACCGCGATAGAGCCGAGAGATGGTTGGGGTAGGAGTGCGCCTCGGCAATCGGAGAGCACGGCTTTTATAGCGTCTTGCAGCAGCTCGTCAACCATCCGCGTGGCTCCCGCCACGCCTAGAAAAATACTCTAATTACCTCCCCGCCCTGGCACCATCCCCTTCTCATCGGCCGCGCGGTGTGTCCTCCCGGCGAAAATATTTTTCGACGATCGAAATCGAGGGGGGAAACTTTCTTCGGGTCGCGGTTCAGTTCCCTACTCAGTCTTCGACAGCTGCGGCAATGAGCCGCCTCGCAGCGACTCCTTGACATTATTCAAGGAGAACTTTCACGCGGGTGACCTAGGTGGACGAAGAAGAGGTCGAAGAGGAAGCTGAAGAGGAAGATGAAGAGACTCGGAGAGTATATTTGGTTAAAACTAAAGATTTTTTTCAGTGTATCAACGCGCCTTTCGGGGGATCGGTATTATTTTAAATAACTCTCAAAAGAGCCTTGGATCACGCGAAAGAAGAAGGCATAAATCTGACTCTAACGAGTGACTGTTATTATTACAGGTGGTCGCGACGATTTGATTCCATAGATGTCTTTTTTATCACGGACATCCACACCGCAAGAAGCGGTGCCCGGTGGGCCGTTATCTTGGTTTTTTCTCTCCCTGCGGTTTCAAAACATACACGATTCACGGACACGATTGGAGACTACGACGCTCGACCGTACAGTGGTCGCTCAAGGTGGTTCTCTTTCTACTGCGATTCTATACGATAGCCTGAAAACGTATATCTCGCTCAAAGACGCTGCACCCGCCGGGTGCACCGTTACGGTAAGAAATAATCGAGGACTATTGCGTGGCTGATAATGAACTAGATATTTTGTCCAATGATTATTGAATGTTTAATACGTATCTCGATGACATGTTCAATTAAAATTTAATATTAGGTACATACAATTACTTTGGCCCCTGGACGATACTATAGATAACGGTACTCAGGGGCCAATCAACAGGTGGTCGAGAGTCTCCGATGCTTCTCTAATCTATTAAAGGTCTCTTACAATTCGCTATCGGAGTAATCGCGAATATCCAATGACTCAAAAGTATTACATCGCGATATTGCATCTCCAATAATAACTTTCCTCGATATAGTTCAATGGTTCCCCCGATAGTGTTTCGGTTTACCGCAGTGACGAATCAAGTAATGGTCGTCTAATAATTATGTATCTGCGACAGTTAAACGATTCCTTTCGTAACGGCGGAGCGAGCAAAGAGCTTCCGACCTGTCCGTACTTCCACTTTTTCTCATCGACCTCGTCTTTCGCTCGACTCCCTTTCCGGTTCCTCATTAATTTTCGAACGGACAAGGGCAATGGCGGCTTCGTTCCACGTGGAACGCGAAAGCATTAGTGACTCGTGACGCGGATGATCCGCCGCGCGTGACGCACTTTGACGCAACCGTTCTCTCTCGCACGAGCCGGGGGCCGATGGACCGATAGATCGTTGCGTCACTCCTTTGCCGCGGCTGCAGCGCACCGCCGCCGCGGCACGCGTACTCGATCATCCGCGTCGGAAATCGGATCGGGGGAGTTCTGCGATTTTTCCCTCCGCTCCCCCTACCACCGTGTACCCTTTCCCCGCTCGGTTCAGCGGAAAGTGGAGCGTGCCCTGGTATCGAAAGGGCGAATCTACCCGCGGATGTAAGATGATTTGTATTAATGTACCTGTCGTCGAATCGCCATCGAACTGTCGCTATCGAGGGACCATTCCTTCGCGAGTCAAAATTCTCGAAGTCGCGCGTATATTCGCGGGTGTATCGTTCGATCGGCCGCGCGTATCGATCGATCGACGGTAGGCGCGTTGCGCAAGGCGACGTAACGAACTAACGCAATACGCGCCGATTTGTTGGTTACTATTCGGGCGGCTTTTTCAGAAATAACGCGTTGTAGAGTAAGTAAATTTAAAGAAAGTGTATATATATTTTTCTTTACTGCATAAAGACTCATATTACAGGATTTCTAGTGGGGTTAGGGATAATATACCTGTATTTCCATGATTTCCAGGCGAGCTCTCTGTACTTTTCCATTCATTTTATTTGCGGGTATTAACGCAAAGCTTATCGATCGCACTTTTAACGTATTCGGCATTCAGAGACCACATAAATGTTATTACGATAAATCATTTTTTCATAGTTTGATAATATCTTTATACATATTTAGAAAATGACATGATATTCGATGATATTTCCACGTGCAAAAAGTTCCATGATATTTTCGCGATCTCCATGATTTCCATGTTCGCCAGACACCCTGTTTTAATCAAGTCAACAGTTTACGACTGAGATCGTTGCGTTGCCACTCCTCGAATGTCTTCTGAAAAGTTTCAGCCGGGTCGTCTCTCCCGGACTCACCCCACCGCAACGATCGATCGCACCGCGACGGTGAGAATCTATAAGAGCGAAGCGATCGAAACGAATTCCAGGATTCGACTTCGCGCGTGCTTTACCGCAACCCACCCCGGACCCACCCATCCACGGGAGCAAGCCGCATCGATTCCCGACCTTTCCAACGTCGAAATGCCTGCCGCATGCGATGCTCGAGTTCGAGTTCCACGTTGTTCCGCTCCAAGGCGTTCCTTCTCACGTCATCCGGCTGACCTATGTCGCAATTACCCCTTAGAAGTCGTGCAGTGCGCCGCTCGTTTCTCCGCCGAAGCGATCGCTGCGCCGTAAACACGCCGAGACGCTCCGGTCGGACGCATCTGAAAATCTCGCGCGACAGGTGAACAGGTCAGGGCCGGCGCGCTTCCGCCTTCGACTCTCTGCACAAGCCGGAGCGGCGCGCGGGTTTCGATAACCGGCTCTCGCATTGTCCGATCGGCGTAAATCGCGTGTCCGCGTCGCGCACTCGCGCGAACAGATAAACTCGCGTGCGCGCGGCTAACGAGAGTCATTGTGCGCGCGCGCGCGCGGTACGCGGAGGCATTTCGCGAACCGACAAAGCGAGACGAGAGCAAGCAGCCGCCGCTGCTTTCCTCGGAGATTTTATTATTTTTCTATCGCGTTATGTGAGAATATATTGCGTCAGAGTCGAGATCGATTCTCGCGGAGAGAGCACCGCGTTGCTTCGCTTCTCGCGGCCAGACCGCATCGTCGCGCCGCTCTCCGGGACACTCCTCTCCGCGGCTTTTAGTCGTTTCGCGCGGCGAGCGTGGGCGAAGGCGCGCGAATGCATACATATATTGAGGCGATGGGATGAGGCCTGACCGTGGGGGGGATCCCCTCTTCGCTCGCGGTATCTCATGTACGGGATACCGATGTATAGCAGATCAGCTCGTACAACCGATCCGCTTCCTCCCTCCAACGGCGTCGCTATGCCACCCTCCAAATCCACGACTTCGCGAGAAGAAGAAGAAGAAGAAGAAGAAGATGCTTTTATTTGGCACTAGGGCGGGCCCTCTACGCGCCTGTATAGAAAGATACAGCAAGAATAGATGCGCAGAATAATTAATATAGCTAAACTAAACTAAACTGAACACTAAAAATAGAAGAAAAGAAGAAGAAGAAGCTTTATTATGGCACTAGGGCGGGCATAATAAGAGAGAGAGAGAGAACGCTGCGAGCCGCCCGATTCGCGGACTCTCCGATGTCCACACCGCGGTGAAAACGTCCAGTGCCAGAGAACTCTCGATCTCTTGGATTACATTTGCGGCAATCCGCGGCAAAATCGAATGTAGGCTAGCCTGCGGTTTGCGACCGACTCCGCCCGCGGTCCTCGGGTGCCCGCGACGCGAGCGACAATGCCCGGCGCACGACGGTGTGCGTGCGAGAGCTATGTAGATGTCTCGCGGACAATGGGATTTCCAGAGCTGGCGCCCGCACGCGGGCGAATTACGCAAATTTCGCCGTGCGCTCCTAGCTGCGGGAACGTCGCTCACCGCAGCGGGGTCGAAGATCACGAACGAGGAGAAAGATCCGCGCCGACTATCGCGTTGGCGATCCGCGTAGGCGATTACAGTTTACGCAATGAGAGCAGAGCCCGTTTGAATCTCGACCGATCTTACTCGGATCGCCTCGATGGACTTTCGATGTGTTTTCTACGATTTTCTCCGGGTTTTTTTCGTCACGGCTCGGCATGGGCTCGGCTCTGTGTTTACCCCGTCGCGCGTACGCGGCACCGGCTGGAAAAAGGAACGTTTCGAATTCACCTGGCAGTCGACCGCGTGCTCGCTCGATCGGTAAACCGTCACCGCCGGGAGTCGTGCACTTGCCAAATCAATTTGGAATTCCTTTCCACGACTTAACGAGCCGCGCGCGGTGCCAGGGAGAATTGCCTTTGATCGACAGACGCACAGTCGATCGGGCTCCGCTGGTCGATGCGGATGCTACATCGGATGACGGTGGATCGATTCGCTCGCGTTGGACGATGATACTTTAATTGAGTGAGTGGATCGTATATATTATTTATATTCAACCTTCGTATATTTTACTTATATTTTATCTTCGAGAAAATATGTGAATCAGAAATCATATTTCAGGGGATGAGCGTGGAGTTCCGAATCCAAGAATTTTTGCGTGTAGGCTTTCTGGGAAGGTTTCCCGGATTGTTTTAATCGGTGGTTAACGCGAGATTGACGTGAAACGTGATTCTTGCATCAAGAATTCCAATTCGAGAGGATTTTAGCGACGAATACAGGCGACCTCGATCGCACCTCCGTCCGATCTAGATTTATTCATATTTATGTATATAAACGAAGGTTTCGGCAGCACATTTGCGTCACTCTTCGTCGGGACCTTGACGCAAGCTCTCGATAAGGATGACAGTCTCCGTCGAGATCCATATAAAAAGTACATCTGTAATAGATTTGTGCTACAAAAAACGAAGACTGATTTCAGCACAACTCGATCGAATTCACTCATTGACGATCAAACTCGACAATTGAATCGCTTCAGGGGCCAATCTCGAGCACGAAAAATTGTTCGCCTCGCTCGACCTTATCTCTCCGCAAATATACGTACAACGACGCGGTGTTCGGTTTGTAAAAAACAATTTATTGGCCTAGAGGTATGTACAATGTTAGCATCGTGAGTCGGCGATCGGTGAGAGAGAGAGAGGGATCCCTCTACCAATGGGGCTGCTGTTGATAATTTTGTTGGGGCTGATAAGAGGGCTGGTAGGACTTCTCCAGAGCGGCGGGTGCTCCGTAGTTTTGAGGGGCGGAGTAAGCCGCGCCGGGGGCAGCGGAATAGGAGTGAGCGGCGGGGGCGGCGGCGTAATGGGCCGGCGCGGCTGCGGGAGCACCTTGGGGCGCGGAGTAAGCTGAAAAGAAAGAGGGGTGGAACGTTAGCGCGACCCGCTTGTCCGTTAATCGCTGGTAAACTCGATCGAGCGGATCCACCGCGATCATCGGTATCATAATTTCCCTCTTTGTTCCTCGTCTATCGACGACCCGGTTCAAGAGTATACCGATCTCCTCGCTTCTCCCTTCTCTTCTTTCTCTCTCGTATCGCCTGCGGAGAGAAACCGGTTTTTCCGTCGCACTCGCGCGCTCCGTATAAAACAGCGGCGACTCTCAAGAGTGAATCAATTATTACCGCGGCGAGACGCGCGGCGCTCGAGCGGCGTTCTTGACCTACGCTCGTCGCTGGTCGTAAGCGAGACCGATGCTCTTCGAGACATTCCAATTGGCCCCCGGTTATTACCATCGACTACAAAAGACGGGGGCCAATGGAGTATTTAAAATTATACCGATTTCCCCCTCTTATACACCCAGGGAAAAGGTCTAGTCGAATGCGAAAATCTGATGGAAAAATCTATTTGAGACGAGTAGGAATTTATTCGCATCGAACAAAAGTCTATCAGAATTAGATAAATGTCGTACTCGATTTAAAAAATATGCAAAACATTTATCAAACTCAAACAGGTTTTCGCTCGGAGTGAATAAATTCCTATTTAGCTCACATCAATTCTTCCGTCACAGGTTCGTATTCAACTACTCAGACTTTTTTCCCCGGGTGCAGGTACATTTTCTTCCGACAAAAAAAATGTCCTTTCTCCATTTCCTCCCCAATTCACCGCGCGCTCCTCTCCTCGCCCAATCTCCTTCCGTACCCACCTTGACCTTGACCATCGATGTACTCCTCGGATCCGCCGAACTTGTAAGCGCGAGCCTCGGCCTCGGCGAGCTCGGCGAGACGGGAAGCCTTCAGGGCGGCGACCTCGGGGGTGTCGATGACGGTGCCGTCCTCGGCGAGGGGAGCGGGCACGAACGGCACCTTCGAGCCGGGCGCGCTGTAGCTCTTCGGCGCGGCGTAGCCGGCCTGCGCCTGGTACTGCTGGGGCGTCGAGTAAGCGCCAGCCTGGACGGGCACCGCGTTGTAACCGGCGTGCTTCGCGGGGCTGTAGACGGGAGCGGGCGCCGCGGGGGCGGGCGCCGAGTACGCCTGACGCGAGTACTGCGGCGCGGGCGCGGAGTACGAGGGCGCGGAGTAGCTCGGCGCCGAGTAGCCGCCCTGAGGTGCGGCCGAGTAAATGCTCTGCGGTCCCGCGCCGCCGTATCCCTCCTTCGCCTTCTCCTCGGCGGCGCGCGCCGCGGCGCGGGCGAACTCCGCGAAGTGGGCGGCCTTGGCCTGCGCCACTTCCGGGGTGTCGATCACGTTTCCGTCCTGGCCGACGGGGGCGGGCGGGCCGTAGGTCGGCTGCGCCGCCGATCGGTGATGCAGCGGCGCGGGCTCGCCGCCGTAGCCGGCCGAGGGAGCGCCCGGGTAGCCGGACGAGGGGGCGCCCGCGTAGCCGGCGTTGCAGGCCGCGGCCAGGGAGAAGAGGACGATCTGTTGCGGTGGAACGAGAAGAAGAACGTGAGGTCGGTCGCTTCGTGGCTCGGCGGTAAGGCGGTTCGGTCGGTTTTGTCGTCGGTGTCGTCGAAAAACGCGGAAGAGGAAGCCCGGGTGGTAGCCCAGCGGGTCGTTTCTTCCGTCGATCGATTAATCGCGCAGAATTCCATCGTTTCGGGTGAAAGCGGCGAACTCGATTGTGCCGTCGATACCTACGCCGGACGGAGATCGGCGTTTTTGGCGACCGGTGGCACGCGAGTCTCGGCGGGGCATTACTTTTTTATACTCTCATAACAGGTGGGCGTGGCAGGGCGTTAGATATTTTTCCCCGCACGTTGCATAATCGCTCCGAATTTCGATCTCCGAGATCGGCCGCGCGGCCCGGTCGACGTTTCAAGGCGACCCGGAGCGCGCGGCTCCGGCATGTCCTCCGTACGTCGCCTTGGTACACCGCGCGGACGTACATGGTCACGCGGGACGCTGGCCACTTCGTCGCGAATTCCGATAACCGCACGACGAATGGACGATTATGGAGGCGTTCGCGAATGGCTGCGTGGGATAAGCAGGAGTAAGCGGAAAAAAGAGAAGTCGACAGCGCAGCGTCGTCCGACGGCGTGGAATTCTTCTAGCGGAGATAAATACGCGGCGTCTGACCACGGACTTCCGTTTCCCCTCAACGATCGTGCAAACGTTCGTGTACGCAGCGTCCACGCGAAAAACGGAGCGAAGACGATATCGCGAAAGTTTCCCTCACGATCCGCCGTGGTTCTTTGTACCCTGTTGCGCGCACCCCCGCACCCTCCCCTGGGTTCAGCGTATCGTATCGCGTGAAGGGGGTCGTGACGTCGATTGTTCGCGTGCGCGCAGCTACTTCCGCGTGTACGTTTGCTCGAAATTACTCCTCGCTAAATTTCCCGGCGCCGATCGAATCTTCCACCCTCTAAGCGTATCTGTATCTACGAAACGAACGGGACCCGACTAACCCCTTCCACAAATCGACCCGCGGAAGCCCTGCCGCCGCCGCCGCCGCCGCCGCGGTTATGCCTAGTCATTAAACTCGACGCCGAGGAGTTTCGTCCAGCCGATATACCGATCCACCTTGAGCCGCGAACGAGTCGTCGCTCCTCGCGTTACGATCGATGCGTGCATCTCGCTCGCGCGCAACCGATCCCGCGGAAAGTGGCCACCGTCCGTCCGGCGCTACGAGCAGAGTACGCGCGCCTCTCACTTTCCTTTGTTTCCCAACGCGGCGGCCCGTGCGATCCCATACGCGTATCCCACGCCGGCGGATCGCGAACACGATCGACACGCGTTTCGACTCACCAGGCGGTTCATGGTGCGGGTTCTTCGTGTAGCGCTGCTGGTTGCCAGTACTCGCTAATTCAGCTGCCTCTCCTCTCGGTCTGCCCGGGGTACGGTTTGTGTTCCCCGGGGTACGGTGACAGTTCCTCTTATACCGGCCCCCCTCCCCGCCCCTCGCTCCCTCCGCCCCCTCCTTGCCACCCCAGCGGAAGGCAAAGGAGATCGGCGAGCCCCGGCGGCACGGCGAGATCGCTGATACCCGCGGTGCGCGGGAGAATACGGGGACCACGCCTTTTCGACGCGTCTCGAGACGGCCCCGAGTGACCTTGACATTTGGCCGGGCGGGGATGACTCTCACGAGCGCGCGATCAGCCGCGGGGGTGTCCTCCGCGAGCGCGCGCGCGCCGTCGGAACCGTGACTCCGCGGGGTCGCACCGTCGAGGGAGTCGAGGAGCTGGTCGTCTCCTTCTGCTTCGGAGATTTGCGGACGTGAGGTATACGTGTATATACATATATATGTAGATATCGACGGCTGCAACGGTGTCGTTGCGAAAAGGCGCGAATTCTTTCGCTCACTTCTTTCGACGAATTTTGCCACTGCTTCAGGGACGACGAAGTGGTGTACGTGGTAACGAAAGTACATCGAGGGAAAAAGATCTAGTTGAATACGAACCTGATGGACAAATTTATTTGAGATGAATAGGAATTTATTGACGTCGAACAAACATTTATTTGACTTGAATAAATGTTTTGCGTATCTTTTCAATCGTGCTTGAACTTGGTATGACATTTATTTGTGATAATTTATATAGACTTTTGTTCAATGTAAATAAATTCCTATATTCATCTCATATACATTTCTCACGTCGCACAAAAATTTATTTGACTTGAATAAATGTTTTGCATATCTTTTCAATCGTGCTTGAACTTGGTATGACATTTATTTGTGATAATTTATACATCTGTACCCCAGGATAAAAGTGTATTAAGTCCAATTTGTAAAAATTGGACTTAATACACTTTTATCCTGGGGTACAGATATAGACTTTTGTGCACAATGTGAATAAATTCCTATTCATCTCATATACATTTCTCGATTAGGTTAGTATTCGACTAGACTTTTTACTTGAGTGTACGATTGGTATACCGATGCGAGAAAAATCGTGGTAGACCGTCGGGTGATTCGCGAGGGCATGTGTGACGGGTCAGGTCGTCCCGTCACTGGAGCGGCTTCCGTGACCTTGCCGCGCGAGGGGACACAACGCCTCGCTCCGTTACAGATCGACGGCGGATCGACGATTGCTACTGCGGCGGCCGGTAGCAGCCGATACCGCCGGATCGGGAATCGATAAACGACCGCGCAAGAAACGCGGATACGCGCGTTGGGCGACAAACAAAAGCCCACATATGTGTATGAGCGCGGCGCCGTTACAATAGCGCGGCACGATATCGGACGCGGTGATGTTATCTGTCCAGGAAACATCGTACACGAGCGCGGTGCGAATCGAGCGGCACATCGATCGCGCCGTCAATCGCTATTCGGGAGTGACGGCTGCATTTTCGACGCGTCGATCGAAAGGCGTCCGCATGACGATCGGGGCGGACCTTCCCGACGATTTTACGAGCGGCCCCGATCGTCCTTCGCAAGGCGGTCCTTTGTCGGAAAATTCGAGCTCGTTTCCATCAGAGACGCGGTCGAAGGACGGCGCGGAATGCATTCCCGTCGAGCGCGGCACGCGCGATCGACGCGTGACGCTCGAAGCGCAAGGACTCGCGCGGCCGAGGCGCGACCACCCAACCGGCAATGAGATCGCGCCGGGATGTGTGTGCACGCGCGAGTTGCACTTACGCGGAATTGCAGACGGGACGGAGGTTGTCCGGTAAATCTTCTTCTTTTGAAGAATCATTGAAATCTCGAGCGTCGTGCTGTGCCAGAGTCGATGAGATATAACGATTCACGAAGGATATGGAAATTTATCGACGATAAGCCGATATGAATTGAAAATTCTAATTTTATCAGAGAATTTAGAGAGCGCATCCCGAGTCGAAATTTTAGAGCCACTCGTTTAGGTTTACCAACAAATAGGAACCATTACTTTAGGAATTTATTTCACTTTACTTCTCTCGAATTTTTGAATATTATAATGCTCCTTTTACTATTTGTGATTCAGGTTATGGATCGATTTTCTTTTAACAACTGGTTTTCATGGATTTCATATATTTATTGAAACATTATTTTTAATAGTACCTATGTTCAATTCGATTAAAAAATAATCATTTTTCTTTTTTTCATCACTTAGGATACCCATGAATTATCAATCTGATATAGGTCAATGGTAGATTGAATGGAGTACTAAAAGCATCAAAGTATGTGTAAAATTCCTACTCGGGATATCATCGATTTTAATACTCGTATTTATTCGAATTTCTGCCGTATTGCCTCGTCACAGCTGCAGAGATAATACCCAAAACCCCCGCGCGCGGTCAGTCGTTGCAATAACGGGGTTAAGGCTAATTTTCAGTGAAACGAGGTGAGACGTCCGTGGAGCGCGCAATCCTCCCCCCTCCGCCGTTCGACATTTCTCTCGACATCGTCGGATCGTAATCCCGGCTCGCCGGAGGAGCGAGCTGCAGCGTCGAATTCCCGCACAGTCATCATCGTCCGATAGGTTTCGCGTGGAGAATCGACCGCACCAGGATCTGGTGCCCGGCTTTTCGCAGGGAACGCCGCACAGACGCGGATGTGGGTGGAAATACTCGTACATCGCCGCAGGATCAATTCGCTCGCGACACGAGCCTCGCTTCGGATACTCGCACTCGAGTGTATCTGTTTATACTTGCGAGCAGATCTCCGCCGAGGCTCGACTCACGCACGAGTTAATTTCACTCGACTCGGTCGTTTGCCTTACGGTCGATTACCCGCTCGTTCGGCCGCGCCTCGGCGGTCTTAATTAGCGCGAGGATTGCTCCCGCGTCGAATCGCGCCCGAAGACACGCTATGTCCCTCAACCTAGTTCAGCGCCGCGACCGATTCGAGAGCCGCGGTATTATCTCCTTCGTCTTTTCGCGCGAGCGTCGATGCGGACATCGCGGCTCCCCGGTTTCTCCGCGGGGTCGTGCAGAGGCGCAATTCCGATTCGCGGAATCGTTTGGCAATGTTGGGAAATGTCAAATGGTTCGGACGAGCGAGGGGGGGGGCGAGAGAAGAGAGATGTTAGGGAAAACCTCTCCGCGCTGTTGATCGAAACTCCTGAGGAAAATAGAGTTTCTCTCTCGCGAAGATAGCGGTAGCCCAGTTGAAATTTTCGCTCTCCTGTTAGCCTCCAGAGTCCATGTTCTTTTGTTAAAGTCTCCTAGCGTCGATACATCAGCTTCGCGCTGATCTCTTCAGCCTTACTTTTCGTTAAAATTCACTCTAGCTTGGCTGACGCTGAGCGTATTTTCGACTTTCTTGGCTGGACCTAGTTTCTGTCTGAACCGCAATATATTCTCGGCCTTTCTTTAGCCTACATGGAGAAAACTAATTTTGCGTTAGTAACAACATCGAAGATCAGTTATTGCAGCTGCATTGAGATGAAAATGTTTGACAGGTTTCCTTGGTTACAATGATAATTATAGTTCTTCTTTCTTTTTTTTTCGCGCTACATACCATAATAAATCGATCTGTTATCACTATTTTAACTCAAATATTTGTTACGGTAACTTAAATAATGTTTTTGCTTAAACAAATTATTTCTTTCCATGTACTCAGCTTCGTTAGAATAGTTTTGACTGGCCGAGCACAGGTCGAAATCAGCCTCCTCTCAGCTGCAAAATCGAATAAACGGAAATAACTTCCTGTTGGAGGTTGACAGTGGGTTGGTGAACGTATTCCAGTCTAATATTTCTCAGCTTTACTCGACTCCTCCTTTCAGCTTTTAGCTCCTTCGGTCTACGTTTTATAACATCGAAAAGTAGGCAGAACAGAGGCCGAGAATTTCGACTTGCAGCATTCTCGCTGCACACGTACACGTCGCACCCCACGAAGCGCGAGATACCGCACCCGATCTTTTGTCTCCCGTGAAATACGAGCCGACCGCGGTTGCAGCCGCTAATAAAGTAACGATCGATCGTGTCGATCTCGCCCAGATATAATTGGCTCGCGTTTAACGTCGCGAGACAAACGAGCTCGGACACCGTTGAAGCGAGCCACGCTGCTACCGTCGTTCACGGCTCGGCGGCCGGGCCATTACCTTCGACGTTGACATCGCGGCGATTCGATCGCGCACTTTTCTCATTTCTCTCGAGAGCACATCCGAAGCTATCGCATCGGAAGGTGCATCGGGTCGATCCTCGACGCGCGGGGCGAGCATAGCGCCCCGAACTCGTACGGGAGCTGTGTATATATTGTATAATAGAAAGCCGCGTCGTTTTTGCGGATCGGGAGACAGAGCGCTGACATCGTCGCAGAAAAACCCTTCGCCGCTTGCGTCACGCCCGCCGTTCCGTCGGCGAGGTCTCCGAGTGAAAATTCCACTGCGCGCGCGAGATCCGCGTGTATTTAAATGAGTATAGCGGGCGGAACGTCGCGCAATTTTTTCACCGGAGCGCGTTTCCACATTCGCGAGGGATGACTGTGTACACTGAGAGAAATAATATTGCTGGTGACAACCAATATTTTTTTTTTTCAATCAGAAACATGAAACATGATATAATTTCAGGATCAAGTCATAATTCTCGTAAGTAATCGTTATTTTATTCGCGTAGGAGGAATTTCTCGTCCCAACGAAGGTATCTTTGAATCAAGTATATCCTATCTAATAAAATCCAACGCGATATAATCGAAAGTCGTGGTCACCTATCACCATTGGTTAGTTGATAATCCATATCGATAATCGAAAGTTGTGATCACCTATCCCCATTGATTATTTGATAATTGATATCGATATGGTATTCGATAGTTAAAGCGGGAAAATTCAATTTGATAAAATTAGTGTTGAAGTAAAGGTAAATGTTGTTATGAAATACGTTTTAGGCGCGCGCTTGCGCGTGCAAATCGTCTAGTATATATTATATAAGCATACATATAAGTATTATCGATTTAATTATTATTCGGGTGAAAATCTCTATTCATCCGAATCGAATAAATGTACTCTCAGGACTGTCCAAAAACACGTTTATTTTGTCAAAGCAATTTTTTGTTTCAGTGTACACGAAGCTGGAGTTTTCACAAGTTTCGTCCCCGCCGCGGGGATCGCGCCCATGCAATTATGTACACGTCGCGAAGCGCCGCGCGCTCCGCTTCCTTTTCCGCCTTTTACCGGCGACCCGGCGGCGATTTTCAGCACGCGAGCAAAAAAACGCGCGCGGGAGTACGGAGGTACGGGCGCGCGTCGGTGCAGCACGCGTGCCAGAAGAAGGGAACGCGCGCTCTCTTTTCTTCCGCCGCTAAGGACGACGGCGGCGGCGCGGAGCGCGCGCGCGCGCGCGTGGTTTTTATCAGCTTCCCGTTAAAACGACTCGTTTATCGATATTACGTCGATTTACCGCAATTTCGGGTTTACGCGTCGGTTTGTACGTAATTTCGGCAAGAAGCGATTGCGCGCTGTCGTTCCCTGCTGCAGTGGCGATCAGCGCGCGACGCCCCGTCGTGTGCAACGCCGGGGAATGCTGCACCGGCTCGGCGTACAGTCGAATCGCTACGGTAACCTTTTCGAGAAATGACCTTTCCACGCCGGGCGATAGGCTGCAAGCGAAACGACCTTAGCAGCGTTACACTTATGGCTTCGCTGCGGAAAACGAGGAACGTGGTCGGCGCTCGCGTGGGATATTCTAGCTCAGGTGGTAAAAAATCATTAAATATTTATAAAGAACAATATCAAATTACATTACTTGCAAGACGAATTTATACGGCGATGTAATTTTACGTCGCTTTCAGCGCACAAACGACTCCTCGTGATGCAGGCGTTACTCGGGTCTCGCAGCAAAGCTTTCAGCCAGTGGATACGCTCCGATATCGGTCGGCCGCTGTCGCCTACGTGCGTATGCGCGGTGCACCTACAGCGTCGCGCGGCTGGACGCACCAAGGATACGCTGGAAAGTCCTATATCCGCTTTTCAATGATCCAGGCGCGATTCGCGGTGATTTATTCATTTCTTTCTCGACCGCGGCGATGCAACGCCTCCTCGGAGCGTTCCTGAATTGTTGAAGGAACGACCTTCCCGTCGCGCGAGTGAGAAATTTCGGTGGAGCGTGAGAATTTAGGGGAGAACAGAAACCCCACGAGACGGATTCTTTTTCCGAAATGTTTCGTTTAACTCCTTTGTGTACTTCTTGAGACTCAGGCTTCCGATATATCGAGTAGGTATATCGAGGCAAAAAATGTGCTGCTCTCTTTGGATATGTCGATATGGAAGTAACGGCCCGTTGTGCGGTCGACCGTCATAACGCGAAATATCGCCACGCGTTGTCCGGCTCGAGCGGTACGGATAACTACCTTCGCATTTGACTGAAAATACACGAAACAAAACTCCGTTACGTGAACCGCTCGTCGACTTGTGCAGAACAGTTTGCCGCGGATACGTAATCGGGCGCGTTCCTTATCCTCGTTACGTGCCTTCCTGCCGAAAACATGCGATCGTCCGGTAAAAACGCGCGAAATGCGACCGATTCTTTTGGATCTCGCGACTACCTCTGGTGGACGTCGTGACGTGGATTGATTTTCGTCAATGATTTTGGGTGATTCGACTCGGAGACGTCCCGATTTTTCCGTGGAGACGAGAGAGACGGATGCACGGAGAAAAAGGAACTATACGAATTACGATTTGACTATAGCATGAACTGCACGGAAGAAAATTTGTGGTAAATTTCAGGACAAGGGCGATTTCTTGTTATGATGACTACAATTTTAGTAAAAGTAATAGTAAAACTTGTAGAAGTTGCGAGCGCTTGTTGTAATTTTTACTAAAATTGTAGTTATCGTTATAATAAATTGGCTTTGTCCCGCATTCAACCATACACTTTGTGTAAATGTTACAATTTATTTTTTTTCTGCGTACGATTCTGCACAGTAATTCGGTGGTTTTCCCGGGAAACCGATATTAATACCCATGGAAACAGATATTATATCCGGTTAAACCAGTATTTGTACAGTTACGAACTTGTAAATGGAAATGCGTCCTCTCTACAAATTCTTGAAAATCATCTCGAATCTCAACGCTACTGGATGAGACTGTAAACATTGCTACTCTTTCTTTTTTTTGCGTGTGTCAAACCGCAATTTTGAATTCGACTTCGGACCCTCGAGCGGCACACGCGCGCGTACATTCACTCGCGTGTAGGATCGAACGAGCGCGTCGCGTATTAGTCGTAAATCGCTCCGGGCTGCGAATGCCACGCTCGTGTTTCACGCGCCTGTCAGTCCGCATAATAGGGAACGTAATTCGGATACAACCCACATAATACGGCCGAACCGATTCTCCCCACCTTTTCCCTTTCTCATTGTCAGACCATCTAATAGCTATCTATCCGTCTGTCTATCGATCCGCATGTACATATGCACGCGCGAGATTGGGTCTACCTGTCTCTTTCTGCCGGCTAAATTTAGCAATCGCTGTCGCGCGAGTTTCAGGCGTTGAGAGTCGCCGTGTAGTTCCCCGGGGATGGCCGGGCTAGGTGGTCCACATTCGGTTGCGACGAATTGGGTCGTCGGTGATATCTCATATCATCCGCTGTCGAGTCGATTGAACGTGTAAAAAAATATTTAGGTTTCACCGCGAAATCCTTTCCCCTTCGGGGACTTCCCTGGCGTAGAAGGAATGTTAAAACGACGCCCAAGCGGTAGTCCCTTGGAATTATCATACAATGAAATTCAATTGGATCGATGAATTCCTACTGACTTCCGGGACGTGACCTTAATAAGGTGGAAGGCCCCAGGGGGCAATAAACGTCAGCCCAAACGATCGCAGGGCGCTGACACCGGCCCTGATCTCGAGGTTCCGCGAATTTATCGAGGCGTATGTAAATTCCCACGATCTCCCGATCGTGTCGCCTCTGCAGTCGGAAGGACCTTACACGCGTCGTCTCGTTTCGCGAGCACGCGGAATGTGAATATTCCGCGCGAGGCGACGACAATTGGATAACGGCGCGAAGGAAAGCTCTCGCGGCGCGCGCCCCGCTATGTGAAAACGAACGACGTAACTCCGCCGGTCCCACGTATGTACATACATACATATGCGCGACACGCGAAGCGTGCAGGCTTCGCCTTTGTCTCCCGCGAGCGCACTGGTACCGTTATCCTACGCGGAACGGTGATCACTCGCTCTCGCAGAGCACTTTCCAGTCCACTTTTTATCCTGCTGTCCAGCTTACTGTATGTATGTACGGATAGGCGCGTCAAAGATGATAATTACTGATCGGCTCCGTAGTTTATGAATAGAGAGATGAATTAAATTGCGGTTGTAACGCTTTTAACGACTCTTATCTCGACGATTTCACGCATAACCGTGCTAAGGGTGGGATTAAAGGGCAAGGATCATGCGGGGATCGGTATAAATTCACCGAGATATAATACTTCTTTAAAGAATTATGTATATTCGCAAGCCGCGATATTTACAGTTGACGCTACATAACAATCAGTCTGTCCGTCGACGGTCCAGTAACGATGCCATCACACGCGACCAGCGCGCGCTTCACCAGGCGTGAGCGCCGGAGGCGGCGGCGGCATGAGCGGCAAGGTGAGCAGCCTTGGCGTGAGCCACCTCGGGGGTCTCGACGACTCGTCCGTCGTGGCCCAGGGGGGCAGCGGGACCGTGTCCACCGTAGTGAGCGGGATAAGCGGAGTAGGTGTCGTAGGTGTGTCCGTAATGGGCGGGGCCGGCGTACGCGGCGGCAGCAGCGGCTTTGGCGTGTTCAGCGAGATGAGCGGCCTTGGCGTGGGCTACCTCGGGGGTCTCGACGACGCGGCCGTCGGCGCCCAGGGGTGCGGCGTGTCCGTGTCCACCGTAGACGGCGGGGTAGGCGGCGCCGTGGTAAGCGGTGTACTCGTGGTCGGGGGTGGATGCTGCGGCGGCGGCAGCCTTGGCGTATTCGGCGAAGTGAGCGGCCTTGGCGTGGGCTACTTCGGGGGTGTCCACTACGGGTGCGGGCACTCCGGGAGCGGCGGCACCGTAGCCGTAGGCGACGGGAGCGGCACCCCAGCCGTAAGCGGCTGCGGGGGCGTAACCGGAGTGTCCGGCGGCCGCCTTCGAGTGCTCGGCGAAGTGAGCGGCCTTGGCGTGGGCCACCTCGGGGGTGTCGACGACGCGGCCGTCGTGGCCGAGCGGGGCGTGGGCGTAGTGGCCGCTGTACGCCGCGGGTGCGGCGTGCAGGTAGCTACCGTGAGCCACGGCGAAGACGGCGGTGAAGACGATCTGCGAAAGGAATCGTTCGGTTAGATCGTGGTCGGATATATCGCAGCGGTTCGTCGAATAAAAATGAGAAGAAAGATCGAATGAATTTAGCTCTTCGTAATCACACATTGAGAAAAATAGTTTACCGATCCAATTAAGCGTTGATAGGAATAGTGCCGAGAACAAATGTATTCAAGACAAGTGTAATTTTCATTGAACTGAACGAATCTACACTTGACTCGCACTCGATTCGAATGACGTACAGGTACTTGAATCAGCGACGATATGTCAGACTTAAATAAATATGTTTTTGGCACAATTTACGTCGACGGTTAATTGGATTGGTAAATTATTTGTTTCGGTGCACTTCGAGGTTGGCCTCACTATCTGTCGCGAAAACACCGATGCGCGGCCCCGGTGCACCGTGATGGAGATATTCGATATCTCGAGGTACTTGAGACACATTGTTCGTCATCTCCAGGATTTTCGTTAAATTAACCAAGTTATTTTCCTCGGTGTAGAAGTAGTTTCACTCCCGACAGACTCACCAGGGCGTTCATGTTGAAGGGTGAGTTTAGCGCTGCTGGTAGATCCAGTACTCGCTAGAACTGTGGACGTTTTGTGTCGATGCAAAGTTGCGATGGTCTTTTATACCGAATCGTTTCTGAGGTGCACCCTCCTCCCCTCTTTCGCTTACGTGTAACCGGCCAACTTTGCGACATTGACATTTAGGCGTGTCGCGGGAAGCTCGCGAGAGTTCCTGCAAACGTCTCGGGTACGTATACGCACCGTTGAAGGGGAGCAAGGTCACGACAAGTCTCGTTCTACGGGCGAATCGACGTACGCGCATTCTCTTCGCCGCGTTACGCGTTCCCCTCGCGTGGGTATGGGTGGCCGTGGACAAGGGGTGATTGCTTTTCGTTCGAGGTTTCGGGCCATTTTTCGCGACGTGCCACCAGTCGAAAGATCGACGCCTCTCGGCGGCGACATCGACTTCGTCGTGTTACATTTTTGCTCGCTCGTAAGTGTCCCTTTATGTCCCATCGTTGAGATCTTATCAATCGGGCGTTGATAAACTGCAGTGATTTGGTAAACGTCATTTTTTTGAAAATTTCGTACGATTCGTTTACATCGATATCGAAACTCAGCATCCACTTTGATCGAGATTATCTCGTTGCCAACCAACTTTTCACCCAAATTGATATAATTCAATTGTGAAGATTATGTATCGATCTATAAAAATGCTCTACATTAACACGGGTGAAAAGTTTATCGGAAACGAGATAATCGCAATCGAAACGGATGTCATTGCCCAATTGTAATCGTCCTTGCCACTCCGACGTAGTGATTTATCAACGTCGCCAGTGTTTCGATCGACTCCAAAGTTTCTCAAGAATGCATGTTATATTAAATACGTATGTATTATACATACCCCGATAATAATCTGATTTATCGCATACGTCAAATTCTTCCTCGAGAGGTTCCTGTGGAATATTATTTGATCGACCAGGATGGAGTTCCTTCGAAAATGCAAAACGCTTTGATGAATATCGATGTCGGCAAAAAATCATATTTGGGGAACGCCCCTCTGTCCGCACTCCACCGTACGTTCTCTCACCTCGGGTTTTGTCACCCGTTACTCGCGTCTCAATTGGGGCAGTGATGTTATCGTCTCAACGCGACCAATTCTTTAAAAGTAATTAAGCCCATTGAGCTACATTGCCTCGAGTTGATAACATTTACGGATACCCACTATCGTACGAACTTGCGAAATAAGCATCTCGTTCGCGTCGCGATTGTCGATACGGAAGCTCGGTAAAAGTGATTAGAGAGAGGATCTTGATTTGTGCACTCATTTGTCGATCGGCGAGCGGATTGAGGCGATCGAAAAGTGCCGGTATAGCCGCGGAATTAGATCAGATTAGATCGAATTGAACCCTGCGGAGGTGGAACGCATTAGGCCTCGGACCTATTGTGTCTCCAGCTGAGAAAGCTCCGGTAGTTCGGTGATCCGGTATCCCCTCTTTCACCTCGCGAAGGCTACGAGGCCATCGACCTTGGAATTCGTTATATCCTGTAGCTTTGGAAATTTTTTGGATACCGGGCAATGACGATTAATGTATTGTACCTAAAAGTCGTTTTAATGCATTTGCTTCTGCTGTCAAAATTAAAATTAAATTTCATCCTGCTTCCTTTTTAACGAAAAAAATATCCAGATCTAAGGAGATTGCCTGATTCATGTCTTCCTAAATGTATGCATGGATTTATATCGAAGCAAACGGAAGAAATCATTTCATTCACGTGTAGTAAACGTATCGCTCTTACTTTAGCGTACACTACTGTAGTATTATCCGTTAACTCTGCGTGTATACGTATAATGTCAATACAGGCGCCAGCGGAAGAAGTTTCTTCATTCATATAGCGAGCGTATCGCGCGTGCCACGGCTCTTACAACTGCAGTATCGTCGGTTATCACGTAGACCACTTTCTGCTGGAGCATTTATAATATTTCTAGGTCAGTGCTCTTTGCAATGCGGTTTCAGACGAGGCTGTAGGACCTCATAAAATAGACGATAACTATGCACTTTCTTGTTTAGACTTTGACTATGTAGCTGTTGCAATTGATTCATATATTAAGTAGATGCGTAGTGAATTAATTATTTGAATATGTGCGTCTAGCAGGAGACATTGATATGATTTATTTTGGTGCTACTCGGGAGTAACATTTTCACAAGTATCACTTTAAACAGGTTATTAGTCACTGCAATTTCCTTAATTATGCACCCGGAGAAAGGTCTAGTTGGATACGGACCTAATAGAAAAATTTATTTGAGGTGGTGTCACGTCTCGGGGACTGACAAACGACTAATTACCATTCAAATGGAAAACAACAAGCCTATCGACTCATGCGAGAAAACCGCAATTTACTAGGCGCTACCTGGACTATTTTCTCTACAGGTTTAACGGGATTGAGATTATCTACAAGCATTAAAAGGGAAACTGAATTTATCGCGGAAACAATCTACTCGACACTCTTATCTTGGATTCGGGCGTTTTGCTCGTTTATTGGTTTCAAGATTTCAAATGTTATGATTTATGAGGCTTACCTTTTATTCGTTGGTTGAGTTAGGCTGCTCAGGTTTGTTTCTCTCGGTCTCTTCCTTGGTTTATGGCTTCTTATTAACGAGCTCTCTAGCAGGGATTTGGTTGCCGAGGATTAATCGAGACACTCTGAAGCTAAGCTCTATATAACTACTTTATTCACGACAAGGAAAGTCTCGGCAATTTGATATGCCGTTACAGTTTCAAACTATTGGAGAGCGTTTACGCCTGATGGCTGGTTCACAATATTTTTAACAGCAAGTTCACCAGAAGAGTTCTCTAGAGTATCAGTCACACAGAGAGGGGAAGAATCTTCGCCTTTTATACGAGACAAGTGGGGCTGATTCTTATCCCTCCTCTAAAGGAAATTTACGTGTTCAGAGAGGCTGAACTATGATCTGTTTCTTAACATTAGCTATCCTATACAGAGTCCACTTTCATCGCGTTTGTTCTGATGATGAATCGCTTGCATTCGGGACTTTTCCTATCGCCTATCGATTTCCAAACGGAGACTTTGTCCGTCGCTTATTCTCACTACCGTGTCTTATCTTTATGAGTCTTACGAAGACGGCTATTTCGGAACGTGACAGTGGATAGGAATTTATTAACATTGAACAAAAGTCTATTTGAATTGAATAAATGTTCTGCTAGGTTTGTTCTCGATTAAAAAATACCCAACACATTTATTTAATTCAAAAAGACTTTAGTTGGTTTGTAAATAAAATCCTATTTATTTCGAATACATTTTTTTATCGGATTCGTATTCAATCAGACCTTTTCTCTCAGTGTAGTCCACGCTTGCCCTCTGGAATTGGAAATAAAAATCATCCAACGACACCAACGACTTCATTTTTGCCTGCATTTTTTTTATTCCCACTTGCTACATCCACTCGTTTAAGGTCCCGTCAAACCGCATCTCGGTTTCTCGACAGGTGCCATTACATTTCTCATGGGGTGAAAAATTTTCATTCTAACAATCATTATATCTTACATTCCATATTTACTTACTATCCTAAAACTAGCCTAGTTATAGTACACCAAATGCGTGCAAATTTACTTCTACGTTATTTGTACAACTCCTCAAAGCTTTCTTCACAGCTCGCCTTTCTTTATATCTCTTATTCCCCGAAGGGGGATTTGCTCAAATAAACTGATTCCTAAATATTCCTTTGTTCTATAGCCGAATTTATTGAAACATCTAGGGACTGGAACTCTCGATTTCGATCGATTCCTAATCGTATCGCGATAAGGTGACGCGATCGTCCAACGATTGCAAGGTCAGGCTCGCGGGGAAATGACAACGGTACAGAACGCGAACCGCGGATATTTTTACCCAACGAGTGTAATCAGAGTACCCCGTGAGAACAAGACGTGCCACAGGTCGTTTTACAACACGCTTACCTTGCCCGGCGCGCTGCGCGGCGAAAATAATACCGTGCCGTTGCTTTTGAGTGCGGTATCGAGAAACCGATTTTTCAATCGTTCCGTTATACAACCGCGAGCATCCCAGCGGTATAAAGGCACGGAGTCCCTTCGAATTCCGGCACATCAAATCGAGTCGTCGTATCGCGGCGAGCAGTAGTCCTTACATCGACGCGTCGTCAGCATGCAGTTCCTGATCGTCCTCTCCGCCGGCTTGACGGTCGCCCTCGCCAGACCGAGCGTCGTGGCAGCACCTTTGGCCTACACGGTACCCCTGGCTTACGCTCGGGTGGTTCCGGGAGCTCCAGTAGGTGCGGACGGACGAGTGGTCGACACCCCCGAGGTGTCCGTCGCCAAAGCGGAGCATGCTGCCGCTCAGGCTAACCAACGCGCCTCCCTGGCCAACGAAGCGGCACGGTCTGCAGACGCGCTAACCTACGCAACCCCCATTGGCACCTCGATAACCACTTCTCCGGTTCCCACGGCTGTAACGACTTCCGGGCTGGTCTCCGCGTATACGATTGGTACCGCTGCACCGTTAGTCCAGGTGGGAACTGCCGCGGCGCCTGTTGGACCCGACGGACGCGTCGTGGACACTGCGGAAGTGGCTGTCGCGAAGGCGGAACACGCGGCGGCGCATCTCAATGAGAAGATTCGTCTTGTTAACGAGGCTACGAAATCTTCCGACGTATTGGCCGTAGCGGTTCCCGTTGGTCCGGCTGTTACTTATAACACGGTGGCGTATACTGATTGATGAGTCCTTGTTAACGATACGGGTTTACAGATTATCATGTATGGCGTTAAACGATCAGTCAATAAGAATTGTCAATGCGTTTAAGAGTATGAGTAATAATCTCTTTTACAAGAGGTAAAAAACGCTAAAGGCGTCAAACGATTTTTAACTCTGTCAAAATTAAGTATAAACGAGTCGAAGCAATTATGAAAAATGATTTTTATTCATTGCCCGACCAATTTAGTTTTACCTTAAAATTGCAAATACTTTCTCGTTGATTATTTCAATCGTAGCAATTGGATGATGACTTATATTACAAATGGACGGTAAAATCGAAGCGAGGAATTTATAGGACTTGGGGCGAAGGAGGAGGATATCACATAAATCATGGATATGCATACAGGAAGGGGAGGAACAAGTGTACGCGTAAGACAGGATCACGAAGAAACATTCACAAGGCTTTCGCAACAATCCATTTACTCGAGTTATATTCCAAACGATAATCGACAAATCGAAGTGTCCAGAGTGCAAGCGTTCGTCACCGTCGTCGTTCCTCGCTCGGTTCGCGAGGTCGCCCTACCAGGCGACAACGGCGGGCGCGGCGTGAGCGTATCCAAGACGAGCGTTAGCCTCGGCGTGCGCGGCGAAGTGGGCGGCTTTGGCCGCTACGACCTCGGGGGTCTCGGCGACGCCGGAGACGACGTGAGGAACGACGGCGTGAGCCGCGTACGTCGAGACGACGGGTGCGGCGTGAGCGACGACGTAGTCGGCGGAGCGGGCGGCTTCGTGGGCCAGGGTGACCTTCTCGTTGATGTGAGCCGCGGCGTGCTCGGCCTTGGCGATGGAGACCGCGGGGGTGTCGACGACGCGACCGTCGGGTCCGACCGGGGCACCGTGAGCGTAGGCTACGGGTACGGCGTGAGCCAGGGGTGCGGCGTAAGCCAGGGGTGTGGCGTAAGCGGAGACGACGGCGGGCGCGGCGTAAGCGGCGATGTTCTTCACGCTCTCGTGGGCCAGGGTGACCTTCTCGTTGATGTGAGCCGCGGCGTGCTCGGCCTTGGCTACGGCGACCTCGGGAGTGTCCACCACGCGTCCGTCAAGTCCGACGGGGGCGCCGTGGGCGTAGACTACGGGTACGGCGTGAGCCAGGGGTGCGGCGTAGCCAAGGTGCACTCCGGCGAGGTGTCCAGGCCTGGCAAGGGCCACTGCGGCGAGGGCGGAGAAGACGATCTGTATACGGGAGGAGAAAGAGTTGGATGAGCGAACACGATTGGAGATAATTTCTTCTCGAACTTCAACGACGTCGTGGAAGCGTCACTTACGAAGCACTTCATGGTGAATTTGATGTGAGCTTTTGTAGCGCTGCTGGTAGTCCAGTACTCGCTAGTCGGAGTGTTGTGTCGCAACTGCGATTTCGGTGGTTTATATACGGCTCCCGCGATTCTTGACATTGACGATGCGTGGAGGGGCTCGCAGATTCTTCGCAGAGGGGACGAAGAGAGAAGGAAAGCGGGTGGGAGAAAGACGGAGTGACACACCTGTCGCTAATCAAGAAATTGTACCCGATTTGTGTTGGGAAGAAATGTCATAAAAAGGTCACTTGTTCTGCTATCTGCCATTGTACGGGTCCACCGACTGACAATGCGATACGCAAAAGAGCGCGATGCTTAAATGTTTGATGAAATAGACGATTGAACGATTAATCGATCAGTGCCTTGTGCAATGGTTATCGTCGATAACATTCCAAGTCTCGTAACGATAATTTTTTTCAGAAAATGAGATTTTTACGATAAGCTATCCAATTTATCCGTAGATATTACGCGAATGAAAAAGGTACTGCAAAATGCGATATACAGCGAGCGAATATGACGGTCTTTTAAATAAAAGAATATAAAGACACAGAATACAATTATACGAGTAATAACGGTGACACGTGTATACGCGCTTGACTGAAACGTACCACGTCATTCTATTTCCAATTAACACGACTCATTAAGTTGCACTTTGCAGAAATGCAAATCGCTAAACAAAGAATAAATTCTATCATCTGTGGAATGCATTGTTCGTAATCCATATAGTGGATATCGTCATTAATTCAGTATAACGGTTTTTGCAGTTCATGCGAGCACGAGCCATACAGGATGCCGTAACGGTGAGATAACATCTTCCTTCGACCGTAGGAAGGCCATCGAAAGTGATCTAAATTGGTCGCGAATGGATATGCGTATGTATGGGTATCGCTCTACTCAAATCCTCTACATCTCTTTATCTTCTTATTGGGTGGATTATTTATAGATGGAAAGATATATTGCGGAATTGTTGTACTGCTCGCAATGACAGGACCAATTGATATATTTATATCGCGACGGAGACTTTGGGGAGCGATTGCAAATCCGAGTATTTTTATCAGCACGCCTCCCTTACGGTTGAAAATGTTATAAACGTTGTTTGTGACACAATGCAATGAAAAACGAAAATCATAAATTTCAATCGTACCGCAAGATCGGATGCACTAAATACCGATTGCCGTGGGCATTGCCAAAATCGTATTCTAGTTTCGAGGTTTGCACTCCCCGTTCGTTACCGCCAGGACGCACGAACGACCCAAATTACATCGAAGGCCGACCGCGTCTTGTCAGGAGTCGAATATTGATTACCGACAAATTTGCGATACACCGGAGGGAGGAAAGTTACACTTGGCGCGTGGGCAGCCGGTATAATTCTATACGACAAGTCCCAAAATAAATTTCACGCGTCTGGTCAAAAATCAACGTGGCGTGGTCCCCGAATTAGCCGCTCTATTTTCGAGAAGGGAAATCGATCCCGACGTGTCTCTCGCAGCCGATCAGCGTCTCGATCACAAGACCTTTGCCCTCTCGCTCGCTCCTGACGGAACGACAACAAGCCTCCAGGCCCTCTCGTTTTAGTACTACTCCGTTTTTTTACTTACGGGAAGCTTCGGCACGTGAATTCCTGGACCAGGCCCAATGTCACTGACGGTATTAACGAAAAGGCGTGGTCCGAGTGACCACCGAGTATATAAGGCCGAAGTCGGATCTCCGTGACATATCCCAATCAACGGTCTTAGCGAGTACTGGTCTCCCAGCAGCGCTACACTCAGAAATCATCATGAAGGTCTTCGTGAGTATTTGCTACCAGACACGGTTAATTGTACACTTTGATCGGAATCGAGATCGCTTACGAACCCGCTCTGTTCGATGCCATCGACGGCACCCTACCCGTCGTAGGAACGCATCGGGGGGATGGATTCTAATACAAATCTCCATTTCAGGTGGTCCTCTCCGCCCTTGTCGCCGTCGCTGTCGCCAGCGCGCCTCATCTGGCCTACGGCGCCGCTCACCTCGGCTACGCTGCGGCTCCCCTCGCCTACGGTGCGCCGGTGGCTCACGCTGTTCCGCTGGCGTACGCCAGGTACGCTCACGGTGCCCCCGTCGGCATCGACGGACGCGTCGTCGACACCCCCGAGGTCACCGTCGCCAAGGCCGAGCACGCCGCTGCTCACATCAACGAGAGGGTCACCCTTGCCCACGAAGCCGCGAAGAACGCGTACGTCGCTGCACCCGCAGTCGTCTCTGCCTACGCCGGATACGGATACGCCGCCGCCGCTCCCCTCGTTCACGGTGCCCACATCGCTTACGCTCACGGCGCCCCCGTCGGACTCGACGGACGCGTCGTCGACACCCCCGAGGTCGCCGTCGCCAAGGCCGAGCACGCCGCCGCTCACATCAACGAGAAGGTCACCCTGGCCCACGAAGCCGCCAGGTCCGCCGACTACGTCGTCGCCGCACCCGCGGTGGTCTCCGCGTACGCCGCGCACCCCGCCGTATCCGTCTGGTAGACATCGACGTCGAGAGTTTCTACCATTCCATCGAATTCACACTGTACCTACCTTTTCGTACTTTCGCGTCATCTTTATGCAATAAATATATACATTGAAAGAGCACACACGCATGTTGGCGGGTTTATTGTTTTCATTCGACGGTTCTTCTGTGGTGTACATTCCAATTTTGTGTGGGAGATTATCTTATTATACAGGGATCTGCTTGGGTCTATTTAGGGGAAGTTGGGGGAGAAAACCGAGAAATTACTTCCTCAGTGATTTATCGACTTTCCAGCCTCACCATTATCTCGCATGCGAATACGGTAGCTTTCTTAGCCGTTGAATTATTGGAATGTCGTATATATGTATATTAGTCCATAGTTCATATCACGGTATCAGTCTCATATCGGATCAATGTGTACTCTGCTATTTGCACACGGATCTCTCTCTCTCGTTACACCAAGGAATATCGATCCTTAAGTATCGTATTTATTGTTTTAAGATTCTAGGGCCATGAATTATATAGCCACGTCTCAGGACGTAAAACTGAAATGCTAAAAGTACACTCGCGTACTCAAGGTCAACAACTGGTTCAACGCCTCCCCCCCCCCCCCCCCCTTACATCGACGTGCCTCGTATCGTTCGCTTACTCGCGGGTGCAGTCGAATTCTTCCTCGTTCGCTCGGAACACTCGGAAGCGACGACAAAAATACGCGCAGGCATTCGCCGCGAAGAAAAAGAGGTGCAGATATCAGCGCGGGAAGGGAAAATTAGCAACTCGCAGGTGGTTCGCGCGAGCCTAACGTGCCGCCCCCGGGACGAATCGCAGGCGGGCGCCTGCTTCGTAAGTGAGAGTGGGCAAAAAAAAAAGCAGGAATCGTTCAACCATCCACGCCTCCGTAATTAAGACTATTTTTACCTTGAGGTCGTTCTCCGGCCGCTCGATAGCCGACCGCCCGTCAAAACTGGCGCGGCCGATGCAAATGGCCCAGTTGTATTTCGGCCGATGTGGCTTCCGGGCATAGAACGCGACTGGATTAACATTGGGCGGATAGACGCGCGAGATAGATACCGATCCGTGTCGCGCTCGCGCGATATGGTACGCGAAGGACGCCGCGGCTCGAGCGTCGAGCGCCCCGGCGAGGGATCCAGTATACATACGCGTGCTCTCCGGCCCTCGAGCGACGCTCCACTGCCGCACGCGGACGAGTTTTCGCGACGCGAGGATGATCGTCTCGAAAGCGCTGGGGATCTCGATCGATCATCGCGTGCGGGTAGAGCGCGCGGTTTCGACGCGAGGCGAGCGAAAACCCGTATCCTGTTGGGAACGACTGCAGCCTGCACCTTTTTACGACCTTGTCATTGCGGAGCGCGCGCGATACGGTCGGCTTACATACTTCCGAGCACTCTCGCGCGCATACGCTTACTCGCTATAAAAAAAAGGGCGGAACGAAGCATTTCGAGCATGGCCGGTTTATGGTTTCGACCTTGCCGTGTATACGGCACGTACAACCAGTTCTGTAAATATCTTTCCGTCCTCGTCGTCGTCGTCTCATCTGCTTCACAAATTCGCGATAAAGGAGTGCAGGGCGTGGTCCGCCCGTGGTTCATATATAAACAGTCCTGTCGAAGCCGAACTCATCCGAGAGTTTGCATTCGTTCGAACGGTCGGCTGATCGGTGTCCGATCCTGTGCATCGCAATGAGAGCCCTCGTAAGCAGCTTGCTCCTGCGGGGAAGCACCGCGAAGAGGTCCCCGCTTATGATCTCGACGAAGCTTGTTACGAGCGATAGGAAGATCGTAATTCTTTATAGCGGTTTAGTGTTCGTTCGAGGGGGTGAATTGGTCCCTTGGTATTTCATATCGAGCCGTTATGAGAAATATATGCTTCTTATTTTGTTCGACTGATTCCAAGCTCGACGATAGTTTCATCGAGATTAAAAGGTGCTTCGCGTGGTTTCCTCGTTAAGCCGGAAAAACATTCTAAGTAGAATAGTCACTTTACGGGCAGACAAACTCGCCGGGGCTCGTATCTCGCGATTGACTCACATCGGGGCTAAAAATCTTTCCAACAAAAATTCCTCAGTTTCGATAGTTCTACGACTTTTATTCGAAGCATATCTCGTCGATCTTCAGTATCACTAGATTTACGGAACCCCGTCAATTTGGCGGGTGACTTATTCATAGTGCCATTCAATTTCGATTATCCAGTAACCGATGAGGTTTTAAACTAAAAATTGGTGAAATACTTTTTTGTAGATTAGATTTCGCTGCACAAGATAGGTATAGTAGCATAGACTAAAATTTCGTAGTCATCGAGATAATTATCCGCCAAAATGACCGTTTTAGAACGTCGAAACCATCCGTAAATCTAGCGGTACATTCGTCCGCAACCAGCGCCGCGTTATCGTTTCCTCATTTCGGCAATATCGACAGGTCAGTCCCGTAGTTCTCCTCGCTGTGATTTCCAGCGTCGCAGCGGCTCCCCCCGCGATCCTCCTGGGCTACCAGGACACCCTGGGGCAATACAGCTTCGGCTACAGCGGCCTGGACTCGGCGAGGTCGGAAGTCAGGACCCTGGACGGCTCGACGCGAGGCTCCTACAGCTACGTGGACGGCGCGGGCCTCATCCAGAGCGCGGAGTACACGGCCGACAGCGAGAACGGCTTCCGGGTGGCCGCAACCAATCTCCCCCAAGCTCCGCGACCGGTAGATTACACGCCGGAAGTGGCCGCGGCTCGCGCCGCTCATCTGCAGGCGGTGGAGCGGGCCAGTCAGGTGGCGCAGGAGGAGGAGAGGCCTTCCGAGGCCGAAATCCAGAAGATCGAGGAACTTAAGAAGGCGGAAGCGGCGGCGGTGGCGGCGCGACGGGTCGCCGAAGACGCGGCTGCCGCGGCGGTCGTCGCGGAATCCACCTCGAAGAGAAACGCCGAACTCGATGAGCCGAATCAGGAGCGATCAGAGGTGAGGAGCCGGGCGACCGACGAATAGACTCCTTTTTTTTTTCGAACCTCAGATATGCTCACGCGTTATTTCAATTGACGGGGAACACGGCCGCCCACTTGTTAATCGCACCTGTCAATAGTTAAATACGATTTGACGACCGCTTCAATTTGTGCGGGCAAAAAAGCCTATTATTCGCTATCATCCAAACACGCCGACGTTAAACTCCCGAGCCCACCTCGACGATAGACTAACGAGAGAGTCCTTGCGTCGCAGGCGCCGCCCGCGGCGGTCAAGCCCGCACCGGAGAAGATCGAGGCCCGAGCTGCCGCAGAGGTCCCCGAAGCGTCCGTCGCACCCGCAGTGCCGAGGCCCCTCCTCATACCCGTCAGCCTGGGGCCCCACCGTTTAACCCCCTTCGCGGCCATCGGTAAGTCGCTCGCACGAGGTTGTCTTCTTCGTCGTCTTCGCCCGGCACTTCCCCCCTCGTTCGCTCGCCGATAGTTCGTTTTGTACGTTTCTAATCGTCATGGCCCGGCCGAGCGACCGATGTCGCTCGGGTGAACGCTCCCCGCCAGGGGCAAGGATCCCTTCCGAGGGGTCAGTGCCAGCCGGAACCGATCCGCGGCAGCGATTCGAAACTCCGCAGGGTTCACCGCGGTATTTGCGGGGACTTTTTTTCTCCATGGCCTTCGCCGAGTATCGCGAATGAATCCTCGGCGCGATTCGCTCTCACAGCGTCGCCTGCGCGTTCATTCGACGCGTTTTTTTCTTCCTCATCGGCGCGAACTAGTTAGCGAACTGGAGCGAGAGTCGTCAGAAGAACCCGGAGCCCTCGTGTCTCCATTTTTTCGCTCTCGCGCGACGTACACCTTTCTCGCGTCTACCGCGCGTCGCCAAGGTCGCCTCGCTTCCGCGGGCAACGGTCGATCAAGGTCGCCGCGGTCGTTCGAAATTGCCTGTAATTAATACCCGTCGGAGGGAGCCCTTACGGAGTTCGAGGAACTCTTCCCTCGGGGGAGGCGCGGATAATAACTTCCGTCGCGGACGTGCTTTAGGTTTGGTCGCGTTGAAAAGGTCGGCCGGGCTCTTATGCGTTCTTTTCGTCGTTATTCGCAGGTGCAACGGCGGTAACGCCGCTGCAGGAAACGATTACTCCGGCGGGAACGATCTTGAAGGCTGCCGGTAATCAGACACTTTCGGAAGAAAAGGAGGAAGCTCAGCAGCCCACGACGAAGGCGGCGGATGCCGAGGTTCCGGAAGTCGAAGCGGTCGGCGAGATTCAACGCGCCGCACCTGCCTTTGTTCCGCTGAACGTCCTTCCCCTGAATTACAGAGCGACGTTCTCACCCTACTTTAGGTTCGCACCTTTGTCCTACGTTACGTACAATTTCGTGTAAGAAACTCCGGTTTCCAGAGTGAGAACTTGGTCGCGCTTCCGCGTATTTGCTATTTCGATAGCGAGATGACGCGATTTATGAATTTGTGTCTGAAAATAGTCTCGGCAACGTTGGCATAACGAGCGGTAAATTCATTGATGTTTAAGTTTGAAAGGAATTTTGAAGGGTATATTCTTTAAAGAGTTTTTTTCCCATCTTGCGGGTGGGGAAATCGATCGAAAGAAATATGCAGCTGTGACATTTCTTCGAAATAAATACACACATAGGTAAATATAAGTTTTACCTCTCTCCCTGCGTATTCATCCTTCTCAATATCCGATCTTGTCTTGCGTTTAGCATACGTAAAAGCTTAGCGGAGGATGCATCAAAGTACGGACAACGATATACGCAGAGACGTACGATATAATCGCGTTGGCTATATCAGGAACCGCCATTCAGGTCCCCGTTGACCGCCCCTTCAGTCTGTATTTGACCATTGATAAGTAACAATCAGTAATAATCTAAATACTCCTAATCCGTCATTTTAGAAGTATTTTCTGTTCTTTTTCACCAGAAAGTCAAACATGGAATCGATATTTAAAATAAATAGTAACAGTAACTCTTTGAACTAAATGGGAAATATATGGGAATGAAACATTACACAGGAGCAGAAGATCGAGAAAATAGAAACATGACTAAATACCAATAGGAAATATATAATATTCGTCAAAAACAATACTAGGTATATCTAATGCGCAGACGCGTGGCAAAGCAGCAGGATTTGTATAAGGAGTATCTGACGATGATGATACATTGTCAGTTTTTGGGCGACTGCTGATTGGTGTGGTCGATTGATTTTCAGGCTGCTCTTCTGCAAAGGACTTGGGAACGTTGAGTATAGAACGAGTAAGTGGGAATTCAATAAACAATATATTGTCTTTCATATTTCTGTAGTATATTCTTTTATTGTCATTCTTATTACACTTACATATGTCAACAATTATTCTGCCTATTATCTACATTATAATACTAATACTAATATTCATCTACATTACATCATTCTATTTTTCCATGCTCAATGTCTATATAAATACATATTAGTGAATTTCATCAGACCCTTTCTCTCTCTCATTCCTCCTTTCCTTTTCTTTCCCTCTTTACCTACCCAGATAGAAAATAAAAGAACCGAATATAGATGTAGATGAATTAGAGAATAAGGTTTAACATGAGTGTAATAAAAATGACAATAAAAGGATATATTAGAGATATATGAGACAATATTGTTTATTGAACTCTTAGCTACTCGTTTCATACTCGACGTTTCCAAGTTCTTTGCAGAACCGCAGCCTGATGTCGATCTCAGCAACCAGCAATTGCGCGACGACTGACAGCATGCCGCCGTGAAGCACTCCTTATACAGTCCATGGCAGCTTGCCATACCATCTGCACTCTAGATATAATAATGTCTAAATAATAAGTCTTACTAAATTTCGTTAATATGGAAGCAATAAGAATGTTTGATTGAATCTGTTACCGAGCGTTTATATGCATGAGTATTGAGATTGAAAATAAAAGAACCGAATGTAGAGATAAATTAGAGAAAATATTGTTTGATAAATTCGGTTGAAGTTAAATAATAAACATATATAAGTATTGAGAATGACAAAGAAAGTACTAAAATTTAAAACGTAGAGAGAGCACTGCCATAGAGAGCGGGATAGAGTTGAAGATAAACGTATATAGGGTAAATGTTCCGGTAAGCCAGCCACTGCCTGTAGTCTTCCATTTAATGATAGACATATTATGAAAGTATCCTCGAACAAAAGAAGAAAGAGATGTAGACGAATACTGGAAAAGTCATCAGCTTAGGCCTAGCGCGTACTACCGACGGATTTACTCTACATGGTTATCCCTGATCCTCACTTATCAAGAGTTGGTTACGGACTGAAGAGATGGTCTGGTCGAGCGCTTCTTATAAAGGTCGGGACACACATTACCGGGCCGTGCCAGGGCCGGGACACGGCCGTCATTCGGCCCTGGCACGGCACGTTGAAGGGTCAGACATACATAACCGGGCCGTGCCAGGGTCGAACACGGCCGAAGAGGAAGAAATGATCAGAAGCCTTGCCCTGCGCGTGTATCTAGGAACCACACATATCCGTCAGTCGTTAGTTGTCTTGGAAACTGCTAGGTTGCTAGGCGCTAAAACACGTAAATTATGGAAACATGAGAAGCGCGGCCGGACCGTCACCGTGAAAAAGTAAAACTGAACTAACTGGCCCGGCCCGTTGACGGTCCGTTGGCGACGCCCGGTCACGGCCCGGTAAAGTGAGAACAAAAGCATTTGATTCTATTGGCCAGATCGTCCGCCGGACGATACTCGGCCGTGCTCCGGCACTGGCACGGCCCGGTAATGTATGTCCTGACCTTAAGTCCAAGCGGGTATATGAATGTACTCTTGCCTGGTACCTTATCCCTTATCTTACTCGATAGTCGAGCTCAAACTGAAGGTATGACCTGGTCGAGGTTCCATATATAACCCGCGCCACTATGCCATGTGTCTGTATGTTTTGCTTAGTTGCCAGGTACTATGAGTCGTTAGAACCAGTGTTACGATATCCTGGTCTATGTACCTTATTCTCGAAAGTACCGCGTATGAATTTGTAACTCATACGTGCAGCGCATCTGAATTCTGCCGCAAATTACGCTTCATGCCTTGTTTCGATGAAGATATAAGTAACGATGAGAGGCGTACCAGCCCTGCCGGTCGCGTAGGCGGGTGTTCTATGCTCCGGGACTAGACGTACCTTTTAATAGTTTTCGAGACGCTTAAACGGCTGGTCGAATATAACGTCTAATTATAATGATACTGTACGAGGGAGGCTAACAGTTGATCGCACATCTCGATTTGTATTTCGGATGATTATTCTATTCAAAGTTCTGGTAGAACAATCGTCTCGTGTTAAACTCGCTGGCCACGATATATTCATATTTGTCACAGTTATTATATTGTACTTACGCAATGTGCACCGTGGTCTTGTCTACTCTCGGCGTTCCGGAAGCTTTGTAATCCATCTCTCCAAGCCGGCAGAAGACTACCCCTAGAATCATCATTTCGGAAAAAGCGTCCCAAGGATTCCCTGGAAGAGCAGTCTCTACCGCAGGACAGTTCGTCAAGATTTTTTATTCTTCTTTACAAAACAACGCAAAAATGTGAACAATAAAAAGGAGAAATATGCATGTATAATAATATATAATAGTATTTATATAATATAATAGTAATAATGTATGTAGATACAGTACCGTCTATGTCTTAAGGATAATTCTATTCAATAAACTGACATGGAATCATAAATGCAATGTATAACGGTACGTCGAAAAATTCGGAGGTAACTGACTTTTAATCCCCCCATCGAACACGCGTACATTAATGTTAATGTCCGTCTGTCTCTCTGTGTATACACATATGCTTGTGTGTGTGAGCCTGTGAGAACGCTCGCGGGACGCGCACGCGAGCCGAAGAAGCCGCACGTCCGTCGCGCGACTCGTACGTATATGTAAATTCCCGCGCACCCTCCTCGCGCGATACACCCTCGACAAGTCGTCGTATGTCGCGTCGCGTAGTGCGTCAGTCGTCCCGGTCCAATGAACGCATATAAAAATAAAAGTCCTCGCGAGATACGCCGGAGGATTCACGCGAGTATTCTTCGAGAATGAAATCGGTAGGTACCTATGTATAGCCTACCGACGATTAGTGCCAAAATGATATAGTACTTTGAATTGGGAGACGCGTCTGTGATCGATTCTCGAATTTCGATCGAACGTCCCTCCTAAAAATCATGCTCTCCGTTCTCGACCGCGACCCTCGACGATATTCGAAGAACGTTCCTCGGAATGTCCTAAAAACGCGTGCTTTCCTTTCAGCTGCTCGATCGTAATTGCAGTTGCGAACGTAAGGATCACCTAGCAAGGCTCTGCGATGCTCGACGGTGGTCAACGGGAAAATAAAAGGTAATCTCCCAATTGGGCGTCCGACTTGTTCGATTTACAACATCCTTACTTGATTTTAAAACCGTAACGACGCCAATAATTAGTTTGGATAATCGTCAATTATAATTTTTGCTTACTCGCGAAAGAAGCTCGACGTACATTAAATGAGTACATCCACAATGGTTGGTTAGTTGTAGCGATTCACTCTATGTTAGGCACGTGCATTTAGTGACGTGGTAAACGAATACGCCTGGTTTTAGACCACGCGCTTAACGTAGAGTTAAAACGAGAGCAGTACGATGCAACCGATTGCATTATCGGCGTCGACGTGAAGGGAGGATATAAACTTGGACGCCAAATTGGGACAGTTTTTATGGGATACCGAAATGTGTTCTACACACCGAGAATAAAACACCATTCGCCGCTCGTTAAATCCGGCCACGCGGTGGGCACGCCGTACGCGTGCTCGCGTGCAATTGGTTCATTAGTATCCCCGTGTTCCTCCCGTAATACTGAAAAAGTCACATTAAAATACTAATTCGCCTACGATTATTTGCTACGTCTCGTCGTCGCTTCCCGCGCCGTCATCGCCACCCATTCTCTATAATATATGTATAATTTTTCTTATGTGCATATATATTATATATGCGTGTCTCGTGTGTCATGTCTGTATATATATATATATAGTAATCTTCTAAATATAATATATTTATACCGTTCATATATATCATATTCGTTCTAACGCAATGATAACGTCCAAGTTCCGCGCGCATAATATTTTCTCACCTTCCCCTCGTCTCGTTTTGTTTCTCCGTTTTCTTTCTCATTTTCCTTTTCATTCCCTAGTCACATTTCCCCGTGTCGTCGGTTCGACCGCGGTGTGGCGTGGCCCGACGCCCCATTGTTTATAATATCTCCCTAATAGTTGCAATGATAAATCGCATTAATAATAATCATCATCATATAATAGTGTTCAACTCACAATTTGCAACGAACCGCCTCGTATATATATATAACTTCTTACTACCCGATAAACCTCTTCGCGGAACGAAGGTCGACTACTTTCGTTTCTCCCCTTCGCTTCGCGCGATGTAACTCGATTAACTTTGTCTCCTTTTCAACTATAGAAATAATTTAGGCGGTATTCTCTATAACGTCAACGAAACGAGCCACAATAGATATCACGGCGCGGATGAAGGAGTCTAAAGCCGAGCCGATTTTGTTAATTGGCGATCCGAAATATACAAACAAACTGGTAGCTGTACCCCGGTTGGCCAACCGGAGTGGTCTCGAATCGGCTAATTTCCTGCAGGCAGTCGCGAGAATCGATTGCGCGAATGATTCTACCCCGACGGTCGTTTCCGGTTCGAAAATTTGTGGGCTCGACGAATTTTACGAGTCGCGTTCGCGCCTCGCTAATGAATTATTAGTCAATTTAACGTGTAAATGTCGTACTCCTCCCGCGTCGCATCGCAGAAAGGCGATCCCTGTATATTCCTGTCCCCGATTTTTCGAACGGAACCCGGGGAAGTTCGCCTGCTATAAAAACACCCCCCGCGAAGTGACGTCGAATTTCGGCTAAGTTGCATCCCTTTCGCCGCGCGTTCACACAGCGTCGCTTTATTTCGCCAGTCTGGCGACGTTTTATGCGACACTAATCGACAGCGGTTTTCTTTTGTCTATACGATATAATGTACTTTTGCTTTGTTATACATCGCGATTCGCAATTGACTCTGTGTGTGCCTCTTTCTCTCTCTCTCTCACACACACACACACACGTTGCAACTCACTCTCGACGCTTTTCGTCCCGCCGAAAAATCTCGACGGATCGGATGCGGCACATTTACTCTTCTTTGCATTTTCTCCCTCCTCTCTCATTCGGCGTCGTTCTACCGTCTCGATCTTCCGCATATATACATATATGTTTTTCGCGCCGTTTCTCTCCGCGAGACAAGAACCGCAGCGGAGGGGAGACGCTGAATGAGCGAAGAGCGCTCTCCGACTCACCCCCGCAACAATCAGAAGCGCTGGACCGTGTTACTCACGATCATCCCCGTGACGAGCGAGATCGTGCCTTCGGAGGTCGACGCGAGGAGACAGACGCGCTTGTGCACCGAGCGAAATCATTTGGAGAACGCAGAGATGCTTCCCGCTGCAGTGGTAACAGCCAGGAGTACATTGTCGCATCGCGCTAAGTGCAATATTGTTTTCGGTGCGCGGAGTAGCGCAGGAAAAATGATCGAAATCGAAGATGAGAAGTCGACAGTCGAAATTGTTGCGCGGAGAGTTTTAGACGAAGGGGATTTCATAGGGGATTCGTCAACCCTTTGTAGGTTTTGTGAAGCAGTTGAGGGCCAATGACATATTTCTAGGTACAGGGTGGTCACTGAAAGACTGAAGGGTTTGAAAAGGTCATAATTTCACAGTCTTATGACATAGACATAGACATAGTCAAGTTAAGTTTTATATCGTTCAGTCTTTCAGTGGCCACCCTGTACAACGATCTTCTCTACAATACCCTCTTTCCATTTACCTAACATTTACGCTCTATCTAATCGCGCAAGTGTGGAGCAAGTCTTCATAACACGGAATAAGACGAACTACCCCTACGCGGTAAAATCGACACCGGGGTGCGTATTCGTGCAAACAACGGTGTTCGAACACTTCGCCAAGGTGACTCCACATTCCTGGGAAGGCCACGGTGGATTGCCACAAGGATCGCTCTCGCCTCGGTGCAGCAGTACCGGGCCGGAGCGTGTTCTGTCGGAGTTGCGAGGCGCACGTTGGGGGTCTGGTAAAAAGTCGCGTGAAATTCCGGAGGTTGAAGACAATAGTGCGCCGCGGCCGGGCTCCTTTGGCGTACCAAGGAGCGCGAGACTGTTTTTTACGCGCTCTCCTGACATTGAATCGCGACGGGGCGAAAGTGCGCGCGGCCGGTCCCGTCTCCGGCGCCCGAAAGAATCGCCGCTCGAAAATTCACGAGAAATCACCGCGACGCGTGCCCAGCCCCTCGCCGCGCGAATAGCGTCTCCGGCGCCGCGAGTGAAAAAGTCGATTCGATCGATAACAACGCGGACGCGCGACGGAGTACCTATTGTGGCGAGTAAAAACCGGCAGCGCCCGCCCGGTACGGCGTCGCGCGTCAATTTTTCTTCGGCGACGTCCCCACCTTCCGAGCGAATCGACGCTCGATCGAATTGTATTTCGAAAGGCGCGATCTCCGGCGCGAGTGCGTGCACGGGTCCCGCGTACAAGGTCCACCGGGTGGGCTTCGGTAGCGGTACAATTTTTGTCGTATCGCTGGAAGGAAAAGAAATGCGGTCGCGCGCACTTTATGGACTTGATCTTTTTTTTCTGGTACCACCGCGCGCGCGTGACCCTCGCCTGGCGGAATGGAGCGGGACGACCTCAAGATCGATCCGGCGTTGATCCCCGTAGCGCGATCGCAGGCAATCGTCGTGCGTGCGTCTGGTCCGCGCGTGATATTTCCACTTTTTCCTTCTTCCTTCTCCGCGCGATACGGGTAGAATAAGTGGTTCTGCGTAATAAACCTGAGAAACGCGTAATACATTGCGACATGTCAACGAATATGTTTTCGGTCAAAAATTCCCGATGAATTTAATACGCCGTCCTTAACATTTCGCGTTGACCAGGCATTACCTCGCGTTGTACTCGTAAGAGAGAAACGAGCAAAACGAATGAAACGGCTGGCCCCTGATTGCCACTGGCGACCACGGTAATCAGGGGACTGCCGTTTCGTTCATTTCACTCGCCTCTCTCTTACGTTTCAAGCGCGCGTTTACATAACGGAGCTCGTTCGGCTCTGATAATTTTTATACGTCGAGACCCGCGATTGCACAATCGACGTGTAATCGTGGCACCGAACAAGCGTGCACTCGCGACTTTCTGCTCGGATTTCAAGTGCAGGGACGTTAAGCGTTCCCGCAGAGTCACGGCGTTACGCGCGACATGAGATCGCGCACCGTTGAATAAATGTCTACTCCTCCTCCAAAGAACTTTCGATTCCACTGTGTTATCCATAATTCGACCGGAGATAACGACAGGTCTCGTTGGTCTTCCTCTACTCGTAAGAGTTTCCGCGATTTCCCTGGAGCACCTAAAGATTTTAAGTATACGTACAAATACGTACGCGAGATCGATTTACTTGTCTGTAGATATAGCGCGCATGCGAAACGTACGAATTTCCATATGTGCATCTGCGTGTATTTTCACGTGTATCTGCTTATATGCGCGTGTACGCAAGCGTCCGTTGATATGAGATAGAGAGGACAGAACGCGAGGAAAGATCGATCCGTGAAACGAGAGTACAGATGATGCTTTCCGAATCGTACACCCCTTGAGGTGCACTTCCTAAGAAGGATCCACAGAGATCGGAAGGCACGAACGATCTCCGTTTAGTTGTAGGATTTAGTCCTCGGACGAGGTAAAACCTAAGAGAAACAATCGAGCGATGAATATGGTTCGTGAGTCCCCACACCGATAGGAGACCGAACGAGGTGAAATTTCAGGGTTTTTGGAGTCATGTCGAAGGAATCGTCGACTAGCGATCGACGCGGAAGAAAAGTTTTCGAGTTGGGGGAATGTCCCGCGTCAAGAGTCTATTTTAACTTCAGCGTTAAAGAAGATTCATTACGCGACGCATCCCTTGACCAAAGTAATCACCCCTTCCTGCTATCAGGTGTATAGGCGGTATACGAGTAGTAGCAAAGAGTAGAGTTATCGTATGCGTATGTGTATAGATAGATATATGTGTACGGAGTTATATGTATGGTATAAGATATAGTACAGACAAATAGAGTTAAGTGTAGGTACACGGATCATTAGACGTAGAGGTACAGACGATATCATATACATTATACGTAGGTACGAAATCACGGTGTGTATCGAATAGTGTAAATAGTTGTCGCACAGATATGATTTCCGATATAAAACGACACGCGGCGTGGTCAGAAGCGGCGACCGCGATCGATCCGGGGGTAGAGCGATGATCACGACCGATGATCGAGTCGATCGCATCGCGGCGCGACGTTGCGGAATCGATCGATTTCCGTCCTTCCGATTCGACGCCGGTCGCTCCGGCTTCCGGACAACCATAGAGTAATAATAGATTGACCCGTGCGGCCCTCTCTCTCTTCTCTCCTTTTCTTTCTCTAAAGGTAATGCGACGTTGATCCCATAGAATATTCCTTTAAATATCTAGGCACGATTCCAATGTAACGATTGTTTCGGGCAGACTCGCGCGATTAGAGCCTTTCTTCGAAGAACCGGGAGCGCCTCGACGAGCCCGGGGCGACTGGGAGCCGCTTTCGTTTAATTTTCTTTCGACGAGCGACTCGAGACTTCTGCTTTTAGGAGGTCGCCCCAGCCACGGAGGGATCGAAAGGGACGACGAACTTTGCTCCCGAGGAGAAGCACGGCGTGAGACGACTGAAGGCGTTCGGGGGAAACCGAAAAAAGAAGTCCGTCGCACGTGGAGATCTCACGCGCGCTTCCCCTTTTAAACTTACGGGTCGAGTCAGTCAGTGGTTAGAGATAGAGGGATAGATAGATATCGAGGGCTTTACCCGACGAGGAATTTCGGAGACTCTCGTCGAACGTTCTCTTTCTCTCTCTCTTATTTTATCTTTTACAAGTGAGTCTCTTGCAACGACACTCAAAAACTCTTAAAGCAAAAACCAGCGCCGGAGATCTCTAACGAAATCATGATACAAAAGAGTCGGGAGATCGTGGAGGGTGGTGGGCGCGGGTATACATCGAAGGATCACATTGGGACAGAAAAGAACACAAAAAAACGGACAGGTTTGACAAATTGGATATATTTTTTTGCTTGCTTTTCGACATTAAATGGAAATTAGAATTAGATAAATTGGACATGAGAACACGCAAGAGACAAGTGAAGTGGAAAGTGGCGGCAGGCAGAAAAGTACGAGAGGTCGAATGGAAAAGAAGAAAAAAACAGAAACGGGCAAGAGGAGATTATCGGGTGGCAATGAATGACATTGGCAGAGAGTGATGAAGTTGATCGCGATAGAATAAGTACAGAGTTGAGGAAAGACGATGAGAGAATAGACGAAGTAATAGTCGCAACAAGAGCGATGAATAGCAGGAGCAGTAGTAGTGGTAGCAGCAGCAATAGTAGCAGTAATAGTAGTAGTAATAGTACATAGCGATAATAGTAATAGTCGTACAAGAGTAGTACCTAGTAGTAATAGTATAGATGATAATTAGTAGGCGATAGTAAATAGTAATAGTTCGCAGTAATAGCGATAGACGCAATAAATGGGTGATGAGTAAATTAAAAATATAATACGAATACAACGTGAATGTAAGAACTAAGGGTATAGGCGAAAATGTTCGAGTAGGTATCCGAAGATAAACGCACGAAACTAACGACTAACTAAAAATACTTAAGAGTAAAACGATAATTATGACATTAATTATAATAGTAATAATGATGACGATAATAATAGTAAAAAAAAACGATAATAATAGATCGACAGAAGTAGTAATAGTATAGTGATAGTAATAGTAGTAATGGTAGTAGTAGTAATATAGTAGTAGTAGCAGTAATAATACCGATAATGTCGATAAAATAAAAAAAAATCGGTTAAAACAGATCTGGAAGAGATAATCACGATTTTCAAAAGGTGGAAATGCAACGAATTAGTAATGAAAAAAAAAGGTATGTCTTCCGCAAATCCTCACTCTTTCGTTTCCTCGTGCACTCACGTTCATTCGCAACCGCCGCCGCGTATTGTCACGTATGCACCCCGTATTTCCCTGCCCCTCTTTCCTTCCAAAGTAGCGTCGAGGGAGACGCGGCGCTCATTTTCGACCGTGAAAGAAGAGGGATCGAGAACGCTCGCGGGAGGCGGTACCGACGCTGTAACGAGGCGACGTCGACTCTCTCGGGCTTTCGAGAGAAATCGTCTGTGAATCCGACCTTTACTTCCCGACGAAACCTTCCAAATCTGTTGTGCGCGGAATACAGTGGTACATGTCGAAGAATACGTTCGTAGACAAGACTGAGGTATAAAAGTCAGAGGCATGTGTGAAAAATGTGTAGTGTGAAGTGTGAGAGTGTACGCGTGTACCGATTTTTAGAAAGGAGTGTCATCGCGCGTCAGAGATCACGGAGGTGGCGTGCTGCCGCTCTCTTTGCGCGTGAAGTATGTACGTGTTCGCGTGTGTCTTCGTAAAAAAAATCGGGCTGCCCACTTATCATAAAACCATACGCGATTCCTAAAACTAAGCCTAGAATTCTAAAAAACGCCAAAGATTCGTCCCTGCGCGCTCACGAGTCGCGACTGATCGATCGCTCAGTCGCCGAAATTTGGAAGAAGCTCCTCTGCCACTCGAAAACGAAAACGGGAAATATTAATTCGAATGAATTCGAAAAATCGATCACGCGTGTGGCCTCGCTCGCGCAAAGGGACGACTCTTCGCGAACCTACACGCGATCTACGAGCCAACGTATACAGTTTCACCAGTAACAATTCGGCGCGTAAACCCGTGCTTCCTCGACCGCGTTGGGCGCGATTCTCTGCGTGTTTCTCGTGTACGTGTGTATGTGTCTCCGTGTACGTCCCTTTCTCGCGTCTCGACTACCTAATCACTTACTATCTTAACTGTAAAACGCCCGCTCTGACAATTGTTTCGTTAAAAAATGATTTGCTTTGCCGGAGCCGAGCTGATTGTGATTTGCAACGCAATTCCTGGCCCAATAGTTTTTTTCCATCGATGGGCAAAAACCCGATAGCCGCGACTCTCGCCGCCGGGCACTACGAAAGATCGTTGGAGGCGATCGAGGGATGGTCTTGGGAATTTGAGACAGAATTTAGGCGAGTGCGTGGAAAGATCAGGAAATTGAGACGAAATTGGATCGAGGTACCGTATCCGCGAATGTACAACTTCCGATAGGGAAGAGTTGAGGTCGGTATTTTCTTTCGAGGTGAGAGAACTAGGATAGAGGTCAGCCCGGCGAGAGTGCGGCGGTGGCTATCGGGATAAGAAAAAAGAGCGCGTCGGGAGGAGATAACAATTAAACGGCATGTTAACAAAGGGTTCGGAGCGCGAAGTAGAAAAAAGTGATCGTCTCACGAACGAAAGAGAAAAGCTCGTCGCTTTTGGAAGCCTGGAAGTTTTCGGGTGACGGAGGGACGCGTACGTGGGCGCGCCAGCGGGAACCCAACAAGAACCGAAGGGCACAACGAGAAACGATGCGCGCGAAGGGGTTTTGGAATAAGGATTCGTGCTTGGCAGCTGAACATCGGGGGTTCTCTCGTCAATTGTCGATAGAGTGATTGTCATTAACTATACACGCTAGAGCTTAAAAAGGAGCTACTACGATTTTAAAACACTACTCTTAACCGTTTACTTTTACACTCTTAATCGCTAGTGTCGCTATAGTCTAATCCGTTAAACACTAACCACAAAGAGTCCGAGTCTCTTCGAGTTCGTTTGTGTGTGCTTTTCTTCGCGTCGTCAGGAATTTCTCTCGCACGACCGTAGTTAATACTTGAAGCTTTCGAAGAATCGCTTAGGCTAATCTACGTGTATCTGTCTACTCTTGTTCTCCTTTTTAACACCGACACGGACGTAACACCGACGCGATAGTTAGTGGTGGCTAAAAGTGTACCGGTACAGGACGTGGTGGTATATTAGTTTGGCCCGTTTTCGCGAGCGCAGCTACAGTGAGAAATTTGGTTTAACGGCAAAATCAGAACAGTTCGTTAGCTGGTTTCCATGTGGTTAAACCAAGTTTCACCCTGCATCTTCGCTCGCGTAAACGGGCCTCGGTAGAGCGCTGGTGCTGGTACGCGAGCAACTGCAGTATGTGCGAATCGTCAATAGAATAACGTATGTCTGATCTTAAGAATTTTTCGTCGCGAAAACTTATAAAAGGATATTGGGTGACTCGATGCTTTCACGGTGATTTCAAGCGAGGTTTGTTCTTTATTTTGACGATTTCGACCGCACGCGGAAGAAATATATCGCGAGGAAGTTCGAGATCGAGGATTTTTATGAGACTTAGAAGGGGCCTTTTTGCTACTCGATTTGTTGTCTAGATACGATAAAACTACTGTTTCTGGCGGGTCGTCGATTTTTCCATTCGAGTCTCGAACTTCCGGGTAATTCTCAACGCGAAACCACCGGTGTGCGCGTAAAAGCGTTTCTCGCGCGTTCTCGTAGGCACTCTCATAACGAGAAAAGAACAAATAAAGATAAAAGGAAGAGCGAAAACACCTCGTGTCAAATGTCGAACCAAAACGGACCTATTTTTCCCAGGTATGTCATTCTCAAAACTTCATTATGCGAGTGAAAAAAGATCCCCTCAACTAAATTCGAACCTGTCCCTTTCTCGCTCGCCCAATCATGCTCGGTACGCGAAGTTGAACGATTAAATTCTCCTAATACCTCCCTCTCCCTACGAGATATATTAACGACTTTTTGTTACCGTTTCGTCCTTCACTTTTTAAAACCCTGTGTCTAATCGTATTACATATTATATTCATTCAACCACTTTGTTCCAATTTACAAATACTTAATTAAACCCCAACGGAGCCCGCCCACCCGCTCGTACAGCAGTATAACTAAAGCGTGGACAGCATATCGCCCAACAGTTAGTCGAACCTGTTTGTTCACCTTTTTCGTACGATCTACCAGTCGCTCATCCAGACACCCGCGCACACGTATCTACACTCACGTAACTTTCCTCCTCCGTACGGCAGTGAACGAATTGGAATCGGTAGGAGGGTGCGTGCCCCGCAGAATTCGCCCTGACCCCGAGAGGGAGACGGCCAAATCTGCATTCGGCGCACTGCAAGAAATTCCCGTCACTCTTTCTTCGCAATTCTTACGTTCGGCCGTATGACTTTAAAGCTATCTCGACGACACACAATACTGATATTCATAGTGATTCCTTACGATAGTTCGTTTACCCTAACTTCACGTGTAATGTGTGTGTGTGTGTGTGTGTGTGTGTGTAAGTCCTGTGTGCGACCGCGAGTGTGCATGTCCCCCGTGTTTCTTATCTTCTTACGTATGAGCGTACGCCAGCGTGTATGCGTTCGTGTGCCTCATATACATAATGTTTCCGTCTTACAATCGACAGCACGTAATCCTAGCCTTACTAGTTATTAATAAAATATAGAATATCGTAGTACAGCCAACCTAGAGCGCACTTTAGACACACCCGTTATAATGCGATATATCAAATATATAGGAGATACACGTGCGCCTTTGTGTAACGCGTGTATACATATATATATATACCATCTGTAGGCTAATCTTCGTCTACTACGTGTTTAGACCCAGGTTCCGAATTCGTCGCGCTTCGAGAGACCCGGTGTTTTGGGGTGTCAGCAACGATCGGCTGACCGACAGCGCGAAGAAATTGCGGAACCTGAATTTTCGCGACACCATGTAGCGAGTGCTGGCTATCCCAACCCTCACCTCGGCCCCCCTCAACCCAGCTAGTGTTGTAGTCAATTGAATAGTCCGCGGGGTGTCCCGTGCCTCAATGACGCGCGGTCGTCTTTAGCGAGGAATCGCGAGATTAAAAAAAAAAGTCGCCGTTCTTCCGCGAATGTAATTACCTCGCGACACGATTCGAGACACCCGATAATGTTGGCTCGCGATCGCTGCCCCGCTTTACCCACTTTGTTCGTTACCGAAATTTGATAAGTGTAAATTCGAACGACGAAGCGAGAATTTTGTCAATGGGTTTGTTTGTGTTTGTAAAAAAGAGCGAGAGAGTGTGTACGAAAGTGTCTAGAACGATTCTATAACTGATACTGGCGAGATTTCATTCCTATAGATTCGGTGCTAGGTACATGTCTGGGATGGCTGCAGTTTAATCCACCCGCACACTTGTGTGCGGCAATGTGGAGTTTGGGAAAGCACGTGAATCGTGTATACTTTTCCATATGCAGGATTGTGTGCGAATGTGTGTTTTCTTGATAAAAGAAATATAGAAGCGCCGATCGCAATGTGAAAAAAAAAAGAATTTATCGAATCGGACGGTGCTAGGTAGTTAAAAACTATAATACTCAAAACTCTTAAGGCTAACGAGAATGGAGGAAAATAAAAGTATGCGAGGGAGAAGACGAAGTGAAACTAGAGCGGTCTGATAAAATAGCTCAGAACCAGTGACAACGATATGATCGATAGTGAACGATTGTAGGCAAGTTGTTACAGTCACACGGCGACAATCGCCAAGCGGTTAAAACTTAAAGGAATACTTGCGAAATGAAAAAATAATACTAGAGTTTACTTGCGTGCGGAAGCGTGTTTACGGAGTGCGCAGTGTCCGTGCGTCTAGCGCGATCGATAATAGAGAGTGGTCGTCGTCTGGTGGGTTGAGTAGTGTCTACCTGTCTCCAATGTCAAGCCGAGAGATGTAATTGTAAATGTACTAGTCAATGTAATGCAATGTAATATTATAGAGATTCGAAAGACACAGATCATAGATGCAAAGACTGGCCCCTTCGCTCATGCCGGCTGCCCGTGTCACGCTACGTCTATTCCTTGTGCCGATTGCTCGGTGCTCGGTAATCGGAAGTGACGGGCGAACGGACCGGGGAGTCCGCGGTCGGCTAAACACACTCCTCGTTTTCTCTTCCGCCTAAAACAATCACAGGCGTGTGCTGATGAAATCACATGGCGGAAAGAGATCGAAACGAGGCGACGTCAGGCAATAATGCACTCGCGATTCACATCGGCAGGTACCGCGTTCGGTGAACGCCCGTGGCTTCCGACTTCGCAGAAGGAATGTTCCGTACTCGTTTGGCTGACCAAGAAAGATCCCTCCCTAGAGTTACTATCTAGCCTACTTTGGCACAAACAACTGTCCGGGCCGGCACTCGCTTTTATTTTAATTCATCCTTCCTCTGTCATGCTTTCCCTTTTATACTTCCTCATGCATTCGCAACATCCCCCTGTCATGCACAGTCATTCGTCCTCGTATTCTTTCACTCGCTTACGCTTTCTTCCTACCTCCCTAATCGATATATCGTTAAAATTTAATTGACTCCAACAGAACGCCGTCGTGTCGGTCAGACCAAAATGTACACACCGTGGTACAAGCGAGCTCGCTCGACTCTAACTACACAGATTATGAATTATCACACGCCGTTATCCGTCGCTCGGTGCGAGCGAGCGCGCGTACGCCACGTTTCCCTATATACTTCTCATCCTTTTTTGTCTCGCGACTTTGCGAATTCTTTCGAAGAGATTAAGCTTCCTCTCGGGAATCGTGTTATTACCGGATAGGTAAGGGATGGCTCTCCCCCTTCCCTTAATTCTTGTTAATATTTCTACCATTACATTCTAGAATATTTCATATAATGTAGTATTTGTAATCGTTTGATCTTGTAAAAGAAAATGCGCGCGTGGAGCACAGTGTATACGTGCAATGATGATGGTGCATGCGTGTGTAGTTTTGTGTATGAATGTACGCATCTGCAAGGTTACATCGTCGCGGCATTAGATGACGCGGCGAGCACGCAGCGCCTTTTTTCCACTCCCTCCCTTTCCAGTTTTCTACTATTTTTCCGAACATGCTCTAACCCAGTAAGTATGTCCTACTTCTCTTCTCTTCCTGTCATTTCGGACCTCTCTTCGACATTGCGTTCACCCCGCTTGCATAACGACGCTTGCTAATCATCGTTACAATGTTATGTATATCTTACACGATCCAAATAACCTTTAGACACAACAGACCTAGCTACCATGTTCACCGTTTTGTGGAGAGTTCTACGAGGGTGGGCAATAGTCGAAGGGGATAAGACTGAGTACCGAAGTAAAAGAACTTCGTTTTTCACGATGAAATCAAAACTCATCCAACACGAATCCGATCCTCCGTTCTGTTCTCCTTGGACGATCGCCACACTCTCGGATGTCGCAATACTTCGTGCGTCTCGTGCACAAAAACTTGAATTAACGATATGTTCAACGCTCACTTCTCCTCTTCTTATCCTCCTCCTCATCTCGATTAACTTACAATATGATAAAAGCCTACGCGTTCCTAAGCATCTAAACTAAACCACGTGTATCCTCGTGTGTGCGCGTGTGTACCTGGTGTGCGTGTATAATACTTATCATCGAACTGAAACATACAAATTATAAAAATAATACCCTTAACACGTCGTACGACAGTTCAGGGGATTTACGTTAGTACGCGCGTCGTCAGTGGGCGGGAGAATACCGCATTCTAGACATCCCTGAATTATTTATTCACCTTTTTTTTTTGTTTGGAGTAGCGCGAATTTGGAGTGGCATTATCGCCGCCCCACGACGACACGCGAAGAGTGCAATTGAAAAATCACTTCACAACTCTTCGATCGTATCCGTCGTCCTCACTTTCCGCTCCTCGGGGTTTCAAGGACGATCGATCCGATCGACGGCGACGGCGAACGCGTAGCAGCATCCCCCGAAAAGCCGCGAGAAAGCCCGCCACTCGCGATTGGCATCGACTTTAACGGTGACATCTCCGATTTTCGCTCGATCTCGATCGTCCTCGCGTGACGAGGATCGCATCGGAGTCGATCTGAGGAGTCTCGAGACGACGATTTCGACCGGGAATGTGGAGGAGATAGGAATCGTGTGCGAGAGAAGCCCGCACGCACCGTTCCGGAGAATGTGCTCGACTCGTGCGGGCCGTACCCATTGCCGATCGCTCGCTGTTGTTGATTATTTCGTGTGTCGATTACGGGTAAAGTTGCCTGTATCGCCCTAAGCTTAAAAATTCTTAACTCTTATCAGTGTAGGGTTCGCCGGGACGCGCGGCCGCGCGCACCTGGCTAGCGTCACGCTTGTAAAATATATATATATCCTATGTGTGTGATTTATACGTTAACTCTGTACAAGAATCGAGGACTGTCGGTCGAGCCCTTGCTCTAGTTCTCTCTTTTACGAACGGGAATTGCAGCGTTTCCCGGAGATCTTGCCGGCTCTCGACGAGAATCGGACGTGGCACGAGGTCACGGTCCGTTGTGTCCGTCGAGGGCGAGCACGGTCCCTTCGTGGAGCCCCGATTATATTTACTTCGCCATTCTCAGCCCTAATTAAGCCCTAAAGCCAATCGACCAGGAAGCCAGGAGGCGTGGTACGATGGCGCGCCCGCTGCTGCTATTGCTGCTGCTGCTGCTGCTGCTAGAGAGCCATGGAATATACGGCGTCGCGAGCACCGCGACTCATTGCGACGGAGCGGCCAACGGGCCAAGCCGATTCGCCGATCAGTCGTATATAGCACTGGGAAACCAGTAATGGACTAGGGCGTAGGGCTGGAACCACTGCGACTCGCTGGATGGCCTCTCTTGTTAGATGTTGCTCTTCGAAAACGACACCCTCAGATGGTTGGATTCGCTCAACTGGTAATTGTGCATTTTCTGCAAAAAAGAAACGAAGTGCGCGCGGTGTTGGAGGGAGCTGTTCGGGAAAGTATTACTCGTTTGATTCATCTCAAGGCTGGATTATGTACTCACGATCAGAGCCGCCACCGCGTCGTCCATGGTGGGCATCTGAATGAGCGCCATCTTTCTATCCTTGGGAAAGAACTTGAAGGCCTTCACGGTGAAGCCATTTTTCGTGAAGGCGTCCTTGATCTCCTCCTCGGAAACCGTCGCTCTGCGAAATGACGGTAGTCATTAGAAACGCGCGCGTCTTCTTTATCCAGGTCGATTAGCTCGCGAAGAAAGCTGCGCGAACACTTACGGAATGTTGGATAAATGCAAAGTGAAGCTCGGGGGATAAATGTTCTGATAGTTCTTCGAGCCTGGTTTCTTGAACCGATGAAGCGGACTGTTGGTGTAATCCTTCGTTAGGCCCGCATCCGGCTGACCCTCCTTCGGCAGCTGAACCGTTTGATGCTTGCTCAGCATCACTCTGATTTGCTTTCCGAACACCCTCAGCTTGTCCATATGGGTCATTGCTGCGGCGAAACATTACGAATGACAGGGGTCCGATACGATGGACGGTTAGAGATTGCGCGATGGTCTCGCGATGCTTTATTTTCGCGTAATTACCTAAGTGCGCTTGGTGCGGTTCGGCCAGCTGAATGAGGGCGGAGTCCTTCTTGTTGTAGAGGATTTTCACACGCTGTACATCCCCGTAAACGCCTACGTACACAACACGCAAACGTTTCGCATGAACTCAGACGCACAGTGGTCAAGAGCAACGATAAGATATGTACAGAGGTACCTGACGACTAGCCGTTTTTTAAAGCCGGAAGGAACTCGCGGAACTAGGATTATGGAGTAAAACATTAGAGTTATTTTGTCACAGTAATAAGTAATCGCTAAGCCATCAATGAAATTGCAATTTCTAACATTTAACATGTTCTAGAGGAAAAAAAGCACACATGTGGTAATCGCAGCGATTGCACACGTGTCTTCCCTCCGCGCTGAAATAATGCGCGTACTTGTCGAGGTACCTCTGTAAAATATATTCGAGGAATCCGAGGATCCGATTGCGATCGCGACCGGGGGAATGACGATCGCAACAAGATCCCTAGGACATGCAGTAGGCGTTCGGCGGCAATCGATGGAGAACAAATCGGAATATACTTCGCGAGCCTCACGATATACGCCGTGGTTTCCACCGAACGCCCAGCGGTAGGTGATTTTTGCTCGATATCCGGAATACATAAATTAAGCAAAAGCTTATAATATTAGGGTGTTTGGAATTGATATTAATAAAATATTAATGAAAAATTTAGAAGAGATGCTTGGAGATGAGAGAACGTGACGTGAGGCGTAGTAGACATAGCTGTAGTAATAAAATAAGTTGAAATTTCGAAACAAAAAAAAATGGAAAAATTCGATGCAAACGAACAAAAAAAAATGAGAATGAGAGCCTTCGAAACTGTAGGACGTATTGTCGTGCGGACGGAAGAACCGATGGCACGTCCGCGAAACGTCGTTCAAAATTAATTGCAGCGAGCCGAATCGAGAGTCGGTGGAGTCGGTATCAATGATCGGTGGAGCATCGACGATCGCTGAAGCAAAGAGTCACGTTATTCGTGGACACGCAGCGTGTATAGCTTTCTTTGGCGATCGTTGAGCTCGTTTCGAGAGGATCGCGAGGCGTGGAGGGGTTAACAGTGACGATGGTAATGGTAGCGGTAGTAGTGGTGAGTGTGTGTAAATATAATAATTAATAATGTAATATAATTAATAATATAAATGTGGAGACGTACCAAACAGGGTAAAGAGAGCGTCAGGCGTGACCATCTACACAGAGAACAGACAGAGTCCAGTCAGTAGTCAGCGAGTATATAGGATACGATGTATAGTATAGGGGCGCACAAGATTCACTCAGACTTCGCGGAGAGACGAAGATGTACCCGTGTACGTCGGAAGGACGAAGTTCGGCTTTGAGCTTTTGACGCGTACGCTCGCTCCCTCGAATAAATCTCGAACGAGAGTGCCAGCGGCTCCTGCTTATTTATTAATTGAGCGATGAAAAAATGGACGAGCGAGGGAGGGGAAGCGGAGGGAGACATTTTTGTCGGAGTGAGTGAGATGAGTAGAATGAGTTTGAGAAAGAGAGAGAGAGAGAAAGTGAGAGGGAAAGAGAGAAGTCGGTCGAAAGAGTAGCCCTTTCTACTTACTTCCGGGGTCGAGGTTAAAGAAAAAAAAAAAGAAGCAGGAGCACTCTCGCCCTTTAAAACGATGCCAAGTGGATAGGGATTTTCTCTCCAGGCAGACATTTCGTTTCCACTTGGCGCGGGTTAAAACGAAAAAAAGAGAGTAGATAGCGTACGAGCAAACGAATAAAAAAAATAGTAGTCAACCGAGACGGGCACCCGTCTCGAAAAGTCGCGAGAAGACGCGAAGCTTGTGCGCGGCACAACGATAGTAGTACACACAGTTATAGTACAGTAGTGACGAGTTGCAGCTGCGAGGTGTGACGTCGATACGTATAATTTCGAGCCGCCCCTTCGCGTGCCTCGCGGGGCTCTCGTTGGTCCCCGCGAAACGAGGACGTTTCGTGCTCTGCAAGGGGCGCCTCGAGCGTGATATTCGTAATAACGATAAGTTGCGGTTACAAGGGCAGCAGAGGTGTTTTGGAGTGACGTTTGGAGTGATTCGTAATTAATGCGTATCGAAAATGAGGGGTGACATAACAGGGGGCGCATACGTATCGGGAACCGCGCGTTCCCTCGACGAACTATTACTTTGGCTTCCGAATCAGATGCAAACTCTACGTCGAATTTACCGAAACTGGTGGTATGAGAATAAAAAATTGTAGCAGACACACGATAGCACCTCGATTATATTGAATTGTGATACGAGAAACATTTGACCAACGTTCAAAAATATTTCGAAGGAAATTCATCATTTTTACGTAGCGTATGGAAAAGAAATATCTCATTCCTCTCTCTCTTCGCTCGGATATCATTTTCCGCTATTTCCGTCCGTGCCGAGGGGCATGCGCTCCTCAAAGAGAAGCGCTGCCGAGACGGTTACAGACAGTTCGTCGAGAAAACGGGTACCGTCCGATAGGGGTCTGAGAAACTGCGGGGGTTGCCTACGGAGCACTACATTATCTATATATGTATATGCGTCTATATACCTGTATACGTACATACCCACGTATTTAAGTATAATCGAATCAACGCCTTTCGCGGCTACGACGACCCGGTAACGGAGACTAAAGACTTTCCAACGAGCGATCGCTCTTCGGCACCGGTGTGTAGCGTTTTTCCACACGATTCTCGGAGTCGCTCGCCTGTCGAACTTTCCGGCGATCCTCGTAGCCGCGCGTATATTCCTCATTCTTCTTTACCTTCCCTTCGGAGCGATTCGTCTCGCTCGTCCGGGAGCTCCGTACACTAGATTCGATCGATAACGATCGCTGAACTTACCTCCTCGTTGAGATTGCTGACGAGAAGGACAGAGGAGGGCTGCGGGCTGCCCGGGACGCGAACTCCCAGAGCACCAGCGCCCAGACTGAATCCCCCGAGACCGGCGAGACCGCCGGGTGTCGCCACACCGTTGTACGGGCCGGCGAGCGGCGAAGGCAGGCCGTGCATGGCGAACGGTGATGCCAGAACGCTCGGCGCGCCTGCAATGGACTCTACTTCAGGAAATTTATGAGATATTATTCATGTGTCACAGATCCCAGTTTTCGTGGAGATTAGTAACGTTAGTAGCGGCTGTTGCTTTAACTGACGGTGCGAATGGTTAAGTCTGTTTGTGGTTCGGCGCGGTGGACGGCTGTCGCGAATGGGGTGGGACGAAATCGAGATAAATAAGCGACTGAGTAAAGGGTTGATTGGAATGTGCAAGGATCGGGGAGGAGCAGCGCGTGCTTCTACCGCGATTGTTTCCTCATCCAAGATCTTTACGGTAAAATTGATAGAATACCTATTCTTCTTAATATTACATCTCGATTTATAAGAGAATGTTGTACCAGTATGATCGAAAAATTCGTAGAAGAACGAAAGAATTGCAATTGAAATTAACGCTGTCATCGACGCGATAACTTCGTTTCTTCCAAGATTGATCGACGAAAAAGTGTTTGAAAGGTTATCACGAGCAAAAGTACTGCCATTTCATGGTGCGTCGCGCCAACTAGAATTGAATCATCGTTCAAATATCGCGCATCGGTCGACGCGCCACAAATTGGTTCGCGAGGAGTCGTATCGCGACTGCGGGGACAAAGAACGGCGGCGTGGGCGGGAAAGGCTCACCGGGTATTCTGGCGCGTGGCTGAGTTCCAGCCGCACCGAGTAGAAGCTGCGGAAGAAGCTCACCGCCGAGGGCCAGGTTGGCAGCGTCGAGATTGGCGTCGCCGGTGGGAAGCGTCGGATTGGTGTAGTCCCTGGATTTGTCATTGTTGTATTTGACGTTCAGGCTCTGCAGCTTGCTGTAGTCGATGCGCAGCGTGCAGCAGGAATTGTAGATGTTCTGGCCGTCGAGCGACTGAAAGGAGAACGGTGAGCGAATAACGTCACGTACGCGTGGACGTTCGTGGGATCGGGTATTAACGATCGGGGCGAATAGCGTGGACGAACCACCCACTTCCGTTGAAAATCACCGGGTGGAGGACACGCACGCGTCCGACGCGGCCTCGTTCCGCCGAGTCGTTAACGCGATAACGCATCGACACGTCGATATGCAGGCATTATCGGTGACGATTTCGATCGAAAGAGAGAGAGAGGGGGAGGGGGGGAGAAACCTAATTCGATGGAAATATGGAGAGGGTGCGAACCGGCGAAGCGTGCTACGAGCCAAAATGCCCTGGTTTCCGGGAAAACGTAAACCGCACGATTTTACGAGCGAAAGCGGGGGCTCGCGGTGTGGCATTTTCGTCGAGTGTTCCCCGCGGGCAGAAAACGATACGAACCGGAAAACCAGGACTGGCTAGCGGCGGACGACGATGACCAGTGGTCGGTGCCATTTGGTTTTCATTAATAACCCAGTACGAACGCCGCACAATGGTGCTCTGCGGTTATGTGCTGGACAAGCGTGCGCGCACGCTGGACTGTTTGACTTATGCTCTGCTTGATACGTTATACCTATGGGTTTTCGCACGGAAAATTATACCCGGTTGCGTTACGTTCGCGCATATTTACCATTCTAATGAATTACACGACGAACCGCTCTTTGTTGCGGCTACCCGCACGCGCCTTTGTATACCTCGAGTAAATCCGTGAGAGTTTATCGTTCGCTGTTTCGTCCGTTAAAAGGAGGCGGAAACTCCGCTGTACCGACTGTTTCGATGTTGATTTTTAAAATGGGGGTAAGCAGTATGCAGTTGTTGACACTCGACAATTGTTGACACCATCCGATAACTAATGCATTAGATAGAAAAAGATAGAGCAGCATATCGCCGGTGCATGCATTAGATAGAGGTATGTCAATGACTGAAAATTTCGTCAATAATTCTACTGCTTACCCTGGCTTCATTTCGTTAGCGATTAGTAGTAGTCGCGGACGGGATATGGTCGGACCACCTATTCAACCGGTCAGTAACCTGCTGTTATTCTCGGAGCTGAGATTGAAATACTAATTATAACCCAGGTAAAATTTGAGCAGCGCGGGTGAGCTGCGGGAGCTTATGATCACTGAAGCATCAAAAAAACAGCTTGCGAAAAACTCGCGTTTTATCTCCGAGGCTCCACAAAAAGAGAAATTTGCAGTGAATTTCACAAGATCTCTTTGCCGTCCAATCTTGTTAAATTTGTTATTTAAATGCGATTTTTTCGATCTGATTATAAATTGTTAGTGTGGACTGATCATTTGCCAGTCCCTGTTAAATGGGTAGAACGAGCGAACGAAAAACAGTCTGTTTTCTTATGAAAGGTACTTCATTTCCCTCATCGACGATCCGCCCTTTCCCTCGCTTACTCGGCTGTAGAATCAGCCGAGGAGCTCGGTGAAATGCCGATCCCCCCAAGGAAAGAATCCCCGGAAGCATCAAACCGAAAACATATCAACGGAGGTAGATTCGTGCCCGTTGCGAGCAAAGTTCGGACGGCTTGTTATAACAAACAAGCGGCGAGAGTCTTTACGGTTTACGGTTTATACCATTAACGGATGGTGGGCGTATACGCGGGGGGCCGACGTGGAACAGAGATTTCGCTGCGGGCTACGCGGAGGAACTTCGTTAGCGAGGAGGAGAACGCTCGTATAGGTATATCCCGTTCTCGCGGCACGCGCTCACCTCCCTCGAACCTCGTCAGCGCCTAAGCTCGAGACGTAGCGTCGCGGTGTCTCTCCGCTCGCGTCCCAGTCCTTTTTCTTTCTCTCCTCCACCGATTGGTGCGGTCGCAAGTTCCCGGCAATGTTAGCGTCATTATAATGCCGGCTAAATTCATTGAAACAACACGGAAATGTCTCTCTTGCCGCACATAATAAAGCGCACCACGAGTGCCGGAGGCTGTGGGGGCGAAACACCCGCGGCGACTCGTTACACGGAGATCTAATATGTATGCGGGATATTTCTTCTGCGCTCTCTACGTTTCCCTCCCCCTTCCTTCTTTTCTCCCACTCTCTCTCTGTCTCTCTCTTCGGAGCCGGGTTTAATCGAGTTTTCCGGAAAAACGTTTACCGCTCTCGATCGGATTATCGGAGCAATTCCGCGTGCGAGGCCCTCCTTCTTCCTCCACCCCGCTATATCCTTCTTCCGCCGCATCCTCGAGCGGGAAAAGGAGACGGCTCGTAGGAAATATCGCTCGAGGTCGATAATGAGTCTCGCTGTCTGGAATCGAATAAATTCCAGAAAAGGGAGATACTTACGTATTTAGCGGTCTGCGCGGACAGCATATCGGGGTACTGGATCAGCGCCTGGAAGGAGCCTGGAAAGAGAGAAGGAACGAATATAATGTTAGTTTACGGCGAGCAACGACGGGACGATTGGATTGTGCGACGCGACGCGGTAGTGTGACGCGGAGGGATCGCGGGTTCGCGCGCATCTGTTCACGGGAGATCTTCGAGTAAGGGCGAGAAATCGATTGTAACAGGGGTGAATGCGAGAGTGACGATCAACTCGGAAAAATTGTCATCCCCCGACAGACGGAGATCCACGAAATTGAGACCTGACGAAAGGCGCTGTAGTTCGCGGAAATTACGAACCATCGGGTTCGATCTTTCGACTCTAAACGGATGCAGGCAGGGTGCAAGCGTCGGTTGTTCCTCGTGGGGGTATCGCGTGTCGCGAAAAGCGTCGCGTACCGGTTACGCGACCGAAAAAGAGGCGAATTATACGAGTAGAGGGAAAGTGCATTCGTGTCTCTGTATGCATTACCGTGGAGGGTCGGCGGCGGCGGTGGTAACTCGTTGCATTGAAACATTGAAATGTCCGCGCACGTATAGATGCGGCTGACTGGATACATTCGCGATGCATGTGTATGTATACTGCGTTTGCGTTCGCGTTTCGTAGGCATGAATTCGTAACGCGTCTGCTGGGAGTTGCAGCAGCAACCACCGCGCACACCTTTCCCTCTCCGTCTCGCCCTCCCTCTCGTTCACTCGGCACTCGGAAACTTTGGATAGCGGGTGTCAAAGAAGTTCCGCCGCGCGGTGCGATTAATCGGCGTCCGCAGTCGGTGGTTAACCGATGCGTCCGTTCGTCGTTGTCCGGCCGGGGGCGCGAGTCCAGCGGAACCGAGTTGGAGAGCGAAAAAGGACTCTTCGGTCGCTCGAGTGCGTTGAACCATACAAGGGTGCGTTTACGAGAGGCTTCGCGGAGAAAGGCTCTCCCTCGGAAGTAGATACAGAAATTCCGTCCTCTCCGCGGGAAACGCTCGCGATCCACCAGCGGCGCAACCGGGTCGACGCGGGCGAAGGAAGACGGGTGTTTTGGGGGCACCCCTTAGCGTCGCGGCGCGGGAGAAATATCGAAAGCGGCAAGAGTGCGCGCGCGGGCGTAGCCCCCGATAACGGTGCAGTGAAGTACCAAAGTACTAAAGTGCTATAGTGTGTTCGCCGGCAGAGTGGGATCGGGGCGGTACGCGTGGTGTGTGGCGCGGTGCCATTGCGGAGGGAGTAGTACTTACTGTTCTTCGTGAAGGTAACGATTTTCAGGACCTTGCCGAAACGAGTGAATATCTGAAACAGAAAGAGAGCAAGCGGGTTAGATTACATTCTCGAGTGCCTCATCCACACGCCCCCCCCCCCTCCGTTAAGAGAGTGTTCGGTGAAGAGGAAGGAAGCGAGAGATTCCGTACAGGAGCTTTCACCCCCACCCCCCTTGGTTCACGGGTTCGATGACTTCGCGCGGCTATTTCAGGACCGAGAAAAATTCCTATAGGCTCGTTATCGGGCGCAATTCGTTCCTTGACGTTGCGCGCTTAGAGGAAAGTGGGTAGTAAGATCAAGCATTATCGCAAGATGGAATCTTCGTGGTTGCGATAGTTAATTAATATTATTTTCCCTTCAACGGGATACTTATTTCGCCACATTTAAATCAACTTTCATTATTTAGTAATAATTAATAAATTATACCTCCAGTGAACTAGTATTGGTGGTTGTCCATTAAAACACCGTCGCTCTATCACCACATTCATGATTAATGCTTCAATTTAATTATCGTTAACAGTGTAAAATTATTAGTAGATAACGTGGGACTAGCGCGACGTGTTATCGGCTCTAACGCGCGACGATCACTGAGCGGAACGAAGGTAGAAGGGGGAGCGCTGAAGGTAGGCCGGCTCCGCTTGTTTTTATAAATCAACAATGACTCGCCGAGTTTAGCCTTCCCGATATATCTGTATAGTATTTCGAAGTAGGTAGGTACGTATATTATACATATGGGAGCGTGCACGATAAAATCTTGAGTTAAGAATTATGAAATAAAACCGTATCGAGGTGGCGCACGGTTTCTGCACTATATTTCGTTTTGAAGGGTGCAACGAGGAACCGATCGAAGTTGCACCGCATTTTAATTTTCCTTCAGGAAGAAAAATAAATGGATATAACATCCATCAATCGTCCTGCTGAACGATTTTATGAGGGGTGAGAAATCGCAAGGGATGTTCCTTAAGATTTCTTTAATTTCTCGAAAAACTAAAAAAATGCCCCGCATGAAATAATATATTTTTCCCAATACTAGAAGATCTCCATAATGAAAGCAGTTAAATAATTAAAATAATAAAGTGACCCTAGAAAATTCTTTGAGCTCTTTAACCTTTCCCTGACACAGAAAATTCCCTAACCATCCAGAATTTTCCAAAATTCTCTGAACCGCTAAATACCTTAATGATTATCAATCAAATTCGAACCCCAATCCCTCATTGCAAAAGCGAAATACCCAATTTCCACGTAAGCACCGCGTTTTCCCATCACACAAGAAGACATCGACCAGCGGTGACGCTCGCTGATACCGCGCGATAGCAGGTCGCCTCTCCCTCTTTCACGAGGTCCTCGCAGCGGCGTTCGCGACAATTACGATGATGGAAATGACGCGCACCGGCGGTCCGCCCCGGCTTTCGTCCTAAACACATACATTTCCTGCCCCCTCCGCCAGGCAACCCCTCGCCAAGCGCCACCCTCTCGGCGGCCCGTCCATAAACGACCCCGGCAACGCGCGGTGTCGTTCCGCGCAACATTTGCCGAACATATCGCGGTAGCGAGTAATTCATATATGACCAACGCAAACTGGTATTGCCGTATTTGGTCGGCCGATGGCCACATTATTGCCGCCAATGCAAATATTTTGCCGAGCTCCGCTGACGGGTTGCACACGTCGTTCGCTCGGCAGCCTCCGACGCGCGGTACGTATAGCAGCGACGCGGTCGGCGTGCCGTTTTACCATCGCGCGTGCGCGAAGGAATGGTCGAGATGATTTTTTAGGACGGAAATTGACAGCGCGATTCGTAAGCCCACGCGTTTTCCGCGGAGAAATGTCACTGCCGCTCGCGAGGAGAGCGCGCGCCTCTTTTTTTTACCGCGAGCGCTCTTCCGGCCCACCCTAATTATGGCGGTGGTTTTTAACTGACGACGGAGCAAATAACGCACGGCCATTAACGTTATTGCCGCGTTATTAGAGCGAATGCCGTCTGGCTCCGCGTGGCGCGCGCGTACGAAATTCATTCCCTTTCTATATGAAGCGCTATGCGAGTGGTGCCGCGTTCCGCAGCATCCGCTCTCCTCGGTCCAAGACTCCATACATGTATATACCACGGAGGAGGGGTGAGGACGACGCGACGTATCGATCGTAGGATCGTTTTAATAGTTACGCGCCGAATTAAGCACCGCACGACGGACTGTGGTTCGAATTTTTAAGAAAAAATCTTGATAAAGGGTATCGAAAAATCCAGGCCGGTCGTATCGTAAATGGATCGATTTGGGTCGTGTGGTCCCTATCGGTTACAGCGGCCGCCGCCGCCGCCGTTGTATCCGCATCGGTATTCGGGGGCTACGACGATACTCCCACTCCGAGAAATGGTTCTGTACTCCGATCTACCCCACCACCCTTCCCCCTCCCTCCCGTCGGCGCGTGTGTACTTTCGCACAAATCCCACGGGAAATCAACTCCGTACAGCACACGTGTACACGCGCGTATGTACACACGCAAGGGCGCGTGCGCGCGGTCTCGAACTATCGCTAATATTTTATTTGCTCCCGGTTTCGTCGTCGCGACGGCGTCGTTACCCGCTGTCGACGGCGGAGGCGCCGGTCGCTTCGTCGATCGGATACGCGGGAAGGGTTGCGCGTGGGGGTGAGAGACGCACGGGGGTGTTTAATAATTTTTCACTCGACTACACTGAGAAAAATACTCGGGTCGATCTAACCAAAATCTTGAAGACGATGACCGAGCCGTTTAGTGAAATATGGATCCGAAATCTGTTTGGTTTGACTGACCAATTTTTGGTTAGAATAATTAAATGTCTGGTTCAATCGACCACTGCAGTGAAACTCGTTTAAGATACGAACTGAGGGACCGAGGGAATTTTGTATATTAGCGTATTTTGTGTATTGAGCGTATCTTAATAGACGAGTTTGACTGTATTTCGGTAAAATAACTGAACGCGTTGAACTAAATGTGTTTTGTCATTTTAACCTAATTATTTTTCTCAGTGTACCGCCGCGTGTAATCGATACGTGCGCCTCAATTCAAGCACGAATACGCTGGGCACTGCGCGCGGTTAAACTTCTTCCGAAATCCGATTACGGTAATGGCGAAGTCGCGAGGGATGGCTCGAGTGTATTGGCTCCGATCGTTTGCTTTCTCGGATCGCTGGAGGGGATTACATAATTCGAGGTGGATACTCGCTCGTAAGCAGGTGCACGCTGATTCTTTCGCTCCTCAAACGTTTTGAATGTTACGGGGACGCTTCGCAGCGGACGATTTCCGGAGTGGGATTTGTGCCAAGACGATGGAGAATGTCGAGCGCGCCCGTACGTTGCTCCGGAGGGAGGAGAAATCGTGGAAAGTGAAGGATTGATGTACGGGGCAAAATTGTCCCGTCCGATAATTTCCGTCGCTAGGTGGAGACACGCCGGACCACGCGGGAATTAATCTATATTATAATTTGGCGGATGTGCTGCACGAGAGCTGTCTGTCAGTCACGTGCAGCGTTATGTCGTTCCGTTCCTGATCACGTATTTGGCGCGTCTACGCTCGACATTCCCCTCGAGCACACACGACGGGGACTTTCAATGAAATTTCATCGATTTTGAAGAGCAGGTGTTCTTCTCTCCCCTTTTTTCCTCTCTTGGTCGTACGCGTCTATATTTCACAGCCAAGATTAATTTCCGTTTTCCGTCATTTCCACATTAATTGTTCATCGTATTGAGAAAAATTATCATATTTCCTGCATTGAAATACTATGCGTTATTTGTATCAGCTGTATAATCACAATATATGTATATAGAGAGGCAATTGTTTTTTTCATTTTTCCCCACAACCTACACACCGGAACCTCCCTAAACTGTAACAAATTCATCGGTGTCGATCTATACCACATGAGGGTGGACTTACTCGCGAAGAAAGAAACTTCGATCACTCTTATCTCATTATTTATGAACTTTAGGCGTACATCGTTATAAGCGACTTTGTATAGGTGAAAATGTTATCTTCAAAAAACTATTATACAGATATGATCCAACAGCTCATAGATAATGAGATAATAGTGATTCAAGATTCTTTCCTGGCGAGTAAGTTTAGTCTCATACGATATAGACCACTTTTGGTGTTAACTACGTGACACCAGTTTTAACATTGAAAATGTTTATGTTCCCGTATATGGGGGGAGATTTCTAGGTTCTCGACAAGCCAGCGTCACGAAATTTTAGACGGTCTCGTGCGTGCTCCACTCTAGCGCTCTCGGCCGTGTGTAGTAGTAGACTGAGAGCGGTTACGGGTGATGGTACTATGCAGTGGTACGGGTGTTGAGGCGGGACGAAAAAAGAGGAACGAGCTCAAAGAAAGAACTCTTTATTCGGCGAGAACTGAACGATACAAATGCGTATGAGCGGTGTGAACGGCTTGGCTGCTCTGGCGCGTCTCCTCGCGCCGGTGGCGTCGCTCACCAAGAATGGGGGCCGATTTATTCCCTTTGTACCTACATATTCGAAAAAAACGAAATCTGGAATCGATCGCTCCACCATCCTATCTTATGTACTTTTTCGCGCTGATTCCGAAACTGATAGGCTTATTGAGGAAATTTCAAGCGAACACCGAGATATCGATGATTTCTCGGTTTAAAAGTAATGTTCTTATCACCAGGAAAAATCAGCGTTATTTTATATTTCCTTTGAGATTTCGACCTAATAACCGTGGTTTTCGGAATCAGCGTAAAAAAATACATCGGATAGGGGGTGGTCGAGATTCCAATTCCGAAGATTTTCATTTTTCAAAAAATTGAAAATTTCTGTAATGGGGGACAATATGCTATTATATATGATTATAAATCTCTTTTGCATTGTAATACATAGTTAATAACAATATCATTTATATATTTTTCGTATCATTTCCAATGTCCCCGATAGTTGCAAGGATTGCGAAATCTGTGAATTTTTTACCATGTATAGTAGCATCGCAGCCGTATTGTTCACGAGGGATATTCTATCGTCCTCTTTCTCGAGAAAACAGTTTATTTATAATTAATAAATCTTAGTTTAAATATGATGAAATAAATATTTTATTCGGTCAAATAAATAAATATTCGTTGACTATTACGATATTTATTTGGCACAATTAGATCCTTTGAGATAGTCACTTGGATTAAATAAACATTTTAACAATTAACGTAGGTACATTTTACTGTTCCATCTAGCGGTCTGTACCTATCTACTGTGCCACATGAAATTATATTTATTAACTATTAATAAACTGTCTCCTCGGTGTTCCTGCATCAAAACCGCGACGGCACGTGCTTCAACCATATTTATCGCGTTACCCGCGTGAACTTTTGACCCGCTCCGATATAAAACGTTCTTGTAGATCGACGTGTAATCTCCGATACGGCACTCAACCAACACGAGCGGGAAACGAATCGGGATCGCAGCGGGTTGATGTTATTTTATGAATAAACGATCCTGTATGGCAGGTGTATCGGTACTATCTCAACCGCTAAGTTTTATACGCGATCCTGAAAACGAACTTCGACGATGCGAAAAACCGAGGAACGCGCGCTCGACGATCGAGGATCCTCGCGGTAAATTGATAAACGTCGAGTGAAATAAAAGCGCGATAGCCGTGTTAAAACGAACGGGTCTCCCGGTCGTTCGCCATTGGCTGTATCGGTCCCGCGGGAGGGTGTCCCGGGTTGCGCGTCCAGGGATTATAGGCCTACGAGAACCGACGCGACCGCCGACGGTGACCATCGTTATTGATTGGTGTAACAGTTATTAATTCGCATTGTTCAATTATCGGCGAATCTCCCAGGCACTATATACCGGCGCGCCGTACATCCACGTCCAACGGCGCGCGCGTGCGCCATCCCGCTAATGTAATAATACACAATAACAGTAACACGATTTCGCGGCGTTCCCGATCAATCGTCATTGTCGCGAGGTCCTTCGTTACACCGTCGCGTCCCGCCGGGCCACAAAGGGACCACGTCGAATGCCTGCACATCGTTGAAATGACGTGGTTACGTCACCTCGCTCCGACGTCGCGCACGTTCGAGAGAGAGAGAGAGAGAGAGAGAGAGAGAGAGAGAGTGCTCGGATTTAACGACTTCGATTTAAGCGGCGCTTTGCGAATCCGGTGACATCGCGCTCGCTTCGAAAACGGGGGAGGAGCGGGGCGCGTCGATTTCGCTTTTTTTTTTCTCCGGGGAAATTTCGCGACGTCGGGAGATCGTTCCCCTCTCTTAGCTGTAAGCGTTTCCCGAGAATTTCCGACTTCCCGTCGCTAAAAGTTGACGTGGGATTTCTATATTTAGCGCGTTGAGGCGGCTGTCGCGCGCTTATATACGCGCACCTCTCGTGTATGCACGCACACGCCCACGCCCGTACATCTCGTCAACCCCGAATCTAATCGATATATATTTTCATCGCAACGAGACTTGGCCTTCGTCTCCGCTCCTATTTTCGAGCCACTCTCGCGTAGCGTCACGAGCGAGAAGTCTCGAAATACACCGCCGAAGCGAAGTCCATTACTCGGTGTGGTTAATTGCGAAGGCGTAACACTTCGCTCTCTCGCCGCTCACCATATATAAATAAGTATGCACACACACATCCATCCGCGCCGGAAAGGGAAGGAAAGAGGCGGTAAAAAAATGAGGAGAAAGAATCGCCCGTTACATTTCTCATTCTCGTCGAAAGGGGTTTTCCAATTGGAAAGGACTGTATCGACGGGAAGGAGGGGTCGTGCAGAGTCCCGCGAAGGAAAACAGTCGCTTCCAAACGAGTTTGACAGGCGAAAAGGAGTACATAGACATTGTGTACCACGGAAAGCCTGTCTCTGCGTAGGTACGCCACGCTGTTACCTACGTCCACGCATCCACGGTAGCGAACAAGCGGAGCGATCGAACTGGAACATTAGGCGTTAAGGCGGTGTCTAGAGTTCTGAGGATCCATTAATCATAGAACAGCAGAAACATGTGATTAATGCTCCTGTTTTGTTCGCTTTTCCCTCCGGTCTCTCTCCTCTATCCTCTCTCTCTCGCTCACTCTTTCCCGGCCCTCTTGCGCCGACCTCCCTCGCCGCGCACCCCCCGGACTATTGTCCCCTCCTTTCCGCGCTCGCCCATTCGGCCGCTCTCTCTCTCTCTCTCTCTCTCTCTCTTTCTCTCTCTCTCTCTCTCTCTTTCTCTCTCTCTCTCTTTCCCATCGCGCGAGGCACCGCACCAATTCTCCTTGCCGCTGCCATTCGCGCGCGCGGGAGGAACTTTCCTTTCGTGCGTTGTTTCCTCCGAAACGAGGAATTGCCGGCTAAAGGTGCTAAGGGGCGAACACCTCGAGTGTCTTACACAATCGTCACAGTATCCCATTACACTACCCCCATTGTCGGCGTCGGGGTATAACGAATGGAGGGATACGGAGCGATAAATTAGCCGGGGCCCAGGGGTTGTAACGTTCCGCCGTGTGCGCGTGGCCAGCGACTGCCGTACCTCTTTCACCCCCGCGCGCGCCACGAGCCTTTTCGACGAAAGCGCGCGCGCGCGCGTGTACCTATGGCGGCGTATGCTCTTCACCCTTTGTCGATTGCGAGTACCCATATCGGCGGGAGGGGTTGAAAAACAGCGCGGCGCTCGTAGATATTGCGGTAGGGGAAGTGGCATCGAAGGGTACCTACCGATGCCGTACGCGTAGCGGAACAACGGAACGCGGGAGCACGCGTCGTTTAGCGCCGCGAAAGACACCGGGGGCCTTAATAAGGCGAGATTTAGGGTGTCCCAGGTGTCGACCAACCGCTCGTGCGATGTTTACGTCACCGAGGGATACAAGGACGAGAGGGTGAAAGAAAGAGCCGAAGCCCTTTTCTTCCTTCCACCCGCATCCACCTACTCGACGCGTAAATATTAAAAGCTCCGACGTTTTACGCCCATATTCCATTGCGGCGTAATGCCGTCAGAAGCCGTTACGCGCTCGGCGGTCTCGTGCGGCGAGGGGCGGGCGGGAAAAATTGCAGGAGGAATTATTATAATGCGCGAGCGGGTGATATAGGTAATGCCGGGAGAATTCTAGTGGCGTGTGTGTAGGAGCAGGGTACACCCTCTTGTATCGCGTGAGAAACGCCGAAAAGTTGCCGCACGCCGTCGAGTTTCCACGTTCGGCGCGATTTCACGGGTATTATATCGGCGCGTGTATCTCGGCCTTCGAATAATAACGAATTCTGGCCACAGCGAATGTCACAGCCGCGATAGCCGCTACTCTTTCGCGCGCGAGCCGACGAAAAACGAGCTTCCGCCGTGGAGCCTCGCCTCGCGTGTAACTGTTGTTTTCAGCGGAGGAAGCGGAAGCGCGCGGGGGGATGTCGCTGCAAAATGTGGCGAATGTCATTTTCTAATTTCACGGACGCGATGGAAAAAATGTTTTCGCGCCTTTCGAGGTAATAATTGAAGGGTTTCTTTCAAAAACAACATTTGTCAAAAACGCCAATCCCTGTAGTATTGGTAATAATGCCTACTCTTTCGTTGTATCTATCATCATCATCTCTGTTCGTTGTTCATTATAATGTAATGTAAGAATAGGCATTATTACCAATACTACAGGGATTGGCGTTTTTGACAAATGTTGTTTTTGAAAGAAACCCTTCAATTGATGGACCGAGGTGTTTGTTCAACCCGAACACTTATTAAGGCGTGTAGTGTAAAACTGATGAACTTGAATTTTCATGAAATTCGTGGAAAGGGATATTTTACGGAACTTGCGTCAAACCCCGAAGTAATTTGTCCAAGGGACCATGAATTACTACGCAATTGTATTGCGACGAATCGAATACATACACGGAGAAAAAGAATTAGTTGGATTTACTGAAAATTAATTGTGGGGACGCGAGTAATTATTGATTTACATTAATGAATTTTTTAATACGTCAATTTTTGATATCTCTTCCTTATAATCATGTAAAATAGTACGTGATTGCAAGGAAGGAATATCAAATTAATATGAAAAAACGATTTAATTGATCTAAATAAATAATTACATTACCCCCCCCCCCCGCAATAGTAGATCCAGCTAATTTTTTTCTCTGTGTACTTAAATATTTTTTTGGCAACGCTCATCGCATAAATAAATTCTGAATAGCGCAAAAAATCACAAGCCGAACATCTTCGGGGTTCACGATTCAAAATGATTCACCCCGCGCACCTTCCGCGCTCGCCCAACGATATAACCTAACGGGGTTCCCCTTCTTGCTCCAACAACCGTTTAAGAGGGTCGATCGTGATAGTCGCTGTACGATTCTTCGCGGATAACGGCACGATGGTGGAGAGCAATTAAAATTTAAGACGAGAACGGAAACTGCTCTCACTAATGTTCGAGGAGGCAGCCACGTTAAGAATTTTCAGTAGTGCGAGCGTCGATCTGGTCGGCCGCGCTCATTCCTTCTCTCTCCCACTCGCGGTGCAGCTCGCTCTCTCGTTCCGTGAAAAGTTCCGTCAGCCGACTATACGCCGGCATTTAGCGCACGGCGCGCTTCGTCGTAAAGTTAAATCTTGGTAAAAGATTTTAAGAAGAAAACACGACGATATAAATTAGCGTTACGGCGCCCGGGGTCAGAAGTTGGGATGGTTAATCAGAGAGCGAAGCGAGGAAGATGGAGATGAAAGAAAATGAAGGGACGTGAGGCGAGAGGGGGAAGGAAAAACGGAGGGAGAACGACAGACGAGAGGCGCGCAGGGTATACAAAGAAGAAAATGCGTTTAAGATAAAAGATGGCCGAGCGAGCGCTGAATATATCGTGGAATTTGCAGAGAATCGCACGGGTGACGATTTACAGTGGTCCCTCTATAGCTCGCGCGTTTCGGGGCTGTAGATTCGCAAAATGCTGAGTTAGAGAAGTTTTGCTTCAGCCCCCACTCACCTCAATAAAGGAGTAGCAAAAGAAAGAGACAGCGCGATTTTTAGACAGAGAACACATGATAAGTTGCGCGAGTAATGGGGCCGCGAGTAATAGAGGGACCACTGTAACTAGTGGTAAAGGAAGTGCTAAGGCCAGCCGTCCGTGGACGCGGGAAGGTCGGAGAGGCACAAATTGGAAGTACATAGACGGAAGATAGGATTCTTCCGACCAGCTTAACTCTCGGCTTACGTAGCTAATCTTTTGGGCTGATTACATCGGTCGCTCCTAAAATACACACGCTTGGGGCGTGTTTAATCCTACTTACGCAACGACGCGTAAGAATGGTTGCACGTCGACGGTCGCGGGTCGTGCGCGTGGCCCTCGAGTAGGAGTCGGGGGATGTTTTCCGCGCACCCATTAACGGCTTATTCCGCCCCGCGAAAAACCATCGATCGAATGTCCGTGACAACGGGGAAAACGACGCGATGCGGGGATTAGAAAAAAAAATGAAAAATAATCCACTCACCGCGGGAAATTCGTGGACTTATCGGGGATGTTTTAACGCCGGCTATTTGGGGAGTCCGCCGCGTTCGCCCCTGCGACGACCACTGTTCTCGCGGGCTCGCTCGTGCGACACGGGCGTTTTAGCGAAATTTCGCGTCGCGCGAGTATCGCCGAAGCGATCTCCATCGCTGTCGAGAGAAGCCTATACAAGCCACGATTTGGCCGAAAGCTTGGCTCCCGACAGCCGCGCCCGAAATAGAAAGGACGCGTTACGACCGAAAACTGTTATTTCGGCATTGATTTTATAATTTAACTTCGACGCGATCGATGCGCAACCGACTCCTTCCTGCGCCGCGCCGAAATAAGGCCGTCTCGGAAGGAATCTGCTTTCATATTTAATACCGGCGCACTTGTATAGTTTATGGCGCGGTACGCGCGGTGCGGTGGGTTATACACGGCGTGCGGGTGCACCGAGTTCCGGCGAGAGCGTAGGTACATTTGTGAAGCTGGGAGGGCGCGTTAAAAATGCATAGGCCACTCAACTCGAACCGGAAGCACTCCGGTTTATCCCGTTATCCCGTTACCCCCGGGGAGCACCGCTTCCGGCCCTAATGACGGCTACACAATACTTGGTTCGCCAGTCGGTTAACTAACAATCCTCTTGTTTAGCGCGTACGAAGCGGCGCGGGCCGCGATCTCTCAATTCCGACGTACATTCTCGCGAACAATTGATTTCGTCGACTCACCTGGTAGAGAATGTCCAGAGAGATGGGGTAGATCATGTGCTCGATGATGACCCTGAGGACTGTATTGGGTCCGCCCTGAGTTTCGCCCTGACCTTGGCTTCCCTGGCCTTGAGCCGCCTGCAGTGCTGCCTGGGCATTAGTATTCTGCAACGAGAAAAGAGGGCGGTTCGAGAACGTTTGTTCATGGAAATAAAGCACGTAATTATATCGTTCGAAAAAGTTGCTCGTTTCCCACCCTGATCGCAACCTGAAATGAAGTACGAATACGCGCTGAGAAAAGTGATGTTTCAAAATGTGCACTGAAAAAAAAATGCAGTAAATTTGACTAAATCGGCGATTGTAGCCTGTTTCTTTCAAATAGCTGTTAATCGTTGTAACCAATTTATTAATCGAAGCAAATAATTCTGCATTCCCCTACCCATAAGCATCGAATTAATTAAATATACCATTTTTTTCTCAGTGTAGCAGTCAATCTCAAAAAGCACGAGGAAAAAACCCCGGGTAAGAAATGTAGTGATAGAGCAATTATGTGTGAATACAGTTAAATACTATCCTACCGTATTAAATTGACTTCTGTCAGACGTAAATTAAAATCCTATACAGTACATACAAGTCCTACACGGTATAGTATTCAACCGAATTCATAAATGTCCCATCATTACATTTCTCACCTGGAATTTTTCCCGGGATTGATTGCAGCAATTTTGAAACATCCCTTTCCTCACTGCAGCGAAACCCGTGACAAGAGAAAACGACGACTGCTGCAGCCGAGCAACGGGGTGTTAGAATTTGTAAACGTCGCGCGGTGGGAGGGTCGGCGGATTCATAAAAACATCCGGCGCTAGGAAAGCGGGGCGAACGTCGTCGCGGAGGAGTCGAAACGACTTCCTTCCCCGCCGCGAGGCGCGGGCGCGTCGCGCGCGACATCAATGGTTACCGAGAAAGCGGCGAGGGACGAGATAGGAGCGCGACGGGGAAGGGGTAAGTATTCAAATTGGGCGCATATTAAGCGTAAAAACGACGGCCCATTATACTTTATAAGTAAGAGTAATGGCCGGGGACAATATTGGGTTATTAAACTAAACCGGCAGAGGAGCTGCGACGGAGGACGAGAAGCGCGGCACGTTTCGCGAAATAAAACAGCCGGTATGGGGATCGTAATTTCCCATGCTCTCGAAGTGGCTCGTAACGCGCCCGTGAAAAACGGCGCAACGATGCAAGGAATTCGAGCGAGTGCAGGGCGCGTGTCTCGTAATATAGTGATATAGTTTAGAGAATTTACTGCGCCGCGCCTGTAACGTCCGACGAAACGGGCCGTATCTGTAAACAGCCGTACGAGAGAATGATAGGTGCAAGGGATGCGAAAGCGTCGTGCGATTTGCCCCGGAGATACGTGGGATAAATCGATCGGCGTCTTTTCTTGGTATAAGATCTTTGGAGCGGGATCGGAGGTGATTAAAATCGAATTCGATCCGTCCCTCCATCGTTATCGGGATTTTATTTTATTTTTGGTTTGGTGTTGTCTTCAATTTATTCTTATTATCTTTTTTATACGGCGCGGCGGTTTATTTTACTTTTCAGTTATTTACTTAGTCTATATTCTATTCGATTGTTGTATCTTCATTTTTTTTATTTACTTTCACGTCTTTATGGATTTTTGATTGCATTCTATGTACGATTCTGTCCATTTGCATGATGTACGGATGCCTGTATGCAAGAGTGCGCCATGCGCTCACGCGGTCGACCACTGAGGACCAGGAGGGCCCTAGTCCATAAATCTCTCTTTCTCTCTCTTTCCCCCTCCTCCCTCTCTCTCCATCGAAAGTCATTCGAAAAGAGGAAAATTGAGACGTCGCGACTAGTTTCGCGCAATCTTCTCCTGGCACGGAATAATCCCCGTAAACGCGGATGGTGCGGGTGCATAATCCTCGAGATTCGTCGGTGAGGGAAACCTCCCCAAGACGGAGAGGGGGAGGGCGGAAAAGTAGTCGCTCGTAGTTCGGCGCGTAAACTTCGTTGCTTCCGTACTTCTGGGGACGCGGCGGGGCGGTAGAAGAGGGGAGGCTCGGGGGAGACGAAAGTCGCGTCGTGGCAGCGGTGAGAGGGGCGAGTCGAGAGCGAGGAGGAGCGAGATACGAAAACGAGTAAGAGGCATTAATTAACCTAACGGAACTGCGGGAAACGTTGCAAGGAGATTCACTCGCTCGCTCGTAGAACGCGAGCGGGATGGAAGCAAGAAGGGTGGGGGTGGTTGAGCGGCGAAGGAGGCGGGAAGGGACAAAGAAGCACTTGCAAGCTCGCTCAGTCATTTCGATCACGTGACGCGGCGAACGAAGCGGTACCAACTGTCACGACGTCGAGATTAACTGAGGAGAGAGTGTCTCTCCGTCAAATCGACGCAAGCTGCTGTCTCCGGAGAGCGCGAGGCTCTCCCCTCCCCGCTCGGAATTACGGCAATCACTTACCGTTAAACGCCCGCCCGTCTACCTTTTCGAACGATATTAAGTGAGCACGTAAAAACGGGCATCGTTAAGTCGGTCGTAAAGAAGTTTTTTTTTCTCCCCCCATCGTCGCTTATTTCGGCTGTATATCGGAAACGTGTACAGCGCCGCTGAATCGCGTGGGTACGCGGCAATGAATGTTCGAACGGACACGCGTGCTCGTCACGCGTCATTCGTGTATAGGTATATATGCGACGAAAAAGTCCGAAGGCTCGCAGAGGAGAAAAGAAAAAAAATCTTCCAAAACGAGACACAGTTAATTCGGGCTTTGCACGGAATTAACGGGATAAGTAATTTTCCCCCGGGCTAAAACCGGTCGGCGGACCGTCCCCTCCCTCCGACCCTCGCAACATTCGACGATAAAATGCGCCAAGCGTAAAACAAAGCTCCACTGCAGCATGCTAAACGGGCAGTCAAAGGGCTTACCGATAAAAGCCAGGAAACAACGCAGTCATTTTGAAATGAACACAATGCCCGAACGTTTATGCAAACGGAACGGCGATTTCAAACTAAATTACCGATACATGCCACGCATAGCTGACTGGATGCACGGAGAGGGATCGAGGGGTTGGAAAAGGGGGAGGGCGGTAACGGGGCAGAGAGGGAGTGAAAGAGAAAGACACCGGGAGAGGGCGAATAACGGGAGGAGCAGGCTTTAATGGCATTGTTTTTGTTACGCGCAACGTCCAATTTCGAGCCTCTGAATTTTTAATCAGACAATACGCGAAATGGCGGCTTTCACCGGTTCCAGACCGGGCGTTTGTTAATATTGAAATTCAATTAGTACGGCACTCCCCTTGGAGTTCTTTTGCGTTCCCGCCGTCCCCGCCGATTAACCCTTCCGAGAGAGGATCGGTGACTGTCAAAAAAAAATACAACAAAAAGCCACCGACTCCTTATAGACTCGATTAATCTTTTGGGGTGCCTTTTCGCTGTAGTCGGTGGATTTTGAAATGGAGCGTTAATGAACTTCGTCACGGGATATTTCTTGCTTTGACTTCGGAGGCTCTCTTCCTCGCGGGTCTGGAATTACGTAAGCGTGCATATAAATAACTCAATTCGAAGAAGCGCTTCCTTCCCTTAAAGCGATTAAATAGTATGCAATAATGGGAATTCTCTTCCACACCTCAAATCTTCCCCTCCGCGTCTAATCGATTAATTCACCAACACCTCCGCGCATCGCGATGTGAAATTAGGGAATAACTGAAGTCCCTTCTTCCGCTCGAAAAGACCGAGAAAACAGTTTGTAGTTAATAAATGTTTGTTTGAATACGTCGAAATAAACATTGTATTGAATCAATTAAATATCCGTTAACTATTACGATATTTATTTGGCACAATTAGACTCCTTAAGCCCACTGTTCGAATCAAATAAAGATTTTAATAATTGATATATATTTTCTTGTCCTAACGAAATATTTATTTCATCGTATCTTAAATTATATTTAGTAATTATTAATAAACTGTTTTCTCGGAACACCTGGACGATTGCTCCATTTCACTGACGTTCGGAAAACGTTACAATGAAAAAAAATTGCCTTATTCAACCATCGGCGAGGTCGAATACGGCGAATCTCACGGTGTAATTGTTTCAAGTAGATATTCATTTGGTTCAACTTCAAATTGGTTACTTCAACTCTAAGTACTAGTCCTTCTTATGGCATTGAAATAATTACACCGTTATGTTCGCTGTATTTAACCTCGTAAATGGTTAGGTGAGGCAATTTTTTTTCAGTGTACTTTAACGACTTGTAGGTACAGCCACATCCCATACGTCGAGGTACGTATATCCTGCATCCTCGCCCTCCGCAGAAGAGGGCGGAGGACCGTGTCGTTCGCTCGTAAAAGGAAGCGCATCGTGATGGTATCGAACGAATCGTAAATCCACCCTCGATCGAATCGCGCGGGACTTAACGAGAAGCGCGTCGAGGTACGAAACGTTAACTACTTCTAGAGACCCAGAAGAACCTTTCCTTTTTCTCTCCCTTCGCTGCACCCTCGCCCGCGTCCTCCACCGCGGGACCCTACGCCCCCCCTCCTCCCCTCCCCATAACCCCGCGTCACCCCGCAGAAGTAGCTCTTGAACAGCTCGCGCGGGGTACGCGCGCGATTGTCAGACGCGGAACGCGCGCATTACGCGCGCGATTTCCTCGCAAGCCATGGGGGCCGCCCGCGCGCGCTTTTAACGACGCTCTCGAGTGCCGCGCTTTCGGGACGGCGGACGCGTAAGTTTTTACGTAATCCTTTCCTGATGACACCATTTGGCTCGCGCGGCCGGCGGCGCGGTTGTCGCAGTTGAAAATAATTGCGACGTGAGCTCCGGAGCGCCCGCTCGTCGTAGCGCGAGGGCGCGCCGCTCTCTTGGATCGGTAGATGTAAAAGGACCGCCGTACGGGGTCGCGCACTTCTGTGGGGTACTCGCAGAGAGAAAAATGCGTGGCTATGACTATTCGAAGCTATTAAGAGCGGCTCAACGAGCGTGAATGCGTTTTAGTGCCGGAGATACGACATCGAACGTATCCAGCGCGCCACGAGAACGACTTTTATATTGATGATATCGCAGTGCGTTACCGGGAATTAAGTCGGTTTTACTGTACGGCTCGCTCGCACGAAAATATCGATAGCGCAAATCCCCTTGCGCCACGAGTGTTTCTGGTAATCGGGATTCTATTGTATTTCGATAGCAAAGGCCGTATCATATCTGTTTCGCCCACGTTGTTGTACCGTTAAAAATGCCCGTGTCAAATTGAACGCGGTGTAACATTCGTTATAAATTAGCAGTACCATTGTACACATTGAATTTAACACAATGCTTGAAATTTAACGTAAACGCACCGCTATGCCCTCCGTTTAATTACACGTTTATTACATCAAATTCAACGCGGTACCGAGCATTTTCGATAAGCACGGCACACGTCTGCAGACAATTGTATACAAATAGCCAAGACTTACGAGTTCCCGGAGCGCCAGCCTCTCGAAGGGCTAATTTCGTCGTTTCGTCAAACTGCGCGTCTTTTAAGGGAGGGCCTGTGGCATACTGATTAACCGGGCTAATAAACGCGGCGGATAAAGCGAGCGAGAGGGAGCGGAAAGTATGCCGGTGCGCCACGAGACGCGATCTCCGAGCGAGATCCTTCACAGAGGGCTACACATCCTGGGCGGGGAGCGGAGATTAATTTCAAAGACTCGGATTAATTCTCGACTGCGCTGCCGCGTGCGCGTTCTGAGCTTCGACAAATTTAACGCCTCGTTCCCTCGCGCCACGCGCGCGCGCGCGGAATCAATTTTAGGAAAGTGGACGGCGCGGAACGGAGGCCGCGAAGTTTTCGATCCGATTACCGCGACGCGATACGGCGAAGCCCCGCACACGGCGTACGTACAGGCGCGCCAGTCTATCGCGTCTGGCTGCGAAAGGAGCGTTTCTCCTTTGGCGGTGTACGTCGCAGTCGGCGAGTTCTCGGGCATTGTTTAGATCCCAACTCGGGCGGCGCGATATAGTCTTAATTAACATATTTATACCGCGCGAGCGAGCGCAAACGAGATTTCGTGAACGGCGCGCGGAGGACGAAGGCCGCGGTGATTCGCGCGCGAAAAACGGAAACACGTGTCCGTCTTCATTTGACGTTGGTACTCCAAAGCCCCCGGCTTCTCGTCTCGCCCGACGTTTCTCGTCTCGTAACTCTCAACTTCTTCCGTCAAATTAAAATACCGCGAAAGTACATGTATATTTAAGAGCGGAGAGTCGAGCAAAGTCCCCTTTTAAAGTCGTACTCGTCGGCAGTCGGTCGCCGCGATTACGCGCGGGACCAGGAGCGCCCGCGCTCGAGACGCCGCGCCGGGGCTATATCGCTCGCGCAACGCGGCGGAACCAGAGCCTGCTGGGAATTATCGGGCACAATTTTGCAGTAATTGCACAATGCCTGGTATAACGAGCCTACTTTACAGCCGGTACTTTCAATTACGAAACTTTCGAATGGATATACCGTATCCCACCCCGCGCTCGCCCCCCTCTCGGCGAGAGGAGAACTACCCGCTTCTTCCAACTGGTGAGTATCGCGCGCGTCTCGCCTCTCTCCCACGCGTTTGATTGGGTTCTCCCGTGCGCGGAAAAAGGATTAGTAATTTTTGCAGTGAGTCTCTGTAACAGAGCTCCTTGAGGTGAAATATTGAATTTTTTAATAGACACAGCGTACACTGAGATAAATTTTATAGATTATACGGCAATGCTAGTAGTTTATTAATATAAGAATAAGTTTTAGTTACCTTAGCTATACGTATTTTTATTTCAGCTATACGTATAGTTATTTGCTATATTACCTATAAATGTTTAATTAACCTCATTTTTAGCTTTAAAGTATAGCTATCACAGCTATACTTGTTGCTGTGCGATTTCTCTCAGTGTACTTTTTACAATTCGTAACAGCATAATCCCGTAAAAACCCAACATATATTAACAGGAGATTCGTAAATTTTACCGTACAAATTAACGTTTATATACAGAGAAAAAACATAGTAGATTTGACTAAATTGGCAGTCACTTGAATGAAATAATCTGGTTATAATGATTTGAAATTGTTTGACGAAAACAAGCCGTTGTCAGATCTAGCGAATTATTAGTTCGAGTAACGTGATCTGCGTTCCCTAATTTAGTCAAATCTATCACATTTTTTTTTCTCAGTGTACTATTACAAACTGTAAAAAGTACGCTGTGGTCTGCTAAAAACTTCAGCGTTTCACCTCGAGGAGCCCTGCTACTGGAATAACTGTAAAAATTCGTGGGTTTTTCCACGATTTTCCACTAATCCCTTTTCCCCGCGCAGAAGAATCGTGCCCGCGCAAAATAACGAGGGTGACTCGCGCGTGGGGGGCAGGTGCAATTCCGACCAACCGCGTTATACCGGTGTATCCTACTACTTTTATGAAAGCGTTTCGCCGCGGCGCGGCGGAACTTCTTTCCTTTAGCAGTCGAGACGGGAGGGAGGACGTCAGTTTTTTTTAACACTCGACGTAAATCATCCCCCGTAACACCCACCTTAAATGTATTGACGCGTGGGGAGATTTTTATACGCTCGCTTTATGCCTCGTAAAAACGTTTGAAATTGTTTCTCTTTGACATCCTCCTCCGACCCTCGTAGCCGAAGTTTCTTTTTTTATCGTTCATAAGTTATCGAGAGAAGCGGGGAAGCTGCAGGGGCGCGGTCGTTACGCGGCAGATGATCCGTGTATACTCGGGTGATTAAAATTCGACTGTCACCGCGCCGCGTCTCCGCTGTTTCCGTCGTTGACATCCCTCGCGAGTTTTGGAGCTTCGACCCCGCGCGCGCGCGCGCGCGGTTTACGAGTCTTTGAATCTGTTAGTCGAATGGCGGCGTATAGGCCGAGCGCGACGGAGCGATTAACAAGCCGACCAACCACCCACGGCGCGGGTGTGTAATCGTAGGTTATGGTAATGTTCGGCACTCTCGCGCAGTTAGCGTCGGTTCACCGGGAGTTACGATTATGAGGTTCGAGTTATTATACGCGCGTAGAAAGCTACCCTTGCCGAAATGCAGTCGTTTCAATAAACCTGGAAGTAAACCCGGGCGACTTCAACCGCGGTGAAATATTCTCATGGAGATTCCCTCTCTCGCGCGCGGTAGATTGGTCGGGGGAGAAGTGCCTGAGGGATGCGCACGTCGGAGGACGTTTCGCGTCGAATCGGCAGGTGGAAGTTTGCTCGGGATGTTGTTCACGGCGGGATTTAAGAGTAATCGTCGCGTTACGGACTTATTCATTGGGTTCGATATCACGTCGGATAGGGGTGAGCGTGGAAATATTCGGCGATTGCATCGCGACGCGTGATGTATGCACTCAGAGAAAATAATTTGGTCAATCTAACTAAAATCTGGTATGGACAGACTGTTTAGTGAAATATAGATCCTCCATCTGTGCTTGATTAAAAACTGACCACTTTTTTGGTTATAATAACAAAAAGTTTGATTGGAACGACTAAATATTTGGTTTAACTGATGAGTATTTTGATTAGAATAACTAAACGCGTTTAACTAGATGCATTTTGTCATTTTAATATAATTATTTTTCTCAGAGAGAGTGTGCGCATTTAAATGTCGTTCCGTTACATAGTGCATACATCCGAGAAAGAAATTTGTAGATCAATGAAAAAGGGGCGAATTACAGCGGTACGCGAAGTTTCGATGTCTCGCGCTGGGCGAGAGGGGTGGAGAGAGAGAGAGAGAGAGAGAGAGAGAGAGAGAGAGAGAGAGAGAGAGAGAGAGAGAGAGAGAGAGAGAGAGAGAGAGAGAGAGAGAGAGAGAGAGAGAGAGAGAGAGAGAGAGAGAGAGAGAGAGAGAGAGAGGATGACGAAGAGGGAGCGTATACCCCGTAGAGTGAAAATTACTTTTCCACTGACACCTCCTTATCTTGTTTACTTAACTCTGTCACTCGGAATTGATTTTCCCGGGATATGCAGCCGAGGGAGGGTGTCGCGGGAAGAGGGTGGACGAATCATTTACGGAGAAACAGAAGGGGAGAGCGAGTGGAGCCGGAGATACGTATCTTGTACACCTCGGCGGCTATATAACTCCGAGAAGACGCGAGGGGCTGCCGAGGGAAACTCACCCCGGGCTCGACCGAGGATTGAATTAAAAATATCGCCGAGGTGCATTATCGATACAGCAGTAAGCCTGATTTATTCACAGCGCGTCGAGATTTAACTTTATCGTTTGTAAGGAGTACATTCTTGGCAGTTTTGTGTTTAATTTAACAAAACACGTGTCCTAGAAAATTCACTACAAATTTTATGTTAATTCAATGAAAGGAGCTTGCGTTAAAAATGACACCAAATTTGTGTTGAATCAAGTTTAACGCAAAACCTATGTCATGTTCTGAATTAACACACAAATATGTTAAGAATTTACAACGATTGCAACATATTGAAATTTTAGAACTAGGACGCCAAATTTTTTCCCCACTTACACAGTCTACACGACCGATTTTTTGTTGCGAAATCTACAACCAATATATTTTGTTTATAAAAATCTCCATACCTTGAAATAATACGATTTGCAACGTTGGAACGGGCAATTCCACTTTAATTACTATTATCTCCCTATTTACGAACTTTAAGCTCTCGCATTGGGGTAGGTATACGATGACTTTTTTCCTTCGTACGATTTACCACGTTTTCGAAGCGAAATGTCGATTCACCATTTTTCCCCAAAAATAGCCGTGCTACTTTGCAAACGGAGAAAAAGCGGATATAGAAGCGACGATAATACCTCCGACGTTTTAACGATCGCTGAAAAATGCACGCAGCCCATCCGAGTGCCGCGGTAATTATCAGAGTTCGGCTCTCCGACTGAACAGCGAGGGATAAAAAAGGTCCCGGTTGCAACTCGTGCATCGCTGCGGGTACTATACGTTACGCGCGCTTTTGCGCACTCGACTTGTTGGGAAACATTGTGGTTTCTGCATAGCGTCTCTCTCACCCCGGTTAAATACGAAAGCACAGTGTTCACGAGGTGAGCTCCGCGAATAAAAACGACCGAAGGATATGCCATTTGTGTCGCGTGACATATTAGATTATCGCGCGCACACGCCTCCATTCTTCTCCCTCTTTTTTTCCCGTCCAGTCAGTCGTCTGAGCCGCGACCCCGACCCTCGATTGCGTCCACTTTCCGAAGGCGAATTAGGCGCGTTGTATAACGAATGCCCCGACTACTTTGATCGAATGAAACGAACGATTCGAGTGTAAAAAACTAACGAGGTCATCGTTCTTCACATTACAAAGGCCCGGGAATGATATCTGTATAATAACCGGCGAGCCTCTTCATTCGTCGGCGTCGTAATTAAAAGTCCCTCTGATCGAAGTTCCGTACAAATAAGAACGTATTTTCGCTAAGAACCGATTGTCTTCTCCGTAGCCGCCTCGAATGACGTTTATTTAAAGCTCCTTTCCGCAGCGTCCTAATTAAGAGTTATTTAAATCAGCTTTCCGGATAAATAAAAAAGCATACTCAATGCAAGGAATAGATTGCACGTTTTGTCGTCTAGCAACACGCACGGCGACGAAGGTTTAAATTGATTTCTCGCACTCACACGCTTCCAATATTAAAGCGAGAGAAAGTCTGCCCTGCTACATTCGTTACTACTGAAGTCAAACTCGAAGCGATGACCAAAAAAAAAAAATAACTTTTGCATACGAGTTCATTGAAAGCCAATAAGTGCTAATTACTAATCGCGCATTTTCTGCGGCTTATCAATCATGATTTTTTCGATGCGTAAGGTGCATACCGGGTGTCTTTCTCGAGAGACGAAACGCCGATAGGAAAACAGAGAGCCGTGTGCGTGGTACTTGTAAAAACACGGGAGACGTCCAACCGATACTAACTGGATTACGTACGGTCACCCATCCGGCACCCCTATTGCCGCAAGGAATACTCGTACGTAGGAGAGGGCTCGGTACCGCGCGCGCGCGTTTTGCTCCTCCCGAAGAGTTACGGCACTTTCTCAATAATGGAGTCAGTAATTTGCTGTAAAAACGATGCAACCACCGCCGGCGCAACCTAGCTTTCCCTCTTTCCGCGTCCCACACCCCTGCCGCTTCGAAGGGCGTCCCAATTTATCAATTGCCTCGGATTGCTCGCTCTTAATGCTTAATGCGGAGCCGAGTCGGAGCGGAGTGCGGGGATGAGGAAAAGGGAAGGGAGTTAGGGAAGAGGGTACTAACCGGAACCTCGTATCTCGGTCATAAAAGAACCCGCGATACGAGTGGGAATCTCGATTCTTTCTAATCGCGCGTTGCCGAGCTGGTGTAATGATCGACCGGTGTTCGAGATTCGGTTTGTCTCAGAATTGATTGAAGATTGCTCCGCTGAAAATCACACCACTTTCACCCGAACTCTCGTGATAAAGGCGCGTGAAGTTTTGCGCAGACATACGCCGCGAAGCGAGGCTCGATTTTGAAAAGAAAAAAAAAGAGAAGTAATTAAGTTTACGTTCGAAAGGTCCCATCGAATCGGTATTCAACCATGATAACAATCGTGAACAGGTGAACGATCGACATTCGAACCATGCGACAACACGATGCACGCATGAAACCCGTAGCTGCAGTTATTCGCGGTATTCGTTTAAACCCACTCGCCGCTAATTGGCGGGAGCGCGGGCGAAGGAATTTCGGCGAACGAGGGAATTTGCGGTTTTTCGCCCGCCGCTCGAACCGGAAAAAAAGGAGGCGTTTATCGAATAACATTACGAGCGGGATTCGCGCCTGTCAAAATGATGGAGCGACCCGGAGAAAGGGAGCGGCGGGAGGAGCGCAGACAGACTTCGACTCGGAATAATCACTCTTTCTCGCTCGATCTTTTCTTTCTGTCTACACCGCGCGAACTTCCGCTTCGCGTACCGAGAGAGTCGTGAGAACCCTCGACACCCGTCGTCGATGCCCGCCGCGTCGTGGTGTTACCAGGCGCGAACGTAGGGAAGGAAGAAAAATAACGACAGCAGAAGGTCCTCCGTTAATATACACGCCCGATTCGTTAAGAGGGCTGAAGCGCGCGGGCGTCGTTTAAAGGATGAATTTATCATCGTTAATTTTAATGATTTTGTTTATGTTCGCGAATAAGAGGACTGGTAACTATAGCTCTTTAATTAGAATCTTGTATGAAATTGTAAGGTGCAGCACAATGCACCGAACAAAGGACGACTATTTATCACAATTTTCAAGACGAGCGGATATTTAACGCAAGTCGACGAAAGCTACTGCGCTCAGAGAAAAATCTGGTTGAAAGAACCACAATTTAACTAGAAACCATGGTCGATTTTGGCGCCAACCACGATTCCATAATTCTTCTAAGCAGTGAAGTTCTGATTATGGTAACAAGAGATTGCGATTACGATTGCTGTGATCAGATCAACCTGCGGTATGATCGAGAGGTGTCTCCAATGTTTTTTTATATAATTGACATTACCATGTAATAATATTATCGATCTACTTTTCCGGTTAATCTAACCACGGTGCATGGCTGCCATAAACAGGCAGTCTTATTGTTACTATAAGCGCGTGACAAAAGTTATTTCGACTGCAATCATGGACTATTTAATTATAAATATAATACTAGCGATCGGGAAAATTCAACCTTGCGATTTTGGTTGATCTCACCACCCACTTTTCTCTCAGTGTACTTTATAGAAACTGTGTGAACGAGGATAAAAGTACTCTGTACCATATAACGAGAGGAGTTACAGCACAGATATTAAAAATAGATTCCATCGAAAACGACCGCGAAGAAGTTACGTTTTAGGCAATTCCATCGCGGCTTCCCCCTTCCCACGCTCTCGAATACACCACCCGCTATTTCTCCTCGATCTTTTTCTTCACCCCCGGGTCTCGAGACGCGATGCACTTCTGCTCAATGCAAGGGGAGCCAGTCGAGGAGGCGACGGAGGCGCGGGGAGATGACACGGTCGGGCGCATTTTCGCGCGCGAGAGGGATTCGGAATTTTCGCGAAACTTTCCCAACTTTCTCGCGGCTGTCGCGTCGCGGAAAAAGAGGAGGCCGCGGCGAGAAGGAGCCAGGAGAGAGAAAGTAATATACGAGGCGTCTCGTAGAAACAATGCGGCGTCGTAGATCACCCGAGACGCCCTCCATTAAAAATATTACGCCATCTTATCCGTGTCCTCGCCCTGTCCGCGTCCGGATACTCACCCCCTCCCCTGCCCGCCTACGTTGCCGCGAACCCCGGCACCGACAAGTCCGAATCACAATGTACCATTGTTAAAAGCGCGTCGTGCCCGCGCGCATCGAGCTCTGAAATATGCGAGAGTCGGTAAGACCGCGGCGCACATCGAGCTTCGCGCCTCGCGCCTCGCGAGAGGAGGGCCGCGGTGCAAGCCCTCTCCTTTGTAGCTTGCACCCGCGAAAAAAATTGAGCTCTATATTTTTTTCTTCGTAATAGTAACAACGGGATCGGATGGATATGGAGGTTGCCATGAGTGCGCACTGAGAGAAATAATTGCTGGTGTCAAAAAAATGCTTTTTTTTTGAATCAAAAACATGATATATGTAACTTCAGGATCAAGCCATGGTTTTCTTCGCGCAATAAAATATTTGATAGGCTAGAGTAATTGTTTATTTTTTTGCACATAAAGAATTTCTTGTTCCCACGACGATGTATTCTTGAGTCAAGAATGTGTATTCTTCGATGAAGAATCTGTATTCTTAAAAATTTGTAGTCACATGTTCTTAATTCAAGAAACATCTTTTGACACTAGGAATTACTTCTCTCAGTGTGGAAAGAGAAGGTTCGATATTACGCAAAAGGGCCGAAATGATATTCCATCACGACGACAAATAATGCCGATCGAAATAAAAGAATCGTACCCGATAGTTTCCCCTCGATTCCTTATACCAAAAGGAAAAGCATTAAGACGAGCAGTACGCGGTACTTCTTTGCCCTCGACAGTGCACTCCTCTCTTCGCCGACTAAAGAGTTTTTTTTATCATCTGCGAGTAATTAAAAACTACCCCGTACAACGCTTCGTTACAAGCGACTCGGCGACTCGCCTCCGGGACTGCCCGTCGTTCTCTGCGCTCGACGTTACCGGACGGGGGGAAGAAGTTGGGTGATCCGCGCTCGCGGAAGGAAGTGAATCTGACTTCCTTTTTGTCGTATTTTAGATCGAAGCGATATACCTTTCGAACTCGTTGGATTGTAAAAAGTGCTTCACTGCCGTAGCAATATTTCCGACCATCACAATAACGTCTCTAGTTGCAAGTATAGTTGCCCAGGCGTATACAATTTGTATATAGTCCATATACCGTGTATGAGATTAAACTTACTCGCCAAGAAAGAAACTTCAGTCACTATTATCTCATTACCTATGAGCTTTTGGCTCTCATACTTGTATAATACTTTTTTGAAGATTACATTTCTATCTGCAATAAAGTCTCATATCGATGTAGGCCAAAAGTTCATTGATAATGAGATAATAGTGATTTAAATTTCTTTCCTGACGTGTAAGTTTAGCGGCATATATATATATGGTATGGATTTGGTTCTATATGGATTACATATGATTTCTACATAAATGATATACGGATTGTATATGGATTATTTGAATTAAAAAAAATATTTTTACATGATTCTCATATATAGTCTACATAGTTTATTTAGAAATCATATATAATTCATAATATGGACTATACACAAACCATCCAAACTTTTACGCCTGGGTGCATTTTCTAAATATCCTTCTCGGCAAATGCATCCCTTAAAAATTCCAAACGCAAGGCAATCGTGAAAGTAAGAGGGTGATTACCGCGAAAGCGAGCAATGATTACCTACCGATCGCGCGTCGCGAACTCGTTCGCGCCACGACAACAAACGCACATTTCGAGCCGAGTTCGACTCGCCGAGAGAAGTTCGTTGCTCGGCTTTCACCGCCGCTGCAACGACGGTGGTGACGGCTGGTGTTATATACGTAGCTGAAAGAGAAGACGAAGAGGGAAGGACGCGGGGGGAGGACAGGACCGACTCCGCGACTGTTCGTGGCACGTGTCGAAGTTAACTCGACGCTCATTTCCGGTTCCGCTCGGTCGCGAAACTTTCGACGGGAACGAGAGTCGCGCGATCGGTTGCACGGCGACGCTTTAAGGTCGGCGGTGTACAAGGGTGGAAAGGGCGAGCGCGGGGGACGGAGCGAAGAAGAGGATCCCCGTCGGTCTCGCCTTTCTCGAAACGATAGCTCGCGCGCGCGGTTGCCTCCGCATAGATATTAATTATTAAGTGTAGCGAGGGGTCGAGCGTGGCTATATAGAGCGAGAGAAAGAGAGCGAGTGGGCGAGAGAAGCGAGCCGGCATGGCGCGAAGGTAGGAACAATGCCCAAATTACCGGGAGGCAGGGCCGTCGATGGGGGAGGGGGCTGGCTGGGTTATGGGAATAGGGCTGGCGAGGGAGAAGGGAGAGAGAGAGAGAAAAGTGGAATTTCGCGAAGCCCGAGGGCGAGCGGAGCTCTCGCTGTGCATTCTAATGCCGAATCCGTTGATTGAAGATTTGTGTCAGCAGTGCCGGGACGAGAGGAGCGACCCCCGGGGTGGGGGACGTGGCCGAAACCGACCCAGAACCGTATTTCAACTTTTAAGAGATTTCGAGAGTCGGAGCGGAGGACTTTTTTCGTCGATGGACGCGCCCCGAAGGACCTCGCAGCCCATTTGCGCGGTCAACTCGAGTTCGTTATCCCTCCGGCGCTTTTCTTTCTTAGTATCTCTTATCGTTATCGGGAGAGATATTTTATGTGTATTGCGTAAGCGTCTCTTATTGGGACGAATATATGAAAAATTCACATTTCTCGTACGACGACGAGGTCGTTTTCTTTTACATCTTCTTCTTCTCCAAGCGAGACACCCGATTTTCAGAGACGCATCTCGCGCAGGCCTCGGAATATGCGACAGATTTTCAAGCTAAACCACGCGCGCCGAGAAGAATAACTTGGCTAAAATGACAAATTTGGTGTACCGCAATTGAACTGTCTTGAAAATCCTTGAAAATATCCTGTCGTTATTATTATTATTATATCTTACGCACACACTCAGGAAAATAATAATAGGTTAAAATGACATAACGCATCTAATTAAATGCGTTCAGTTATTCTAATCGAAATACTGATCAGTTGAACCAAATACTTCATTTTTCTAACCGAATGGTTAGCTACGAGTATTCTTACTAAATGCTTAGTTATTCATATCAAAAATAAAATGGTCAGTTTAACCAATCAAGCGGAGAATCCACATTTCACCAATCAGTTTAATTATCGTGTCCACAATTTTGGTTAGACTGAACGAATTTTTTTCTCAGCGCGGCAAACGGCGCACGGACGCGATTTTCGAAGGGGTTGCTCGCGCGGGAAGCGCGTGCAGGAAGAGCGCGCATTTGCGGACGCCTCGATGTGATTTCGACGCGCGTATGTCGCGTTTATCTCGCCGAACGTTGGCGGATGCGTCCTGCTTTTTATGGGATTTTTTTCACTCTCGCCCGCTCGGAGATCCAGCGTATGGACGCGAGTTCCGGCCGAGAATGGAGGTCGGTCTCAGGAGCGGCGGTATAAAGCAGGGTTATATCGTGCCGTTATGGGGAGTGGGGTAGTTTTTATGGATGTATACACGCGCGCCTCGGCTCCCACCCCGTTAAGGGCGCGCGCGAGAGAGAGAGAGGCCAAAGTTGTGCGTCGGCGTGCGTTTCACCCCCTGCGCGTATGACGTCTAAGTATACCGACGTTGACGAGAACGCGTATCACGTGGTATACTCGTTAAAAATTTGATTAGGAACCTGGAGCAGCTCCGATTAAGCTGTTTCACTCCTGATCCGCTTGTTATCGGATCTCAGCTAAACTCGGGTGATGCGACGTAATCTACAATACACTCCCCTAAACTCACGACATGCCATTCGACTTCCTTATCAATATACTTCTCAATTAATTCATAGCGAATAAACGTATCCGATCGACAAATCATCTTCACCGCGACGTATTATCGTTTGGCGCTGCAAAAATGCATCCCCCGTTGTATCAACTGACGTTGAAAAAGCACGTATCATCTCAACCACCACTTTCCACCCCACTATTTCCAACACCTCGCGGGACACGCCCATTTCGACGAGATACGAGCAACGCGAATCTACTTTACCGCACAACTGCCAAGCCGTAAGCTTCGCGACGCGACTGACGGTCGCAGCTTCCGCGCGGATGATACACGGGATAGGTTAGAGACCGGCGTAAACGGAAACTTACAGCCGTTCGCGAAATTTATGCCGGGCGGATCAAGAGGATTCTTCGTCGGCGAACCTGTTGCCCGCGCGCGAACGCGTACGCGCGCGCGTCGAACGGGGGTCGTTTCCACTACCTCTAGTTTATCGACCAAAACGTGCGTCCTCTACTCGCCCGCGCGCGCTCTCATGCACCCTTTTCGAGATTACGGCCTCGAGGTTTACGAGTCGCGCGCCGGAGGAGACGCTCCGCGGGGATCATCGCGGCGCATCTACGGACCCGGGTCGCGCCGCGGTAACGCGAAGGTAAATTAATCACCGAACAACACCGGGCGAGAGGAGAGGCGAGAACGCGCGCTTCCTGCAAAAACTCTAATTTGCGGGTTCACGACCCGGGCTTAAGCGTTACGGGGAGCGTCTTTATTAAGCGAGTCTGCTTACGCGAGCGAGCTTCCCTCGCCGACGTGTAATTCGTCGAGCGTTGTATCAACAGCTCCGTTTTTCGCGAGATTTGCGAGAAAACCGTCCTTCCTCCTCTTCTCCTCGAGTATATCCATGACGCGAAGATGCGTCGCGCGTATAAATAGTTTCGTACGGGCGAACGAATCGATACGAACATCCCAAAGAAATTCCTAACGTATTAACGCGTAGCGTTAACAGGCTACGTGTGTACAACGAGAAAACAATTGATTTGAGGTTAGTAAATGTTTGTTCGAATATGGCAAAATAAACATTTTATCGAATCAAATAAATATTCGTTAACTGTTACGATATTTATTTGGCACAATCAGATCCTCAGAGGGAAGCATTCGAATGAAATAAACATTTTAACAATTAGCACATATTTTCTCATCTTAATGTGATATTGATTTCGCCGTACTTGAAATTACATTTATTGACCGCTGATGAACTGTTCTCCCGCCTCCCGGTGTACCACGCAGCACCCTTCCTCCTCCTCTTCCCACGAATAACCACGATGCGGAGAGTCGCCGGGCATAAAAAGTCTCGCATGAGCAAACGAATCACGTCGAACGTCCCAAAGAACTCCCAGAGCGGCGAGAGTGGTTCGAAACTCGCTACACCCCCGCGGTGCGTCGTAAGATATGCGCGCGCTTCGTCCGTCCGGCGGGAAACAGTCCCCTCCGGCCACTAAGCATTTAATGCCGCTCCCGAGAGCCACGAAACCCGCCGCCGCCGCCGCCGCCGCCGCCGCCGCCGCCGCCGCCGCCGCCGCGCGCTATACGCGATTACCAAGGCGAAACACTGAGTAACTTGTCCGAGCATTAAGTAACAACGGGCGAGAGGGGCGGGGGTGCGCGCGAGCGGGCTAATACAACGAGGTGATGCGGGAGTAGCGCGGGCAGGGGTGGAGGGAAAACAAGCCGCGGAGAGAGCGAAGGCGAGGTCGCGGTGAAACTGGTATAACTGGAAAATGAACAATGAATGACCTCGTTACGTTTTCCACCCTCACGGACCGCGCGGACGGCCCCGCTCGGTTTTCCCCCTCCGCGCGCGCACGAGAGAGGGTTGCCCGGGGGCTCGCGGGACGTGAAACGTATCGCCGGCATTACCCATATTTGTCTTTTTGCCGGGAAATTCTCGCCCCTCTCTTTCCCCCGGCCGCCTCCTTCTTGCACATCGCCGCGCTTTAAAGCTTTTACACCGATTGCTTTTTCGGCGTCGACCGTGTGGTCATTTGTTACCCCCTCCCGTCTTTCCCCCGGGCCGAGACGATCTCGAAAAATCATCGAGTCGAGCGCGCGAGAGTCCGCCTCGTTTCACGGGCGTTCGTATGTTATCTCGTTTTTTTTTTTCGCCGAGGATTCCACGCGGTTTGCGATAGTTCCTCCCGTCATCCCTTTGCGGAGGTGCACTGCCGCTCTTCTTGAGAAGATAGCGAGAAGCAAGCTTGAACGATATGAAAGATCTACGGCGCCTCTTTTCCCCGCGAGTCGAAATTTTAATACTAGCCTTTTAGCCTACACAGGGCGAAAGCGGACAAATCGGTCACTTGTAGGTCTAAACTAATGTCTTCAAATGTACCACTAGTTTCGACCCACAAGTGGCCGAATTGTCCGCTCACGCCACGGCTAAGACTGCTATTAAAATTTCGCCTCGGGTCTCGACGCGAACTAAACCGGAGCTCGCGTATTTTACTCGACGATCGAAATCGCGGAGGATCGACGCGTCGCGAGACTCACTCACGCGACTTTCTCGCGCGCCTGGCATAGCCGCAGGCACGCGCGCGAGGTGCACGCTCCCCCGTCGGGCGGATAAATGCGCGGCGCCCACGAACAGAATCGTCGCGGGAAATATAGTCTGAGAGAGCTTTCGGAGAACTTCGCAGACTTGAGGAAAGGAGATGCGCGTACCGGGCACGTATGCGTCTCTGTTCCGTAATAGCGGAAGAGCACGCGAGCGAGGGAGATCTCTCACGACTTTTGCGGGTCGGCCCGGGGCGAGCGCGAAGCTGTTCGCTCGTATCGATCGGCGAAATTGCCGGAAATGCGAGGTGAGGACCGCGGTGTACGGTTTCCCGCGACGCAGTCCTCTTCGTCACTTTTCTCCCCGACGGGAAGTGCCAAACCGGAAGGGGAGAGACTGGCGGTAACCCTTTATATGCGCTAGGGGTGGTACAAGCTGCGCAGCGTATTACAGATGTCCCGTGTACGACGAGCGACACTGACGAGCACGGAGGGTGTCGCGCGCGCGCGAATGGTGCAGAGAGCGAGGGGTCGGAGGGAGATGGACTTTCGCCGCGGGGGTCGTTCATAAATTATGGGTGCGTTAATTATAATAGAGTTTAGGGCCGGGGGTGTTTAGATTGACTTGACGCGGCCACAGGCAAAACGAGAGAGAGAGAGGGGCGCGTGCGGAACTTACACAGCGATGAGGGGTACGCCACGGCGTTGTTGTGGGGGGTGGTACAGAGGGGCGGTCGAGGCGCCGGGGGACGCGGTACACGTTTAATTAACCAGACTGCGTGGATACCCCACCTCGAGTTTCAACCTAACCCAACCGTACGCGCGACGCGCTCGCGCGTATAGTGGGTCCCGCGTTGTCATCGTTCGTCTCGAAGTTTAAATTGTTCCGCGAAAGAGCGACGGGGCCGAAGCGGAACGCGTCCGGGACGTGGAGGGCGACTCGGCGCACCCGATCGTCCCGCGACGGACGAGAACGGGAAAATGCAGGACTGAGAGGGGCGTCTTTCAATTTACGGGGACTTTAAAATTAGCTCGTATAGGAATTTTTGAGGTGACGGTTAGTCAGGTATACCGAATAAACGGATAAAAATCACTCAATCGATATTCGATCTTCATTGGTTGATGTTTAACGTCATCCAATAAACATCAAATTCTCACCGAGCGATCATATCTGCTGGACTGGTGCGCCTTGAATAGAATTTCATATTTCCTGAAAGTCAAAACATTGAAAATACGCCGTATCTCTCACGCGCCTTGAAATAACTCGACGCGGATAACAGCTACGATGGTGGAAGAAATTATCTCAGATTCTGCGGAATGATCTAAAGGCCGCTAGTGTGACCGAATTTACTGCAAGTACGCAAATCATTCTAATTCCGCTCGAAATATTGTCTCACTTGTCAAATTTTGTTAGCCATCGTGGATGGTACACGGAGAGAAGAATGTATTAATCATTGTTATACTAGGTAATAGGTACGACAGCAATTGACATATGTTTATTGAAGATCACTAGATGTCAACTGTTGTCATACAGTAAAGTAATGAATGCAATACTTTCCCCGAAATATCAAATTTATTGTTTAGTATAACAGTGATTGATATACTATTCTCACCGTTTAACGGGCATCGCCTGCGATTTTCTTAAATTAATAATAAACGTTTAGCCGATTAGAAGTAAAAAATCACGCGCTAGCGGCCTAGTAATAGTTTGACGTGATCGATTAAAATTGACTTCGGTGTACTGAAACAAGCAGGGAAAGAGATACGAGTATTTTGGGAATACTGATTCCTGTAAATTTTACCAATATATATAATATAATAAGTAATGCTAAAAGATGCCCCTTAACTAAGAAAGTAAAATAAAAGAACAATGATACTGACGTTGGGCGGGTTGGCGATGATGTTTGTGGGACTACTGACCGCGTTGCTGTGGGTCTGATCGGTCTTCAGTTCGCGGTGGTTGCTGAACTGGACGTAGACCGCGCGTCCCCTGAGCTGAGCCACGCATGAGGCGTAGTACGTCACCATGGTGGCCGCGGCTCCCTCGTCGGCCATTTCCAGGAACGCCTGAAATCGGAGGAAAACGGTATCCGGTTAGCATCGCCAGTGATCTGGGCTGCAGCCTCAGAGTATCGCTGATCTGATTTTCGGGGTGCGACAGGGTATGACGCTAACGACGTACTCGGGTGGCCGTACAGAGTGCTTCGTGAAAAAGGTACGAGACGAAATGAGCGGCTCGACGATCTACGAGATGATTTATCATCTTCTCGGTACCGGCAAAAAATTGTTATCTCTGTTCTCTACTTTTAATTCACTTCGCGCCATCGGAATCAGTGGCGCGCGGCGAGCGGAAAGGCGGTAGGAGCGAGCAGAATCCATCATCGGTCTCTTTAAGAGAAAACCGCAACGATCTCCTTTCTTCCTTCGGATGTTCATTAACCGCGAAGCATAAACGATTCTCGAATTACGCCGCCCGTTTTCGAGATCCCGAACGGGGTGTTTGTCGGGCCTGAACATTTTTCGCGGCTTCGCCGAGTGTGAGCGATGGGGTCGCAGGCAACCGAAGGGCGCGAGAAGGATCGGGACGCGAGGGATGCGGGCCGCGAGGGGGAGAAGGGGCGAGGGAGAGAGAGGTGATTTCGCTTAATTTTCAATTTGCCGGAGTGTTTACATATTCGGCCTAGTTCCCCGCTTTCCTCAGATATTTTACTTCTCCGGTTTCGTTCGCTACCCCGCCCTCGTCCTCCTCCTTCCAGCCCTTCTCACTCACGCGGCTCCACCATTCCTTAATTAATCTGCATAATTTCCTACTTCCCCGGGCCCACGCCTACACCTCTCCCTCTCGGGCGCGCTTCCGTCTTTCCCTCCTTCCACTCCCCCCTCGCACTCTTGCTCTCTGTTACATCGGACCAGATTAAATTTCTCTAAATGCCGGGGCTTGTGCCGTTCGGCCGGATTCCGAAATAATGGAATATCGGCTGGGAGAAAGGAGGGTGGCTTTCGCGAGAATCCCGCATTCACTTTCACTGTCCCGGAAGTCGGACAGCCAAATCCAGTATCCGGACAGCCATACAAATTCATGCAGCGGGTTTCACTCAAGGCTCTTACTAATGACACTTCCTGTATCCATCCTTAATACTTAGACTGCCGCGTGCATCTCTAGCGATACGCCCTGCACATCAGAATGTATTGCTAGAGATACACGCGGCAGTCTAAGTGTTAATTTATTGAAGATTCTTTCCCACACATTAATCGTTTCTTTTTATCCCATTCAATAATTTGAAATTACGTTCAAATACTAGCTTTCCGCTCGCGACTTCGTCCGCGTGATATCTCGAAATAATCTCATCCCCTATTTTACCTCCTTAAGGAATAAATTTCCAAAAATCCTGAAACACGGCTTTTTTAAATTTTTATAATCGAAAGGCCAAATACCAATTTTCATGGATCAAATTTAAAGAATGACGGATTTTCATACAAACTTACATTCCCTATTTTACCACCATAGGGGAAGAATTTCGTAAAATCCTTTGTTAGTGAGTGCTTACGTCACAAAAGAAATCTACTGCCCAAATTGCATGTAATTAACTTCAGCGGTTTCGGTTCTAGGTACGTTAATGAATCAGTCAGTAGGACACGTTCTTTTATAATATATTATATAGATAGATAGATAGATAAGATGTCCGGCTATTGTCATAGTTATCTTAGGCGTAGGAAAAAACGTGGTTGATTCAGGTCGAGCATTAAGACCCGGCACTCGTAACTGTCGCTTTGTAAATAGTTACCCGCGCGAACTAATAACCCGTTGGAATGGGCTAAAATGAACTTGCAACTTTCCTCGGGGGAAGTGCACCCCGCGGTTGGCTTGCACTATCGCAGAATTGACCCGTAGCGCGGTCGCTCGGAACATCCGAGAGTTGGATTAACTTCTTCCGAGTCGAAGTGGACAAGAATTTCGTTCGGTTTAATTTAAGTTTACTCGCTCATTTATAACGAGTTGAACGAGTTTTATGCGCAGTTAATTCGCCAACTCGTTGAGGCGTTTTCGAGTTATACGGATCAATTAAGGGAACACCGGACAGTCCCGGACACTTTGACGATTTTTCCTCGAATCGCGCAAAGTTATCCTACATCAGAACTTATATTAAGTGCAGTGTGTCGTGAAAAAAGAAAAGAAACGCCTCGATTATCTCGCAGAGCAGAGTAATTATAATACTGCTGAGGATGTTCTATTATAAACTTAACACAGAGACTACGTTTAAAAAATAACTCGATTAAAATAAGAAAACGCATCTGGTTATATGCGTCTAGTTATTCTAACCAAAATACTGAATCAAATATTTAGTTATTCTAACTACATATCTAGTTATTCCCACCAGAAAATAGCAAGTTTAACCAAACTGATAGAAGATCCATATTTCGTAAAACGGTTTGATTATAATCCCCAGAATTTTCGTTAAATTGACCAGATTATATTTCTCAGTACAGAGTCCACCCCTTTTAAACTTCACTTTCCCCGTTTTACCACCACCCCTAAACAGACTTACCGCATCCAGCCTCTCCGATTAATCCCCCTTTTCAGTGTTAACTTCAACGATCGGAACCCAGTCTAAAACACGCCAGGGCCACGACGACTCCCCGAAGACCATGACGGGATCGCGATCCGGGGGAAGAGCAAGACTCGGGGGTCGAAGCGCGAGGCGTAAAGTAAGCGACGCCGGCGGAGCTTTTACGAGCTAGTTACGCAGAGGGATGGATCGTTTCGACGACGCCGCGCGAGAAGAACGGCGGGGCGTGGGAAACGAGGTTAACCGGTGGGGGGGGGGGGGGGGGAGGAGGATGGTCGTGCGCGATTTTTTATGGGTGCGAGAAACAGTCGCCCGAGATGGGACGGTTGCTGGCAGCCGTGCACTCGAACGGCGATGATAAACTCGGGGAAATGGCGAGCCACACGGGGAGATTGGAAGAGGCATCCCCCGTGCGCGCGCGAGTCGCGGAGCGAGCGTGACGCCGATACGCGCTGAGCGGAAGAGAAGTGGGTCGTTCCATGTCGTCGTTGCCGCGTTCGTCCGGCACCCTTTCAACGGGGTGGTCGAGGACGCGTTTGCGAAGCGGCTTAGAATTGATCGGGGAACGCGCGTGTATCCGATTCCGCGATTTCCGGGCCCGATCGGGGCTGCGTATATAGCTACGCCTTCGCGCGGGGTTGACGCGGAATAATTGTCGCTTCAGCAGCAGCACGGTGCGCGAGCGCACCTCCTTCCCCGCGTGGGTGGCGCGCGCGGTCCGTGTTGGCAAGGTTAATCTTGGGAGGGCTGCCGTCCAATAAATAACAAACAGCTGAGGCAGTGGTTTCAACCCCCGCGATTTGCAACTGTTTCGTTCGATAGGCAGAGCCTGTGTATAGGCTCGACCCACGCGCGTTTTCCGCGTGACGGTAAGCTAAGCGCGGGTGATTGCGCGACGAGTGATTGTCCTCTCTTTGTGCGGAACGACGCGCGGTAGACACGCGATCGTTCGCGAACGATTGCGAGTTTTATATGCGTGTCGGGCGAAGATCCACGTCCCCTCGTCATTGGTAAAAGACGAGAACGGTTTACAAGCATGGCAATTCGAGTAGTTTGAAAGAGTATATTGAGTTGTATTTCTACACTGAGAAAACAGCTTATTAATATGCAGTTAATAAATGTAATTTCAAATAGGGCGAAATAAATATTGCATTAGGATGAGAAAATATACTCGTATGTTAGTTATTAAAATGTTTATTTCATTCAAAAGGTTGTCTCAAAGGGTCAAATTGTGCCAAAAAAATATTGTAATAGTTAACGAATATTTATTTAGCTTAATCAAATATTTATTTTCCCATATTCAAACAAATATTTCTTAACTACTAATAAACTTTCTCCTCGGTGGAAACTGCGATTTCTTCAAGCAAGTTTAAGGAAATGAAGTTTATCGAAAAATGAGTGCGTATTATCGTATTTTTGTATATAAGATTATGAAAAAAGGAATATAAAAATATGGTTCCATCATCTGCCGGTTAAACCCACTGAATAATAATGTATAAATACGAAATCCCTAATTAAGACCACCCCCTTCCAGCTTTAAGAAAACACATTCAAAACTCGACGCGCGCCCATGGGATACCTTTCATTCCGAAAATGGCACTCCACCGCCCCGAGAACAAACAGTGCCGGGAGAAAGGGGGCGGGAAACGAATTTTTGTATTTCTCTTCCGAGCAAGCGGAGCGTAATGGAATATCTGAAACTTGCGTCGAGTAAACACAGTCCGGATATGGTACAGAGAGAACGACGACGGGAAGAGGGAATGAGAGAGACAGAGAGAGAGAGAGAGGGGGGTGGTTGGGGGGAGGCTGAGCCTCGAGCAAACTTATACACTTGAGAATTTCATTTTAATTACGCCACATCGCGGCGCCATGACGAGGAGAGCGAGAAGGCGGTGGAAAGGCAACCCCGCCCTGGTACACCCCCGACTCGCCGGTGACACGGATATTTTTCGGAGATCATTTCGACGTTTCGAGAAAGCTGAATCGCGCGCGAGATCGATCTCATCGAGCAAATCCTACGTAACATCCGTCGGACGCTTGTGACCCCTGGAAATTTATATTTCTGAAAGATCGCATCGGGCGGCGGGGGTTGAAGCGCCGGACGGGACCGGTAAGCTCCAGCGACGAGGCGCGGAGGGGTGTGCATCGATATATTATATCACGGACGCGCGGCATTTCGTCTCCGTGGGGGTGTACACGCGTAAAGGGTATACAGACTCCACCCGTAATCCGCTTGAATTGCGGTGCTATGATAAAACGCTACATTCGCTCGGGGGGAGCGCGATTTTTTCTTCGAATCGATATTGCTTAAAGCTCGTTCGTGTCGCGGCAGAGGCGAGAGCGAATGCTGCGGAGACGCGGGTGGAGAGGAGGAATCCGCGGAGCGATGCGGGGATTGGAAGGGGCGAGGAGGACGCGGAAGTGCTACGAGATGAGACGCGATGGTAGTTATACACGGCTTAGCCGTTTATTATCGATAGAGAGGGGAAGATGGGAGGCTGTGTACAGGGGATCAGTGGAGGGAGATGGAATCTTGAAAAATTGTTAGCCGTTATTATATAAAATATGGAATATAATACACATATAACACATAATATATATAGCTAATATATAATCTATCTATATATATAAAAATGAATGTTTGTCTGTCTGTCTGTCTGTCTGTCTGTCTGTATGTCTCTTATGCCTTCCTAAACCGTTCATCCGATTGCGATGAAATTTTGGGAAATGGTTGGACGCATGCCCGCGATGGTTTCTGAGTTAGTAAATCTTATACAGGGTGTTCAAAAAGTCCCGGTACGGCCGATTATCTCAGCGGGAAAACATTTTAGAGAAAAATGTTTAATACAAAACTTTAAGGATTTTACCTTGGCTACCCAGTGGTCGTATTGGATTTGACCTTGACTGTGACCTTTAAGGTAATATCAAATGCCTTCCTAAACCGTTCATCCGATTGCGATGAAACTTTGGGGAATGGTTGGACGCATGCCCGCGAAGGTTTCTGAGCTAGTAAATATTATACAGGGTGTTCAAAAAGTACCGGTACGGATGATTATTATGCCTTCCTAAACCGTTCATCCGATTGCGATGAAACTTTGGGGAATGGTTGGACGCATGCCCGCGAAGGTTTCTGAGTTAGTAAATCTTATAAAAAGTGTTCAAAAAGTACCGGTACTGATGATTATTATGCCTTCCTAAACCGTTCATCCGATTGCGATGAAAATTTGGGGAACAGTTGGACGCATATCCGCGAAGGTTTCTGAGTTAGTAAATCTTATACAGGGTGTTCGAAAAGTCGAACTATACTTGACCTAAATTTGACCTCCGCTGACAATAAAGGTAACATGAAACAAAAAATGGTCGACACATTTGAACGTGAAAAAAATTAATTTGACCTTGATATAACGGCCTGAAGGCCATGGCCGGCGGCATGGCGGCTTTGAAGGTCATGGTGAAGGTCAAATCCAATATGACCATTGCGTAGCCCGGGAAAAATACTAAAAGTTTTGTATTAAAAATGTATTTAAACAATGGTGGACGGACAAAATCAATCCACAATCTACCCGTGCGAAGCCGGGACGGGCTGCTAGTATGTAATAAATATTCGTTAACTATTAAGATATTTATTTGACCCAGTAAAATATTTATTTCGCCATATTCAAATAAACATTTATTAACTACACATTAAGTGTTTTCTCGGTGTAGTCAGTAGAACCAAATATTTAGTTATTCTAACTATATGTTTAGTCATTTGAACTGCATGTCTAATTATTATTCTAATCAGAAAATGGTCAATTTAACAAAACAGATGGAGAGGATCCATATTTCACCAAACTATTTGGTTATTGGTCTTCAGGATTTTGCTTAAATTGACCGGGTTACTTTTTCCAGTATAAACAAAAATAATTCTCAGGTGGTGTAGAGGGCACGACGGTGACATTTTACTGTGTAGAAAATAATTTCCGAACGGACATACGTTTTTACTTCTATTTGGAATTTTCGTGGGCGGAAGTCGCTCGAAATGTAGCCGATTTGCACGCGTCACCCCCCGCGGGGTCGATTCCGCAGCACGGCGATCGCTTCGCGTTTCGAGCTTGCAGCGTAGCAAAAGCCCGAAAGGCTGAACGAACTCGCGAACCAACGAACGGGCTTTCGTTTCGTTTATCCGCGTAATCCCCCGTCGCGTGTCCCCGCTCGTATCCGCCCGCCCCGCGTGCACACCGGCGCGGCAAGTTTATGGATATTTATGTGCATATAATATCGCTGCAGCTGGACGGAGTGCGAGTTAACGCGGTTAACGTGTTCCGCTCGTAATAACGCACGGAGCTTCGAAATTGAATTTTCGCGACGTACCCGAGGAGAGAGGGTCGAACGCATTTTATTCCGATTCGCCCGACGGTCAAACGCAGCGCGCGCGGGGGATGCGCTTCGGAAAAGTGAAAATGACGCGTTCTTTTGCGCGCGCGCTGAATCCCCGAGAAAGCCAGCCTCGAGAGAGGCTTAAGCGTTCCCAGGAATTTTTAATATCTGTCCATCCCCATCGAAGCGTCTCCTTCGTCATCCCGAAACTACCACCACCACCCGTCGTCCACCCTTCGCTCGAGACACCCCCTAGAGGCCCGATACTCGTGCGCGGTGCTCGATATTCACCCCGAAATCGAGAAAACTATTAGAGTTTCGAGAGTTCAGTTATAATTGCGACACAGTGCTCGGCGCTCTTCTTGTCTCTGTCGTGCCACCCCTTTTTCGCGGAAGAAGAGGGATGCATGTGCGCTACATTCACGCTTAAATCTGCTCGCGATGTGCTGCAGTATTAAAGTATTGACCGACATTACCGGCACGGGTAGGATGTCCTAAAATTATCGAACCAATGGGAAATGGTGCATGGATAACTCTGACGGGGAACTGGATGCACGAAGTGCGCTCTAATTGGAGCATGAAGTTTTTATACGATATTAATAATGCGCGCTTTAATATATAAAATCTCTATTTACTCGATTGCAATTTCCGCGCAATTTCCCGATTCGCAATTAATTCATTAATTGTTCCAGTCATTTGTAATCTGCTAGAATATTAATTAGTAGCGATCGGGAGTAATGAAAATTTTAATGAATCCACCGAGACGTCATTATTTTTATAACCCTTGGGAATACTTTCACGTGACCTGACATCCCTCTACATCATAAATTCTCTCGAAAACTTGTCCCTGAAAAAAATACGTACATTGGAAGAAATGATTGCTAGTGTCAAGGCAATATTTCTTGAATCAAGAACATATGATCTTAACCATTTTTAAGGGTAGAGATTCATGGTCGAAGAATACTGCACTCTTGTCCCTTCGTTGGGACAGAAAATTTTTCTCGCGCGAGAAAAACAATTATTCGTATCTGTCAAATATTTTCTTGCACGAAGAAAATCATGGCTTGTGATCCTGGAATTATATCACGTTTTTGACAGAAGAAACCATTTATTAGGCATCAGAAATTATTTCTATCAGTGTACAGGTGCAACTGTTATGCGGTGGCGCTTAACCGAGGCCTTCGCATTGGCCGTTTCAAAGGATTGCATTATCCTGAAACGAAGCTCGCGTCGAAACGCGGCCGAGGAGGAGCGCGTACGTCATTGCGGGGCCAAAACCCCAAGGGTACTCGATATTTTATAGGATCGTATATCTTTACACGGCCGCGGGATGATTATTATTTTATAGATACAGACGCAGTCAGCGGGAGCCGCTCGTCGATACGATTTCTCCCTGTATAAGCTGCTTCGAGCCACCCCGAGTCCCGGATTACCCCGTCCGCCAATCCCCGCGGCCGGGGTACCGTTCGACGTCGACTATAAAGACGTTATTGGATCGAGTTCTTGCTGGACCGGCGGTATACCCTGGATGTATATATTTCTCGTCCAAAATTACTCGTTAATCCGTTCCGATCGGACGTCGTCTCTCGCGCAGATGACAAGTGTCGTTGGGGATGCGAAGTCTGGTGCGAATTCGCGAGAGAGGAGAGGGGCGACACGGTGACAATGTCGATGAATTTCTTCAGAGTTCAAATTCGCACTATATGGCGAGTATTACACTGAGAAAAATCTAATAATTACTAATCTGATAATTGCTGGTGCCAAAAAAAAATATTTCCTTCAATCAAGAATATAATTATATTCTTTGATCAAGAATCTGCATTGTTGAAATTTTGGAAGATGATATATTCTTAATTCAAGAAACATTTTTTTGACACTAGCAATTATTTTTCTCAGTGTATCGGCGCGTTATCATAACATCGATTGAACGGCAAGAATTTCCTCTTTTTTTTCATAAATTGGACTCAATCGATATAAATACGAGATGCGAAAGTCTCGCTGAAATGTGATACCTACTGCGTGCGCGAAAAAAGAGAGAAAGAGAGATGGAGTGCGAGGAAAAAACAAAGGGACTTGAAAAAAGTGAGAGAAAGTGAGCGCGGGAATGCTCGAATTTCTGGCGGAAAACGACAAAAAATAAATTCGTGTTTCCACTCGACGAGTTCTCGCGCGCATTCATCGGAAACCTTTGTATAACCTCGGGGCGACAATGCACTTCCCGTACGTACGTATACACGCGTATATAGATGTCTATGAGAGCAACTCGGTGGCGGGAATTTCAAAAAGGCACTAAAAAAAGTCCCCTTTACACCCTCTATACGTCGCGAGCGCTTCCATTCTTCCCTTTAGCGAATGTATACATTGCCACGCGACCGTGTGATACCCTATGCATCGGTTGCAACGAGCATCGTACGAGGCTGGATGCAGGGATTATGACTTTAGATCGATAGGGACGAACGTCATGGTCAGAGGCTCGCAACGATCACGATTAAACCTCTTCGAGACGTTCTCATTCTTTAACAGATTCACTGTGAGATATACAACAGACTCTGCTGCAATTTCGACGCACTTGCGACAGCGGTAGAGGCTACCGTTAAATCCCACATTGGACCGCGCGCGCGAAACATCGTTTCCAGCCGAATTTAACCTCGGAAAAACAATCAAACACCGGACGAATGGCTGCGAAATGTGATTATATTTCAATAGAATGAACCGTCATCAAACATCCACACCCCCGTCACACCGGCGCACAACTGTATAACTGCATTTGGGAACTGATATTCGCTCGACCTCGTACACAATTGACGAACGAACTCCGAAGAGAAATTAACGACGAGTCCGAGAAAACACAACGAAAGGGGAACGTTCCGCGTCGCGTTCATCCCTCACTTAACGTCTCGAACGTAAAAACTCGCGTGGCGTCAACGCCGCGACGACGTTTAAGATCGCGTATTACAGAAGGTTGCCGCGTCGCGTTATCTCGCGCCCCTTGGTGATTAGCGTCCGTTGAATACTTAACTTCAGCGTGAATATTGCATAAACGACCCCCCGCGCGCACTTGCGCCCCCCCCCCCCCCCGGTCGACCGACACGAGCGGAAAACAGTTTTACGATCTGCCCCTAAGGCGGAGCACTTATATCCTGCCTCCAGAAACGACAATCCCCCTCGTAATTCCCATCTACCCGGCTGAAGACCGTTATGTATGTATGTATATACAGCGCCGCAACCCCGCCCACCCCTTTAGTCCCACTTAGGCGCTGTACGCGGTACCACGTGGCATACAGCCACCTGACATCTCGCGACTTGATCCTTATTTTCTGAGTGCATATTTCAGAGGGAGAGCGGCTCTTAACGAGAGAGCATGGGGAAGTTGATAAAAAAAGAAGGGGTGAACCAACGAAACAACGGCTACGATCGATTTGCGCGCATGAGGAGTGCTGAGAAAATTGACGGGGTAGTTTACAATCGAGTCGGCTGAGAGGGTTGTTTCTGTTTTGACTGTTAGACGTACAGATCGGGGCTGCGGGACCCGGAAGTAAAAAAATACTGTAACTCGTTATTAATAAACGTAATTAATAATTGATGCACGCTTATTTTAATTTCCCAATGATAAATATGTTTAGGGCAATATGAAAAGACATGTATAATATCTAATATAATTTTTTTCGCTAAAAGAAATATTATATCTTATAACCAAAATATAATTTGTATCGTAACTTACATTCGAGTCTGAATGCACAAGAGTGACATTTTCCACACATGCATCTAAGGGTGTTAAAAGAGACGATTGCTAAGATAACGGCTAAATATTGATGATTGGTTGAGTACAGCGTGGTGGCGCTTTCGTGCAGTTGCGTTATGAACGTCGACGGGGTAGTTTCCTGCAGTCGAAGAGCTATTTCTGTTCTAAATAAGACAGTCGAGTTCCCAGCCACTCGACGACTGCTAAGACGACCGCCGGAATAACGACCGGTTAAGCGTAGAGCAGCGGCACGTCGGGAAAGTCGATGGGGTAGTTTCCTCGAGTCGACCGAGACTTATTTCTCCTTTAAATAAGAGAGCCAAGTTCTAGGCGATCCCATCTATAAGAGGCGAGTAACGAGGAGGAGAAGGAGGGAGAAAGCTAGAGGAGCGATATTTATTAATGTTCTTCGACGGGGGAGAAAAAAAAGAGAAAAAGGGCGCGAGATCCGCGCGAGGGGCGGGTGGAATATGAATGCAATTTATATCTGGACTGCAGCGCGGGGTACGAAACGAGTTTCACGGAAACTACGTTTGAACTCGGTCGCTCGTTCCACTAGCTTAGAGGGGTTGTTAAGAGAAAACGCGGGTCGGGCGCGAGGCTGAATCAAAGAAATATTATATCATTAATACAGACCCCAGGGTGCAATGCGAGCGGAGCCCCGTGTCTAGCGGCGTGCCATGTCGGAGAGGCGCAAGAGTACACCGAGAGAGGGGGGTGGAAAATGCTGGCGCGATCCACCCCCGCGGCACGCCCACCCCTTTCTCTTTACCCTACGGACTACCGGGCGTATAGGCAGAGCATCCCGCGCTGAGGCGGGAATATATCTTGATAATTTGACGCGTTTTATCAGCTAACCGTTGTTTACGGCTTATAGGTTCGTTCATTCGCGCGACTAAGTAAAGAATGCACTTAGGAGAAAGGTGGCGCGGCGGTCCAGGTGTAGCCGGCGCGCATAGCTGTCCGTGGAACTTGCGAGAATGGGAGGCGGCGTGACGCGTTATACCGGGGTATAGCAGAGACCACCGTGTCCGTGGCTCGCAAAACTCCATCTTCGGCTCTCCCCGTCTGGAAGCCCTCGAGGGAGCGTAACTTTCGAGAGGAAGGTCGACATTCGCGGGGAGGCTATTCAACGAGCGCGGATGTCAGCTACATTTTATAGCGAGACGTGGACAGGTGGCGCGACTTAGTTCGCAGACGGGTGGACGGCGCTGAGGGAGGCTGTATCTCACGATCGGTTGGTCGGACGGGGTGATGTCTCGGATAAAAATTGCGCGTTATCGATGGCTCTGTAATTTTCGTCCTGAGCATTTTTTCCCTTGACCAGCCAATCATGAGATACGACGATTTTTTTTTAACGAGAAAGAAGAGCATCGATCCAATCGTTATACCGCAGCGATCCATCGCCGGTAACTTTACCCCAGACGGCGGGAGGTTAGGATATACGGAGGTAATTCCCGGATCCCTCCCCGGAATTAGAGGCCAGACCGAGAGAGGCGGAGTCGTTCGGATTCCCGCGAAAAGAGGGATGACTCCTCGCCATCGACTTCTTTCAATTCGATTTCACCCTCTGCAGGCGAGCGCGTGGACGGTGCAACGAAGGGTTGGAGATTTAACCGTACGAACGGAGTGACACCTTTCACTCGAGTCAGAGGACCGTGAGGTCGGAGGTCGAGGTTTTCGAGGGAAGAATTGAAGAGGTAGTCTCGTTCCTTTCGACTTACGTAGGGCGCATACGCGCGATCGCGGAAGTATAAACGCAGGAAGAGGACACGAAATGAAGAAGCTCCGCGGGAGGGAGGGAGGGAGGGAGGGAGAATCCACGGTGGATCGGCTTCCCGGTTACACGGGCAGCGACTTGCTGCCTCTGGTGCTCGCCGGTCCCCCGTCCGTCCTCCCGCGGCCCTCCTTCAACCCCTGGCTGCTTCCTTCTGTTCTCATTTTTTCCCCGCGACGTAAAAAGCCCACAAAACTCGACGGAATCGTGGAAATATGAGGATCTCCTGGGCGTGCTGCGCGTTCTTCCTGCTTTCCTCCCCCTCCCGCGGCCTCTTCGTTTTGCAACCTTCTCGTGCGGCTTCCCTCCCACGGTACAGTTCTCTCGGTCGCTCCCTCCCTCCCTCCCTCCCACTCTCTACTCCTCTCCGCCTTTAGCCCATCCGGACTCGCGGTATCAGGAATACAACTCCCTCGGGAAAATGTCTGGGAACCACAATTTTTCCAGAAAGGAATGAAATCTATTCGGTCGTAACGGAAGGAGCTCTCTCGCTCGTGAAACGTGGTCGGTTCTCGGCAAAAAAAAGGAAAAAATAAAAAAATAAGCCGTAAAGGGATCGAATCGTCGGAGCCAAAAGTCGAGGAGAAAGAGGAACGGCTGCGTCGTTGCGTAAGCGTCTGAGCGAGTATCCGATGGGGTTCGACGCCGGGGTCGAAACCGTCGGGGTGTCGGTCGTATACTCTTCTCGTATGGTCCCTTTTTAGCGGGTTATCGATACGAGACTTATGTCGGTATGAAATTCAAAAAGTCGTGATTCGATTGAACGAAATATGGGCTGTAAAATGGAAAATATCGATCACCGATACATCTGATCGTCCGAAAGGCATATGCCAGACCGAGGAGAATTGATCACATGGATGAATCAAATCGTGGATCCATATTTCTTAGATCGTGTTGAAAATGAGTATTTTGATCGTTCCTATTACTTCATCTCTCTCTCCGATGAAGCGATACGAACAATCGAAATGTTCATTTTCACTACGATTTATACATCTATGATCCGATTCGCCTCGATCTACCCTATAATATCACCGCGCATTCACCGGTCCTGCATCGCGCCCCTTCCAGGAGAAAATATGCGTAGAAACAACCACCTGACGCGCAAATCTGACGCGCTTCATCGGCCACCCTCGGCGGATCTCGGCAAATATTCCGAAAGTTCGATACTTAAAGCCGCCGCGATACCGTGAAAATATTCGACCACCCCTCGCTCCCGCCTCGACCTCTTCGCGCGTCGACTTCGCTCGCACCGCGATATAAAACTCGCGCGTAACTAAAGCGCGCGTCGACTTACAACGTCGTGAATGTCGCCGAATAAATTCGACCGCGCGCCGGGAGGGTGTAGCGAGATATAACTACCGGAAACGCGCCCCACCCACGCCGTCGCGATCCTTATCGCCGACAAGTAACGTCTCACTAACCGTTTTCCGCTTCCCTCGTCTCGATCCTCGTAAAATTCAGGTAAATCATCCGCGAACGCGACTTTAAACGCCGGGGATCCATTTGGCTTCTTTTAAAGATTCGAGTCGAGTCGTAGTCGAGGCTGCGCGCCGCAATTACAATAAATCAAGTGCGCTTTACGGTTATGTGCCGCGCTCTCGGTGCGACCTGGGGGGCAGGGAGTGGCGGGAGGGGTGGGTTGGGGGTGCGGCGAGGCGAGGGGTCGGATTATGCAAAACCATCGCCTCCGATACCGTCCGACAGATCGTTCGCTCGCAGGATTGCCCTCGTGGAGCGGGAGAAGCAGAGAAGAGAAGGGGACTGAGAAATGATATTTAGAACAGGGAGAGGTAAGGATCGCAAGAACGACGGTCGCGGTGCGAGCGGAGGGGTAGAACGCGAGAGTCAAGCCCGAAAAATTGCACCGGGGGCGGACGAGGAGGTCCCGGGGATTCTCGCGCACCACCGCAAACGTCGAGTCCCTTATTTGTTTATCCGCGGCTTAAAAAAACCATTTGGCCCGATCCACCCTCCGACGGTGAATGGATAAAATTTAATGGCACGAGCCCCGTCATTCGTTTATCCGCGGCTCCGATAAGGCGGAGCGGGGGCGTTCTTGCAAACAGCACTCGTAGAATTGAATTATATTACACAATCCACTCTCGGCTGCGTTCGCCACTCGACTGTCCCCCGAGCACCGTCTTGTTTCGTCACCGCGCGATGTAGGTCGGAGAGAGGTACCTACGTTTCTCCGTCCGCTCTTCTGCTTCGTCGACGCGGAGGCGTGCGTGCGCGAAAAGTTGGCGGGGACTTTAGTCGCGACGACTAGAGGGATGGATGATCGTTCTTAATTCTTACGGCAGCACGCGAAGTAGTAAAGGAAGACGTATAACGCGCCGATGGCTACTTGGCAGGTGTTTCAATTCGGAGCGTGTAAGTGTTATAAAATAACTACACAGAGGAAAAGAATTGGTTGCATCTACAAAAATCACTTGCCTGAATCGTAAGTAATTATTTATTTACATGAATTAAATACTCAATGAAATATGAAAAAAGATCTAATTGACCTAAATAAATAATTACTTGGGACCCCGCAAATAATTTTCTAGAGATCCAACTAACTCCTCTCTCTCTCTTAGCAGTGTCGACATACCTACATAGGAGTACACTGACAGAAATAATTGCTGGTGCCGGAAAAATATTTTATTAAATAAAACATATGATATAATTCCAGGATTAAGCCACGGTTTTCTTCGTGTAAAAATATTTGACGGGCTCGAGTAATTGTTTTTCTTTGCGCAGAAGGAATTTCTCGTTCCCACGACGGTATTCTTGAATTAAGAATATATATTCTTCGATCAAGAACCTGTATTCTTAAAAATTTGTAAGATCACATGTTCTTAAATAGTTCAAGAAATATTCTTTTGACACTAGCAATTATTTCTCTCGGTGTATCTGGCCTATTCCCTCTCCGTCTTCGATTTCCGTTCGCATTTTTACTCATCGGGCGAATAGCTCCCATCGCCCGTTCATTTATTACATCCTCCCTACCCGCGCAGCACCCAGAAGACGCAACTTCCCTCCAAACTTTTTCATTTCAAGTTTTTATGCTACTTACACCGGTCGCCCCGGATCCTGACGGTTCGTACGTTAGTACCTACATATATCCAGCTAGTCCCGCTAATGTCGCGCCGCGTCGAGTCAAACTTTGTTTACGTCTCTTTTTTTTTCATCCAGAGGGTGTCCCGCGCTCGTTATTATTTTCGCGCGGTATCACTCCCCGCCCACGCGAATTCAGGAGAGAGACGCTTAATACGGTCCCTCTTGTAATTTAACTCTCGAAAGTCGCTTAATAACCGACGCGGTGCGTTTAAAAGCGAGATCGATTCGGCGACGTCGAACCGCGAAACGATGCTCCCCTCGTCGACGGTATATTAGGCCGGAGTCACCGGCGGAACATCCCCTTTCCGTATAACAGTCCCCCTTTAGGCGGTTGCAGACGGTTGCACTCGGAGAAATGCGACGTATTCGAGTCTAAATACTCGGAGAAATTTACTCGCGAGGGAACGAAAACTGTTATTTGCGCGAAACAAATATTAGTTTGAGATAATAAAGTTCCCAGCTACATGGAAAAATTGATATCAATAAATTTTACCGTATTTGCAGTAAAAGAGGTACATATAAAGGTTTTCAGATGTTTCTATTTTGCTGGAGAACAATTTTTCCTTAAAAACTAATAGATTATAATGTAAACCATCACGATTAAATTTTTTCCAAAAAAAAATCATTATACCGCACTGTAAAAACACCTCTTTTATTACAAATGCAGCAACATTTACCGGTACCAGCCTTTTCCTATAAAATTACATTCGAACTAACGACTCGTTGCAATACCAATCGATCTTCCAGCACGCTACATATTTACAAATAAAGATCCCAGACTCCGCCGAGGGATCCTTCGGACTTTCCTCCCCGTTGGGAGACGCGCGCGCCACGATACAGAGAGTCCTCTCTCTTTCGCGCTTGACTACGTCGTTTCGCATAGGACACTGGAGGAAGGAAGGAGGGCGCGCGGCGAGACGCGTTGGTATATTGGCACTAACTCGAATTTATCGGTGGCAGTGACGCGGGTCTGTTTAGCGAGCGACACCCGTTATTCGGCGCTGCAGCCCGGATTTGGATTCAATTTCGAATTGTTCCCGGAGGAGCGAGATAGCGTCGGGAGGTGGAGAGGAGCCCGAGGGGACGGGCGAAATGGTTTTTCGTCGGATTCGATTTTCGATTCGTCGGATTTTGAACCCCTCGCGCACACAGCCGTGGCGGGGGCGTTTAATATCTGCGCCTGTCCGGCTTTGAAATTCGGGTGTCGGTGCAGGCAGGGAAAAAAATGTACGGGGCGAATTTGCTTCCAATTTAGATCAACCTTTCCAATTTTTACTATCCGTCATTAAAACTCCGAGCCGATCGCGCTGTATTTCGCGCCACCCCCTTCTCCCTGCAGCCGATATATAGCAGGGCACTTGCACTTTTCTCCCGCGTATATCTATCTATACATATAAATAGATTCGAGACGATCGAACGGGCGCTCCTCGAGATTCGAATCGACCGGACTGGATTTCCGTGGAGCGGATTTTCATTTGGAGGGAGCAGACGCGGGACGGGGGACGCGGAAACACGCGGCGAACTGGGGTAAGTAATGATAAAAATGAAAACCCAAGTCGTAGTCGAGGAAGGGGCTGCCTCGTATCGATTCCAAATCGAACGCTCTCCGCGCCCCTGGCCTGCTTCACCATCTCTCTTCTCTCTTTTCTCTCTCGCTCCTGCGCGCCCCATCCCCGACTCTCGCGCGGCACATTCACGCTCGAACACTTCCGTATAGTTCGCATTATTCGGCCTCTCTCTCTCTCACACTCTCTTGAATCGAAGGGCGACACGCGAGAAGGACTGGAGAGAGAGAGACTGAAAGAAAAAGATAAAAAGCGAGCGAACGAGAAAGAGAGAGAGAGAGAGAGAGAGAGAGAGAGAGAGAGAGGGAGAGAGACTGAGTGCAGGTTTTCAATCCGCGCGCATCCATATGCATGACGGGGCACTCGTCAACCGATTCTTTATATGACGCACCAAAACAGAAACACGGAGCACCAGCCACCGCGTGCTCCTCGTCCCGCGCCCTCATCCCCTTCGCGCGCGCATTCACACACTCCTTCGCAATGACTCGTGTATAACGAACAAAAACAAATGTCGCGAGCCTATCCCCGTTTCAGCGAGAATAAGTGGGCGATGATGATATTATACCGTATATCTGACGGCAAGCGCAACAAAACTTCGGCAGTTTTTACCGACGGTGGTCGAAAATTGAATCACATATTTCAGAAACCCCGTAAGTGACATTTTTAGGAAAATTGAGATTTTTTAACTGGAACTTCTATTTGGAATGGTGCTCCATCCATTTTATGCAGAAACCCAGCTATTTCTAGGCATCTTATCGTATTTTTGAGGTATGTTATGATGACGTGTAGTGCAGAAACTCCGTAAACGTATACCTCTTAATGTTAAAAAAATGAGAGATATTGAGAAGTTAAACCCGTATTTGCCAGACAGTAACCATGTCCAGTGCTTTTACAATAAAATCTTTGAATGGCCAGTGGTGAATAAAGATGACCCAGAAGATATCCTTGACTAGTAGTGCATATAACAATTGCTTACATTGTACTTGCATATTACACGAATAAAAATGTTAAAACAGCTGATTTTACTTAATATTTACCAGGAAATTTAATGCAATTTACCATGTAATTCAGAAACCCCGTAATTACAGCATAAATATCTGTTTATAACATTAGCAATAACTTTTTTTTCCCTAACAATTAATACAAATCGATGAAAGAATATTTTTCCCAAATTAACACATGTTTAGAATTGCAATAAAAATAAAAAATTGGCTATTTATTAGTTTTTTGTCTTTCTTGAAAAGTAAGGTTCTGTGTACTTACGGGGTTTCTGAAATATGTGATTCAATTGCATTGGATCTAATGCAAGATTCGACCACCGTCAGTAAAAACTGCCGAAGTTTTGTTGTGCTTGCCGTCAGACATACGGTGTACGTCGCTGCGCGAAATTAATGATCAATGATTAATTGACTTTGGAAGGGGACGATTATCGTCTTTAAACACTTCGTCCACGGGGAGATTTCGTTAAACAATTACGCGCGGGCGTTAGATTGCTCGAATAAATCAAAATTGAGAATTCGTAAGATTGTCGTAATAACGGTTAAAGTTCGAGCGAGCCGCGCGAGAGCGTCGGCAACTGTGAACCGCGCGAGTCCGACTACCGGCGGCCGTTACTACTGCCTACGCCTTCACTCGCTCGTTTTCACTTTTCGCGTTGCGTTGATCGGCGGGTAAGCATGGTTGTGCGGGGTGATAGCGGGTATCAAGTGTAGCGGCCCGTAGTCGAGGGGTCTCGAGTGGCTTTCGTCGCAACCGTGTGCCGCGGCGACCGAGTTTCTTCGAGAAGCAGCGCCGCGCGCGTGGAGCTCGAACTCGCTAATGACGGTACCAACCCCTTTGCCGCTGCCCCGTTCTTTTGACGCGGTATTTAAAATTCCCTGATTTCGTTCTTCGTCGCTATAACGCACTTCGCTTTCGTTGCAAGCGTTGAAATTTGACGACAAAAATAAGAAAAAAGAAGGACACAAAGGAGGGAAAAGAAACCGAAAGAGACAAAGGGAGCAAATCGGTTTACCGCCCCAAGGCAGGCGATTCGGTAGATCCTCTCGGAGAGCCATTTCGCGACGTCCCGAGTACGCGGAAATGACGGGCAAAAAAGGAGAAAGAAAGGAAACCGGGAGCGCTGAAAGTTCGATCGAGAGCGAAGAAAAAAAAGAACGGACAAACGGACGGTACATCCGCGCGCGCGCTTCCGGTTTCTCGCATCTGTTCGACCAACGCGCTCGCCAGACGCGACGGCGACATAAAACATTACGACGGCCTTCGCGTCGCATCGGCTTCGCGGCGCGTGGAACCGCGCGTTGGCGCACTGCGACGCACGCGTTACAGTCGGTAAAGATTTTTCATTTCCGCGAAGTTTCCTCTTCTTGCTCCTCCGGCTTTTTTTTTTCTGCGATATGGACGAGGAGGGCGCGGGAGTACAGGGGGAAGGAGATGAGCGCCGCCGGAGAGGGTCGCTCCTACGGTCACGGCACATAACCGCATCTCTCGCGGTGCGTGGCAAGCCGAGCGAAAACTGTCGCGCGGGTACGATCGTACGTCCGCCGCGTGTGACACGTCGTAAAGCGAGGTAAAGGGTGGTGCACACCGACACGCGAGTGCACTTTATCGCGGGTCCGTTCCGCGTCAGCCGCGGGGCGCGTGTCGGTGGGTTGTACCGGCCCCTCCCGCGAGGACGGGATGCGGGTACTTGGAAAAAAATGTCAGCCGGCGAATATCGCGAGCCTGGCAATGAAATATTGCGAAAAAGTTGGAAAACGAGTCCGCGGTATTGCCTCTCTGTTGCGCGAATGTACGTTGCAAGGTATGGAGTGCAATTTATCAAGTGGTTTAACGAGTGCAACTCTGCGATCGTATTAAATATAAGGGGATGATTCGATGTACGCTTGTAGTTTAATTTAATGTATGCTTATAGTAATTTTGATGTAAAATATCAAAATCAAAGCGGAGTTTGTAAACTCGTTAAAAGCTCCAATAAAATACAATACGCGCAATTTTATCCAAATATTTTTAATACGGTGTATGCCATACTGAGATAAATAATTGCTAGTATAAATAAATAGGTACATACGTCTTGAATTAAGAAAATATGATCTCACAAACTTTGAAGAATACAGATTCTTGATTGCAGAACATATGTATATATTTGATTCAAGAATATCGTCGTTGGAACGAGAAATTCTTTTCGCGCGAAAAGAAACAATTATCCGAGTCGGATAAATATTTTATTTAACCACGGCACGATCCCGGAATTATATCATGCTTTTGACTGAAGATACAATACGCACAATTTCATCCGAACATTTTTAATGCGGTGTATGCCATACTGAGATAAATAATTACTAGTGTAAATAAAAAAATACGTCTTGAATTAAGAACATATTATGATCTCACAAACTTTTAAGAATACAGATTCTTGATTGAAGAACACATATATTTGATTCAAGAATATCGTCGTTGGATCGAGAAATTCTTTTTGCGCGAAAAGAAACAATTATCCGAGCCTGAAAAATATTTTATTTAACCACGGCACGATCCCGGAATTATATCATGCTTTTGACTGAAGATAACATTTTCTTGGCACCAGCAATTATTTCTCTCGATGCACGGACACGCGCGCGTAACTCCCACCGTGTAGCAAGTAGCGCAGGTGTGGTATTACACAGACGCGGCCGAGAAAGCAGGGATGCTACGAGGATCGCGACGACGCTCTCGCACCGTGACGCGTACGCGTAACATCTTTCTCGTCATCTCGCCGCGTTCCGCGTAAAACGCGGCTATTTTGTAGTCGCTTTACGCGCGCGCGTGCCTAAATAAATCTCTCCGGGGCGAAGGCTCAGAGGTACGGAGTGCGGGAGAGTAGGCGACAGGAGGAAGAAAGCCAAACGCGTCGCGGGGGATGGAAGCGGCGCGGGAGAGAGCCGGGGCCGAGCGCGTCGACGGAAATCTGTGTCCGCCGCGACATTTTGCACGCTCACCGCGCTAAGCCTCTCCTTCCGCCTCTTATTTCCACCCTTTCCGACCCACCCTTGCTTCACTCGCAACGGTGTACACGTATACGGAAAGTCCGCCCGCGCGAGACTTCGCGCGGAGGTGGGCAGGTCGTAAACCCCGGCGCCGAGCTTTTTCCCTCTGCCGCCCGCCTATGCGAAGCCCACCCCCCGCACTCTCGCGCGAAAAAAGAGAATCGCGCGCGAAGAGGGGACTAAGAGAGCGGCGGGAGACTTGTAATTTTTATATTCAAAGGCTCTACCGGCGTTAAAGGCGATGGCTAGCGCCGCCTGTAGCCCGTCGGGAGGATTATCGTCGCGAGCTTTTTTTAAAATTTCCCATCCCTCTCCCGGTTTGCCGCCACTATCCGCGAATAATTCGGCGGCCCTCTCGCCAGACGGACGCGTCGCGATATTTATCATCCCCCTTGAAGCCCACGGACGAGCAACTGGACCACTCTCGCGCGGCGCGGTTACAACGACTCACCCTTAAATTGATATCCCCCTTCTCGCGCTCGTCGCGCAAATTTACCGTCGCGAGTTATATCGGTCCCCGCTTCGGATCGTGCGTCGCGGAGTAATTAAAACGGATGTCCGGCGTAATAAAAAATTTAACGATTTCTGCACCGGACGCGTGGAGCCCGCGGCGGGGCGGATTTTTTCCCTTCGCCTCTTCGGACTTCTCTCTCGCTTATCGAAATCGCTCGCGAGATACGCGCGACGTCGTATCGATCGGCTCGCGCGTTTGAAAAACTGTCGCTTTAGCGTCGCCAAACAACGGCGCGGTATAGGTATAACCGTGGATACGAGCCGCGCTGTTATTCGAGGGCGCAGCAAAGGAAGGGTGTACACGCCCTGGCTAGGGCCTGCGACGTGGGGTTGAGCGACGCGGTATCCATACTCATGTAAATGAGCGGAGTGCACGCGCGGCACTTTGCACAATCGATAGATTCGCGGCGCAGATACTTTCTTGTATAAACGTAGTTGAGACACGTGACGCGAGAACAGGCCAAAGATTCGAATCGTGCCGCAACAGCGTTTCCTCTTTTGGGCTGGCACTTGCGATTGAGCCGTATCGCGGTGGGACTAACGTATATACACGAGTACACACTGAGAGAAATAATAGCCGATGTCAAAAAAAAAAAATGTTTTCTTCCATCAAAAACAGTATAATTCCCGGAGAAAATTATGATTTTCTTCGTGCGAGAAAATATTTGATAGACTCGAGTAATTATTTTTTTTCGGGCTGGAAGAATTTTTTGTCCCAACGATGGTACTCTTAAGTCAAGAATACGCAGTAAAAAAGTAATGTTAATTTTTAACACCATTTCACCGGTACATCTGATGTCATTCAATCTTATACCATTGTTGTATAACACCAAAAGTGGTTTACATATACCGACACCGCAGAATTTTTTGCACTTTATATAAGATCCTTTTTAATAATAATTTGTATTCTTAACAATTTTTAAGATCATATGTTCTCGATTCGAGGAACCTTTTTTTGACACTAGCAATTATTTCTCTCGATATATTATAGTCCTGCATAAAGAACACGATGCATAATGCACTTGTAAATTTCGAAATTTTCTTACAGCACGAGAAATGGCAGGTATTAATAATAAAACGAATTTATCGATAACCTTTTTTCCCCGAAGTTTACGCACGATAATCACTATTCCCGTATGTTTAGCATCAACAATCGACTGTATTATGAGAGCGATCGTCATTCGTACAACACTGACGCGCAAACATCGACAAAAAGGTCGACCTGACAATAACGGTATCACCACGACCCATATTCGCCTCTCCGCCATAGATATACCGAAGTGGATTACATTCGGTTAATCATTTATTCGCTACACGTCGAAATAGCCTTCTTTACAAATAGCGAGGCCAATCAGAAGGAGGGTTCGGCAAATATGTTCCGACTCTTATTATGGGGATTTCAGTCGGAACGAGAGAAAGAGAGAGAAAAGGGGAGGTGGAGCGGCTGCGGAGGGGTAGATCAAGGGTCTCGGAAGTTTTTCCTCCGAACATTCCCCATTATCGTCCGACGCCAATAGGATTGGCCTGCATCCCCCGGATTTCCGCGCCGCTGTGCACGAGGAAGGGAGGTTGGATTATGCAGGTCGTTACCCATATTCACTGGGTGTTATTAAGCGACCGAAAATGGCGATATCCGTGCGCGCGCGCGCGCCGGGGAAACGAGTGATGCGATAATTAGCGGCGAATATCTGGCAACCGAGAGCGCGAAGCCGAATTTATTCCTCCCCCTCCCCTCCCTTCGGCCTCTGTCAGCCACTCCAGATCGTCCCCTATGTGCCGCGAGACCCACCCCCAACTCGCCGCGCAACTTGAGACTCTAACTTTAATTGAATTTAAATTGAATTTAAAATATTAATATTTCTCTATATTACAGTTATTACGTCTACCACCGGTCTCGCGCGCGCTATCGTACGGCGCGTTTCTCCACCGGCACCCGACCTTGTATACCGTTCCTCTCGTACCGACGCTCGACTACTCCCTGCGCCCCGCCGTCACCGTCCTTCCCTTTGAACAGCGGCTTCATTTAGATGCTAAATTAATTAACTAATTAATTAAAATCACGCTAAACACCCGTTATCCACTGGCGACGCGACTACGGAGAGAGGGCGAGCCAGGTCCGGTACGCGAGACGGCTGGTGCCACCGTTAGGCGATGTATAATGTGAGAGGAATAAAAAGTTGTGACCGAGATCGGAGAGGGAGGGAGCGAAATATCGGAATTTATCGAGGACTTAAGACTGCGAAATTTGTACGGCGATGAGAAACAGATTCAAATTCGGCGAATAAGTCATGAAAGAATTTATAGCAAGAGCTGGGATACGTACACCGAGACAAATAATTAAGTTGAAATGACAAAATGCATCTAATTAAACAGGTTTAATTACTCTGATCGAATTACTGACCAGTTGAACCAAAATATCTGGTTTTTCTAAACAAAAAGTGGTTAGTCTGACAAAACGGATGGAGAATCCATATTTTACCGAACAGTTTGATCATCGTTTCCAAAATTTTGATTAAAATGACCAACATTTTTTTGATTATTGTATACAATTCATAGAATATTTATTAAAGAAAAATAGCAAGAGCTGGGATACGTACACCGAGACAAATAATTAAGTTGAAATGACAAAATGCATCTAATTAAACAGGTTTAATTACTCTGATCGAATTACTGACCAGTTGAACCAAAAATATCTGGTTTTTCTAAACAAAAAGTGGTTAGTCTGACAAAACGGATGGAGAATCCATATTTTACCGAACAGTTTGATCATCGTCTCCAAAATTTTGATTAAAATGACCAACATTTTTTTGATTATTGTATACAATTCATAGAATATTTATTAAAGAAAAATTAAGCAAGATCGCAGAAATCATTTCCGGAAAGAAATAAAAAGATAATGAAAATCCGAAACCAATCTCAACGCAGCATCCCATGCGGCACTCCACCCCCCGTAGACAGATGAACCGCGCAGAAATAAACCACTGAAGCAGTAGCGTCTCGCACGTGCGATCGCGCCGCACGCGAGGCTGCGACTCTTCGAAATGACATGCTCGAATGGCTCTGGCGAAGACGTGAGCGGAGTGCGATGCGCGAGCCCCGAGACAGAGAACCCGCGCGACGGATACGTATCGCCCCTCCCACGCGCGCATTAAGTTTTTACGAAAGTCGAAGTGAAAGCCGCGACGGCGTTTCAACGGTGCTTCTGCCGAGAGGGACAACGGGTATCGAATTTGGCGAGCGCGCCGCGACACACCTCTGTTTCCTTCTCTCCGCGCGGAATCGTCCGAATTCTGATCGAGGAGAGGTCGAATACCGCGGCGCCGGTGGCATCACCGCCGACAGTAATATAGCGAAGTTATTCGAGGCGAATGCGGCCCGTCTTACCGCGAACTTGGCTCCGGTTTCGCGCGCGCGCGCGAGCCGACGCGGGGATACGTTCCAATGAAAGATCAGCGGGTTTCGCGCGGATCAAACGCGGCGCAAGCCGGTAACTAACTTAACGGAAACTTCGAATCGAGGTAAATACCGAAAGTGCCTTCGGGGGGTCAGACTTGGTGTGCCCCTTTCGCGGTACCAATCTTCCCCCGACCCGGCCACATTCCCACGGACTCCCTCGGCCTCTCTACCACCCCGATTCAACCCGAGCTACGGCGAGTGGTAGACGAAATAGGTACATACACGGAGCCCCGACACCGCGAGGGAGACGTCCGTTGAACGCAATGCTTGTACAGCAGCGAGTTAATCGCGATACGTTTAGCTGGAATATTTGGGTAAACGTTGCTTCGTGTCGAATGAGAAGGGCTGGCGGGTATACGCGCGGGGCTTCTCCGTTCCTGAGGCGAATGTGTGTGTGTGTGCCCGCGCGAGGGCGCTTGGATTTGTGTATACAAAGTTGAGGATATACTCTGCTGTGTAATTTGGGAGCAACGACAATCGATGTCATATCCTGACGCGGCGGCTTTAATCGCGATTACCCTGTTGCCTTTGAGGGTTGGAGAGTTCGCAATTACAATGCCGCTATCGTCGATCGGGGTGGACGCCGTTATTTGACACTGTTTACCGGAAAACTGTGTTTTCTGCGGGTTAGCAATTACTCTCTCTCTCTCTCTCTCTCTCTCTCTCTCTCTCTCTCTCTCTCTCGGTGTTTAGAATGCGTGCGCGTTATCGGTTTATTTGGTTAATATTTGGGATTCTCGGGAGCTTGTATCCACAGCTTGTGGATACATATGTGCGCAGTCGAACGAGAGCACACTATTCGCTCCGTACGTATGAACACTGTTATGCTCTATGTGTAAGCGTGTGTGATTCTACACATGCATGATTTCAATATAAACCATACCTATATGTATTATATATGAATCATACAAAAATTACAATAGTTTAAATAATACAAGCTCGTATTATTTGAATTTTTGTATAATCCATATGTAATTCGTATATGGTTTGTGTATAAATTATATAAACACTAAATAAGTCCGAATTTATATATGTGTTCTATGTACAAAATAATTCATAAATCTCTTCCACCTGGGGGAGCAAATAAAATATACCTACACATATGTATATGTTTTTTTTTTCATGAAGAATGAAATAAATGATAGATAATTATCAACGAAAACCATTATCTACGGGTGTGAAAACTGTTTCAATTATTTAAATCCCATCCCGAGATTCTTGATTAGAGAGAGCGTTCGACGGAACGAATTACTCGATGCAGAGATTCTCGGTACACTCGAGCGATGCTCGTCCATTATTCGCGACGGTGCGCGAATGCCTATTCGCTGATCCGTTCCACGGTAGCCGCACGGAGAGCGAGCCACCGCGGCGCACACGAACGGCATGCACACGCATACTTAGTCGGATACTCCATTCGCACCGCTAATGCGTTTGTAATTCGTGCGAGTTAAATCTCTTCATCTAGCTGAATGTGGCGAATCGCGGGGCATTATTTTAATCCTCCCGGCATAAACAAACCCGCGAACCGTGTTAAACGCATAAATACACGATACGATAGTCGCATACGCGCGAGTAATGCACGCGTGTATAAATACGCGTAAACATAACACTTCGATGGATCGTTTATTTTCCGGAAGCTAACTCGTTTTGGGTTTGGGCGCAGGTGCGGGGTCGTAAGTAATTACATATTCATATGAATGAAATGTTTTAATAGATCAATTAAATATTTCTTCCTTACGATCACGTAGAATAGCATGTAATTGCAAGGAAGTAATATTTAATTCAAATGAAAGATTTCATGGATGTAAATAAATAATTACTTGCGATTGCGCAAGAAATTTTTAGTAAACTTAATTAGTTCTTTCTCTCCGTGTATTTGAAAACGCTGGTACACCGAGAGAAATAATTGCCGGTGCCAAAGAATGTTTTCTTCAATAAAAAACATGATATAATTCCAGGATCAAGTCGTGGTTTTCTTCGCGCAAGATAATATTTGTTAGGCTCGAATAATAGTCATTCTCGCGCAGAAAGAATTTCTCGTTTCAACGAAGGTATTCTTGTGTGTGTGTGAATCAACTATATATATTTTTCGATCAAGAAATCCATATTCTTAAAAACTTGTAAGATCGTATGTTTTTCATTCAAGACATATTTTTTGACACTAGCAATTATTTCCCTCGGTGCATACACTGCACGCAGCTCAGTGCAATCATACTCTTCCGTCTCGCACAGCGAGCGAGTCGTCATCGAGAAATGAAACGCGAAAAGCGTTGAAAACGCTTAAATCCCTCCGAGTGAAACGGGTGAACATATAAAATTTATCTCGAATATACGCCGTTCGAATCGCCCCGGAGAGAGCCGCGAGAAAATACTCCCCACTTTGTCCGCAGCGAGCGGCTTTTAGGAAATTGTCGGGCTCCGCGTATAAAGAGCCAACGTCGAACGCGCGATTCAATGAATTCGCAAGTTATTCAAATATTCCACACCCGGTAAGCTATGATGAATACTCGACGTTCGAATTTAATCGCTACCCCGCTCGGCCCCATCCCGACGGACTCACCAACCCGTTACAGATCCGGTTGGCCGTTGCCCAACCAACGTGTATACGGACGAGCGAGCGAGCGCCGAGCGAGAACTGCGAGTCAAATATCGCGTCGAGGATCGGACGCCGCGGCGGCTTGTGCTTGGAATTTTATTTTATTAGGGGGTTGCATTGAAAACCTCTGTTTTTTTCTTGTTTCAAAAACATCACGTCGTAATAAAATGTGTGAATACCTCAATCGAAGTAGGTATCTGCCTTCGGAAGCTCGTTACAAACCGATTATTCTCTCCTTCTTCCTGCGCCTCTTTGTTATTCAATGACCACACGACACCGAGTAAACGTTGACGGAAAATACCCATGAAACGCTCGGGGCTAACCGATCGACCCCGAGTGAAGGTTTTGGTGGCACAGATGTTATACAAATCGCACCGCCAACCACTGCACCGCACCCTTGTACGACGAATTCATCCCTCTGTTTGCTCGGCCGGTAACAATATCTGCTCGGTCAGCGACCCTTCGTCGTCGACACGTTTAACCAGGGGAACGGGCAACCAAATTGATACCGCGTGAGATATCCGATATCGTTTCGCACGCCCGATATCATATTCGCATTCGGTGTTGGCTGATTTATTCGAAGCCGCGAAGGGGGCGTGTCCCTCGATCGGTAAATATTTTCATTCTCAACGAGCGACACGAGCGGTGAGGCGAGCAATTATACAATTACCGGGGTTCGTTGTGTCAATTCGGCCGAAAACGATTCTGTGAACACGTCGTATTTGTTCGTTCAATGCAACGTGTGCGTGTCAGTAGTAATTTCCCTCCTATTTGTGCGAATCAAAAATTGTATATAAAATATAACACACACACACGTTAGATGTAATATAAAAAAAATATGACACGCGATCCGCGACGTCGACGAATATCAAATTTCAAATAAAAATACATTTCTCAGGAACAAAAGCCCCTTCCCGTCTCCCGATGCGTGAAGCATCACGACCGAGCGTCATAAAGGGATCGCGGGGCGAACGGTACCTTTGTCGAGGAATGCCGGGGGTCGCGGTTCGTGATTCTCCGGGAAAGCGGGTGATCGTCATTTGATTTTCGCAAATTGATAATTCGCTCATTCGATTATTGCGGTTATTGAAGACTCTCACGACCATGACGGTCCGCGAAACATTATCGAGCGACGCCCCAAAGGTCCTGCGTTGCATCCTGGGCAATTCCGAACACGGCTTCTTTACTCACCTGGTTCTTTCCTTTGAGCACGAGGACATTGGTAACCCGTCCGAACGGAAGGCCCAAGTGAATGATTTCCGCCTCCAATACGTCGTTCGGGATGTTCCTGATGTGGATCACCCGTGAAGGCTTGCCGTTGTGGGTTTTGTCGAGCTTAGCCTGGAACAGAAAGGAGCGTCGTGACGTTAGACGTGGTCGATCTTCGAAGACGTGATGAAAGATACGACGAGAGTTACGCGCGACGACAGGGTGGCAAACAGAAATTTGATTATAGAATTCCCTGACTTTTCCAGGTTTTTTCCTGATTTTTCCCTGACTATTTCAGATAAAATGGTAAGTATTCCTGATATTCTTTTTTCGTATCAGCAGTTTTGTATAATCAAAGCAACGAAGCTATGGATAATCATAACACAAGAACATGAGGTTGCAAAGAGGCTTATAAAAAAGTGGTGTTAATTTTCAACACTGTTTCATCGATGTGGACCTATACTATGTACCGCATTTGGTGTCATTCAGTCTCACGCCATTGTTATTTAACAACAAAAGTGTGCTACTACTGGAGATATCAGCGCTGACTGCATCCTAAAATGTATCAACGGTGAAATTTCGAGAAATGGACTCCAATTTATTTGTAATTTCCAGTAAAAAAAAACTCAAATCCCCTGACGTTTCCCTGACTGATCGAATTCCCTGATATTTCCCGGTTCTCCAGGTGTGTAGCCACCCCGGACGGCTACATACGAATAACTCGAAATGTGACAATCGCGAGCCAATTTACCCGCGCACCCCCTCGCCCGAAATGCGCACGTGACTAACATTCCTACCGAATTATACGTCGCGTTCCCCTTTAGAAGCGAATTATTCTATTTGCCGAAAGTGGGACGAGAGCGTAGAAGGGAGGAGGGTGGCGGTGCGGAGAAAGGGGAAGAAATCTTTTAGAGTATATTTAAATCGAAGCCCCCCTTGTTGCCCGAGGCGGAGTTTTCAATCACGGCTCAATCTAGTCGACTCCACTCGGAGTCAACCCCCCCGCGCTGCTCTCCCCCCTCGGTACACCCGGGCTGATCCCTCTCTCTATTCCCTCCCGGCAAGCCGGCAACCCCCACACCCCGCTGCTCTCTCTCTCTTGCTCCTTCACTCGCCCGGCGAGTCTCCTTAAAAACGTTGTTGAGGTTTAGCGAAGTTTAACTGATCGGAAAACGCGCTTCTTATCGAGATAAGGGTGATAGACATTCGCCGCCCCATTCCCCGGAGGCCAACCACCTCCCTCTTCCAGTTTCGCCCCCGCATTCCACGCGGCGGCGGCAGTGGCGGCGCGGATGAGAGGGGCGAGCGAGCGACTCGGCGTTTTCCTTTTTACGGAGGAGCATCCTCGGAGCTTTTGCAAGTCACCGCGACCTCCGGTGTCTCCCCTAACCCCCGGCTCGCGCATCGAACGTGACTTTCTCCCGACCCCTCAAATTTAATCCCCGCTTTCCCGCCGTCGCGTTCCACGAGCGAGAGACCGATCGCGTCGAAAACGTGCGGCGAGCGAGAGGGTAGGAGCCAGCGGCGCGCGGTTGGCCGGGCAACGATCAAAAAGCACGCGACGGTTCGAGGGTAAGAGGCGGTGGACACCTTGATAAATCGGGGGAGAGGAAAGAACGCGCAGACGAGCTACGTGGCCGGTGCGAGGGACGCTTTATACCGCGCGACGTCGACGCCGAGAAACTTCCCCCGGCGCGCGTGATACAGATTAAAAGTACCTCCGGCGATTTTTTAGATGCGGCCCACGCGACGTGACGCGACCGTTATCGGGGTGCGAGGAGCCCTCTCCTCGGGTATCCGCGCGTTGTGGCTCGCCGCGGAGGGCGAGCGGTAGGAAGGCGGGGTGAAACGAAAGTTCGGAAGGAGCCGCGAGGGGTGGCGAGTGACCGAGGGGTGTGACGAGAGGCCGTCGGGGTTGCGCAAAAGTGGGCATTGTGGGCCAGCCGAAAGACGTGTCTCGTTTTATCATCCCGAACCCGCCGTCGTTCTCTTCCCCTCACCCGCGACCTTCCACCCCTGTCCACTTGCAAAAGCTCGCCACGAGGCCGAGGGTCTCCGGCGCGCTTAGCCTCGTCGTCAAAGATGTCCATTTTCCCGTCGTCTTTTCGTACGGCTGCCCCCTCCCGCGTGCGAGAGGAAGATTTATAGAGGGCAGTTTGTAATAAAATACCAGCCGCGCGCCATCGCCGAGCGATTTTTAAATCCGACCCTCTCTCTACGTGGGTTTATGCATCGTATATGTATAATAGTATAATCGTTGGCGTTGTAGAGAGCGGCGGCTCCGCATCGGACGGGGAAAATAGCGCGAATTTAAGCCGGACGCTTTATACGATTTAACACTAGAACTACCGTAACCGGTCAATTTGACCGGTGTCTTATTCAGAGTTCCATTCAACTTCAATTATTTTGTAACCCGTGGACGAAAAATCCACGGATAACGAGATAATCACCCGCCAAAACGACCGTCTTATAAAGCGCGACCATTCGGTAGTTCTAGTGTTCGTTTCGTATCCGTACACTTTCGACAGTCTTCAGTGCGTACTATTTACACGTTTCAGTGCAGCGTCGGTGCAGAATCCGTGAAAGCGATTCGATTTTGTCCGAGGCGAACTGAGAAGTCTATATAGACTGAATTATCTGATAGACCCGTGCCGGCGCTGCGTGTTCACACAGTCAACTAGGTTTTGTTGGGAACTGTTTGCTATCACGAGAAAAATATTATATGTGGCAGCGCAAAAGATATGTTCAATAATAACAAATATAATTGTGGTCACAGTGAAATTTTCTTCGGTAAAAATATTTACCATCCCTGCAGATATTTTTACTATCGCGCGCGCGCGCGCGTTGGACATACCTTTTTCTACCACAGATAATATTTTTGTCATGATAACACCACGATCCTAGTTAAACCTAGTTTTGTTAAAACTGCAAAATCATTTGTTTTCATGTACGAACACTGATACAGACCGGATGGAAACTGAAGTGTGTGAAAAGTTGCGTATAAATATATTGAAGAATTTTCTACGCGTCAATGCGCGGACGAGCACGGAACTATTTCGGAATGGACACTGAACTGATATGCGCAAATCGAACTTTAAATGACTTCGCGAAATCTCGAATCGTTCGGCTGATAATACGCGAAGTTCGAATGAAATAGTATATTGTGCAACAAGGGCTGAAAGTTGGCGATTGCCGACGCGAGTGTGAAGTTTGTTGCCCGAGCGAAGCGAGGGCTGCAATCACACTCGTCGGCGCCAACTTTGGTCCGTGTTGCACACGATATTTTTTATAACAAGTGAATGCAAGTGGTGCTTTTCATGCTAGTTTTCAGGGACGAAAGTGAACGAAAATTCACCCAAGGGACGAAAGTGAAGCAAGTATAAACTGCGCATGCGCGAGCTCAACGTTTCTATCCTAGCGTGCAATTTGCTATTTTCGTCCCGTAAAACTAGCATGAAAAGCACCACTTTCGATGCACGTGTTATAAAAAATGTATTTCGCATCGGCTACGGCTCCGCGTCAACTCTGTATCCACGAAGCGAGAGTCGATTTAACTGACGTGTAATCCGTATCCGTGCACTGATACGAACGGTACTACACTCGAAGAGGCGATCGATCGAGAGCGATTGTTCGCCTGACTATTGACCGCGAGAAGCTCATCGTGAAAGATCGAATAACGGAAGATACGTCTCTCGAAGGGTATATGGGAATCGATTAGCCGTAGCCGCGGTATACAGGTGGAACGATGCGGATCGACGTTTGTGGATGGTGAAACAGTGGGTGGGAGATCGTCTTTTGGAAGCTTTGGGTTAAGGACTCTATGGAAGGGGGAGAGGGAGAACGAAGAGAGAAAGAGAAGACACACGCGGATTGGAAAGAAGGGAATTGCCTCGGAAGAGCGTGGAATCAAAAGCAGTCGGGTTTAGTTTTGAGGGTAGAGGTATATATCGTAAGACATCTCTACACATACATCGGTGAGGAGGTTTCTTTGGCAACCCGCGTGATAAACGGACGAGAGGGACTCACTCGCAGCAAATCTTTGGAATTCGGCCGGGGGATGGTGGGGGGTGGAAGAAAATCCGCCGCCATGAAACGAAAAATACAACGTTTCGTCGAACCGGCGGCTGGAAGGACCGCGCGGGGAGGGACGACTCCGTCCACCTCGTAAAACAATGATCGAACGAGAGGGTGGATTACCTTTCCCTATCCCCCCCACGCCGATTACGTTCCTTCCGCGCGCTGTGTATCGTCGCGGTCGCCATAAATATGTCCGTGTCTGCAAAGCTGCTCTCGTCTACGGCTTTCGGGGGGCGGGGGTAGTTTCAGGTTGCGTCGGGCGGGTGTACGTACACACGGAGCGGGAGTTATGGTTATTGGGACGCGAACGAATATATCAGAAAATCTACGGTATGCCTCTGTGGCTCTTCGAAATGTGGGGCACCCTTCCCCACATAGCGATCTCCTTAAATAGAGTAAAAATTAATTCGGAGCGTCCTAATCGTCCGTATTTCTTCTACATGAATCGTGAAGCTCAGGAGAAAATTGAATAACAACGATTACCAGTCAGAATAGTAAATAGGTAACAGCTTCGACCATATTATCGTGTCGAATAATCAGCAGAATAGTAATCATCCCTATTCAAATGCTAATTATTACTATGATGCAGATTATTCAACACGATATTGTCAAAGTTGTCACCTATTTGCTATTCTAGCTGGTAATCATCACTACTTAATTTTCTCCGTGTATACCAAACTATTGTTACTCCGTGCAAAAACAAATCGTCCGTTATTTCAGCCCAGATAAATCATTCGCCGGATCTGAGCGCGAATAAATCGTTTTCCCGAAAACACCGACCCGCGATAAACTGAGAATAACTATTCCCAAAGCATCAACGCCTCTATCTCTCGTCTTAACGCGAGCATATCGGGCGAGGTATACGGGGGAAGCAATAAAGTTGCAAATAGGGCCGCGCCGGAGGACCGATGAAAGCAGCCGCCGCGATGAATGAAATCGACCGCGTAGGAGCGTCGACGTGGCACAGTTTTTAGAGGCACCTTCGTGACTCCAAAGCCGGTTTAATCTTGGCGAATGAACTATGTCAACAATGGAATCGGATTAGCGGGCCGGCGTGCCGTATCACGGTGGTATCGACTCGTACTCCGTACTCTACCAGCCCTGGTACGACGGCGGGAGGTGAAGAGGGACGCGGAACGGGGTCGGGCGGAGGCGAAGGGGTGCTTTTTTAGTCCGCAACAGCAGCCGCGGCTCAACAGGTCACGCTCGCTCGCGTCGCGAGAGATCTCGACGCGAGTCGAGGGGGAGGAAAGCGAGAATTCTCATCTTTGCAGTTCCAGCCTCTTTCCTGGTCTCCCCCTTTCATTTATATCTACTCCGTACTTCCCCCGCGAGACTTGGTTCTTCATTTTTCTCCTGAATCCTTTAATTTTAATTTTGCTCTCGGAGCTTTATCAGCTCATTATTCTTGGAAACAGTTCTCCTCTCCAGTATTTATGAACTGGGAGAGACCAGAGGTTATTCGGATCGACACAGGTAATTGCTTCAAGTGAGATCGTTGCTTTAACTGTGAACTCTTGACCCGTGTTCTTATATCGGACATTTTTGAGACGGAAATATAATCTTGGAATAATCATTACGCCAATATCGGTCAATGGTCCGCGGGAGGTAAAACGATCGCACTTAAATAAGTCATATATAATCCGAACAGCCATCGTCTGCTCTGATAAAGCAGTGATAGTGTCTGCGCTTTATTCGTGTGCTTAAAAAATATCGTATTCTTCCCCAGTTTAAAGGAAGAACAATTATAAATACATCTCCTATTGATAAAAGCATCGATCCGTTCCCCTTTCTTACTTTTCACCCCTTTCTCACCCTCCCCACCTCGCACAGGCTGTATTCTCGTTTCCCGCTCCCCGGGGCAGGTCATCCGAAATAGCCGCACCCCCTCGTCGCCCGTCGCAATTTCACCGCGAGCGCAATCGACGACCATTGCAATCCTATCCAGCGCCAAGCGCTTCCGAACCGAACTCTAACGAGAGAAAGCGCGGCGGGGTAGGGGGTGTAGGCAATGAAACGTGCCACGCGAAGTGTGCGCACTGTCCGAGCTGTCGATAGCGACGAAAGGGGTTAATTGCGGGACGTCTCACTTCCGGACAGCGTTGCAACGTGGAAGAGGGTGTAGCGCGGGGCCGGTGGAGGTTGCTGACGGGGTTATTACTCAACAACGATGACGCGGACGAGTATCCATCCACTAGAGCGGCTCAAGGGACGTCGAGAGAGGCCCTCTTCGAGAGTCACGCGCTGCTCGACCGGCGGGTGTACCAAACCGAGTCGATCGTTTTCTCTCTCCCCTCCATCCCGCCCAACCGCACTCGACCAACCCCATCTCGCCAACACCCCGCCGTCCCCAGCCATGTCAATAATTGGACATAATAGAGGCAATTTGCGGAAAATCGATTGTAGGAAATGAGTGCATATTGTGATGCCGGGTACGCTCGATGAATTGCTAGATTTTTGCCGCTATCTTCCGCGAAGGAAACTTCGGTGGTCGCGCGCATGCGATAAGGCAAACGCATGAGTGGCTGGACGGTTAAGACTACACTGAAAGAACTCTTGGTTGGGCTGACAAAATATTTATATTATATATTTATTATATAAATATTATTTTGAATGAATACGAGCCATCAAAACGTTTCTTTGGAATCGCAAAATTCTTCGGTTGATTTCACGAAAACTCTGATGGCAGAGCTGAACATTTGGATGATCCAACGAATATTTTTTCAGGTTATCAAATTGACTCAACAAAATTATTTTGTATGCTACTTTTTTTTTCAGCACAGTATCCAGACATCCACACTGGTCAATTTGACCAAAATTCTGGAGATGATTATCAAACCGCTTGGTGAAATATGGATCCTCCATCTCTCTTTGGTTAGACTGATCGATTTTTGGTTAGAATAACTAAACGTCTGGATGGAATAACTGAATATTTGATTAGAGTAACTTGATATTTGGTTCAACTGGCCAGTATTTCGTTTAGAACGAATAAACGCGTCAAACTAGTTGCGTTTTGTCATTTTAACCTAATTATTTTTCTCAGTGCGTAAAAATATATGTAACATATTTGATTCAGTGCTCTTACTAGATAGGATTTGTCATCGTCGTTTCTAATTTATTGAACATTCTTTCGCAGTAATTGATTCTTTTTACCGCATTTAATAATTTATGTTACAGACAGAGAGATATGCGTTTATCGTGGCTCTAAGATCTGTAGATTAGCCCGGATATTGTAACGTGTCCGGCCATTGGTGCTTTTACCTTATCGCCTGCGAATCGGCGAAACGGAATTTCTACGAACTCGCGCGCGCCGTCGTTGACAACGATAACAACGGCGTGAAATGCCGCCCAGGTACGTCGTTAGCGTCGCTATCGATTTTACAGTAGGAGAGTACACCGTATGGCGGAAGAATATACGGTAACACAGCGAGGGGAGTCGCCCCCCCCCCCCCTGTAGCTTCGAAAGAATCAAAAGTATCGCTATACGTGTATCGACGATCCAATGGGGATCCTCGACGATGTTTTTCCAGATATAAAATATGTATAAAAGCAAGCTCTACCCCCGATACGATTTTACCGATAAGAAAGCGCGATCGATAATTCTGAACGATTTTGGGGATACTCTTCGAAACACTCGATGCGACGTGATTTATAAATATTTCAACGCTGATTGGAATGATGTACCGATCTTCGACGACGCCTAATTTCGAGGGAATAAAATACATTCATTATCGAAACTGAAAGGAAATTAATTTTACGCCCCGGTTAATTCCTCCTAGCGCTGATTGCAGGGGGCCATCCAATCCCGATGACTTGTTACGATCAATTATCGCGTCGGTGCGGCTGGATTTAAATTTTCCGGCGAGAGTTCGATCGGGAACGAGATAACCACGCTGGAAAACTTCGTAAAGCTCCTTGATAAATTTCTATTTGGCGATCAGAGAAGCGTGACTCGCGATTATGGTTTATTTCGTTATTTCTTTTCCTCCGGTTCAAAGTTTCACGACGATCGAGACAGGAGAGCCGTCTGCGGTTAACTTTTCATCTACCGATTTCTGGCTTGGTTCTGAGATAGGTTGCAGAGAGGATGCGGAAGGATAAGGAGGGCGAGCGCTGATTTAGGTGGCGTACACACCGCACTCGGCGAGCGTTCGCTCGTCCGTATCGCCTCATTGATCCAACCGCGCTCGGGGCAGAGAATCGGCGGAGGGAAAAGAAAAACAAAACGCCAGAGGGTTGAGAACGGGAATCGGGGGATCGAAATGGCAGAACCACTCTGTGCTCTCGTCGGCAAGACAAATGTTCCGTGCTTCTGAACCTCTACTTTCTCCTCGCCAGGAGCCTTCGCCATTGTTCTTCCGCATCGGGAACGCGCGGAGGGATCGGGATAATCTATCCGCTTGTAATTGATAATAAAACGGCAGAAACGTCGGCGGGGGACGGTAATCGATCGTGCACGCGCGCGAGCGACAGAAGTTGAAATTGCTGCCGTGATTTGTCGCATTATACACGACCCCGAAAATGTAGAGCAAACGTTGTTTCTTCGAAACTGATAAGAATAGTTCGATTTCCGGCGATATTGAGCAATTAAATAAAGAAAATCCCATTTACTGGCTTGCATCACACGGAAAAAAATGATTTTGCAGTTTTAACAAAACTAGGTCTCGCTGCGACTTTCTTGCAATCATGACAAAAATATTATCTGTGGCTGCAAATAATAAGTATGTCCAATAATAGTAAAAATATTTGCTGGGATAGCAAATATTTTAACTGAAAAAAATGTCATTGTAATTGTAGTTAAATTTGCTATTATTGAACATATCTTTTGCTGTCACAGATAATATTTCTGTCATGACGGTAAGAAGTTCCCGGCAAAACCTAGTTTTACTGAGACTGCAAAATTACCTTTTTTCCGTGCACGTTATCGGTAATTTTATCAACTCTATTCGCGTCCCTGAAGAACTGGAAATCAATTGATTTATAGAACACTCAACGATAGATACTACACGTTGTCGAATCGTACACTAAAAATAGTTTCCCGGTAATTCGATCCTTTCGGCTTCGGATTAATTGACGTAGATGGGCGCGGGTGGATAATTAACGGATACTCGTAATACGAGATTTTCAGATTTACCCCCTCACCGCTATATGTAGGTCAGCCGCCGGTACCCATTTTCCAGCGGCGTTTTATCGAAATAATTTGGATAATAGTCTCCGGGAAAACACACACGCGGTGATCTGCCGGTATTCGATACTCGACGATGGAGAAGCTGAGAAAACAATTTCATTGCTTGAGCACGATACTGTCCATGGTTCGTGAAGGTATAAAGGCAAGAGTAATAGATATTAAGAGCTATATATATATATAGCGACTGATGCGAAAGTAAACGCGATATTACGACGATGCATCCGAGGATGGTAAACACACTCGACCTTCCGGCAGAATCGGGAGATGAGCCTTAATTAAACTACGGAAGAAATTAAGTGAATACGATGGTTGCCCACATGACCACGCTATGTCTAACATACATGAATTTTATGTAGATACAGCTATATTACGTATACGTGTATTTTTACGAAAAATATACGTATTACTGAAATATATTTTTGATGTCAATACTTACAGAAAATTTAAAACGTATATTATACGTATAATGTACGTCTATTTCACGTATACAGATAATAAACGTATAGTATACGTATATTAGTCGGTCATTTAGCTCTATTTTTTACATTAATTTTACGTATAATTAAGTATATCATGATATGTAAGTGATATTTCAATGTATCGTTAAGAATAAATAAATCGGGGCGGAAAGTTTCTGCTGTAAAACAGCTGATGCGAGAATAAGAATCGTAAGTATATTGCGATAATGAGTAACGAGATACGCGTGCGAGCACGTATACATACGTTTGGATCCCTGAAGCAATCCGTATCACGTTCGGGGAACGAGTGGATCCACCGCTTCGTTATTTTCCTCATACGAGTAGGATACTGCGGAGCCATCGCGGAATGCTGGGCTATACGAACGAAACGGAGCATTTCTTTCTCATCTCAAAGTATATCGCCAAATGCTTTGTAATATTCATTTCGCGGAGAGAAGTAAATATATCTCGGTGACGATCGCGAATATTTACTTTCTCCCCAAAATTTCATGAAAAATCACGAAGCGTTTGCTCGTACGTACGTTGACTCGAAGGAAGAAATAATTCTTCCTCTTCGTGACTCGCAAAGTATTGCAATTCGCTGTTTCCGCCCGCATGATGAGGAAATCTGGGATCCTGCACCGGCACGGCACCACTATACGTGAACGCAGATTGTTGCACACCGTGATACATCGCACATCGACGCTGCGATAAATTACCGAAATGGAAATCGAATTTCCCGTCGATTTTAAAAGCCTGGAAACTCGCGAGAACGGCTACCGCTGTTCCACGTACGCGATAAACACATGGACACACCGGAGACGCGCTCGCAGCGACATAACCTAGCGCACCGGCGAGTGACGAGTTCTCCCGTACTTTACAGAACACGAGTGCGACGCGCATTACTCCACGTCAACGCGAACCGGTGGACACTGTGTCAACGATACGACGATTGCCGAATTCGACATCAATTTAGAGTCGATCGTAAATCCCTGGAAACTTCGCGAGGGTCTACAGCTGTTCAACGTGCACAACAAACCGCACCCGAACGCTAGAGACGCTCGCGGCAAACTGACACTAGTCAAGGGCGCCGGCGAGTGACAATTTCCTGTACTGTACAGACAACCGTGCGCTCGCCCGGTGAAGGCGCGCGAATTTGACTCTAACATTGATTTATTTTATTGTACATTCGAAAAAGTTGGGCGAAATTATTTACCTCGTATTTTTTCACTTTCCTGCCTTATCTATTTAAGCTGGAAAACGATATTTTGAAACGCAGCTATGTCACAGTCAAGAAGACTACCTTCCTCGCACTTATTCCTCTGCTTTTCCGATGGCAATTTAATAAAAAGAAATGCACTTATAGCTCTGTGAATAATAATTGTTTTCGAATATGCATACGGATTACAAATTAGATTTAAAAATGTGAATATTTTTTTTGCATATCAAGACCGAATTATTCTCGCACTATCTTTACCGAAAGGAATCTTTAGCGACTGCGACAATTGTACTTCCGGCGGCCGTGGCGACAGCCAGAAATATCGCGCTCCATCCGTCGAAATATTCCCTTCGTGAAATTAATAAACCATGTATCCGTTAACGCGTTTACATCTCTCTCCCGTGTCTATATGGACGCGTCGCGAAGGAGAAGCCCTTTACGATCATACATCATGCACCGCCTCGTAAAATGCCTCTCTCGACGCTTTCTCGGACGTGCTTCGGAATGCATTCACGTCGCCGACGAGGAGCGCGCTCGCTGCCGGAAGAGAAAAAGAGCCGAGAAGGAGAAAGAGAGAGAAAAGTCGAACGAAGAGGCGCGAGCGAAGGAGGTCTTCCGCAAAACATTTTCGACGTTACCGAAGCAACAGGCGGTAGCAGCGTCTCCATTAGAATTCCAAGTACTCGCGCGCATCCCTCCCCGACGGCCCAACCCCCCGCGCACGCCGCAACCCCCGACGAGGAGAGCGCCGCGCGGTTCTGTTGTTAAAAGGTGGCCTCGGTCGCGACGGAGAGGACGACGCCCCTGGATAAGTGTAGGCCTCGTTGGCGCTCACCCGGCACTTAAGTGTCCCGTCGCTTCTGCCGCGCCTTCCGAGAAAAAATGACTCTCGTTTTCCGGGAAAATTGTCGTCTTAGTGCCGAGCGCGGGGGCGTCGTTCTCGGCGATTCTCGCGCTGCGAGGGGCGAGAAGGAGAGTTATTCTCGTTCGTTTCATCGATCACGCGGAGATCGTCCCGCGTATCTCTTCGAGGAGATAAACTTGCCGGCATAAATTAGTAGACGGAACTCCAACTCTTTGGCATTTTCCGATCGAAAGAGACGTGGATCCTCGATCTGGAATCGACACCGCGATATCGAAACGGCGAAAAGAGAGAGAGAGAGACGCGTGTAAAACTATTTCTTTCCGATAAAACGACAATTTTCTCGGGAAAACACTGCACGTTTAACGAACGGAATCGTGTAACATCCTCCGCGCGCGGAACGCAGCCGTCTCCGTCCGGCCTGCGATCGTAAACCGCTGCCGAATCGATTCGTAAAACGGGACAATGAGCGTCGCAGCGACTAGACGCGAGGTGGCCGGCGCGACGACGGATGGCTCGATCGCGCGAGTCCTACTCGTGTAATCGGGTTGTCGAAGCGGCACTAAAGGTTTCAACGGCTGTTGGTAAAATCACCCTGAATCCCCGAGTCATAAATGCAGGCTTTACAGCATCCTAACCCCTCTTCGGTGGCCTTAGCGACGCCGAGTACCTTGCCGCGGTGTCGCCTTGCTATACGGGTGAACTGCGAGAGCACTCTCGGTATTCAAAGTTTACGATTCCGCGCGGCCGTAAGTTATACGATTCGCTATTACGGCGAACTATATTTTGCGTGCGTCGTTTATCGGCGAGACGTATATAGTACAGGGGTGATCGATCGATCGACGGATTGCGCATCGCCCCGCGCGAACGGCTATGGGCGAAAAGTGACGAGTTAAGTCGGGGGGCTTATCGGGCGGTTGCACGTGCGGAGGCCGCGTCGTGCACGACGTCGCGACCCCGCCAGGTACGCGGCGTAACCCCGTCGTGGTGCGGCACACCCCCGTCATCGTCTGGCCGACTCGCGTTATGCTATTTGAATACCGTCACGATGAAAGGGCGAAACTGTTCTCGGATGTCGGCGCGCTTGTGTTGCGAGTGCGATTTCAACGATGTATTGTACGGTGTTAATGTGGTATTATTTATCGATGTATCGCGCAAATGCCATTTATTGAAATAATCTCGATCACACGTCGCCGTAAAGGGGATCGAACGAATATTTCTCATCATTTTAGCATTTCTATCGCATAATCGGAAAACTGTGAAAACAATTTGCTCGATAAAAGTAAACGTGTTTTTCGATAGTCCTGAGTGGAATAAATATCGATTGGGTCTCTATAAATATTAATGATTTAATTGAACGTTATTTGGATCAAATCGGTATTCATTCGAATTGAATAAATGTACCAACACGCTGTGAGAAATTTATAGGTCGCACAGCGATAAGTATAGCTGTGACAGCTATACTTTAAGGCTGAAAACGAGGTTAATTAAATAGTATAGGTAACATAGCAATACCAAATAGTAACAAGAGCGATGCGTATTGCTGAAATAACTGTAAGTATAGCTGAAACAACCACATGTATAGTTGAAATAACAACACGTATTGCTACACTGAAAAAAAATGCTTCATTCAACCATCGGTGAAGTTAAATACGGCGAACCTCACTGTGCAATTGTTTCAATGCTATAAGAGTGTATGGACAAATAAATAGAGTTGAAGCAACCAATTTGAAGTTGAAACAAGTGAATATCTACTTGAAACAATTACACCGTGAGGTTCGCCGTATTCAACCTCACCGACGTATAGTTGAATGAACCAATTTTTTTTCAATGTAAGATAACCAGCACTTATTCTTATATTAACACTAGAACTACCGAATGGTCGCGCTTTATAAGACGGTCGTTTTGGCGGGTGATTATCTCGTTATCCGTGGATTTTTCGTCTACACTGCTACAAAACTTTTTTGTAGACCGAAATGTGCTCTACAAAAAAGTATTCTACCAATTTTCACAGAAACCTCACGGGTTACGAAATAATTGAGGTTGAATGGAACTCTGAATAAGACACCGGTCAAATTGACCGGTTGCGGTAGTTCTAGTGTTAATAAAGTACTAGCGCATTGCCGTATAACCTATTAAATTTCTCTCAGTACAGAACTACCTATTAAAAAACACGTATATCGCGATCAAGCAAAATTGTCTCTCATCGCAATTTTACAACTTAAAAAAATGTTACTTCCGCGAGACACACGTCGGTACCGACGCCTCCTTCGCCTGGGATAAGGAGTAAACCCTACAATCGCCCGCGATTTTTGCACGGGCGTAAATTACAACGCGCATACCGCGCGCGCGCGGCGAGCTTATAGCGTGAGGCGTCGAAATTGGTCGGAGGGCGAATACGGCGCGCGGGTATCGACGCCTCGCGACTGGACGTTGGTCGGTGCGTTCGCTCGCGTGTTTACGGCTTCGAGCGAGCGGGGGTGCCGCGACGAGGGGCTCTCTCGCGAACGGGAAGAAGGGTTGGAACGGGGTGAGAAAAAAAGATCACGACAGGCGCCGGCGGGGTATATCGGCACCGAGTTTTTCTCATATTTCGTTTAAATATCGGTCGCGAGAGCGGCCTCGGTTTACGGGCGATTTAGATAGGACACGTGTACGTAGATAAGTGGTTAGCGGCCGCGGCGGCGTTTCCCATTCCGGCTTCATCGATTTTTCCCCTCGCCGTTGTTATTATTATACACGCCGCCGGCGGAAGTGAATTTCGCAGCGAGACGGAAGAGGAGGATTCGCCGAGGATCGCGTACAATATTGGTCGGAATCGCCGATCTCCGATTTCGACAACGAACTCGACGAAAGTGTCGCGATGCTTGTCTGGGATTCGGTGAGTCCAACACGAGCGAGGTCACTTCCTTCCGGTAGTCGGATACAGCGAAAGAAATAATCGTTGGCGCCGAAGAATTTGTTTCTTCGATCAGAAACATGATATAATTCCAGGATCAAGCTAGGTATAGTTTTCTTTATGCGAAAAAAATGCTTGATAGATTCGATTAATCGTTTTTTTTATGCGCGCGGAAAGAATTTCCTGTTTCAGCGAAGGTATTCCAAGGTCGATAATATAAATGCTTCGACCAAGAATCTGTATTCTTAAAAATATTTAAGATGAAATGGGGTTCGGGAAATATATTTTTGACGCTAACGATTATTTCTCACAGTGCATACGCGCCCTTGAAGAAAGATCGACACAATATCGTCCATAGAAAACGATTCGATATCGGCCACGCCCATTTTCGAAACGGATATAAAAATCTGCACGTATCTAATCGATTCGAAGTCACTCGAGAACACTCGCGACGCTGTAATTAAACAACCAGCAGCTGCCCCGATGTTAATTAAAACCTGCAATAATGAGTTACATTTTCCGTCCGAATTGACGCGAACCCGCATCCCGTATAGGTATACGTAGAAAATACGCGCGTATATAAACAGAATACATGAATATAATACGCTCGTTTCGACGCAACCCATATCAACCACCACGCCCCCCCCCCCCCCCCTTAGGCGGCCTTCGTTCAATTCGATACACACATCCACATATCCGTATACGCGCGAACTCGATACCGACGCGCTCGATACCCATCGATTTCGGCACGCATGAGATTTCCGTTTTTTATTCGGCGAAAATTCGCGCGGTTATTCATTGCACGCAGAATTCGGTATATAAAAAAAAGGAAAGAGAGCTTGATAATATCGGGCTGGTTCGACGTTTGATCGGTCTATCGCGTTTCGTGTGGTCCGTTAATTAATTTAGTCGTTTGCGGAACGGGCAGCGCGCGCAACGCGAGTCCGTTGACCGTTAACATTGAAAACCGCTCCTGGAAAACGTATCGGACCCTGTGCACATTTCCACACAACGTTATACCGCCGCAGGACGATTCGTTTTTCGATAGTTGGCTCCTCCCGTATATACTGAGAGAAACGATTGCTAGTGTTAAGAAAATATTTCTTGAATCAAGAACATATTACGTTAAAAAATTTTAAGAATACGGATTCTTGCTGGAAGAATATGTATTTTTGTATTTAAGAACACATTCTTCGCGAGGACGAAAAATTCTTTCTAGATGAAAAAAAAACAATTACTCGAGCCTGACAAATATTTCCCCATATGAAGACAATCATAGTTTGATCCTGGAATTAGATATAGGGCAGACCAAGACGAATCGGATCACAGAACAACTAGGATCATAGATCTATATTTCCTTGATCGTGTTGAAAATGAGCATTTCGATCGTTCGCATTACTTCGTTCCTTTCCAATGAATTAATACGAACAATCGAAGTGATCATTTTCACCGCGATCTGAGAGATATAGATCTGTGATTCGCGATTCTCTTCGATCCATCTTGTTTTTGACTGAAGAAAACCTCTTTTTTTTTTGTCACCAACAATTATTCGTCTTGGCATAAAAACGCATTCGGTACACGTCGCGACGGAGAAAATGACCCACGATATCCGTTATCGCCCTGTTCAATCCCCTCTCCCCTTTTCTTTTTCCGCGCGGAAAAGCTACGGCGTCGTCGCGAACACGATACGCGACTGTCCATAATTATAATTCCGTTTCTCGCTTGCTCGAGAGGACGCGGAAACTGAAAACTCGATGAATAATAGATGCAGCCCGGACTGCGGAATTGCTTCGGGACGGCTTAACCGTCCGTTCTTCTCGCGTGTAAGTCTCCCGGATGAGTAAAGCGTCTGAGTCTGGAATAGACACCCCCGCGCGTCGCCGCGGTGCTATACGACCGCTCACCCCCTCGCAGCCCGGTTCTCGTTCGACGCCCAGCGCCGGGACGCCGCGGGAATTATCGGCAAAACGTCAATATGCATTACCTGCCTCGGCCCCGCGGCCCGATCCCATCCCCGCGCCACACGATCCTTTGCCACCGCCAATGCGACACTTAGCAAAGAGTCGTCCGTGTGTACGTGGATCGGACGGGTGGTTGTTGGAAATACAGGTATACACGCGGCTGTATAATACGCGAGCTCGTCGATGCAGCCGCGTAAAAGATAGCTACGTACGTACATATGCATACGTGTATGGTTTCGTACGTGTGCACCGCGCGCGCGTGCTTTCAACACCGGTGTCGAAAGCAATTCTCTATACATTTTCGATATCCCGTCGACCGACGAAAGATGAAATGCGATCCTCGCGAACGAGGTTATCGCGGGGCAAATATATGCACTGAGAAAAATGGTGTTTTAAAATGTAGCGATTAATCCTAGAAAGTATGGGGAGAAAAGTCCAGGAAAGAAATGCAGTGATTGGACAGTTATGAATTCGGTTAAATATTATATTTATGTCTGATGCACAGAGAAGAAAAAGTAGCAGATTTGACTAAATTGGCGGTCACGGAGAGGGGAACGCCGATTTAATTACCTACTTGAATTAAATAATTTGGTTATAATGATTGAACATTGTTTGACGAAAAGAAATACTTAGTTAATTGTAGTAAATTGTCAGTTCAAGTAACTACATTTGCGCTCCCCCGCCCGTGACCACTAATTTATTCAAAACTACCATTTTTTTCCCGCGTACAAGTAAATTTTATGTGCATCACACAGGAGACTCGATGAAGTCTCGCGCCAAGTTAACCGAATTCGTAATTATACTATCGCCAAATTTTTTACCAGGGTTTTTTCCCCACACCTTCTGAGATTGATTGCTGCATTTTAAAACATCCTTTTTCTCAGTCTGGAAATATCTTTCCAAGCGAATTTCTTCTCAGTGTGTGGAAGCTGGAATGGAATATTTCTACGAGTGATACAGGTGCGTAATTGTGCAGCCGAAGGGATACAATAATTATGTAGCATTTCAAGTAACCACTCTCGCGAGTACTCACGATACATTAAAAAATAATACTTAATAAGATTCCGCAAGGTACACGAACATGGCGTTATTTGGATATTTATAGAAACCACGGGAGACTGCACCCAAGAAGGAGCCTCCTCTCCGTGTCCTCCCGCCACCGAGATTAAAAACTTTATTGACAGAAGGAAAGAGTAGCGGACCTCGTCCGCTGCAGCCATTAATCCGAGTCGTGGAGCTCCCCGCGGGTCCTTCCGAGCCGGAGGGACCAGCCACGAGCGGTATACTCTTTCCGCGCGGTAATTTGACGTATCGGATTTCCCTTTATTTCATTTAGCTCCTCTCTCTCCGCACTCGATCGAGCTTTTCTCGCTCCCGAGAGTCGATCGCAAACCCGGCGTTATACCTTTTCCGCTCGCCTCGAGCGCGCGCGTCCGTTTCTCCTCCATTTATATATCTCCGTCGTATACCGAAGTCGATAACTGGTAAATACGACAGGCTGCATAATGGACAGACACGCATGGCGGAAAAATGGAATAGAACGATTTTCTTTTTCAACGCCGCGGGTTTTTTTCTCTCTCGCTACCTAGATCATATTTATCTATCGCGCTGGCATCGCCCGCCCTTATGAACGGCCTTACGAATGGCGACGGTAGTAAGGCAACGGTTGCACCCCCTCCCCTTCCCTTTTTTTTACGATGAATAAAACGTCAAGTACGTAAAGCCTTCGTCGCTGCAATATCTTCGCGTGTCGCGTAGCTCGCGTATGAGTGGAATGTACGTGGATACGCGGGAGATACGCACGCGGCCGACCCGCTGCAGCAGTCGCACCGCGCAGCCCCTTTATTGCGTCGTTAACGATCTACACCGTAAACTGCAGCGGCTACTTCGACGATCGGGGCTCTGGGTTTGGCATCTAGTGGCTCGAACGTGTTTCGGCGTAGCGTTATCGTCGTGATGCATTTTTGTTTTTTTTTTCCGAAGGATTATTGTATAATTAAGGAGGGTAGGTTTAGCGTTCAGTTTTGTGGATTAGGCGGGTCTAAATGTTCGATAGCACTGCATAAGAAGTAAAACAATTATATAGAGAGGAAAAAAATTAGTGTGGTCTACTGAAAATTACTTGCAGGGTCGCAAGCAATTACTTGCATACATCAATTACATTTCTTTCATCAATGAAACATCTCTTTCTCACAATCATGTGAAATAATATGTGATTGCGGGTAAGAAATATTTAAATATGAAAATATATTTAATTCAAGTAAGTAAATATAATTACTTGCGACACACAGCAAGTAATTTTTAGAAGATCCGACTAATTTTTTTTCCTCTGCGTATCTTGCTCCGATGACATCGTCGTCGAGAGGAGTACTGGTCTTGAGAAACTCGACGTTCGTGAAGACTTCCACCGGGCAAACTCGATCATCGCGTCGTCGTCTTCGTCGTCCCGAATGCATCGGGCGACGTACAATTTTGCAGGGAGGAAATGTCGCAACGTTTCGACACTCCTCTACTGCAGGGTAGAGAGGGGCTGAAAGTGCCGGAGATGAAAAGTGCCATTCGATAAATTTTCACAAATAAACCGTTTTATTTATTCGAAGACAGAGTTCTCTAAGCAGCTGTTGCAGCAGAGACTAATTCTACTTAGCCCAATTATCGAATAGTCAATTATTTGTCAAGACCAACCGAATGGTACTTTTTACCCCTCAGCACTTTCAGCCCCTCTCTACCCTACACGGAAAAAATCACTTTGCAGTTTGAAGAAAATTAGGTTCTGCCGAGAATTTCTTGCTATCGTTCCTAGCAAAACCGAATTTTAATAAGACTGCAAAATCATTTCCTTCCGTATACGTACACATCGATCTATATAGGTATACGGCTCGACGATCGAAGGAGCCGAACGCGAGCTAAAGCGAAGTGCGTGATTGGTGAAAAACCAGTGAAAAACAACGCTCTCGACGACCTCCCACAGCCAACGTCGCTTTTCATATCGGTCGAAAACCAAACGAAGCGCAGTATCTGAACCCGCTTTGCCCCCCATACGCGTCTAAAAGGGCGAGGCGAACGCACGATTGATCCGCTTCGATAAAATTCAATGAAGTCGCCCGAAAAAAAAAAGACATTCGATCTGAAATTCCCTCGCAAAGCAATCGCGCGTTAGATAAATCCGCGCAATTAATCACGACCCAACGCATGCGTTGCGCCTAACGCGCGTCACGCCAAGCGTAATACGTCGCGAGTCCGATACGCGCAGGTGTATCGTCGCGTGGCGCGATGCACATACACCCCCGGGCGGCATGTGCCGTACGCAGCCCTCGCGAACGCGCTCGTAACGTTCGAGACGGAAGAGGGTGGCGTATGCGGTTCGGTTCATCAATAACCAACGGTCAACTTCTCCCCTCCACCCCACAGTAAAACCAACGAAACCAACGAAACGCGGTGCTATCGCGACGTCCTACCACCTAATTTATTAACCGCCCTGTCAACTTTTCAAACGAACGCATATATACAGGCCTTTCCATCCCGTTTTCTCCGCCGCTCGCCGCGCCCCTCTCGACGTTTCGCCCCGGCAACCCGCGCCGCGCGCGAATGTCTCGAGCGGAGCAAATTGCAGTCGATCAACGCGGGCGATATCTTCGCCCCTACCGCTCCGTTTTCGATAGCGAGAACGACGTCCGTTTTACAGCGATTAATTTCCAACTTTCGTCATCGACGTCCCTCCTATCCCCGCTTTCCGCCCGCTCGCATTTACCCCCTACGATCGAGAGGGAACCGCCACGTCGCGCGCCCCCTTTTTCCTTCGTCCGTTCAACCGCCCGCGCGCGCGGTGATATATCAAAAAGCGCGGAGCGATCGCGCGACCCTTCTTCCCTTCGGCGGGCGAACTCCCTCCAGAGACGAACGTATTTCCGCTTTCATAAATCAAAAGCGAAAACATCAACTGGATAAAGCTGACCGGGTGGTGCCTCGCGCGCGCGCCGCGGCGTCGCGCGATGGATTATACGGCGCAACGGCGCGCGGCGATAGATAGCGCTCGATCGCGATCAATCAAAATCATATTTATTCGGGGGCGATTCGTTTAATATAACTCCCGTCGAGCGTACACGCGCGCCGCTCTATTTTCCACCGCCGAAACAGGAATCGGCGGCTTGCCGCCCGTATTTACCCCGGCCGCGCGCGATTCGAGGGGTTCGAACCGCGACTGGAACTTCATATATTCGACGCTCGCTGGGTAGGGGTGCAGGTGGGCCGCGCGCGCTGTTTGTACTGTACTCGAAGCGCTCGCGGAACGCTATTGCGCGCGATGCACACGCGCGCCTTTGGCTTCTTCCGGTGGTGCACCGCCTGCAACTTTTCGGGGAACAGCGCTGGACAACTTTCCGGTCGGCGTTCTTAGTGCTTGTTTATCAGGGTGCATTTGTATGTTATCTGGGATAGGTATTCCAGTTGATAAGCAGGGGATTTGATCTAGAAATAAAGAATAACTTGACCCGTATGATTTGATTCTCTTATTTATCTTTTTGTGGATTGAAAAAATTTGGACAAATTATTTAACCAGTATTGTTTTCATTTTCGACCTTATTTCAGCTGGAAAACGATATTTTGAAATGCAGCATAATATCGCAAGTCTATCTTTTCGCATTCATTGCTCGACATAAGTCTCATGACTTTTCGATGACGTCATAATACAGTAGAAAGAAAGGCACTTATAACTCAGCGAATAATTATTTATGTGGCTTGGATGAAAAAGGGCCTAAGGGCGATTTTCTCAAAGATGAATTTTAGGGTTTATCTTACTAATTTCGACCAAATCTTTTTAATGAAAAAGGTCCCAAGTCTCTATCTTGTATGTACAACATTTCTTTCATTCATTGTACAAAGCGTCTTACTTAATGACATTTAAAAAAATCAACTTTAATCAAATTTTTCTCGGGTCTTAATTTTTGCACTTAGGCCCTTTTTCATCCAAACCACAGATTTTTTCGGCCTTTTTCTTTTTTGTATGATGTCGAATATGTATACAGTTTACAAATTGAATTAAAAGATGTTAATATTTTTTTATGCGACCACTGAATTAAGCAGAGTGTAATAAATAAGATATCTCGAGTTAATATGGATCGAGTAATGTGTTATCGCTCTCTTATTATTATACCAACAGCAATTTTCGATATCTCTGTAATATTAATTCCCAAGTCAACGATATTCCGCTACAGAATTTGCTCGCGGTTAGCATATACGTGTGAGGACACCTCCCCGACATAAAGAAAACAGGGGGAGGAAAAATGCCCGGCCGCGTATTTGATCAAAGCGGAACGACGGTGATCATCGGGGTCAATAAAAGCGACAATAAAAAAAAAACTCGCGAGCGAGCGAGCGACCGCGGAGAATAGATTCGACGCGGACGAGGCGTTCCTTTTTCCAACGGTGTGGCGAATGTACAAGTCGGCTCTCTCATGGCTTGGTCGGACCTTTTCGATCCAGCCCGGCGCGCCGCGCTCGATGCATATTCACGGCACGCGCGTGTCCCGGCCGCGCGTGTATATAGACACGGCAGAGCGCGGCCAGAAGCAATTTATCTAAACGGCAGCTTTGTGAGGGCACTCGAACCGAAAAGCAGAGTCCATCCGGAATATTACCGGTTGTCGAGCCGGTATACCGCGCGCCTCCCTATCCCTCTCCAACCCCTCTGGCGCCGCGCGCGCTTTGATTCTTTCGCGGAGAGTCACCGCGTGTGCGTTCTCCGGGCCCGCTCGCTCCGCGTAATTATAGCTACGCGGTATATACACGCGTGGAGGTGCACTCGCGGCGAAAAGCGTGGGAGCGGGGCGAAGGAGCGCGATGCGCGGTCGAGGCACCCCCGAGTGGATAACGACCAGGGAAAGTCTGCTAAAAGATTGGCCCCGAGGCAAGGGACCGACGAGGAGAGGGCGCGACGTAAAAGTCGTGTCCCTCCTTCCAGTGGTCCTCTCTTGGATGCTGTGCGGCGACTGTTTCATCTTTGATCTGGACCAAATTTCTGCGCGGCCTTCGCGCGACGACCGCTGTTGTTTCGAGGACATTACAAAAATTACCGAAATACATTTGAGACGCTGGCTGATTTTGACGTCAGTGCCGAACATCTCGAGCACACTCCGAGAGTCCCTCGGAAGTCTGCGAGCTCTTCCCGTTCGGCCGGGTGTATTTATAGGGGCGCTCGAATTTTCGCGGCGATCGATATCCGGCGAAAAGTGTCGGGTGACAATCGGGTCGTCTATTTTGCGATTGCGACAGCTCCGCTTAATTCGGTCGCCGTTGGCAACCTAGTTTCGCGTCGCCGCAGCGAATCTATTCCTAACGTCATCGCGCGGGGGATTAGCGCGAGTTTTTATTCATGCCGCGCGGGTGCAAACTCTGACGGGGAGGGTGGAGAACGACGACGACGTACGTGTATACGTGTGGTAGCGTACCTACGCGGAAATGCTGTGACGTTTAATAAAGGATCGCGTGCAGCTGTATAACGGTATATTTGATCAAACGAGAGACATCAGTTCTAATCAGATGTTTTTATTTGACGCGAGCACACGTCAGAAAGCTTCTCGTTCAAATAAACCGTGCCTCTGAACGTGACAGACTGTATACCCATTTTTTCTTCCCGGTATTTCTACCAATTGGAGGAAAGCATTCCGCCCGGGAAACCGCAAAGGGAATGTTTTTAGACGGGTATATATATGTATATAGGTATACGGACGCGCGGAAATATGCTTGCAATTTCTATATGAACCTCTCGAAGGGCTCTCGCCCTCCTGTGGAGCGCCTGGGTTTCGAGCAAATATTGTATAAGTTCCCACTTTAATATAAGACACGGATTTTAAATTTCTCTGATCTCCGCACCGAGGAAAATTGCTTGGTTAAAATGACAAAACGCATCTGGTTAAACGAGTTTCGTTATTCTGATTAAAATACTAGTAGACTGAACAGATATTTAGTTATTTTAAATAGGTACCTGTTTAATTATTCTAACCGCATGTCTAGTTATTCTAATCAGAAAATGGCCAGTCTAACCAGACAGATGGAGGATTCATATTTCACTAAATGGTTTGGTTACAGTCTTCAGGATTTTGGGTAAGTTTGCTAGGTATTATTTTTCTCAGTGCACGGACTCCAGGAATGTCTGTATGTATACGGAGAAAATTAAACAGTAACGATTACTAGCCAGAATAGTAAATAGATGACAGATTTGACAATATCGTGCTGAATAATCTGCAGAATAATAATCATCACTATTCGGATGGTGATCATTACTAAATATGCTGTAGATTATTCAACACAATATCGTCGAAGTTGTCACCCATTTACTATTCTGGCCGGGGTAATCGTTACTATTCATTTTCTCTGTGCCAGTAATACGAAACTCATGCTCATCACTTATTTTCGAGGCTACAAATTAATAATGCACTCGATTATGGCGCAGAATGCGAATAATAAAAATATTCGTGCCGCTTGAAAAGGGCGAGGGATAAATTCTAGGCTAATATTAGCGGTAAAAAATTCGGTTCATCCTCTACAATTTCGTTTTTATGAAAATATCCCGAAATACCTTGAACCCGTGGCGCGATACACCCACCCCCTCCACTAGTTATCTCAGTAATCTCGCGAGGTTCTGTTTTGAGATACACGAGCTCGCTCCGTCAGATGAGCCGGCACTTAGGCGAGAGCACTCAGCCGTCGTATCACACGTCCCGAATTCCACCCTCGCTTTGCCGGAAAGACGTAATGCGATCGGCCTTTCAAAAATGTATCGCGTATAGGTTCGCTGATGTGAGATGAGAATTCGTTTAATCGATTAAAATTTATTTGATGCTTATATAGGATGAGAAATTTTTTTAATCAACTAAAATTTATTCGACTGGGACAAATATATTCGTAATGAAAAAACGGTTTGTGCTTTCGTTTCATCGTAATCAAATAAATATTCGTTTAAATCGAATAAATTTCATTCCGACAAAATAAAACTAATAATCGAGTAGACGACTGTTCCAACTTCCACGTAAATTGCATTTCGAAAGCGTGCCTCGTACAGATCCGTGAATTGCGAAAAGAAGTGGAATGGTAACTCAGAAAGGGACACTACTGCCAATCGCGACGCGATCTCTCTCTCTCCCCCTCCCACTCCCCTCTCTCTCTCTCTATATCTACATCCATCCGTCAATCTCGTTCACCGCCGCGTAATGTACTCACGGCTGCACCTAAAATAAATTTCCCGCTTTGGTAGCTCTCCCAATAGAGACGAGTTGCACGAGCCCGCGCCGTCCCGCTAATCGGGGAAATGGGACCCTCTCTGAAAGGACCGAATGTATCTAATCTGTCCAATCAGAAACCCGACAAAGCCCATTCAGTCATACGCCGGCTCTCGCTCGCTCTTTCCCGTTTAATCAGTTTCAATAAACGCACGAGCTCTGCTGCACGAGGACCGAAATTCGTCCGAGTATTATTACGCGCATATGTAAATCCATCGTCGATAATTCGGTCGGGTTATCATCGACGGATTTTGCTTTCCGTCGCTCGCGTCAGAAGGGTCGTAATAAAATACGTTACGTCGCTGATTTCGTTTCCTCTTGCTGTGTGAAAAACTCCCCGGATGTTATTGGAAATTACATCTGTCTCGAAATCGCTGTAGCGTGAATTTCCATTTCTTTATAAAGGTAGAACTTCATAAAGGTTTTGCGGAAGAATTATTGAATAATTCGATTATATGAAAGATACACGGGAAAAAATTAATCGTAGCATCTAGGTACAAAGTTTGTAGTAAATTCCGGGACAAGACTGATTAATCGTTACAATAACTATAATTTTTACTAAAATTTTGAATACAATTTGCAGAAGTTGCAAGCGTTGTTGTAATTTTTACTAAAATTGTAGTTATCGTAATGATAAATTGGCCCTGTCCCGAAATTTAACCACAAACTTTGTTGATGCTACGATCTATTTTTGTCCATGCACCACATATCGGTTGTGGTATCCGTCGTACGCTTTGGCGACTCGCGACAGCGGTCAACCATTGGTTTTCGACAGCTGAACGATTAAACCTCGTTTTCATCGTCTAACCCCATCCAAAAGATAAGCAGGGTACTCGTCAGCCCACGAGAGGACGACGGTGCGAGAATCCTCGCGCAAGAAGCAGCGCGGAAGGACGTCGCGCGGAGTTAGCGAGCGGCCGCGCGAGAGAGAGAGGAAATTTCAGTAGAGAGCCACCGTGTACGTTCCGCCAGATAAGTAATATAGCTATACTGTTCGCGGCTAATAGGACGAGACGAAGCGGAGAACGGTACATCAAAGAAACGGGACAAAAGCCCGTTGTCCACCTAATAAAGCGAGGTAGGGACGTTTTGTATGGGGCGGTCATTCGGACGCTCTTTTCAGTTGGACGAAATTTAAAGGAATTCTCTCGTTTTGTAATAGAGAATAGACTGTTATAAAGAGAGAGAGAGAGAGAGAGAGAGAGAGAGAGAGAGAGAGAGAGAGAGAGAGAGAGAGAGAGAGAGAGAGAGAGAGACCGCGGGACATCGCGTCCAATCCCTTTTCTATTTCCTCATGTAGCCAATAACGTGTAGAATTTTTACTCGTACGCCCAAGTCTTAAGAGAAGGGGATTATGAAATGGTATACTGAGAAAAAAATTGAATTGTTTCAACCAAATTGTTTCTGTCGAAGATTAAATTTCGTCAAACTAATCATTGCGTGTTTGGTCGGACTGTAGGTATGTAGCTGGAATAACTAAAAATTTATTCAACTTACTGCTTTGTTAAATTAATCCGAGTTGGTTTGTTTCAACGAAAGTTTTTGTGACGAACGGTGGCAATATCGTAAATACATTGAGAAAAAAATCATTTGATTCAACTAAATTTTGAGGTTACGAATAGCCAATTAAATAAATAGTTATTTGAACAAATACTTTGTTGAAGCAGCTAAGTATCTGTGGTTACCACAACTAAATTTCAGTTACTCTGACTGCATATTCGTTGAGATAAATATACATTTAGTTGGCCGCCCCAAGAGGGTTGTGGTTGGCAAGTTTCGTTCTTAGAGTGTAAAAATAAAGAACATCGCGTAGAATTTAAAGAGCCCAGCACCTCTTCAACCAAGCAGAACGCGCGAGAGGAGCGGAGAACGCGAAATGATCCACGCGAGAGACGTTTCTCCCATCCCCCGGCGAACTCCCAAATTCCGCTGTCTCGTTCGCTACAGACTCACCCGTCCCTCTCCTCCCCCCTCCCCCCTCGCGCCCTACCACTTTTGACACTGGCAAGCTCGAGATTTGGTTGGGGCACCGAGCATTCAGGCGTCTTTCTGTACACGGCGATGGTTTTGTGACGTAAAGGGGCAGAGACGAGCGGAGGGCGAGGAGGGGTGAGCGAGGATGAGTTCGCGCGAGAGAGGAACACCTGCCGGATCGCACGGGCACAATGATACGAGCTATCGTGGCAAAGCCGATGATCTATGTACCCGAGACGCGGACGCGTCAAAAAAAGTCATATCGTCGATCCTTCGCGCGAGTCGAATTTCCCATATTGATGGTGCACCGTCTAGCGCCGACGACAATCGATACGCGGCGGGAAAAAGGGTGAGGAAACAAGAGCTGTACGAATTCGAAGGGAAGTACCTAAATACGTCTTTCCCGTTACGTTTCGTCGCGTTCGTGGAGGTCCTCGTCTCTTTTCATTTGTTTCGTTCAATTCAGGATATAAAAAGTTTGTCAAACTCGTGCTACGTATACGCCGGTTGGACGTCAAAATAAAGAAATATTTCGCTTGACATGAAAAAAAGAATGTGACATACGCGAGAAGCTCGTTGAAGTAGTCCCAATATATATATTCAGAGAACACTTTTTGTTTATAGTTAATATACGTATACTTGATTATGGCGAAAGAAATATTTCTGAAAAATATTTATTTATTATAAATATGCATTAGCCATTACTCTATTTATGTTCGAATGATAGAGACATTCTAATAATTAATATCATACATAGGTACATGTCTTCTTGATTCAACAAAATATTTCTTTCGTCATAATCAAGTATACATTTGTACAAATAAACTCTTCTATCAGCGTACCTCTCCGTACGCGGAGAAAATTGAATAGTAACAATTACTATGCCAAAATAGTTAATCGTTACCATTCAATTTTCTCCGTATATTTCGTTGAATTTTGCAACTATATCGACGCGCTCGAAAAGCGAGCACCTATCGTTTCCACACGACGTGGTAAAAATGAACGCTCTTTCGCAGATATCGCGGCCACGCACGCCCCTTCATCCCCCGAGCGACAACGAGCCACCTTCACGCGCGACGATCGAGACGCGTCTATCCGCAGTCGCCTGTCCGCCACGCGTCAATTTGTACGCGGGACCTTTATACCGTCAATCCGCGCGTCCAATTTGATTTGTCACCCTTCGAGGCTACGGTTCGCGACTGTCACGCGTGCCTGTAATAAGACGCGGCTCGATTTTGCGACTCCGATGACCGGCGACCGATCAAACGGGGAATGAACGCCGTCTGCTGCACACCTCGCTGGAAACGAACGTAAATCACCGACGGCCGGTGTATCTCCGCGCTTTTCGTACACCCGGTGCACGTACGCACCCGGTACGTAGGTGGTTTCCGCGAGAATCACGGGAATGGAACGATATAGAGAGGCCGAGAAAGGGGCGAGAGCGAGATCGGAAGAGGTTGATTTATCTTCGAGGCTCGGGACTCGCGGTCCTGTGAGGACGATACCACATTCTCGTCTAGAAATGCATTTGGCGACGAAGAAAACAGCGACAAGCGCGGAACTCTACAAAATAAATTACGTTAAGCAAAAAACTGGAAACGAGATAGGTACAACGAGCAAAGGTCGGAAATGAAATTATAATGGGAACGCGAGACGAGAGAGGAAATGGACCGGATGCATATTTGATCCCGGCGTATCGGACGCAGCTTGGAGATATTTTTTTCCGTATTTTTGACAGAAGCTCAACGCGAGACGGGGAACGAGGCGCGTAACGATCCTCCATATGCATACGTATCGTGCGAAACGTTACGATCAGATTTCAATGAACGTATTTCAAACGGGATCGCGCAGTGCGCATTCGAATCTCACGCCGCCCCAAAGTTTACGGGCTCCGAGAGAGCTGCGCGCTGCGTAGGTATGTAGATTCGTACGTGTGTATACATATAAAAAAAAAGACAGCAGCGTCACGTGAAATTGGAAAAAGACGAAGAATGGAGGTCAAAAGTCCCGGCAAAAATGAAATTGAAAAATATATACTACATCCCCGAAAACCGAATCAAAATCATCCCCCCTGCCGACATCTCACCACCGCTACTTTCTCTCCCCTCCCCAAAGTTCTCCGCATCGGATATACACCTAATTCCCGAAATATTATTTGTGAACTCTCGCGCCGAACCGAGATTGGTTTTCCGATTAACGTCTTTCCGGCGGAGCGAAGACGATATAGGTACCTAATAATATCTGGGGCGAGGGAGGATCGATCGACTTTGCCGCGGGTATCGCACGCCGAGAGCTCCTCTCGGGCGTCGGATTTGCGAATTTACGAGACGACCCGTTTCGAGTCGAGTGCATCGGGTGCACTCTCAACGACTGCCCTGCAAATCGAACGCGTACGCTCGATGGGCTCTATTATAGATGCTCGACGTTGCGCTCCATCGGCGATTCGGTATACTGAGAAAAATAATTCGGCGATCCATTTGGTGAATATTGCCGAGAAAATATGTTTATTTAAATTAAACATGTTTTCGTTGAATCAAGTGTAGATTCGTTTAATTCGATAAACTTACACTTGTCTTAAATAAATATGTTCTTGGCACTATTCACGTCGACGATTCAAGAAAGCTATAAATAATTCTAATACCTATATTATAAAAATACACGAGGTTGCAAAAACGTTTATACACTAAGAAAGTAACGTTGATGGTAGAGACCTTAATTGAAATCGATGTAAAAAGGTTTGTATTTTTAATACATTTTTGTATAAAACACTTTCCCCAATAGCTATGTATGTGATTATAAAAATTAATATCCTACTCTGAAATTATGAAAACCGAAATATTTCCTTAAGAAAGTTTCCTTCTAAATTTCATATAAGGGAGTATATTAATTTTCATAATAACGGATCGAATAAAAGCTTTATATACGATTATATTAAATTTAATAGAAATTTTGTTTACAACGTGCACTACTACCGGAGATATCTGAAGCAGTAGCGCAAACTCCACTGTAAAAACATATCAGCAGTGAACTTTCGAAAAATGAATTCCACGTTATTTATAATTTCCAGTAAAAATTCAAAATTTTCTGAAATTTCCCTGTTTTCCAAATCTGTAGCCACCCTGGGCAAATTAGTTTTCTCAGTGTACGCCGTATATACATTCGCGCATCTTGCTCTAGCACCGACTCACCTTCTTCGCGTCATTGTTGTTGTCGGCGGCGTGGTGAGGCTGCGGACTCATCGCTGCACCATTGCTGACCGCGCCACTTTGGGATAGGAGCTCGTCGCTTCCCCTCTGAAACAAAAGGAAACGATACGATTTAGTCCCTTGCCGTGAATCTCCTTCGCGGAGCGGCGCGTTCTAAATGGCGGGGAGTTTGCTAAAACGAAATAAAAACTTCGTGGGAGTGTGTAATCCCGCGACGGGGAAAAGAGGGGGGCGTGGAAATCCGGCCTCTCTCGCTCCGCGGAGAACGAACTCATAATCCACACGGTTTTCCGCGCGGCGTAGCGTCTTTCGCGTTCGCTGAATTCGAAGAGAGGGAATGCCAGATCAAAGCGCGTGCCCCGCGCGACAGCGGCGCGAGAAAGGATCGAAGTTCCTGCTCTCTCTAGGCGCGAGACCTAAGATAAGCTCTGTCTCGCGAGAGCTCTCCGCTTCAGTGAAGGGAGAGCGGGCGGGCGAAGCTTAAAAGGAGCGTTGAAATTGGTCGTAAAGCTGCGCAAGGAGTGGTCGAGCGGGAGCGTAACTGAATAATGTAATACCGCGGCGCGCGGTACGGTTTAATCCGGTAGGTGCCCCGGATTAAAACGCAAGGATGCGTTTACGACGTACCTTCGCGCAACGCGTGTATTCCAGCTCGGTCCCTCCCTGGCGTCTGCGACGCGACGCTTTTCCCGCGGCGGCTTTGTTCGGCGGAGACGCGCGTTTGGCAGAGGAGAGGGAGAGGGAGGTATAAAATGGGAGTACACAAAAAAATGACTCGATCAATCATATCAGAATTCTGGAGACGATCCCAGGTGGGAAAGTTCTATATGGATTGTATATATTATGTATATAGAACATTTATTAATATGGACTTGTTGTATATAAATTATATATAATTTATACATAAACCATATACCGACTAAATATGGTTTGTATATAGTATTGTTTTAATTGTTTTAATTTTTGTACAGTCGATATACAATACACATATATGGTTCATATTGAAACTATATATAAATTTAATAAGCCCAAATGTATAATACATAATATGTTATAGGTACATACAAAATATATATAATCCACATAGATTTTTTCCATCTGGGATGACCAAACAGTTTCGTGAAATATGGCTCCTCCATCTGTTTGGTTAAACTAACCACTTTTTCATTACAATAACCAAGCATTTGCTTGTCACAACTAAACATTTGGTTCGATTAACCACCTTTTGATCAGAATAACTAAACACTTGGCTGTAACAACCGAATATTTGGTTCAACTGACCAGTATTTTGGTTGGAATAACCAAACGCAATTAATCAGATGCGTTTTTTCATTTAAACCTAATTATTTTTCTCAGCATCGGAAGGAGGTAGTTACGACAGAGCACGGACTTTGGAAAAATAATCGCAAAGATGCGTTTCGGGACGACGCAACGGTTGGGAAAAAAAGCAGTTGGCCTCGCGTAAGAGTCCTCCTGCTGAACAACCCTTTCTCGCGCCCGGCGAAAGCTCGCCAGGACTCTCGTCGCCCGCGCTCCACATGTCCGCGCGACCCTCCGGAAAACCGGACGTCGAGCCTCGCAACTCTCCTATCGCGCATCGCGGCCGGTATTTTTCGTCTAAACACACGAGGACGAGAGCGCGCGTACACGCGCGACGATATTTCAGGACGAATAAACATCCCCGGGGATCGGGTTCGCGTCTCCCGTATTTCCCGGCGATGTTTGTTGTGTGCCGAAGAAAGCTCAGCGACGCCTCGGTTCGCACGCGCTGCCATTTCCTTCGTCGACCGCAAGACGACCCATGCGTCTTTATCTGTCTCCGGCCTAAAGCCACGTTTCTTGTTGTTTCAAGGAGGGGAAACGCGGGGCGGATTATTTATTTGTTTGTTGTCAAGATTTTCAGCCGAAACGACGTAGGTACATGGGAGGCGCGTATGTGTGCACGCGCTCGCACCGCGGAGAAAACACGAGGCTTCGCGGAGGGGCGCGCTCGCAAAACAGCCCTCCGCGCTTTGAGGGGGTGGTGCAGGCGCGCGGCGCGAACTGTCTCGTTACGGAAATGCGCGCGTAGCCGCGGCGATCGGTTTTGCAAAGGGGTCTCTTCCCTCCTCACATGGTGATCCTTCCCACCCCCGCGGAAGGGACCGCGCGGTAAATAAACAACCCTCTCACGTCTCGGCCACGCGCGACTGACGCGCCGCGGATTCGCTCACGCGTGAGGGAAAAAAGTCCTCGCAAGAGCGCGCGGTACGCCCCTCTTTGCGCGGACTCATCCTCCTCCTTCACGGATTTATCCTTTCCGCTCCGAAGGAACGGCGGAAACGTCGGGACGAAACTCCAGCGCGCGCGCGCGCGCGCGCGCGAGCGACGGGGCCAGGGGTCGTGGAAGTCCATAATCCATACGTCCACGGGAAATAAATAATACAAGAGACTTCGGGGTAGAGAGCCGCGATGCACGGGCTACACTGGATAACGGATAAAACTACCTCGCGAGAAAATACCGAGAGAAAGATGGAGGGCCGGCCACGTCTCGCTTGGTACCGCGTCATCCGCGGCACCCCCTTCTAACCCCTTTCCACCCACCGCGGCTTCTGCTCGCTCGCTCGCTTCACTTTGAACGAAAACGCTCTTCTTAATGGACTGTAGCGCGTACCGGCAGGTACGCCCGGCCCGTGCAGCCCCTGAACGCTAAACGAGCAGAAAATATTCAAGCCGCTCTCGAAGAAGCTCCTTCTTCGTCTCCCTCCCTTCACCCGTCCTCCGAGCCTCTCTCCGAGCGTTCTCGGGTCGAGTTACCGATCCGGAAGCTGGAGCTTCCCGCTGTCGTGGTTTCGCTTGGATATTTAATCACCGAAGGGGACATGTATCTATAAATATCCGCTGGATATCTGTGTCACGTGATCGGGACTAGTGTGGTGGGGCTAAAAGTTACCGGAGGTAAAAAGTGCCATTCGATGGATTTTCATGAAAAAGCCATTTTTTGTATTCGCATTCTCTAGCAGCCGTCGCATACACCGAGAGAATAGTTTAAAAATTAATAAATGTAATTTCAAATACGGCGAAATGAATCACTCGTCAGGACAAGAAAATATTCGTTAATTATTAAAGTATTTATTTCATTTAAACGGTTGCCTAAAAAGATGAAATTGTGACAAATATTATCAATATTGTAATAGTTAACGAATATTTATTTGGTGTAATAAAATGTTTCTTTCGCTACATTCAAACAAACATTTGTTAACTACAAATAAACTGTTTTTTCATTGTACAGAGACGGTTTCTACGTAACGCAATTATCGAATAGTAAATTATTTTTTAAGATTAGCCGAATGGTACTTTTTAAATCGCGGCACTTTCAACCCCATTCTGTCCTACTTTAAAATAGTGCCATTATCAAGATTTTCGATATCATTGATAGAATCGTGCTAATCTCTTAAGTACATTGAAAAAATGACGCGTAATGTTAACCAAACGTTTGGTTGATATGAAACAAAAAAATATTTTTCTCGCGACAACAAATATCACAACCAAACATTCTAGAAACATTACGTGTCTACAATCAATATTTGTCCAAGTTTTGTCGTCCCAATAAAAAATTTTCGTCATTGCCACATCAACCAAACGTTTGGTTAACATTACTAATCATTTTTCTCGATGTACCATCAGATGCGTTCAACATTGCGTTCCACGCAGCAAACACGACGCAAACACGGGGTTAAAAATCTCAAAGAACACCGTACGGATATCAACCACCCCCGGTCGTATCGCAAGCTCGATTCCCCCGCCAAACGTAATATATCCCAATATGAATATCTATTCATCAAGGTTATCTAATATCATTGCCAAAATTGCATCGAACCTCCGTCCGTTTGAGAGAACCACGACCGATCGCTTCGCTGCTTCGAGTCCTCGCGTAGACACACATATCCATTAGAAGTCACCGTCTCGCGAGGCGCGACATCCGGCATCGTCCTCGGTGCGCGAATACGACGGTTATTCCGCCGCGGAGTGAGACACGATACACGCGACACCGGCACTAAAATAATATTAGCTCGAGATGGTCGCGGTGATAGGCAGTAAGAGAGGGGTTATAGCCTACTTGCAAGATGGATGGTCGGGTAGAGAAGGGGTGGGACGACGGGCTAAACCTCGCTTCGGTATAATATAAGGCGTTAGTCGAGAGGTTAGGAGGATTTCGGCAGCAAGAGGAGGGCTCAGAGATCATTCTGTTTTATGGACAGGATTATACCTCCTCCCCGTCCTCTTCTTCTCGCGGCCACCCACCCGCGCCCCCTTCCGACGAAACCTATCTCCTCGAAGAGGCGTTTGTCGCCTCGGCTCCCCCGGCTCCTCTCTCGCTCGAGCTTTACGATATTTCGGATTTTATGGAAATCGTCCCGAGGAGCGTTCGAAGTCGCGCGATTAACCGGTTTCGAGATATATGTATATATAGCAGGGGCGGACGCCCCCGCGCGCGGGCAGTTATACTTCGTTCGTCAACCCCCGGCGATCTCGCACCACGGGTTGCGCCCTCCCGAATTTCATCCCCGCGCGATAGTCTCGCGGCGCTGAGGAGCGGAGCAAATGAAGCGGAGAGGCAGAAATTAAAGCCGCTCGTTAGAGGGACTCGCGCGGGGGGCTCAGAATCCATAACCACCCTTCGGGTTATGCCCCTCGCCGCATCCTTGTCGAGATATCGAAACGCATTAGCCCGGAGAAGAGAGGAGGCCCGGACTCGCCGGTCTCGATACTGCGAATAATACCCTTCGTGATTATTTCGCGTTCTCATGGTTGAATCGTCTCGTCTTACGTACCGTTAATTAATCCCGTGGTACGGCGTCGATCGGTCTCATTATCGTATGTAAATATGTTCCGTTAATTACGATCGATTACGGCGCTGGTCCGATAATGAAACCAGAGCCTGGAGCTGTTGTGGGTAATATATTTCAGATCGGTTAGATAATAGGAAGTCTTGGCTCGCGATGTTCAGGTGTTCGCTGGGATGAGACGTTGGATTTCGCATGGGTATTTGCGATCGGATCATCAGGATATGCGGTTGCTTCGTAACGGAAACCTTGGTAAGATTTTTACCTCAAATTTGGGTGGAATGTTTGACTGTGTACTTTTATGGAGAGGATGCTTCTTTTAAACATAGTGGTGTGATTCACTGTCATTGGGAAACATCGTAACTCGGTGCTGTGCAAAGAAATATCGTCAGCCCTTGCTGTCATCGGTTTGAGTTAGCGACGTTTCCTTAAATAGCAACGAGTTACGATGTTTTACGATGACGGTGAAAAGATACGTGTTTTTTTTTGATACCGGTCGGTATATATTATAATTTTAGAATGATAATAAATCAAATTTACTTACATTTATTTTAAAAATGAGCGCTAGTAGAGAGTTATTCGTTCTAACAAAAGTAGGGCAGACCGAGGCGAATCGGATCATAGATTCATATTCTTCAGATCGCGTTGAAAATGAACATTTTACTTTGTTCCTCTCCCCAATGAAGTAATACCAACAATCGAAATGCTCATTTTTACCACAATCTGAGAAATATATAGATCCATGATTCGATTCGACCTCTAATCCAATTCGCCTCGGTCTGTCCTACATATTCACTACATCTTTTTTCACTAATTTCCAAAATACTGCCTTGTAAACAAAATTTACTTATCATTATCCAAACAGAGCTGAGTATTCACGTTATCGTTCCAGAGTTTCGAGGAGAGCAAAGAAATATGATTGCCAATAGCTACAAATACATGTGATCGATAAAGCGTAATAAATCCTTCCCTCGTATATTCAGCCACATCCGCGTCTCTCCGATCGAAAACTTGACTTTCAAGCGCGAAAGAAAAAGGAAGTGCGACCTTCCGTGATTCGCGGCAAGGAGAAGTCGTAAAGTAATCGAGAATACGAGACGAGAAAACTTCGACGCGAAAGGCGCGGTCTTTATTAGAGGAAGCGTCGCGTGACAACGATCTTACACGCGTTTCCGGCGAAGCGCGCGCGAGTCGAACGTCGCACTTTGGAGGAACCGCGAAAAAAATTCAATATCGTCTCGAATAAGAGCGTCGCGAATTCGTTCAAGCGGATCGAACCACGTTGAGACGAAGGGTGAATCCGGCGCTCGCTACCTACCCGCTTCTCGAACTGTCCGGCAGCGTCGCCAGACCGGAAATCGGAAACCGGGGAAACAATGAGAATTCCCAGCGACCGAACGTCGTCTGCTAGATATGTACATATATATATCTGTAGACGGTTTCATTCGAAAGCCCCGCAGTGTGGGCAGGGCTTTCGAAGGCATTCGGACGAATTTGCAGATATATATGTAGGAATTACGATCTAGCTGATGTCTTGATCGTAATTCGTGGGTAATACGAAAAGCAACTCCATGGAAAGAAGACTACATTAATCACACTGTAATACTAGATGATAGATTTGATATTTTGCGGAAAGTATTGCATTCATTGCTTTACTGTATGACAACAATTGGCATCCGCCTAGTGAACTTCACTAAAAGTATATCAATTGTTGTCATACAGTAAGACATTGAACGCAATACTTTCCCCAAAATGTAAAATCTTTTATCTAAAATAACGGTGATCAATATACTCTTCTCTCCGTGTCGATTACCGGCTATAATTACCGTAAGAACTCTTCGTATTCGACGAATATCTTTAGATATCGCATCGTCTTGACGTTTCGACTCGGAATTATACACGGAAAGATTGATGCCAGTCGATTTTACTGTATCGATAATAAAAGAAAAAGGTACACATAAGGATTTTCGGATACTCTTATTGTATTGAAGAACAATTTTCCCTTACAATCTACTAAATTATAATGTAAACCATCAGGATTTAATATTTTCAAAAGAAAAATTACCATACCGTACTGTAAAAACATCTAAAAACCCTCACATGTACCTCATTTACCTACTGTAAACACAGCAAAATTTACTGGTATCAGTCCTTCCGTATGTGTAAATCCTTTCCGCATCCCGTACGGAAGGAAAGCAGAAGAAACGCATCCCCACGCCGCGTAACAACTAGAGGGTTCGTTCACCCCTCTGAAAACGACGCCCGCGCGAAAGTCTTTGGAATGCCAGTCGGCGCGATCTGGCACGTTGTCGCCCCACCGCGGGTAGCCGTAGAACGAGCCGCGCGGTTCAGGAGGGTTCGCCGTAGAAAATTGCACGCGGGGTGGGTAATTTGGGGAATTACCCGCGGTCTCAGGAAGGGCAGGTGGCGTTAAGCCCAGCCCGGAAGTGGCGGCCAGACACGTCTGCCGAGGGAAAGAGTGCCACCGCGCGGCGGGCAAAGGTGTCAGTGATTACGGCGGTTGCGGTGGTGGTGATGGTGGTGGTGGTGCGCGCGAGAGACGCCGGGGGTTGTCGGATGGATCCGCGGTGCGGCCGGCCACTCCATCCGATCGATACGGTCACCCGCTCTTCGGCGGTTGCGAGCCGTGCCGTTCGACTCGCGGACTCGCAAGGCGGCAAGGGTATTTTAGGACGTGACTCTCTCGGACGCGCGAAAGGGAGGATCGCAAAGACGCGTTTCACCGATTTTCGTCCGATATATCGAGAGCGCGCGCGCAACCGAGGGAAGGATTTGCGAATGTAGATGCGTCTGCGTTTCCTCCTCGCGAATTCGTCTCAGCTTCCGCCCCTCCGCCGCGCTCTTCCGTCCCGATGAAACCCTTATCGAGTTAGCACCTCTGCCCGTCCCTCCCGCGATGACTATACCGGCTGGTAACTTTGTTCTTGCGAGGCTACGCCATCCGACTTCATGAATTTCAAAACAATACTAACAACTCGAAAATACGCATAAGAATGCGAAAGCTCTTCGGTATATATATGCGTAATATATATATACGAGAACTCCTCCGTCCTCCTCGACGCTCTCGCTCATCCTCCCCGCGATCTCTCGCGCTCCTCTCTTGTCCGTCCTTATCTCTCGCGCCGCCGTATTAACTCTCCTGTGTCGTTTCGAAGGAGCAGGAGGCGGGGGGATCGTGGAAAAGGAGGGACGAAGTTGCGTGGAGGAGAGGAGACGGAGAGGGGGTGGAGGGAAGCGAACAAGTTCCCTCTCAGGCTCTCGGAATTGCAGGCAGACTGGCAACATCTCATCATTCGGACGACAATCCAGTTATCGGATTATCGTGCCCACTGGCGCCGAGAGGGAAGCCATTTCCTTTGCTAATTCAAGGGAGAGCGGATCGAGGTTGGACCGCCGATGGAACAGCAAAGGGCGTTATGCCCGTGAAATTTCCACGCTGAGCGCGGACCGAGTCTTTCCGCGGGAACGTTGTTATTCGGTGGGGATTATCTCACTGATAGCGGTGGGCGCTCTAGCTACGATCGTCCTCGGAGTCACGGATTCTGTCGCCGGTGACCTTTTAAAATGTCATGTTTAAACATACCAGCCAATGAACAATTGATTCTCGTGCTCTCGTTATTCATCAAGAGGGACAATTCGATATATTTTCTATATAATCCATATATGGTTTTGGTCATATATGGATTATACATAATCTCTATATTAATCATACAAGGAATATATGTGAATTATACAAATATTCAAAAATCTGTAAATAGTCCTTGTATGGTTAACATAAAAATCATATATAATCCATATAGGACCAAGTCTACATATGGATTATATACACAACTGGCTTTCAGCTCGCGACTTCGTTTGCGTGAATATTGAAATAAATAGAATTTTCCAAAGAAATTTTCATCCCCTATTCAACCCTCTTAAGGGATAAATTTCCAAAAATCCTAAAACACGTGTTTCTTAATTTCTAATCGAAAGGCCGAGTACCAATTTTCATAGATCAAACTTCAAAAATGACGAATTTTTATACAAAACTACATCCCCTATTGTACAATCTCGGAAGAAGAATTTCGTAAAATCCTTTCTTAGTGGGTGCTTACGTCACAAAAGAAATCTACTGCCCCAATTTCACGTAATTAGTTTCAGCAGTTTTGACTCAGCGTCGATGAATCAGTCACAGTCAAGACATGTAACTTTCACATATGCATATAGATGTACAGAACTCTTCCGTCTGGGTAGCTACGGTGGCGTTTTCCCTGATTAATGGAAGCATGAGCATTGATTTATAATTGATTGGTACCTACGTATAAGAATAATTATTTAAAAAGTCACCAGCGACAGAATCCGTGTCGGCGGAAGTACGTCTCGTCGACTGTCGACTCCTTATCGAGTTCTTAGAAACCATACGACTTCAGTTTCAGTCGCAAATTAATAAGTACTCTCTGATGCCCAGACCTACGTAAGACCCAAGAAAATCTACCGTACCATGTAATACGATTTCAATAAAAGAAATACCTCTCAAGACAAGTGTTTTGCTTTCCCACACCTTAATTGAAGGGCTTATTGGAAACACGTGACAAGCCACAAAATCATTTTATTGAGAAGACGAACTTTGAAGTTCCAAAAAAGTCTGTAAAATGCACATTTGATTAATGTAACCCCTCGATGTTCTTAACAGATGTTTTATTCTAGTTCATATATTAACGTCTACAATCTTAAAGTATTAAAAGAAAATGCAGGGGACTACTACAAAGTAAACTGTTTATTTTTGAAGAGTGTGGCTCGTCACGTATTTCCAATAAGCCCTTCAATTATTTCCTCCCACCGGCAAATCGCCACGCTACACGCGTGTGATGCGCACACTCGCGACCGCTCTCCCCGAAAAGTCGGAGCGGACTTAACCGACGCGGGACGCTCGAAGTTCGACGAGTTCTCCCGGCCCGAAAGCAAACACGATTCCCACTCCGCGGAGAGTATCGCGGAGTTCACGGGGCGAGAAAACGGCGCGAGAGGGGCTTTTCCACGGTCGTGACTTTCCTCGCGAGCGGAACTGGGGTAGAAGGGTACCGTCTGAGGTCGGGCGGCGGGGGGAGGCGACGCGAGGGAGGGCGAGCGAATAACCGGTAAAGCGAGAGGGCACGGAAGTTTTGAATGAATTGCCGGAGTAATTTACATGAGAGGGAGCGTGAGGCGGAGGAAGACGCGGTATGGGAACGGGGGGAGGATCCGTCCGAGAAGGAAAAGCAGGCGACTCCCAGGGGAGGACACTTCCTCGTCCGCTTCTTCGGCCGATGACCATATCGCGGTTTATCGTTCTATTATGCGAAATGGCGGTACAATTTTGCGATCGATCTCCCGCTTCGTTCGCCGCGAATAAAACAAATCGAACTACTCGCCCCTCTCGGCCGTGCGCCTATCGACGTCACCGAACGCGGTGCGTCGCTCGGCGAGACTGCGATTAATTCTGACGGAACGCGACGAACGTGGCGGCGAAACGTGCGGGAATAAGGGGGGAAAGGGGGTCGAGACGAAGAGAAACGAGGGCAACGCCGTTTTGGGAAAAGAAGCGAGAGCGCGAGAGTCTTTTTTCCCTCCCCATCGGGGCGAAAGAGACGTTGACGTCGGAGAAATACCGCGGGGAAGTCGTCGACGAGCGTATCGGGATCGAAGACCGAGACGAGTGACGTCTCTCTCGACACCTCGACTCTTTTCTCGCGGCTGTTTAAGCATTTAGCGAGCGATCCGGGGAGAGTCGACGTCAAACTGCACGACGGAAAAAGGAAATTAAATTTAACGCAACGGAAGGGAAGGGTCGAACGGCCAATAAAGAAAGTTTAAAGGCAAAGAGAAGGGGAGCGAGTTCTCCGGGTGTCTTCTCGCTGTATGCTTTGTATCGTGATATTTCTTTCCTCGAATTTCTCTTTCCTAGTAAAAAATCTATATGAATTATATGTGTTGCGTATATAAAATATTTATAAATTTGGGCTTATTTAATTTATATATAATTTCTATATAAACCATTACGGCCTATGTGTCGTTTATATATAATATTATTTTAATTGTTTTAATTTTTGTACAATCCGTATATAATATATAAGATGTACTCGTATGTGTGTATGGTTTATATTGAAATCATATATAAATTTAATAAGCCGAAATTTAGATGTTCTGTATACAAAATATACACACACACATAATCCGTATAGTTCTTTTCCACCTGAGACTTCCGCGCACTTACGGGGAATGCGGTCATACGTGGATAAGTAGGTACATACGAAATGCCACGCTTATGAGAAATGAAAGTTTAGCAGAAAATTGGAGGGAATAGAACGGTCGTCGTCCATAGCCTCGTCGATTATTATAGTACCCGAGTTACCCCTAAGGTCGCTGTGAATCATTATTAAGGAAACGACAATCCTTATTACTCCTGGTTATTACACTCGTAGCGAGAATACGTTATTTAGTTTATCACGAAGGAGACATTAGGAACTGTAATTCATCTAACTGACGATGATTCTCGAATAGGCGCGCGTTTCGCTTGAGTATTTACTATGATAAAATCAATATACGAATATGAATTCACGGCGGAGAAGAATTTGAATGTACGAACAAGTGGTTGCGTCCTAGAGCGAACTTATTTATTTCTTCAGTTGAATATAGTGCCACGACGCGCGTTGCAAGTCGATCATATAATTTATCGTACTGGTGGATATTCACGATAAACAGGGTGACTGCAAGAAATTGATTATAGAATTCCTTGACTATTCCCCAACTTTTCCCTCATTATTTGAGATAAAATTTTGTAAGTATTTTCTAATATTTTTGTTAATACCTAGTAGGAGTTTTGTGTACTGAAATAATCGAAGCTATAACTAATAATTGTAATATTGTACAAGAATACGAGGTGCACTGAAAAAAAAACCGTAGCATGTACAAAGTGTGGTAAATTTTGAGGCAAGGCCAATTTATCGTTACGATAACTATTATACAATTTCTACAAGTTTTATTATAATTTTTACTAAAATTGTGTAGTTATCGTAACGATAAATTGGCCTTACCTCGAAATTTATCACAAACTTTGTTCATGCTGCGATTAATTTTTTTCCATATGGCAAAAACGTTTCTACGCTAAAAAAAAGTAATGTGAACCTCCATTGCGAAATGCATCAACGGTGAAATTTCGAGAAATTAACTCTACTTCATTTATAATTTCCTGACGTTCCCGGTTTTTCAGGTTTATAGCTACACTGGATGAATCGATATCGACGACTGAAATAAAAGAAACTACGACGAATACGTATAAGCCTGATTTCCAAAAGTTAAAATCACCTCGCCCGTCCCGTATCACTTCCCCCAGACGATAATCAATTACCCAGCGAAGTGGCAAGCGTACGGAACCCCCGTTCGCGTCACGACGAATCGCCTTTCGGGGAAACGATACGTAACCCTCTCTCGGAGCGGCTTCACGGTCCAGCGACGACGTTCGAACGATCTCTCACCGTCGCACACCGTCGCGCGGAAGACTCCGTCACAAAAGAGAGAAAACGCGAGAGCGCAAGGGCAGCGGAAGGGACGCGTTCCCCGATTCCCGGAAGTCGCGACCCCGCGACCGGACGTCTACCGAGATTGTCGCTCCCCCGTATTTTCCCGCAGCCTCCTCGCCACCTCACCTGCGCGGCGCTCGCACGAGAGCCACCCCCTCCTGCCCGCCGAACTCGGCCTTTCTCGGGGTTTCCACTCCGGCGCGGCAACTTCACGCGGGGGGGGGGGGGGGGGGGGGGGGGGGCGCGCGGCACCCTCAGTCAACCACCGCGCGGTGAAATTGAATTGTTATTCTATTTTCGAAAGCAATTTGCAAGTGTTATCAAAAGTTTTCGGGCTCGCCTCGTCGTCGTTCCATCCCGTTTCGCCGTGGCGCGCGCCGTTCGCTCGTCGTCCGAATGTCGCGCGCTCTCTGAATTTTCCCACCGTGCTTTTCGCCTCGCGCTACGACGACTTGCATTCACGAGTGGAGTGCAAGGCCGGGGGAGGGAATGGTATTTCGCGATGGAAAGGCGCGACTGCAGAGGGCGATGGGGGGGAGGGAAAGCTTCGAGCGCGTGCGAGGTATACCCCGGATTCGAATGCCTTCTCGTCGCGCGCGCGCGCGCGCGCGCGTATCTTTGATATATATGGAGATATACGCCGAAAAGTCAAGAGGCGAGAGCGTTTCGCGAGTCAGTCGATTTTCGGCGGCGACCGTGAGGATGAACTGTGGTTCCCGCGGGATAATAGCCGTCGGCTTAAGGGATGTAGGTAAGCCAACGTCACCCGACGCGTCATTCGGACGGATCTCGACAACATGCAGCGTAATTGCACTGTACGCGGCATAATCGATTTAGCCGGAACAATACCTAACCGCGCGGCAGCGAGAGGAATGCCCCCGTCACCCCCGCGCGCCACGACGGACCGGATCTTCGAAGACTGAACTCGCGTGGACGGTTAAACGTGGAAGCGACGTCGCGCGTCGACGTTTCCAGCGGAAATAACGAAAGTTAAAGGGACAATTAAACTCAGACGCGGGCGCTGCAGCGAGGAGGAATCCAATGAAGCGCAAAGTTCCGCGGCACGACGCTCGTTCCGCCGATAATTTCCTTAACGAGACAGCGGAAACGTGAGTCCCGCGGAAAAATAAGAGCCCCGCGCGGCGGGGCGGGATGTGGACGACCTCCGCGGGGCGGAGGCACCTAATTTTGAGGGGGAAGGATTCGTTAATTCCGCGGAAGCGAATTGTCTCGGGAGTAGACGACGACGAAGGGTGGAAAACAGGGCGCAAAGTCACCAGTCGAATGTGTATAAAATCTGAGTGGATGCAGGGTGCGTCGAACTACCCTCAAGAATAAAGCTGTGCTCGAGCGATGAGGGAGGATAAATGCTAAGAAATTGGCTGATCCGAAACGAATCGAAGACGCGCGTCGAGGGGTGATTGGAAGAAACGTGACGCGGTGGTGAGCACAAGTTGACTTCTAGCCCCTCTACGCACGTGGAAGGGTATATGCGCACCCGGTAACATCCCCTCTACCGTAAAACGAAACGGCATCCTCTCTCCTCCCTCCCTTCTGTCTCACACCACCACACCTTTCCGTGCGACGTCTCCTTTAGCTATTCCGAGCAGGGTCGTGCCGCACGGGGCGGCGTGTGCCACGCGAAATGTCTCAATTTATAATGCATCAAGCCACCGGCCTTCGTAGGATCGGAATTCGACCATCGTCCGCGGCGTAACTACGCCCAAATCGAGGAAACGCTTTTCCCCGGAAACCGAAGGAATTCTGTTCACTTACGGCTGACGAATCTGGCATTCGAATATGAGAAATTGAAAATCTTCCGTTAAATAAAAATTTGTCCACCCGAGAACTGCATATCCAGGCGAAAAAGTTTAATATTTTGTACATGCTCTATATGTGTATTGGGTCATATTATATGTGAATTATGTATTATTTCTATATTAACCATATGAGTATTATATTTGGATTTTTGAATGCCTGTATAATCCATATATAGTCCGTATAGGGTTAACATAGAAATCATATGAAGGGTACAGGAATAAAGCAGGGAATGTCACAAAAACAGCATCTAGAGAAATTAAGCTTTTTAAGTTTCATTTTAATGCAGAAAAACACAAGAACTATGAAAAAAAGTTTTGAATAGCATACAGCTGAACAAAAATTCTTTTTAAACTCAAGTAACAAATGCAATTCGAAAATAAATTCAACTTTTAGAGAATAGCACAGAATATTGCAACGCATGTTCCAAATTGCTGGCATTTCTTGTTTTATGCCTGTATACTAATATTTATTTTATTATCTGTAACAGTCCTACCACCAAAAAGTAAACATAAAATACTATAGAGGGCGATAAAAATCCAATTTTTGATGAAAAGTGGACATTCCCTGTTTTATTCCTGTAGCCTCCATATTAGGTATATATAATCCATATATGACCAAATCCACATATGAATCATATACAAAATATATAGCCTGGGAAAAGTTCTATATATTTCGTATATTTGAATTTTTCCTGTGAAATACTGATCTACCCTAAATTTTTTAATTTAAGATAAAATAGTACTTCACCGGAATGAGTCGATGCAATAGAAACGATTCGTTGATAATGATAACGAACTAATAGCGAATCGATCGTTATCAAAAAATCGGTCAATCTCCGCAAAATTAACCCTGTTTACCGCAGACGTACGTAAGGGATAAATTCGAGCTTATATAACCCCGGCCCGCGTCGGTTAACCGCGTGCAGCGTAAACGTCACCGTACTACGTTCAACCGCGCGATATCTGGCATATGCCCATCTCTCAGCTGTGCATTATACCCGTACACGTGTACATCAGTGTACACATTCGCACATGTCATTCAATACGTGCGCGCATCGCCGCCACGTGCCAGCGACAGTTCGCGAAGTGGAACTCGGATCGTTTCGCGGTCGGAAAATTCAGCGACGTGAAACTTTGGAGGGTGAAGGGGAGAAAAAAACGGTCGGTGGTGGTGTCGCGAGGAGAGAGAGATAAATGGTATAGATATAATATAAGACCCCCGAGCCATAATACCTTTATCGACAATTCCATGGACGTTCACAGCGGGAGAGGTGAGACTATACATACATATAGACACACACACGCGTACATCCCACCCATTCTCACACCCACATATACAATATATATACGATATTACCCGCTGCACCCTCTTTTACTTTTTACTTGGCGGGAGAATCGCTCGGTAATTAAAAACAATCCTTTATCTATTGGCTCGCGCGCGCGCGCGAAGCGAATCTCTATATATGTATACGACATATATATACGCGGTAGGGCGGCTTATGGGAGTAGGTACGTGTTCGCACGTATACCTGCCTCTTCGTATATATAGGTGCCTATCGACGAAAGGGAGGATGGCGGGTGAGCGCGGCGCGGGCAACCCCCGGTGGTTATTTCCTGAAGTTTACGAAGTAATCTTGGATAGATCGCGCTGGATGGGGTTGGCGAAAGAGAGGGGATGGTTAGCGACGGGTCCCGGGGAGAGCACGCGAATGCGCGCTAAGCCCCGTCTTAGGATTTTCTCCGTCCCTTGTACCTACGTATAAGGGGGTAGGGGGATCGAGTCGAGGGACGCGCTTATAAGATATATAATTCCCCCGCGAAGCCAGCGCGCGAGGAGGGGGCGGGCCGGTGCGGTCGGAGCGAGCGAAGGGGTGGAGATCGGGATTCGGGAGAAACCAACGAGTCCTATTAGCCCCCGCTAATCCTGCTAACCTCAGGAACTGAGCTGCACCCGGGGCTCACCGCGGCTCAGCGCTTATTAAGCGACAAACGTTATACCCTCTCTAGCCTCCTCCCCCCCCTCTCTCTCTCTCACCGATAACGACGACGAGCGTTCTTCCGCCCGTCCGCCCGGCGAATGACAATGTGCGAGAGATAAGATAATTTTTCGTCCGAAAGCGAGAGGGCGCGCGTGGATGGATTTTCCACGCGCCAAGGAGAGAGAGAGAGGAGTCGCGCGGAAAACTGAGAGCGAGGAGGGGGCGAGAGTGTACGCGGGGGCAACGAAGACGCGAGTCTCGAGATCCTTAGCCTCTTTTCGCTCCACTTGCGACGTAGCTCGCGCGGCGACTCGACGGCCGGGTAAATCCGGCCGCGTGAAAAGTGCACAAGAGCGTCTCGGGTGAATCGCGACGCTCTTTTCCGGTTTTTAATCACCGACGCTGAAGAATTTCTTCGGTCTCCCCGCCTTTCAGCTACCGCGCGGAGACGGAGCGTTTCTGCCTGCTACGAAGAATGTCCCTCTTGTGATACTGCAGGTGTAGGGTGTACGTTCTGAAGATTATTATCCATCCTTCTTTGTATCATATTCGTCGCGAGGAATAACTAGACATATATATTTATGTCGGTATGTCCATTCTTTTACGTACAGGGGATGGAATGATGCGAAGAAAAAAGTCGAAGGATGACAAAATATTGGAGAACGAGACTCTCAAGTCAAACAGAATTTCAAATTCGATCAGTATAGCCCCTGAAATAAGACTCGAGCTACACTGAGAAAAAAAACTTGATCAAAATGACAAAACGCATCTGGATAAATAAGCTTAGTTGTTCTACAATCAAAATACTATTATAGTAAATCGAGCCAAATATTCCAATTACCTACATATTTATACGGACAAAAATTAATCGTAGCATCTACAATGTGTGTGGTAAACTTCGGGACAATGCCAATGCATTGTTACGATAATTAGAATTTTAGTCAAATTCATAATTATAATAAAACTTGTAGAAGTTGCAAGCATCGCTGTAATTGTTACTAAAATTGTATTATAGTTATCGTAACGATAAACTCCTACGATCTATTTTTTTCCGTGTAGTTATTCCAACTACACGTCTAGTTAATAACCAGAAAATTGTCAGTTTAATTCGACACAGATGGAGGATCCATATTTCACCAAACGGTCTGGTTATCTATTAAACTGGGATTTTGGTTAAATTGACCAGTTTATTTTTCTCAGTGTACCGTTATCCGAAAATACAGGAACTCAGAGAGAAATGGTCTGCGTAAAAGCCGCCCCAACTCCACCCCATACACACGACGGAAGGAAACGCACCGCGAACCGTTCACACTTGCAACTTTAATAGTCCGGGCGTGAAGAAGGGATTGCCTCGCGCGACGTAAAAGCTACGAGAACTATATAGCACCCACGGTGTCCCTCGGGTGCCATGGCTATATAGCTAAAAGGCTGCCTTCTCCCGGGACGGTAAATCAAAACGTAAACACGACGCGTGCAATATTCAATGGACGGCCTCTACGGGTGACGTCCGAGGGACCCCATCCGGTTTCCTCGCACCTATCACACCGCGGAAAACTCGTGTTTCGCGGAGACTGCTACGTGTCGCAGAAGAAACGTCCCAAAAAAAAAGTCATAATCCTCGACAGGGGCGAGCACGTTTACGCGTTTATGAAGAATCGCGCCGCGCCACATCCCAATGCACGTTCGAAATACCATACGACACGACCTACTCGCATACGCGCGCGCGTCACGCACCTTACACTCCTTCGGAAATTCGCTCGCACTTTGCGAACTAACTTGATTCGCGAAATTTCCATATTTATACGAGCAACCCCCATCCATCCTTCCGGCCATCCATCCATCCACCCACCACAGTCGCTCGCCCCACTTCCCACTGCTGGCTCGCTTTAATCCTCTCGGTCTATCCCGGAGCTGAGACATCCACGTGGAGATTCTCGCGCGTTAATTCAAAAACACACGTGCATATGTAATAAACGTCCCTCCTCGACTCAAGCGGCACTCTAGTCGACTCGTGGCACCTTTTCCGTGTATGATGAACACCCATTTTCCGCGGAGTATTTATTTACGCGCGAAATGTGGTCCCTCGCGTCGCGATTAATTCGCCACTTCAGCCACCTCGTCTTCACGCAGTTATCTTTATTAAATTCGAACGGCACATTTTTCATCAGAATCTTCGTAGCAGGGAGAACATTGAACAGTAAGGATTACAGTGCCAGGATGGTAAATAGGTGAAAGATTCGAGAATATTGCGTTGGATAACCCTGGCGAAAAAGTTTTACATAGTTTGTATATATATAGTCCATGTATGGATTTGGTCTTATATGGATTACATATAATTTTTATATAAACAATATTATACGAACTATATATGGATTATTTGAATCTTTTGAATTTTTTGCTATGATTCATGTATGGCTTATATAGAAATCATATAATCCATATATAAGATCAAATCCATATATGGACATTATAGAAACTGTACAGAACTTCTCCGCCTGGAAATCTGCAGCATAGTAATGATTACCATTCGAATAGTGACGATTACGACGTATTCTGCGGATTATTCAACGCAGCATCGTCGATGCTGTCACCTACTCACTATTCTAACGCGATAATCATTACTATAATATTCCATTTTCTCCGTGTAGGCATACATTCATGGAATCCTTTGATAAAACTCAAAAACTTCTCTTAAACGATTCGTTTTCTTATATCGTAAGAATTTACTTCCACCCCGAAGTCTTCTCAAAATAATACCGCAACACACACCCCGTAATTCTTCCTTTCCAAAACCCTCGGTATTTTTCACGCACCTATTACGTACCACTTTTCCCAAAAGAACTTCCCACGCGACGCTACACAGACCCCTCGCAAGATTGCTATACGAACGTCGAGCGACGGTACCACCCGCGACACAAAGCTCGCCACCGAGCCACCGAAAGGAATTCATTTTCCACTCCGCGCAATTGGCGGCGGGCGTCGCGCGCGTCGGAGTGCTACTTTTCCATCCCCTTTAACCGCTCTCCCGCGCGCCACCCTCTCTTTTCACCGCGCGCCACCCCGCGTCCCTGCGCGGGCATTTTTGCAAGATGCACAATCCTTTCTCCAGTTCGCAGACGGCGAACAGACGCGAGTCGGGGGAAGAAATGAAAGGGGTGCGCGCGGTCGAGTCTTTCGCGACTCGTCGCCACGGCGATCAGTACGCCTCGACGTCGGACGCGCTCTTCGCGTCGCGAGAGAAAGTAGGCCAACTCGGAGTCACGCTTTGCGACGTTGTGGCGCGCGTGGGAATTTGACCTCCGCGCTAAAAGCACGTACGGTTGAGAGAAGTGGAAGGAGAGGCCGGCTCGGGAGAGAGGAAACGCGAGGAGAAACGCGTCGACGTCTTAATAGCGTGAAATTTCACGACATCCGATACAGCGTCACCTTCGCCGAGCCACATCCAATATTTACCCATCGAGCCCATTGAATATTCCCTATCGCGATACATTTCGAGAGTACACCGACGGTAATGCTCGCCCGGGAGGTGTAAGCGCGCGACCGAGAAGATACACCTACGTATCGAATTTGCACTCCATTCGAGCGCATTCGCGTTAATATTTTATGCGACACCAAGGATCGCCCCCCCCCCCCCCCCCCCCAAGCTTCCAGAGGGAATAGAGCACATATGCGCACCATACCGTAAAAGGCGGGTCAATCGAGCCGTTAAGGTTTTTCGAGCGGTACAGGGGCTTTTTCCCTGCTAAAAGTTAATCCACTGAAGTACAGTAACACTCTAAAGTATGTTCTTCGTGCGATGTGGCGACAACGTTTGACGTACAGTAGTATGTGTGTATCTGTGAGTTCAAAAATGGGGCCCAAAACATCTGGTCATGCATCTGTACGTCATGCAACGTTGCCGCATTGACTTATCAAAGGTTAAATTTATAAAGAACAATTAATAAAAAAAATAACAGGCTTCTTAATGAACGTGAAAATTGGTACAGATGATCTTAGTTCATTAAACTTGCTGATCAAAAAATTTCAGAATTTTTTCACTATTTTTCTCAGAAATATCGCGGTTTGTTAGCTATAACCCATAAGAACACATGCTATTATGTTATCCAAACATCTTTGCAACGGGCTTCTTAAAAGATTTGAAAATTTAACTGAATTTTTTTTTACTTCAATCTACCGAATGCAATCATTTTCAAGCATTTCTCACTATTTTTAGTATAACGCTCGAGAAACCTTCAATTCGAGCCGCTCGACGTCCTTTTGGTCCTCGCGCTGGCGTCTTTATACACATAAGGTATAAAAGCACCAGTGTCCCAATATGCCGACATATCTACATACGTACAATACAAATTATTATTGAATGTGATAAAAAGAATCAATTGCTGGGGAGGACTTTGATAAATTAGGAACATTCGTGACAGTTGTAAATTAAACAGGGTGTCTAGCGCGCGATCGGGGTTAATAAATTTCCATGATATTTCCATGATCTCCAGGCGAGAATTCTGCATTTTCTCCATGATCGCTCTCCTACGAATGTTAAGTGTTCATATAGAATTTTCCGCTCGAATAGAAATAAATTTTTGTTTCAATAATATCGCGAGTAATTTTCACTGTTTTCCGCCATTGATCTCGTTCACAGGCAAAAGCGAAGTTTACTTACGCACTTCTAACGTATATCCAGTATCTCGAGATCATATAAATATTATTAAATAAATCATTCGTTCCCAGTATTCCACGATATTTTCATATTTTATGAAAATTCCATATTTCCGTGACATTCAAAGTGAACAAAAAAAAAATTCCATGATTTTTCAACGACCTCCACGATTTCCATACGATCGTTAGACACTCGGTTAAATTGAATTAGCATTTGAAGTCCATCCACTGAAAACACTGAAACAAATCTGCTACATATATTTTTACGGTTGTCCGGATACTGGTCATAACCGTCCGGCTACTGGTGCGTTTTGGATGTTCGCCTCACACGACGACTCGGGGTTGAAGTACGTCGCCACGGGAGACGGCTGCGAATGTGTTCCGCGTCTGGGGCGCGCGATTCATCCGCCTAATCGACTCCGCGACGCGATCCGATCGGCCGTGCGCGCGGGGAGATCGATCAAGTGGCTGATAGCTCGCGCGAATCGGCGCTTCGCGGTGGTACGGCTCGGCCCGTCGCGATCCGCTCCAACTATCGCCTCGCGCATCCTACATCCGTTCAGCCGCGGTCGTCTCCGGCTTACGCTTCGATCCTGAGGGGGCCAACGACCGCGTGTGCGACGATTCGAGTCTCTCGAACGGGCTTTGAATATTTGATAACCCTCGCTCGAGCGTTCGCTCAGTTCGGATGCGAGAGTAAGATTCATCGGGAATTGAAGTAGTTTCAGCGGGATTTCCGTTGGGAGATCGGCGTCGGATTTGGCCCCGTGTGGGAAAGCTCGGGGGCGGTTTACAGATTTTGGCTACGGACTCGCGACCGGCGTTCTCGTGTCGCGCTAATCGGTAAAGTAACGAGAGGATACCCGTGAGAGAGACATTATCACGGTGGTCCAGCAAAATGTGAGAAAGAAATTCTCCGAGTTTTCCACGTTTTCCAGTCTGAAATAGAGAAAAATTCCCCGACCGCCACGGGTACAGATCTAGTATAAAGTGTTACACATCAATCATTTTTTATCGAATGAATAAATTAACTAATATTTATAGAACGGGTTAAGGAAACTGGAGAAATAAATATTAAAATAACTTAGTTTTGTCAAATCATATTATTTAAAGGCTTCCTTTTTAGAACAAGAAAGAACTTAAATACACGCGTATACACATTGATATATCCTAAAAAAAAATTAGGTAACGACGCTGCATTTAGAAGCCACGCATCTCAAGTATAACAGTGGAAAAAGACGTTACACTACCGCCGAGATAAGTGTTTCCTAATCGTAACGCCGAGTTACGTGATTTCCTTTAGGACACGTCGACATATGGAACACTTTTTTTAGTTTTAGAGATTTCTGTATGAATTCTTCACCATTTTAACGGATCGGAAGCCAAACTGTTTGTGAGATTTGAGTATTTTCGAAAAATTCCAGAAAATTCTTTATTTTCCTTGACTCTTCCCTGACCCACATGATTCCCTGACAATTCCAGGTTTTCCAGAATTCTCTGACCGCTGAACACCGTGGTAATATATTTCGGAGACGAGGGTGAAAAAACGAGGAGGCAATTTTCTTTCAATCCGAGTTACTCGAGCGTGCTCTCCGTAGATTTAATCAGCGAGGCTACCGGAGGACCGATCGCACAACGAGACAAGGTCTCCTCATCCACTCGCTCCACGCGACGATAAGATGCAGCCCTTATTTGCGCGCGATCGAGAGCCGCTCCCGCATGCTCGCGTCCCATCCATCCCCCGTTAGCTGCTCGCTTCTCTCGTCTTATCAGCGTCGCATCGCGAGGGCAGGCACCCGGGCCTCCGCCTTATTTACCGTTCGCGCCGCGACCCCGTAATAAAGCAACGGCGAGAAAAACAATTTTCCAATCTGCCGGGCCGTCGGGCCGACGAGTTTATCGCGCGCTTCTCCCATTTTTCTCATTGCCGGCTCGTCCTCGGTACACATACTCGCGCGCTCCCTTCACACTGACATTTTACAGATTGTACGGCAATGCCAGTAGTTTGTTAATAAAAGAATAAGTTCCAGTTAACCACGGCCATATTTATGTCTATTTCAGCTATACGTATAGTTATTTCAACAATACGTTTTGCTCTTGTTCTTATTTCGTACTGCTACACGGAGAAAGATAATTAGTTAGATCTACTGATAATTAAATCTTCTTTCATACTAAATATTTCTTCCTTGCAATCGCGTACTATTTCACGTGATTGTAAGGAAGAGATATTAAACTGACGAATTGAAAGATTTCATTGATATAAATAAATAATTACTTGCGACCCCGCAAATAATTTTCAGTAGATCCAACTAATTTTTTTTCTCTGTTTATATTATCTATACTGTTTGCTTAACCCCACTCGACCTTAAAGTATAACCATCATAGCGATACTAATTGCTGTGCGACCTGTAAATTTATCTCGGTGCACCGTGTCGCGTCCGAATAAGCCGCGCGCGTACTTCGAGAAAACCGAGATTTTTCCCCTCTCACGCGTACCTCCCAATTGGCGCCGAAGGCGTCATTAGAAGGGCGGATCAGAAGGGCGCGAATATCGAGAAAGGAAAAAGACCCCGGATCGCGGTAAAAACGGGGTTGAGAAAGAACCGCGCGCGCCAGAGGGGATGAGGAGCGCTTTCCGAACTTTCTTCGGTAAACTCTCCCCATAAACCGGCGGCCCGATAAACGGCCGCCGCGGAGCTCGTCGACGCGATGCGCGGTGGGCAATTAACAGGTGCAATTTCTTTATTAGTTCGGCGAGCGTTTGAGGAGGAAAATAACAGCCGGAAGGGTGGGCGGGAAACTTTTAGGTGAAAACTTGGAAGGTTTCCTCGCGCGAAATTCTTTCCCCGTATACCTCGTGCGCGGTATGGACCGGCGGTACTTCGGGAATGTCTATATAAAGGTACTTATCGTAGGTGCGCGGGAGGGCGAGGCGAGATATTCGCGGGTCCTGTGCTTTAAGGGTTTCGTCCAGAGTGCGGCTTGATAGGTGCCCGCGAGAGTGTACACCCTCGACCGGAGGAGCGTCCTCGTGAAATTCGTATCCGCCATCGGCCTCGTCTTCTCCCTTCTTATATACGTTAATTTTCCGGGTGATTTAACGATTCGATCCTCCCCGTCTTTTCTACGCTGCAGCACCTGCCGCCCTTTCGCCTCGCTAAACGTGCGCGATCGCATCTTGCATCGTACGGTCTTATTCTGATTTTCTTCGAACTGTGCAACGTGGAATAAATATGCGTAGATGTTCGTATACTTGGCGTGGGTGTGATGTGACTTCTTCGCAGGGGTTTTTATCATCCCGCGCACTTTATAACGACGCGCGGTACATTTTTGTACACGCCTTGGTGGAAAGAAGTAACCGGAGACGTGGATCAGAGTAAATTCTTTCGTCGAGAAAAATACAGTTCCACTTTTATGGTCTCACAAATTTGTCGGAATACAAATCCTTGACCGAAGAGTATATATACTTGAATCGAGAATACCTTCGTTGGAAAAACACATTTTTTGGCAGTCGTAATTATTTCTTTCAGCGAAGAATGGGGCAAAAATGGAGTACCTATATTTAACTTGACTCCTGATTACCGCAATCTCTAATGAGAAACAGGGGCCAGTTCGAGTAGCCTTATATAATATTTCACCGCGCTTTTCCCTGCGCAACAAGAAAAATTATACACCCCGGAGAAAGATGTATAGCCTAGATCTCTCGCGTATTTCACTCGTCTTTATAGGTACTGCCCAACTGAAAACATAACCATTTCTTTCTCCCCCCCCTCTCCCCCCGCCGTAGGTCTACGTAATCTTCAGTCCATGAACCCCGCGCACAGTCGCGGCTAAAAATTCACGCACAGCGTCTATTAATTTAACGAGGAGACCCGCGTAGTTACCTCGGTCCCGTGTACACGCCCACTTCGAGAAGACAGAAAGGTTTTTTTCCCCCGAGCCGCTCGCGCGATGCGATGCGATAAGAGGCGAGCACCGCGACGCGGCGGTGGGACGGACGATAGCGCGGTGGAAGGGAGGGGGCGCGATTCCGAAACATTAAAAAATCTCGATTACATTCGTACCGCCGCGCCGTTCGAACCGCGGTGCTTACGCACGAAGCTCGTGGAATGTAAATGTCCGCGAGCCTCGTATTTACCCGCAAACCGCGGGCAACCGGACATTAAGTCATAACCGTGGTCAACGATATCATCGCGAGCCGAGCAATTCCGACTCTCCGCCTCGCTCGTCCCCCGCCGGATAATTACCGTGGAGCAGCCGAAAAAATGGCAGTGCTCACGCAAAAATAATTAGTTCGGCCCGCGCTACTTATCGTTACGCCGCGGCGGGGGAGGACATCGCGCGGCGATGCTATCGCGGCGCGACGTATGGCCGCGGCGAGATACGAGCGATAAGCCGAATTTCGGAAGGCGGCCGCGGGTATTTATTTTTCGAGTGGCGTTGCGCGCCGTTAACCACCCTCCCACCCCCTCGCGAGCCGAAGCTTTGACGCTATCTTCCATCCGTCATGCGCGCGGCTATAGGTACGTATCTATTATCGCTACATTACAACGTGTAAGGGCCGGTTTTACCAACAGGTATAAACGCGGTATAGCGCTATACTGAGAATAGCCATAAGGCTTATTGCTGGTTATTCTCAGTATAGCGCTATACCGCGTGTATACCGTGTTGGTAAAACCGGCCCTAAGGATATGTAAAAAAAAGCGATGTTTCAAAATGTAGCAATCAATCCCAGAAAGTATAGGGGGAGGAAAAATTCCAGGTAGGAAATTCAGTGATGAGACAGTTATGAATTCGGTAATATATTATACTGTATATATACTGAGAGAAATAATTGCTGGACCCAAAAAAATATTTTCTCTAATCAAAAATATAATATATGTAACTCCAAGATCAAGCTGTGGTTTTGTTTATATAGGAAAATAATTAATTAGATCAAATAATTGTTTTTTTTTCTTCGCGCAGGAAACATTTCTTGTCCCAACAAAGATATTCTCTCAAGTCAATATAATATTATATCACGTGAGGCTAAACGTTACTCGCCAGGAAAGAAACTTCAGTTATTATTATCTCATTATTTATGAGCTTCTGACTCATATTTGTATAACACTTCTTTGAAAATTACATTTTTATCTGCAATAAAGTCTTACATCGATGTAAGCCAAAAGTATTCACAAATAATGAAATAACAGTTTTTTTTCTTGCGAGTAAGTTTAGCCTCAAATGATATTCTTAAACAAAGAATCTGTATTATTAAAGCTTTTCAAGATCATACGTTCTTGCTTAAAGAAATATCTGTTTGATACTACCAATTATTTCTCATAGTGTGTAGGACTTATATTTACATCCGACACACACACACACACACACAGAAGTAAATCTTACACAGTGTAATATCTAGGATGCCCGGGAAAAAGAGTATAAGTCAAAAAAGTGTTATTTTCATTTTATACATTTTTTCAACAGTTTGTGTTTCAATATAAACAAATAAAGGTGTTTTCTGAGCAATACCATTTTTTGACTTGTACTCTTTTTCCCGAGCATCCTAGATGTTTAATCCAATTCGTAAATACACCGTTACCAGGTTTTTTACTTGGAGTTTCTCCCCCATATTTTCTCGGATTGAACGCTCCATTTTTAAACATTCCCAGCATAGATCCCGCGTATCGCGAAGAGGGATTTCTGACCGAGGAACAAGGGAGAGCGAGAGAAAGAGCGGCCCTCGTTATTCCCTCGGCACGTGGGAGCAGCCCCCGGTTGGCAAAGTGAAGGGTTTTGGCGGAAGTGGCGCGGCGGCGAGGGGGGAAACGAGAGAGGAAAAGGTCGTCGGGTAAATCCGTCCGAAACACGCCCTCCTCCTCCTCGTTAATTCTTCCGCAATTCCAGTCGCGGCCGCTTATTGAAGTTTATCGCGACGCCGCGCCCTACGCGTTTCCAGCGGCGTAGCGAATGATTATGCCGTCGGCCGCGAATAACGGCGCGGGGATGAAGAACGCGAAGAGCGTGCCGCCGAGGCCGCCGCGCGCGGACGTACGGCAAATACACGCGGGTGCGGAAGAGCGGAAGAGGGTTGGGCGCTGCTCTGTATCGCCGACGATATTCCGGGCCGAACCTCCTCCAACTCCTCTCGGGGAAAGGGTTCACCCTCCTCTGCACGCCGGCATTCAGCGCGCGGTATTCACTAACGGCTGCCGATTGCGCCGCTGCACGCCATCCGCGAATGCCGTCGTCGTTTTGATCGAGGTCGTCCGTCTCGCGAGGGGGCTACTTCGCAACGAGGAATCGGGAGGGGTGCGGTACGTCGGAGGGTGCGCGACGCGTTGCAGTTCCGGGGAATATGTGGGTCGTACGTGGGGCGCAGTGGACGAGCGGGCGACGTACGTGTGCGTACGTACGTACGTACGGGATATACGAGCTTGTGATTCGCGTATCGATCGTCGCTCGAGTGGTTTTTAGCGGTAGGTACGGGAACGCGGTACATAATTAATAGAGAATTTTCATATCATGAATATGAATCGCGATAATGAGCGCATTAATATTTGTAGGATTGCGTTAGGCGATTCCGCGCGTCCCGAGCGCGTTGGCTGACTGATGTAGGTCGCGTAGATACGTGGATTGTAGGTGTATACGTATGTGATACTAGGCGACGGGTATGTGTGAGTGCGCGAGAAAATTGCATGGGATTCGTGCAGCGAATGTAGGCTCAGATGAGCATTTGGGGTGGTTTCGAGGCCCTCGATGTGGTCGCGATGTTTTCTCGGATTTCTCAAGAAAAAAAGAAGACATCCAGAGAATCGATTAATACTTCTAACCGTAATGATGTGATAACCAAGGATATTACAGTGGTAAGACATATTGCCGCAGTAGTGATAAGTTGTTCTCGGAGAAGATACGAAGAAAAAACTGCAACGCGACACTAACGATCACTCGTTAAAATAATCGTTCGCCTTGAATGTATAGTTGATAAACTCTAAAGAAAAAAGCTCGTCTCGATCCATTATTAATCGTAATAACGACGAGCCAAAGATATTACAGAAGCGAAAAATAAAGAAAAAATTGCGAGACACGAAGAAAAAACTACAAAGCGACTAATGATCGCTCGATAAAAAATTATAGTTCACCTCAAGTCCGGTTAATAAAATCCGATAAAAGAGAAGCTCGCATCCAACCACCCCGAAAAAACAATTCAACTCCGTACAAGCATACCCGTATGCGAAGGGTCGAACAGCACCGAGCGGATACCCGCTTATCTTATCGGAGCGACGCGTTCGATCGAAGCGCGCGCCGCTGACTATACTCGCGTCATTTACCTCGAAAATTGCGTATAACGGGGCAACGAGAGGATTGCGCCGTAAGCGCCGCAACGACGCGCGGGAAGACGCGCGCAACACCTGCCGTGTCGCCTACTTATCGTAATGGACTTCCATGTGCGACAGCTCGTCGATGACGCGTAGCGGGCGGGGGGGGGGGGGGGGGGGAGGGCTTTCCGCCTCGCCGCGGCGAAAGGAGCATCGAACGGCACGGGGGCTCGATTACATGACACGGCGAGGGTAACTTTACCTACCGGCTAATCGAAAAATAATAGCGCCCCGAATGCGCGCGGCGATCGATCCTCCCGCTTTCCAACGTCGGGGCGCGACGTACGAGCTTCGCGAGGGTCGAATTAAAGACGGCCAGGTGGGAAGAAAGAGGAGCGCGCGCGAGGGGTGCCGACGGGATGGAGCGGTCGAGATAACTTTTATCGAAGGAGTCGGACTTGATAAATGCGCACGTGCTCCTTTCGGAGGAGCGGTCCGGCAAACGAGAGGTCTTAAGGGTTGCGACATCCGGCCCGGCGGCGATACTCTTCCCGCTCGCTCTCTAGCCCCCCCCCCCCCCCCCCCTTTAACACTAGAACTACCGAATGGTCGCGCTTTATAAGACGGTCGTTTTGTGCGGGCGATTATCTCGTTATCCGTGCATTTTTCGTCCACGCTGCTATAGAACTTTTCTGTAGACCGAAACGTGCTCTACAAAAAAGCATTCTACCAATTTTGACAAAAACCTCACGGGTTACGAAATAATTGAGGTTGAATGGAACTCTGAATAAGGCACCGGTCAAATTGACCGGTTGCGGTAGTTCTAGTGTTAACCGGAGAAGTCGACGCGTTCGCCTAACCTCGATTTCGCGATCCGACTACACGGGCTAGCGCCCGCCCGAAGGAAGAGACGGAGGAGGCCGAGGACTCGATTCGGCTTTTCGTCCGCCGGAGGAAACGTCGGGCGACGGAGACCTTTGAAGAATTGCCTTCGGAAAGCCCGGTACAAAGAGGGACGCGCGCTTTGCTCGCGAGCGAGCGACGAACTCGCCGTGAGCCGTAGGTCGCTTTGATCGGAGACTACGTAAACGCGGAGACGAGCGGCGACGCAATTCCTCACGCGCGGTATTACGTCCTTTGGATGTATAATAGGCGTACAACTTTGCTTCCGCCGTTTTTCCAAAATTCGAGGCTTTATTGTAATCAACTGGTTATACATTTATGATTGAAAGTATTGTCCATCGCTGGCCACTACTTTGTCCAATCTTTCGGGCAGCGTGTGAATCCCGCGTTAAAAAAAACTGGTCATCTTTTGAAGCGATCCACGAATCGAAAACGGCGGAAGCAAAGTTGCACGCCTAATATACATACGAAATTGCGACTGTAAGACTCTCGCTCCATAAAGAGACACTGTATACCGCGGAAGCTCTTTTTCTCTCTCCCCTCTCGCGGTGGATAAACGACGACCCCCGCGCAACAGACGCGCCCCCGTCGACTCGATTTGTTTGCGGTGAGCGCGTCTGAGGAAGACCGATGACTTCTTTTTATTCGTTTCTTAATTGAATCGGCTCTCGCGGTGTAACGACCGAAAGTGTCTCATCGCTCCCGCGTGTGCGTATATATCAGCGCGAGTTTTAAATACCCGGTCCGCGGCGCCTGCACCAATACCGACACTGGTTTCGCGTACCGATAGCTTTATCGAAGGTATGAAAAGAAGGAGAGCACAGCGGTGAGAATACGAGATCCATTATGAAAATAAATTAAGTAATGTATTTAAATTGCTCCTCCCTTTTCGAAGGAGAATTTTCTTCGCTTCTCTCGAGACGTTTTCCCTCCCTTCCTGGAATAACGAACTTAAGCGGTAGCGGGCGAAATCCCCCCTCCTCCTCCTCCGCCGCCTCTGCTACCCCGCCGAGAAGACACCGGAGACGAGAACGGCGGCGTTCAACAAGTTCGACACATCTTTCGAGCGAAGTTGCGTCCCGAGAAAGTTACTCGGTCCGTACAAGGTTCGAATCGGTGCGAGGGAAACCCTTAGCGCGATCCTGGCCGACCTCTATAAATTTTTTCACTTAACCGCGGCCCCGCACGGCCAACAGCTGGTACCCTACCCGTAATGTCGGAGAGTTATGAGGGACGGATGGGATACACACCCCCGCCGGACGACCCCCGCGTTGTTAACGGACCTTAATGGTCCCTTTCTCCGCGTCGCGTACCTAAGACGGAACTGCCGAGCTCGGGGAGGGTTCAATCGGTTTAGGATGTCGAATTTCTGATGACTCGCGAAGTTTCGGTAAAGTTGATAGGTGCGCGTGGCCCGCCTCCGCCGTCCCTCGATCGCCCTGGGCGAATCCGTGGGAAGAAGAACACGCGTGTGCGCGCGCTGTCGAAATGGTCAGTTCGAGGGACGGTAGGCAGAGTGTAACTCGGGGATGGAGGACGGGCGTGAGATTAGAAAGTATAGACGCGTAGGGATGATTCACTCGCTCTCTCATCCCCGCGACCTGAAACACGGGTCGTACCTCAAATCTTCCCCGTTCCTTTCTCCCGCCACCCCTTCGCTGCGTTTCGCGAGAGCCCAAAGATACAACTTATCCCTTTCCCGTCGATTTACGTGTAAAGTTCGAAGGAAGGAAGGAAGGAAGGAAGGAAGGAAGTAAATCATTTATCACGGCAAGTTAATAGATAACACGTGTTACGTGCTATGGTTGGGTTCGATCGCGTATCGGCGCGATCAGTTGGTAGTTCGTTTCGTGGGTCGGGAGGGGGTTGTTGGAGCGGGGGGGTGTTCATGCGCGCGGGTGGAAGGCTCCCCGTCGAAAAGTTTGGGGCGCGTATATACCTATACTCTTTGGTACACAGTTGATATCCTGTCTCGAAATCGGGGTTGGCGTTCTCGACCGGAAAACGAGTGAATAATTCGAGATAGATGCACTCGTATGGTGAGCAAAATAATTAGTAATGTTAATCAAGCTTGATTGATATGGGAACAATGAAATATTGTTATCGCGATGACAAAAGTACTGGTTGTCACGAATAAATACTTTAGAAACAATATGTTTTCGCAAATGACATTTATTTGTTGTAACCAAAAGTTTCTTGTCCTGATAAAAATATTTCGCTATCGACGTATCGACTAAACGTTTGGCTAACATCACTAATCATTTTTTCCAGTTTAGAGGCGCGTTGCTTTAGAATTGCGATGCTCATGGTGAATGATATGAAATCAAAAAATTCTAGTTCCTCGTAATTGCGGACTATATACGCGAAAGGGAGACGAAAAAAATTTTCGACTCGCAAAAAGTCTCGTGTGAATTGGGTTTTCCCATAAATTTGTTGTTACGGCAGGCTCGAAAAATTTGAACAAAATCATGTACTCCTTATTTTTTCATTTTTCATTCTCAGCCTTATCTAAGTCAAAAATCAGGAATTACAAATGCAGCTACGTCATCATACCGTAAGCCTCTCGCATTCGTTGCTTGGAGCACTTATGTGCGTCTCTCTAGCTTTTCGTTGACGTCACAATGTCGTAGAGAGAAACACGTTCATAACTCAGCGAATAATTATTTTTTCGATCATTTTCCTCTTCGTGTGATATCAGATACGCATACGGATTACTCTATGAATTTAAAAAAATATCTGTAGCTGAGAGGTAAATAGTCGTAACTCCAATTTCACCCAATATTGAGTTAATATCATTGTCAAACTACACTCTTTCAACTTGCTATTGTGGTAAAAAAAATCGCAAGTCCCGTTTTATCGGTTGCCAATATTTTTAGTCTTGAAAAGGTAGTATCTCCGTGTATATCAGTGGGGTAAAGGTAAAGTTGTTTTGCTCACTACTGAAAACTTTCTTTTATGGACATACGATTATTTACCTCTCAGCTACAGATATGAGCTTTTCTTTGGAAAGACCGAATTACTAATTTTCAAAGTGTACCGGTACACCGAATCGTCTCTTCGCACCATGCGATGAACGAATACCGCCCTCCCTTTGACACGCCGCTTTCTCAGGCCGGAAGCGTCAGATCTTCTCGAACCATCTCCACTCTCCCCGCGGAAGGGAGAAAGACGTTTCAACCGTATACGACTTCCGAATCAATCGCGTTGTTAGGCACCCTCGCGCGCGCGATGCCCCCGGGTTCGCCTATGACTTATGCATGCCTTCGCTTCGCGCCACCGCGTGTGGGTGCGTATACGCGCGCGCGAAGGTAGAGCGGTATGCAAGCGACGGATACGTGTATGTACGCTGAACGCTACGCGCACGCAGGGGCGGTGTATAGGCCGCGCGCGGACTTTATGCGACGCGCCGCGGCTGCTTTATGGGACTCTCGCGCCGAAATATCCGGTTTATGGAGTACCGAAGAATAATGCACGATACCGAAGAATGGCGGGACGAGCGAATGATGGCGAAAGGCGGCCGGACGGGGCCTCTGGGACGACGAGCGGGTTTACCGCTGCGCCATTTATCCGCGCGCGAGCCCCGCACGCTACACGGCTTCCGTATGCGTCTGTATAGGTACCCGAGATAAGTTTGCCCCTCTTCCTGCCTTTTGTGAAGATACGAACTAAACGATTTGAATTTAGTACAGGCCGGAGATGTACGAGCGATCGATCGAGTCACGGAGTTTTATCAGTTTTCAGTTTTTTCTTTCCGTCGTGGCGACGCATACATATGCGAATTTAGGCGTGGAGTTTATACATCACACGCTGTAGGTACTATATAAGGCTAAACTTACTCGCCAGGAAAGAAATTTCAATCATTCTTGTCTCATTACCTGAGAGTTTCTTTGGCTCATATTTGTATGACTTTTTTGAAGATTACATTTTTATCTAATATATAATAAAGTCTTGTATCGATATAGGCCAAAAATCATATATAATGAGTTAATAGCAATTGAAGTCTTTTTCCTGGCGAGTAAGTTTAACCTCACATGGTACGATGACTAATGAAAGCATCATCATGAAAACTATTATACACGAAAAAAAATAAATCGTAGCATCTGCAAAGTTTGTGGTACATTTCGGGACAAGGCCAATTTATCGTTACAATAATCACAATCTCAGGAAAAATTACAAACATGTTCGATGTTTCTACAAGTATTACTGTAATTTTCACTAAAATTGGAGTTATCGTAACGATAAATTGGCTTTATCCTGAAATATATATATTGACAATCTTTGTAAATGCTTCGATTAATTTTTTTCCGTGCAGACAGTGAAATTATGAGATTGCTGATAAAGTCGCGGAATGGGAATATGTAGATATATTTAGATACATGAATACAAAAAAAAAACGTATTCGCAAAGAAAAAGGAAACAGCGGAAACAGCGCCGGATATAGGCCTTTAAATAATGATTTATGACAAACGATAGCAACGCAGATGTTTACCCCCGTTAACATTTTCTCATCCCTGGAAACCGAACGCGATTTGTAATCCGACATATTCATCACCCCTTAATTTTCCAACAAACGACGCGACAAAATACACCCCTTCACCGCCATACGATCGTCACCCACGAAGACGTCATATCGAACGTGCGAGCTGCACTCGATTCGTTTTCGAATGAACGCTCGCGATCCCTCCTTCTCCTTCCCCCACGACTTTTCATCCCCTTCTTCCCCCTCTTCGCGCCACGAGAGATCACCAAGAGCGGATGGAATTTCCGTTCCGAGTCGAAGAAATCTATTTCCAATGGAGTGACATATCCGCGCGGTTCCCTGAATAAGAGTCAGCGCGGGTGAAACTAATCGATCATGTGACGTATGGCGAGGGCTGATATCCCCCGAAGAAGCGCGAGGAGGCGAGGGGACGACGGATCCCAACCCCTGCTCCGGTCTGCCCACGCCGCGCGGCGGCCGCCACCACGTGTCGCTTCTTTATCCGAGGCTCGATACAGACCTTAGAGACGCCGGCGGAGAGACTCTCGCGAAATGCCATTACAAATTCCTTCTTTACCCGCTATAAGAATATTTTCCTCGTAACTCCCCCCCCCCCTGCCTCTTCCTCTTTGTCGTCGGCTCGCGCGTCGTCTTCCTCGCGTGTCGCTCGCGCCGCGGATTCGTTAAATCGCAAACGACGTTAATCGTTGATTTCGTCGCGATTTCCTTGTACGCGCGTAAATTGCGAATCTCGCGCGGATGAGAAACGCTCGTTCATTCGTTCTGTGAGAGCGTGCGCGCGAAAAATGTCGTCGGGCCACGCGGTGACGTTAACGTCATCGCGGCACCGCGTGCGGGAGAAGGAGATCGCGCGGATGAGATACATTTTTGTCTATTATACACGGCTTGCGACGTCAAAGCTGCGAGTTAAATTTGAGCGCTCTCTATGCAATTTCCTCGCGCGCGCCACTCGCGAGAATCTTTATCGGGTTTTCTTTCGGGCGGGATGCTGTGCAACTTATCGCATAAATGTTCGTTGGTGACCTTTGCGCGATGCAGTGAAAATATATGAGTCTAATCCTGTGCGGAGAGAAGAGTATATTAATCCCTGTTATATACTGAATGATAAATTTGACATTTTGGCGAAAGTATTGCGTTCATTGATTTACTGTAGGTACCTATAAGGTGTGTCCCAATTCTTAACCAGTTGAGCCCAATTCCTGACAACTTAAATATTTAGATCTATCGATAAAAGTGTAACATCGATGTGCCTTTGATTAACGGAAATAATTATCTAAATAAAATAAGAGATAATAAAGATATTCACGTAAATGTCTGCGATAAGTTAATAAAAAGATATTTTAGGATTTGGTTAGGAATTGGGACATTCACCTTAGATAACAAAAAATAGTTGAATCTACTAAAAATAACCGGCGGGGTCGCGAGTAATTATTTATTTACCTATATCAATTTGATCTTTCCTCGTATTAATTTGATATTTCTTTCTTGCAATTACATATTATTCCATATGATGTAAGGAAGAAATATCTAATTGATGTGTACTTAAAAATTGCATTGATATAAATAAATAATGACTGTGGATCCCGCAAGTAATTTTCAATAGATCCAACTAATTCTTTTTTTCTGTGTAACAGTTGATATACCATTGAAATTCGCGAAACGTATGTCAATTATCGTCATCCAATCTCATCGTCGTCATCTAATTTACGCGTCCTACATCTGACTGTAAATAGTTTGAAGCAAAATAACAGTTTCCACAGCGTCTTTCTTCCCTCCTTTCGCCCCGCCCCCTTCTTCGATAGAAATTTCCCCCGTTGTCAAATTCACATGCAATTAAATTTCAACTCTCGCTCCTCCGCTTCCCTCGAATTCGCGTAAGAATGGTAAGGTATCGAGGAGAGAATTTGTTTTTCTTGTACCATCACCGAGCGAGTTACAGGACGGAAGGGAGGAGGGACATTATAAGAAAGCGAGCGGCGGAAGGAATTTTAGCGAAGAAAAAAGGAAAAAGAGAGACGCGTCCTGAAGGGTAGACACCGGGGAGCGCGGAGAGATTGAAATATTTATCGTATTTGCGTTTAGCATTTCCGACGCTCGCGGTTATCTGCTTACGATAAAAGACACGCGAGACAAGGCCGCCGCGCGCACGCTCCTCCGCGAATTCCCGGGCAGCAGAAGTTCGCCCGACATTTTTCTCATTTCCCCCGCTGCGACCGAGGGGCGAGAGAAATGCAGGGAGGGGGGAGAGCCGCGAATCGAGAAATTCCGCGTGAGAATCGGAACTCAGGTATCGTCGATCTTTCGGGGGCTACTCGTTCTTCGCTTTTCCGAATCACACTTCGCCCCCTTATTCCGAGGACGCTATACCCGGAAACGAAGATATCCCCCTTGTTTGACGTGCGCCCTCCCGCTATATACGCCAGCATCCCCGGCGTTAACCAACCACCCCCGGGCGTGACTCGCGACGCGATGCCTACGCAAATATACCCGCCACTGTCTCTGTCGCGAAGGACATGTGTGATATTCGTGAGGATGAAGCTCTTTCGTACCAGAAAAAATACTCGAAGCTGTTTTGTACGATCAAAAGCAAGTAATGGTCCGTGATAAGAATTGATGTCGCGGTTGAACGTGAGGTAAGTGTTCCGATAGTCGGCCAGCTAAGCCCAGCATCCAGCCAGACATAAAAATTCATACGGCAGATTTTACGTAAATTCGCAATCACGTGCGGAAGAACGTCGATTTAGTTACTTGAATTAAATAATTTGGTTGAATTGTTTGACGAAAACAAGCTGTAGTCAAGTCTAGCAAATTATTAATAACTTGATCTGCGTTCCCCAGTCCATGACCACTAATTTAATCAGATCTATCATCCTTTTTTCCAGTGTACGGTCGTTGTATCGAGCCAACGAGAACCGAAGATGGCTGCGGAAACCTCGAAGGACCCGGACGACGCGAAGGAAACGAAACTCGCCGCGCGCAAGGGCCGCTCGATTAACCCGCGAGGAAGCAATCAAACTACAGCGTACGGTTATCGAGATTCGCTAACGACCCGCGCCGAATTCAACCGCTTAGTTTGAAATGCATGGAAGCTCCGCGCGACACGACACCTCCGGGCTTTCTCGCGGTGATTCCGGGGGAACCCGGTAATACCGCCGTAATGAATAACGAAGCCCGCGCCGCCCCGTGCGGCCGTTCGCGCGCGCGAAACTTGACTTTTACATCCGATAAAGCCGGATGTCGCGCGAGCCGCAGGGGGCTGCGCTTAACCGCGTCGTCGCTGCCCGAAAGACGAACTGTTAACGGCACGGCGAGCGCGCGGAATATATTAGGACGTTAATTAAGAAGGACGCCGTTCCCGACGAGCATCAGCCGCTCCCTTGCGACTGACTGTACGTGAGAGCGAGGGCGAAGCGGCGCGCGCGGGGAGGGATGTTTGGTTTACGGCTTACCCACACTGTGCTCAACCCGCGTGGTTGATCCGAGGGACGTTCGACCCCGAACACTCACCTGGAACAGAAAGGAGAAAGGGCTCGTTAAATCGACGAACTCGATCGTAGGGTTTTCATTGGGGGAAGGGAAAGGACGTTTAAAAACGTCGAAACGGTCTCGACGATGACGACGACCTTTCTGATAAGCGAACTGAACGAATTGGCTCTGCTTGGGTACGTTCGGTTGGGTAACGTGAATCGCTGGTGACAGAAGAATGTTTTCTTCAATCAAAAACACGATATAACTTCAGAATCAAGCCATGGTTTTCTTCGTGCAAGAAAATATTTGGCAGGCTCGAGTAATTGTTTTTTTTTTGCGCAGGAAAAATTTCTCGATCCCACGACGGTATTCTTAAAATAAGAATAAGGGTATAGGTATTCTTCGATTAAGAATCTGTATTCTTAAAAATTTGTAACATCATATTATGTTCTTGATTCAAGAAACATTTTTTTAACACTAACAATTATTTCTCACAGTGTAACTTTTATATAAATATACGCTGGAAAAAAGTATGGATCGTACAGACGGATTTTTCAGCTGTGACAGTTGTACTTTCTATCTTATCTTATCTTACCTAGGCGGAAAAGAGTACCCACTATATGGCTTATACAGAATCCATATGTGATTTTTATATAATAGAAATCATATACAATCCACATAAGACTAAATACATATCATAACTAAATACATATATATTTTCCGCCTGGACATCTACGAAATATTGTTGTCACAGCAATACCAGAGTAGCTATTGGGTGAAATAAGTATGTCGGGTAAAGAATAGCTGTGAGAGCTATCTACGAATCACTCTATTGAGGTATTCCAATAAAACTGGCGTTATTACTATAACAGTACACGATAGCCACCCATAGAGCGTTTTAGCAGGAATATAGATAGCTCTGAGAGCTATATAACCAAACAGTTTATAAGGCTATCAATTCTATAGCAATACGAAGGGAATAAATGCAGTAGTTACATTAAAAATAGGTATCGTCATGCTGTTAACTGAAAATATTGTAGTAACAGAACTGACATTGCTCACTTAAATACACGGTTTTATACGTGAAACTTTCTACTCCTAGCTTTCCATAATATCGCTGTAGGAATCATACTTTTTTTTTCCAGTGTAAAAATCGAAATTCACTCGCTTTACAAAATGTAATACATAGATAAAAAAACGATCATTGCTTCTCTCCTACGAAAAGTATCCACCATCCTCCGTCTAAAAAATCAAAATCCTCCCACACCAGATACGATTTGGCCGACCCACCCCCGCGTAATTGCGCGATTATCCAACTCCTCTTTAGTAGGTGGGTACCTCTCCGCGCGTCGTTTGATCCGGCGGCGGGTCTGGCAGATGGAGACACGGCGAAGGGAGATGATACCGCGCGCTGTATGACGGGAGGGATCTAGGGGAGAGGGAGAGGGAGGAGCGTGAACAATGTCGGCAGTTTCCGCTTGCCGGTTTATGGGTTGGGTACAACATTTACGAGATGCCGGGGTTTACTCTGGCGATGCGTCGATGCGTGATAAGCCGACGACCGCGAACGTGCGGGCTCTCTCTCTCTCTCTCTCGCTCTCTCGGCTCTACTTGGCGCGGCTTACCAACTTCCGGATATGACGACATCAATTACAAGGCAGGATGCGCCAATGTTGCTAACTCGCCCGGAGTAGAGTCTAGCGCGCGAGTCGACTCGAGAGATTCGCCCGCATGCGCGTCGTCGAGTCGTGCTCTCCTTCAGAAATTGCGAGACGCGCGTCTGCAGGGAGGAAATCTGAATGTTTTGGGGCGAAGAAGGGAGGACCTCTCTCGAATGAGAGAGAGAGAGAGAGAGAGAGGGGGGAGGTGCGCGAGGAGAAGGGAGAATAGAATTTGTAAAGACGAAGGAAAGGGGCGAAGCGTGGAATGGCGTATCTCATTTTCGCGAGAGAAATGAGATTGGGGGAAAGGGGGATGAAAGAGTTGGCCCCTTGTTATCGTTGACAGGCGTGACAATCGAGGGCATTCGATCAGCGTTGTACTTTTCCGCGCGGCTTTGCCTTATATCGAGCAAAAACTATCGAAAACCAAAAAGACTACTAATATTTTTGGATACCAATTACGACCCCACGAAAAAAAATTTCGATACAAATTTTAGACTCGCGTGATTTGCTCCACATACACTGAGAAAAATATTATAACTAGGTTAAAATGACAAAATGCAACTAACGTTTATTTAACCGTGTTTACTTATTCTAACTACATACTCGCAAAGTACTAAATAATCAGTTGAATTAAATATTTAGTTATTTCAACCGAACGTTTAATTATTCCAACCAAATATTTAGTTCTTTCAACCAAACGTCAAGTTATTTGAACCAAAAATTGGTCAGTTTAACCCAACGCATAGAAGATCCATATTTCACCAAACGGTTTGGTCATAATCTCCAGGATTTTGGTTAGACCGACCAAATTATTTGTCTCAGTATACGTTTCTTTTTCGCAAGAGGAACGGAAAATGAACGAAGATCCGATAGACTTCACCGCCTCGACGCGACTCCTCATCGTATTAAAAAAAAAACCCCAATAAATGAAAAGACAGCTCCGCGAGACACGCTCTCGCCGCGCGCTCCCGCGTAAAGCGCTTTACGCTCGCGCGCGTTGCCCTCTGCCCTTCGCCTCCGCTACACATATACCCGTACATCGACGAAGAGGAAGTCGGCGAATTGGTAAAAATCTATTTGTAACGGCGGCAAATGGAGGCGCGAGAGCCAATCCGACGTCTCCGGGGAGGTTTCTCGGAATCAATATGTCCTCGCGCGCGAGCCCACCGAGATCTTATCGTGGCCGCGCTCCGGGAGCACATATACTCGAAACGGCCGGGGGTGGCCACCCTTTCCAGTGACGCACACACACACACAACAGCTTCGCTGCGACGCGAATTACAGCATACCCCGTAAACGCATTTCCCCGTCGTGCGGCGGAAAATTCTCCGACTGCATATTATCGTGCGCGTATATCAAGCCTGATGACCGCGCGAGCTGCAGCGGCATAACGGCACCGGTATTCTCCTCCGGCGAGAGAAAGGATGAAGGAGAGAGAGAGAGGAGGGAAGAGAGGGTGATTCACCCGATACCCGAATTAGTCCGCGTTACACGTTGCGCGTTAAAACCCCCGAGCCACACACGAGGGATGCGTATACACGCGCACCCAAGGTACTCTCGGTGGACTAGGAGAGTTCGGCCGAGTTCTCCAACTTCCGATCCCGCGCCCCCGGCTTTAAACATCTCGAGTCGACTGCCGCGCCATAATCCGCCCCCGTAACGGCTACCCATTTATTCGAGAGGCGAAAATAGAGGGGGAGGGTCGCTAGAGGGAAGACACGCGAGAGGAAAAGCGCGAAGCGAGTGATTGGAAATCATTCGGCGATGACGGTTGCTCGCGAGGGTGAGAAAAGTCGTGCGTGCGAGAGGCGCGAATCGAATGGGGGGTGAGCGGGAGATCGAAGCGCACCATGGAAGCGAGGCAGATGGCGGAAGCGCGCGGTCCTTCGCAACAATGAGCTTCAGGGCAATTTGTCTTATTGTATTAGTAAATGATGGATAATGACGCCGAGGAGAAATACAACCAGGGAGGACGGGGGGAGGGAAGCCAGAGCGTAGAGCCGTAACGACTAGGGGTGAGGCGGAAGACGCGCGTTCTGTGTATACGTCGCATTAAGCGATACTAATTGATGCTCGCGTAACGCTGGGTGAGATATTATATATCGCGCGGCAGACGCTGACGACGGAGGCCGTCGCGTCGACGTTAGACGGCGGGAGGTTCGCTTCCGTCGAAAGAATCTCGTCGTGTTGCGCGATCCGTCATTGGCCTTCTCCCCCGGACGGTGTATAAGGTATATCGCGCGCGGTTGAGGGGGTGAACGCGGGGAGGTAGTTGGTTCCGCCTAATAAAGCACGGGTACGCGGAACGGAAAGACGAAGACGCGCGCGAGAGCGCGGAGCCGCCGCCGAGGAAGAGGGATGCTGCAGACAATAGTGCGTAACGAGAGACGTTTTATGGAGCATAAATTGGGCCAAATACGTCGAGGAACCCGATGAAACTTCCCCGCGGCACCTGCGGGCCGTCGTCGTCGTCATCGTCTCTCCTCGGTTACTCGACGAAACTTGGGTAGGCGCAACGACGTGGGCGCGTCTCCGGGAAACTCGAGTTCGAGATTTCTCCCTCGATTCCGCGCGGAAGAATCACCGCGCGCTGAGAATGGCGGAGAAGAAAGGCGAGCGACGGAGGGCCTCTGCATTGAAGAAAATGATTTTGCAGTCTTGGCAAAACTGGGTTTCGATGGAAATATTTTGCTATCATGACAAAAATATTATGTGTCGCGACGAAAGATAATATGTCGATACACACAAATATTTATTGATATAACAAGTATTTTTACCGAAAAAAATTGTCACTACGACTGCAATTAAATTTTCCATCATTGGACATGTATTTTGCTGCCACAAATAATACTTTTGTCGCGACAGCGAAAAGTTCTCGGCAAAACTTAGTTTTGCTAAGGCTGTAAAATCCGTTTTCTCCGTGTATGTGGCGCGGGGTGTCCATGGAGGGGTGGTAAGACGCGCGCGGTGCCGATGAACGAAGATACAATTTTCCGATCGACGCTCGCCTGAGGTTAGGTCGAACGCTCTCGCGAATACATTTCCTTCGGGAGGCATGAAAGGAGTAATTTCTCGAGGCGAGGCGGGCGGAAAGGAGAGACGGCCCGTACCTTATTCGCGAGGTATTACGGCTTACGGCGTGGGAGAAAGAGTCACGGGAGACTCTGCGAGACGGTGCGAACGAATAAGTGAAAGGGGAGTACGGGTAGTCGAGTGTCGAGTAGTCGGTGCAGTTCGTACGTATACGTTGAGATAAATGATTGCTGGTGCCAAAAAATGGTTTCTTCGATGAAAATCATAATACAATTGCAGAATCAAACCATGGTTTTGTTCGTGCAATGAAATATTTGATAGGCTCGATCGAGTAATTGTTTTTTTTTCTGCTAAAAGAACTTCTTGTTCTAACGAAGGTACTCTTGAATCGATAATATATATTTTTCGATCAAAAATCTGTATTCTCTTAAAAATTTGGAAGATTGTATCTTTTTGCTTTAAGACATTTTTTCTGACACTAGTAATTACTTATTTCTCTCAGTGCACTGATTGTGAGAAAAATAGTTAGGTTAAGATGACAAAACACATCTAGTTAAACACGTTTAGTTATTTTAACCAAAATACTGGTCAGTTGAACCAAATACTCAGTTATTCTAACGAAACGTTGAATTATTCCAACCAAATGTTTTATCATTCCAACCAAACGTTTAGTTATTTTAACCAAAAAATGGTCAGGTTAACCAAACAGGTGCAGAATCCATATTTCTCCAAATAGTTTGGTCTCCAAGATTAGTTTGGTTAGATTGACCAATTTTTTTTTCTCAGTGTATAGAATAGGTACACATTTATCAACAATTTCGATAATGAAATTAACGAAGGATGTGTCAAAAGAGCCGCTCGAATTACCGTTCCTCTCGCGTGATCCTTTTCTCCTCCCTGGAGAGAAACTCACGAGGTCTCTGCTTCCCTTTGCGTGTGGGAAATAGAACGGGGTAGACCGGATTACTCGAACTGGCCCCTGCCTTCCGCCACGAACCGCGTTAACCGGGGGTCAACCGGGGAGTGCCGCGTCTTACCCCGCTTCCCTTTACAGACTCGTGGATAGGGTGCGAATGAATGCGGGAGCGAGAGGCGAGCGCGCGTGAAAGCAAACTTTCCACATCGCGTCATTTTTAATCCGGCGCGAAGACGTCGCGACGTCGTTTTACCCGGAACGAATGTTTATTTCTCTTCTTCACGCTGCCGTCCCTTCGGGAGGGAGCGTCGTGGCTTTCAGGGAGTTTCGAACGGCGAGGAAGAACCGGAAGATGGAAACGAACGCGAATAAAGAGAAGGTGCTCTTCTTCTTGCCTCTGTCTTCGCGGCAAGACGATGCATCATGAGAGGGTTGCGGAGAAATCGAAGAATGTGCTGCGTAAAAAGCGTCGGAAACACGATAAACTCCGTTTATCTCCCTGGAAAAAAAAAGAACTATCGACATTCGACTGATGCGAAGCTGGCACCCCTATGCTGTAAAGTCATAGTTCTCTGTCAAAAGTTCCGAGTCACTCAACTGACAATAACAATAGAGTTCAATCACTATTATCTCGTTATCTATGAGACTTTTTGTTGATATTCGTATAATACTTTTTTGAAGAATACATTGTTATCTACGATAAAGTCGTATATCGATATAGGTCAAAAGATCATAGATAATGAGATAATATAGTGATTCGAGTTTCCTTCCTGGCGAGCAAGTTTAGCCTCACATGGTAGACATTTAAGGTAAATGCACTAGTAGTTGACACATTCCTTTTTATACCTATAAAATAAGATTTGTATATATATAAATAATTTATAATTACTTTACAAACGCCGTAGTGTACTACTGCCATCTGTACGTTTACTCTTGAATTATGCAGGAGTCACATTCAGACAAACCATACTAGGGTTCTTGTATTTTTCTAGTATCAATTACTGACAATTTTTTTTTGCAAATTTTGTACGTTTATGAACAGATGCTTTTTGCGCAATTTTAATGAACATTTCAACTTGCCATGCTTAGCAAGAGTGGGGCTATCCCAATATACATATTTTTTGTGAAAAACATAATACCACAATTTTAAACAGGATGAAATATGAATTTTCCTCGCTATAATGTCAACTACTAGTGCATTTACCTTATACCTAATTGAAAAATCCGGTGGCGACTAACTGGGATCTAAAAAAAATGGAATAAAATAACGAAACGTTACTTATTCGCAGCTGCGAATATATCGACGAAATCCCCTCCCCCAAGAACCGCCGCCAAACGCGCGGAACGCACACACTCATTCGGCGGGGATCCGGATATATTTACTCAACGCCCGGTATTACGTCGGCTAAAAATTCGCAATACTCATTCGCCCGCGATATATTCGCGGACACGTAACAGCTATTAAAGCAGGATGGTTCGGGACCGATTGCGGAGCGCGATACCGCGACCGAGATTTAAGCTCGCTGGCTGACTGGGCATGTTTCTCCGCTCTACGAGGATATTAACCCCGCGCGTGCGTCCCCGACCTACCCCACCGCGGTTTATACGTCGCGTTATCAACCTCCGCACCGCGACAACGACGCCGATATTCCCGCGAAAGGCGGCGAGCGTCGCCTATCGCAAAACGCGGGCGATTTCGTCGCTTTCCGCCGCGGGGAGGGACGCCAATTTTCCGCAGCTAACGCCTCGCGATCCGCACCGCGCCTTCCCCCTGCTCCCCCTTCTCACTCTCCCGAAGGGCGCCACGTTTGCGAAACTCGTTCGGCATGCAAAAACCTCGTGCCGCGTGAGCGTGTTACGGAGGAAAAACAAATAACGCGGGGCAAACGGCTTTACAAGGGTTCCCGCCGAGGGAACGGAGGAGGAGCGTGGTGCGGGAGAGAGGCGAGAGTCGCTGTACGCAAAGAACGACGAGTAGAAACAGCGGGCGCTGCACAGACGAGTGGAACGAACGAAACGGATGGACGCGGACGTACGTACGGGTGAAACGATATAAAAGTGGAGGAGTAACGGCAGGGACGCGCGGCGCGGTTAACATGACGTTCCGTCTGGACCGTCAAGCCCCGCGGCTCTGCCTCTCGGAGCGTACGGACGGACGTGTAGAGATGAGAAGGGGGAGGGTGGGTGCGTCTGACGTGCCCATGTGTACACACGACGCGAGATACGCGCGCGGGGTGTGCGCGGAGCTTGTATAATAGGGGGTGGCGCACACCGGGGGCGCGCGGCGGTGGACCACCGCACACGGGGTGGAGGAGAAACACGCGTCAATAGCGAGCCACCGCCATTAGCCTCGACCGCCCTCTTGAAACAGTAGCCGCTAATGTTTTTAAAGCGCGACGTCCCCTCGCGCGGTGTGCGCGCGAGTTCCTCGGATTATGCGGAATGGGACGAAAAAACGAGAGCGGTATGTCTGGTGTTTTCTTTTCTTTTTTTTTCTCGTTTCTGTAACGGGAAGAGAGAAAGAGCTGATGAGCCGCGCGATGGTATCCGCGAAGAGGTGGTGTATGGGGTAGTTTACGCGGTTGCGCGGGGGATGATGATCGTGGGTAAGCTGTATTTGTAGTAAGTAAAAGTATATTGTTCTTTCTGACGCGTACCACTATTGTGTGTATTAGAAATGAAAATGAGTAGTGATTATGAACCTCCAATTCACGCAGTAATGTGTGAAAATTGTCGTGGAAGATACATTACCTTGAATTTTCACATTTCTCAAGATTCTTGAATGTAGAATTCCACTCGGATAAACTGATACTATAGTAAATCTTACCATATTTACGGTAAAAGAGGGTTTTCGGATATTCCTGCTGTGCCGAAGAACAATTTTTCCTTACAAACTAGTAAATTGCAATTTAAATTATCAAGATTTGATGTTTTCGAAAAAAAAAATTATTACACTGTAAAAATACCTCTTTTAAAGTAAATACAGTAAAATTTACCGGTATCAGTCTTTCCGTGCGACATCCGGGGCGTAAGAAAATCGATGAGAACTCAGTTACGTCATACATCCTCGTGCCCGTTGGAAAAGTTGGCGGAAAATTCGCGAGCGCGGGGATCGAGAGGCAAAGCTCGCCGCGGCGAATCGCATGCGCGCGATAGAGACGATCCGCCCGGAGTAGAGTTGGAGGAGAGTACCTATAGAGAGCGCGGGGGTTTTGCGAGCGCGAGTACAGCAGGAGAGGTAGGCCTCCGGCCCTCTCTCTCCTCCTTCGTCCTTTTTTTATCGCGGAGCGCGACTCGCAGCGGTTACAGCTCCGCTTCTCCGAGCTTAAGCAGAAAAGTACAGCCGGCGGGTTCGCGTCTCGCTTAATATCGCGACACCCTTTGATCTCCGACCTTTTCGAAGAGCGCGCGCGAGTCGCCGGTCGCCCCTCACCCTCGCTATTCGCGCTACCTTGAGCGCCTTTCACTCCCCCTCGCCAGATTCGCCCGAAACGAAGCGTTCTACCATCGGTTGATACCTAATTAACTCCTCTGGTAATTAGAGCGTCTTTTCGCGGGGGGATTCGGGGGAGGAGCCCGGGAGCGAAACGCTCGAGGGGCGCGCGCTATACGAGAGGTGCCGAGGGAGAGAACATTTGGTAAGTTGCCAGTAACCGCTTCCCGCGCGCGGTCCTCTCCGGCGCGGTTTATGGAGCAACTTTGCCGAACGCCCTGTAGCTCCTATACGTAGTGCATCGTAAAAGGACAACTTACCGGCATTCGGCCGAGGATTCCTTTTCGTTTATGGGCCCGAGGAGCGCTCTCCAGAGTTACGAGTAGACTCGTCCGCGTATATATACGGGAAGGAATGCTTCGCCTCTCGGCGTGTGGCCGAGATCGCTCCGCGCGTCTCGAAGGGTGAACTTTTGGGTGCGGAGACGGGAAGGCGCGATTAAAGTGCAGCGTCGCCTGCCGAAAACTACTTCGCGAGGGACTCTCGTGGCGCGGGCGAAGGTGGGCCGTGTCGGCGTGGGGGTACACTAGTGGAAAATTCGGGGAGTGGTTGGCCCTAGTGACTGCACTGCCAGAAGTTTTTAAAAGCTTCCGACACATCTGTGTGAATTAAATTTACAAAAGTAATCGTGAAATTGAAAAACCATTAGAAATGTACGATACGTATTTTGATTTTACGATATCTTACTTTGATTCTACAATATTCAACGTGATTTTCCTATACAAACTGTCCCCCGCTTTACACGCCAGCGTGGCGGGTTGCATATCGGTTGACGCCTCTGATCCGCTGCAGGGGCCATGCGCCTGTGTCTGGCGCAAGGCGGATAACCGATATGCAACCCGCCACGCTGGCGTGTATTGAAAGGGACAGTCTGTATATTCCTTACGGGATTTGTGCTTTCACATCAAATCGTTAGTAACTTTACAACACTTTTGTGTTTGTTAAAAACTTCCGACACAATTTGTGAATTCGAAGCAGAAATTTTTAACAGTGTGCGTAAAATGAGTAGATCGGTAGATGAAAAGGAATGATCCTCTCAACGCGTCTGTTTAAATAACGTATCTAATATTTTAAACCAAATATACGTCAAAATGTATTCGATCAAATGAATCGATTTGGAAAAGAAATTATTATAAACATCCAACCTCAGCAAAATGAGCTTCATTCGACTAACGATCGCAAGAAGCTTTTTCAAACCGACAGAATTGCTCGTACGGTGCAACGAGAGGAAAACGAATAGGCAAGACGCGCTGATACAATTTTCTCCCCTCCCTCGCCCACACACGTTCACCCGAGTGCATCCGCGTTTCGGGCTACCGCGGCAACGGAGAGTTACACGACAAAGAGGGAGTTGCAGAGGCTTCCACAAAGCGAGGTTTCCGCGGATAAGGCGGAGGACCGTTCAGACTCCCTCGGTACATACGTCGCCACGGAATTTGTAAAGTCCGCGCGCGCACAATGCCTGGGAAACTCGCAGTCGTCCTAATAACGTTAAGCAGCGGCGTCGCGGTATATAGTCGCGCGTCTGCGGTTTCCAAATCGTCGGGGCTTTCGAAAAGCGGCTTGTCGATGCGAACCGGCGAGCGAGAGCGGATGGCAAGGCGAACGGAGAGGAAGGGAAAAAATTGCAACGACGTTTCGCGGCTTCCGGCGTCTCTCGAACGCGAGGAAACGCCGCACACGCGTGTCGGAGTCGTTCTGCCGTCCGCAGGAGGCGCTATTTAATTTTCCTCGGGTCGAATCGTTGATACAAGCCTCGAAAATATCAAATACGTACCTACTGAGAAAAATAATTAGGTTAAAATTTTAAAAAAACGCACTCAATCTGAATCAATAAAAAAACTGAGAATCAGTGTATAGGCACTGAAATCCAGTAAATATAAAGTTACTGTAATTTCAGTAACCTTCTATTCGCTGGATTTCAGTGACTTTTCCCTGATTTTCAGTGCCTTCCACTGATTTAGATTAAGAGGGCATTTGATTAAACATGTTTAATTATTCTGATCGAAATACTGATCCGTTGAACCAAATATCTAGTTATTCTAATCAAATATTTAGTTATTCCAACCAAACATCTAGTCATTCTATTCAAAAAGTGGTCAGTCTAACCAAACCAGATGGAGGGTGTATATTTCACCAAACGCGTTTTTGTCTTCGTCACCGTCTCCAGGATTTTAATCACACTGACCAAGTCATTTTTCTTAATACGACGACGACGTGTGTGCCACCGACGTTGATTGCGACGGGACGCGCGCGAAGTGGCGACCGGAAGTGGCGACTTCCCAGCGAATTCGTGCCGTCGTCGTGTGTAATCCTAGTTTCAACCAAGGCGCGGGAACAAGTAGCGAAGTTTCCGGGTAATAACCGAGGACTGGGTCCAGACGCGAGGCAAAGCTCGTTATTGGAATTGTTTGAAGCAAATTCGACGACGAAACGAGGGAGACGCGAGCGGCAAAGTCCTAGACAATGTAACGTCATATCGCCCCGCCGTATCTCTAACGAGGCGAAGGTACGGAAACGAACGGAACCGACGCGCGGGCGACGGTGTCCCGGCGGAACGGAACCGGGACAAGGGGTTTCTCTCTTCGCGCTCCCTCCCCCTGCTCGCCGTTACCTCGCGCGCTTACGGCTGCCGCAGCCATCCCTCGGCCGGGCGTTCGCTGCCGGCTTCTCAGGAAATCGACTCCTCCGGCAAAGCGATGCGATCGCGCGCGCAAAGCCTCGCTCGTCTCGCGAACAATATCGGCGACGAGGAAAGGGCCACGCGCGCGCGCCAGGCCTATACGGGGAGTGCGAGTTTAATTAAAGCGCGCTCGCCGACGCGCGGGTGACTGTATGGCGGGAGATTTCAGAGGGAATGTCGTCGCAATTGATATGCAGGGCGGGGGAACGAAAGGAGACGGTGCAGGGCTACGTCTGGATGGTGTATATCGCGAGAAATAATTGCCGGTGTTAAAAAGATATGTTCTTCAATCAAATGCACGTTACAATTTCAGGATCAAGCTGTGGTTTTTTTCGTGCGAGATAATAGGCTCGCGTAATTGTTTTTCTTTTTTATATAATATAGAAAGAATTTCTCGTTTCCACGATGGTGTTCTTGAATCAATAATATATGAGTCGCTTGGTTTCAAAATCGGCCAACTCCAAGTATGGAAATTTGTCAGGACTTCAAAAAATATGTACCATAGAAATGCAAGCATTAATTAATACGATTCTTGGTACATATACCTACAAGTATATTGCTTCGGAACAACTAATCCATATGTGTATACAAAAAATTCTTGGAAGATTTTGCTGCATTATAATTTTTTAAATGGAGATGGCCGATTTTATCAAATACGGAGGTGGCCGATTTTGAAACCAAACGACTCATATATTCTTCGATCAAGAATTTGTAAGATATCATATATTCCTCGTTAAAGAAATAATTTCTTGACGCTAGCAATTATTTCTCTCAGTGTATTGTATCGCGCGTCGAATCGTGCGAATCAGAATTGCGAAGGATGACAAATTTGTTACTCTGAGAATTTGTCAAGGCCGAGGATTCGCTAAGCTTGAAGACCTGTGTGAAAATCTTCGATCTCTGTTAAAATGAACGAGCATTTATCGAAATAAGAGCAAGGGCGAGTGTCCCTTTCCTCTCCACCCTATTTTCGCGGTACAGAGTATCACCGGAAGGGAGGATACGGCGGCCGAACCGACGAGAAACAAAATTCGAATCGCTTTTTCCGGTCCCCCGATCAAACGCTTCTCGCCGAGACGTCAGCATTTATCGAAAGGATTACGGGACTCCGTCGGATCGGCAATCCGCTTTTCGCTGCTCGCGACATCGTCCCCCGATATTTTCCGTGAAAATCGGTTGACACGGTGGAAACGCGCGTGGGTGACAAATGTACAAGCGACGATCGACGTACGGACCCGTTAATTTGCTCGCGAGCGAAGAAGTCGACGCTTCCGTCTCGCGCGCGACGGTACGGCAGGAATATCGAATTTTCTCATTGTTGAGACGACGTCGGCTTTGAGGTACGAATTTCCTGGCATCGGACGAGCATTGAAATGGAAAACTGTTTAATGCACGCGTGACGCTGTAATGGAGTTACTGATAAAGTTGTAATTCGCGAGAATACACTGAGAGAAATAATTGCTGGTGCCAACAAAAATATTTTCTTCAATCAAAAACATGATATAATTTCAGAATTTTCCATGCGCAAGAAGATATTTGATGATAAAGTTATTACTAAAGTTGAATTCGTGAGAGTTCACGGAGAGAAATAATTGCTGGTGCAGATCAAATATTTTCTTCAATCAAAAACATGATATAATTCCAGGATCAAACTAGGTATAGTTTTCTTCGTACAAGACAATATCTGATAGGCACGAGTAATTATTTTTATCGCGCAGAAGAAATTTCTCGCGTTCCAACGAAAACATTCTTGAATTAAGAATATATTATATTCTTCGACCAAGAATCTATACTCTTAAAAATTTGTAAGATCATAATATGTTCTTGATTCAAGAAACATTTTTTTAACGCTAGCAATAACTTTTCTCAGTGTACTCAAGTACGTTTACTGATAATAAGAAGGATAATGAGGCGAATGCCACATCGACGAAGCGAGGTAGAAGAACCGCGACTGCGGATGCCACAATATCCGATCGCGGCGTGACATCGAACCCAACAATCCCAAGTAACCTCGCGACTGCAAATTCCAACGCATCTCTTGCACAGAAAAAAAATCGTAGCATTTACAAAGTTTGCGATGAATGTCGAGACAACGCCAATTTATCGTTACGATAACTACAAAATTTTAGTAAAAGTCATAGTAACCGCGCCTGTAACTTCTACGAGTTTTATTATAATTTTTACTAAAATTGCATTTGTAACAATAGATTGGGCTTGTTCCGAAATTTACCATAAACTTTGTAAATATTAAATGTTATTTTTATCAGTGTGCACGTCAGTGACGAGTTCCTCATGCACGAGTGGTATCCCGAGTGTCGTAATGCAGAAACGCAACCCAGATATTATATATCACTACCAATTACGCTCCCCGTGTCGCGCGCATTACGATTTACGCATCCTCCCTCCCGGCTATAAGCATAACGCGCGCATAGACGGAACGAAGGTACAGATAAATCCGCCCACGCGCCTCCATCCCATTTCGCGACGCAGCGTCGCGCTATAACAGCACCGAGCGCTCAAATCCCCCCCTCTCTCTCTCTTTGACCATCTTCCTCCTCCTAAATCCTTCCTCATCTCCGCGTCCCTCCACCCTTCGCTGCCCCGAACCGCTTCCCGTTTCTACCTTTTCCTTCGTCTTATTTTATCGGTGCGCCACTGCCGCCGCGGCAAAGCCACGTCCAATTACATCTAGGATACCGAATCTCTCTGTACGCTCGGCTGCCCAATTGAAAAATAATAGAAACTCCCTCGCCCCCGGGATTCCCCTCGGGGATACGGATGGGATGCGCGAGGGGAACGGTACGACGATTCGCAAATACAAGACGCGCGCGCGAAAGATGCCGGGAACGAGGATAAATACGAGAAGACCCGCGCGCGGCCACCCTCCGCCCTCTCACGCACCCTCTGTCCGGCGCTCTCGCGCCTCGGGCAAATCTTGTAACAAAGCCCCCAAAGTCGTTGCGGTATCACGTACTTTCAGGGGCAAAGGGATCGACGGAACTCGGCCTACTTCCCTCCCGCGCTCCAAATCTCACCGCCACCCCTTAGAGTTATACCGATAAGTCCATCGCGCGGCAACGAGGCGCGAGGAAATTCTCATTCGTATCTCCTCGTCGTCCGCGTCGGCGTAACAATTTTGCGCGAGAGGAAATCCTGCCGAGTTCTACCTTCCTCGTCTTCTCCGCACCGGCTCCTTCGAACTTTTTACAAACCCCCGCAAAAGGGGCCAGGCGTGGCCACAAAGTCCCTACTTTGTGTATATTTCATCAAAGCGAGCGCACCCGGCTAAACCCCCCGACTTTGGGTTTATCGTCGGGGTCGAGCGTCCGGACGATAATTCGATAATTTCATTCCTCGAATTCGTAAGGGCGAACGATCGAGCGCGCGCGAGGTGGAGCCTTTGGACCGGGTGAGTCGAAGGGTTCTCGCGGGAATTTTTTTTTGTTTTGTCGCGATGTCGGACTAAATATTTGACGAGCGTTTTACGCGGAGAAGTAAGATATCTACTGGTACAGATAGTAAGAGTTTCTTTTGTTATTCGCAAACAAACGTCTGAGCATCGAGTTTAAAAATGAGAGAGTCGGGGGAATTTTTTTTTTGCTACCCATATTCCTAAAAAAAGAGACGTACGACAGCGCGAAAAAATTCACCGGTTGAACGCGAGCACTTCAGGGAGCGAGAGAGTGCTGCAGATATGGGAAAATTAAAGGGGGTGAGAGATCTCGCCGAGACGAGAATGGTGATATCGAAGGGAGGGAAAGAAGGGAACGCGCGATCGCGTCATTCTCGCGGTGCGTCCAATGAAATTACCGCTCTCTGGCGGGTATCGAGAGCCGAGCGGACGATAAATGCAGCAGCAGAAGCTTCGGTCGACCGGATAATTTCGTTAGTTACACTTCGGGGAGTCAAGATTTCCCCTCGATAAAAGAGGGAGTCTCTTGCTTGTATCATGAGAAAGTGCAGGCTAGGATTTCCCTTTTATATTACATCTCTCGGTACATTGCGCGGGAGCTGACAATTTAATAATCAGATCGAACTTGATACAGTAATTAAAATTATGCTACGGGGAAAGAAATATTCCTTCGTTTAAATAAATTGATCGGCCACGTGAAAATATTATTCTTTTCTGGGTTTGATTTGCAAGGATGATTTGCGAAAAATGCAGAGAAGGTGATACAAATTCAACGTTCGAAGCTTCGTAGCCACATTGAGCAAAATAATTAGATTAAAATGGCAAAATGCATCTGGTTAAACGCGTTCAGTTATTCTAACAAAAATACAGGTCAGTTGAACCAAATACATATAGCGCGCGGCGCGGCGAAGTAAATAACCCGCGCGAAGCTTGTCTTTATGTAGAGGTGAAATTCCGAATTTGTCCTACATTCGTCAATACAGAGTATTATTTGTATTTGTAAAATACGTACAAAGGCGATCGCGTGCGATAAAATCTCGAGACAAGAATTTTTGAAATAAAATCGAGACATTTTCCTAGAGTGCCTAAAATTTCTTCGATTTTTCGAACGCTCTATAACTCATCCCCACCTACAACGAGCCTATATCTCAATCGATTTCTAGAAAAAAACACGTATCTTTTCACCATCACCACAGAACAATCGTAACTCATTGCTGTGCAAACAAAAATCATAAGTCACATCGATGACAGCAAGGACTTACGACGTTTCCTCGCATAGTAACGAATTATGACGTTTCTCAATGGTAGTGAAAAGATACGTGCTTTTCTTCGGTACCGGTCGAATTACACATACCACATGAGGCTAAACTTGCTCGTTAGAAAAGGAGCTGTAATCACTATTATCTCATTATTTGTGAACTTTTGGCCTACATCGATATAAGACTTTGTTACAGATAAAAATGTAATCTTCAAAAAAGTATCATATAAATATGAGCCAAAAGCTCATACATAATGAGATAACAGTGATTAGAGTTTCTTTCCTCGCGAGCAAGTTTAGCCTCATATGATTTACGAGCAGAAAGACGTACGAAGCGGTGCATGCGAGTCACACGCCCGGGTGAACGTGCAATAATAGAGAACCTAGTTTAATGTCTGTAATGCGCATTTGCTATTCAAGCAATAAATGTCTAATCAAGAGCCAAAGTTTGCCAGCCTACCGAATCCCACTCTCCTTCAGCCGTCGCGGGTTACGCGGAGAGTTAGTTTCAGGGCAGTTTCCGTCGTTTCGGATTTCTCCCTCCCCTCGGCCCCACCGCCCTTCGTCGACGAGTCTCTCTCGCACCCGCGAGGTCCGTCCGTCCCGCTTCATCTCGCCCTCCCGTCCCGCGCCCTTCACAGCGCGAGCGAGGGCGAGCTGTCATATTTCTAAGTAAATTTCGTTGTATGATTAACGTTTAATAGCCAACCACCCCGCAGTGCCCCCTCGGAGAGGGTGAAAGGGGGATGCGCGGATGAGAGAGCGGGATGGGAGCGAAGAGGGATGGTAAACCGACACCTAATAGAATAACCCCGCTGCGAGAACGAGCCGGGGCGTTTATGCGAGATCTTTAAATATCGTTGACCCGACATTCGTTTAGATATATTTAAATAAATTCACCCCCACGACAGAGAACGAATTCGTATCGACGCGAATTTTCTACCCTCTCCCCGTCTTCGTGCTTTTATCTCAAGGTGGGTAACCTGAGAAAAGGGATTGGTAATTTTTGCAGTAATATCTCACAATCAGTAACAGGGCTCCTCGAGGTGAAACACTGAATTTTTTAATAGGCGCAGCGTACTTTTTACAGTACGTACGCTGAAAGAAAAATGTGCTTCATTCAACCATCGGTAAAGTTGAATACGGCGAACCTGACGGTGTAAATGTTTCAAATAGATATTCACTTTTTTCGACTTCAATTTGATTGCTTCAACTCTATTTATTTTTCCTTACACTTATATGGCATTGAAACAATTTCACCGTGAGATTCGCCGTATTGAACTCAGCCGGTGATTGAATGAAACAAATTTGTTTACACGTTGACATGTGTGAACGAGAGATACTAATAAAATGTATCGCATGAACTAATGTTTGTACTATTAAGAACCGTAAAAAATACACTGTGGCCTATTAAAAACTTCGATGTTTCACCACGAGCATCCCTATTACTGGGATAACTGTAAAAATGTTAGGTTTGTCCACAATTTTTTACTAATCCATTTTCTCCGTGTATTATAGATACAGAGGACAGCGAAGCGCGCACGGAATACGAGGTACTCGACTTGGCCCCCGGATCAACACGATTAACGGTGAAAAGCCAAGAACCACTGCGAGCACCCCTCGTCCCACCCCGTTCTCTCCCGGGTAATTTCTCACGCAAATTATCGCTCATCAATTCGTCGTATCGCGCGGCATATACGCCGAAGCGAGCTGCAACTCCGAGAGTAATCAAACGGAATAAAGGCGCGCGCGCGGTACGTCACGTGCGGAGGGAATGAAAAGTTGCAAACATGCCCCGACGATTCGTGCGCTGCAAATGAGTCGACGCGCACGCCGTATAGTATACACCTCCGCCCGAGCGAATACTCCCATAGCGGGGAAAAAATAACGAACGTACCCTGGGACGGACGGGGTCCGAAGTGCCTCCCGCAGTGCCACCAAACCAATTAAGCTCGTCGGATTATAAAGGCCACTTTTAGAGGCTTTGTTGCGACTGCGTTACGTCGCAGCCCGGCGCGGTATATACGTTGCGGATCGGTTTTATGGTGAATTTGTCGTAGAGGCGCGGCCGCTGAAGGGTAGGAAGCCGTCGGTAACAACCGAGGGGATCGTTCGGCGCGTACACAGAGGCATTCCAGCTTCGAAGGGAACGACGCGGGCTTTACTATGCGACGCGCGTTAATCCCCGCGTCCGTAGCCGAGGGTGGGTATAACCGAAAGCCTCGCCACGCGCAGTTGGACGCTCGTCGCCTCGTAAAACGGATGAAAACTATTTATCGGGCCTCGAACTCGAACGCTTTCCGTCCCCGGGCGAAGCGGCGCATCGCCGGCGGTCCTCTCCGTGAAAGGCGCCGCGCCCGCGCGAAATCCGCGCTAATAACTAACACGCGTCGCGTCGGAGGTGTGGTGCAGGCGCGGTATACCTCGAAGGTGTTCGTAGGTACGCGAAGAAAAGGGGCGGGGCGTAATTAAGGGACAATTTCGCCGGGATAATAAGCGCTCGATGCGATAAAGAACTTCGGGGTCGAGGGTTGGAAAGCGGGGTGAGAGGTTTCGGTTGCCGAGAAAAAATTCGCCAATGATCGCGCGCGCGCGCGAGGTGGCCCGTTAAATCGGGGATTTAACGGGCACGCCGCGCATAGCACTCGAACGTGGAAAGGTATTTTTTCCCATTCACACACACACACACACACAGCTGCGAGATTTAACGAGCGACCGGTCTACCTGGCACTTGCGCAATGGGGGAAGGCGAGAGGGAGAGAGAGAAAGAGAGGTGGTAAGTATCGTAATACGCTTCGATGATATCTACCTTTAACAGGCTCTCTCTCTCTCTCTCTCTCTCTCTCTCTCTCTCTCTCTCTCTCTCTCTCTCTCTTCTTCGACCACGATTGCTCCTTGGAAAAAATCTCGATTTGATATCCCCGTGCGCAAGACGAGAAGGAATTCTAGAGTCGCTGCCGTCGTCGTCGTTGAAAGAAGATCGAAGAAATTCGGTCAGCTGAGAGAGGAAGTTAAAGCTCGTGACGATACACGGAGAAAAGCAATTAGTTGGATCTATTAAAAAATTACACGCGGGGTTGCAATTAACTATTTATTCATATCAATGAAATCTTTTAATACGTCAATTAGACATCTCTTCCTTACAATCATGTGGAATGGTATGTGATTGGAGGGAAGAAATCTCAAATTAATATGAAAAGAGATCTAATTGATTTAAATAAGTAATTAATGACCTCGTAAGTAATTGTTAGTAGATCCAACTAATTCTTTTTTCCGTGTGCTATCCTACATGGCCTTTTGTCATTATAACTGGAGCGTGTATGATTCTCATCAATCTGTCCATACCACCTCAGGTTTCTGAGAAAATTGAAATTAACCCTTTCGAAGAGAACAAACTTTCCCGAGTTGAAATTGTATCCCTACTTCGATGCTTTTAACGCGCCATTCGACTTACTCTTGGCTTATTCAGCTTATAAACTCCTATTTTGACTATAAGGTTAATAAAATATTCACTGATGGACCATTACTTAGACTTAACATAAGAAAGATTTCAGAATAGTGAAAAATTGACTTACTGAAAAAGCCTAAAAGAGTAAGTCTAAAATGTCGACTCGGGTTACCTCTACCACATTCATTACCAAAATCTCTTGGAAACCTGACAACTAAACTCTACGAAAATCAAGTCTAATATATTCAATATCAAAGGAACCTATAAGGATCGCACTTGACCCGACTGAAAACCTCGAAAAAATTCAACATTTCAAACACATCCCAACCCGGTTCAAAAAATATCGACAGGCAAATATATCGCTCACCGAGTTCTATAGTGGCACAACTCAAAAAAAGGACATTTTTAATTAACGCCATAGCAAACAGAGTACTTACTATATTTTAAATAAAACTGGCACAAAAATAAAATATTTTTATTTAAAATATAATATATATACATTCTGCTGATTTCAAATATGGCGTTAACTAAAAATATCAGTTTCTTGAGTTGTCCCACTATAGAACTCAGTGAGCGATATGCAATTCGTTTCGCCGTGGATGTATAGCTCACCTATGCACCGACCGATCCCACACACGCGAACGTAGATATACGAAATTCTCGATTCAGGTACAGCCGAGCATGCACGGGGGATCGCATTCGCGCGCCTGTCTCCCGTACACGACGTACGCCCCACACATCGTACTCGTTCGCCCGTACGTCCCCCGTATAGAGAGAGGGTAGGTACATCCACTCGGGGCAGATTATGTACGGCGACCTATCCGCGCGCGCGTACCACCGCGTATGCCAACGCGTGCGTTTGCACACGTGTACACGTCACGGTACACACTCGCGAGCTCACGAAGGAGAGGGAGAGGAAGAGAGAGCAGCACTCTGTGTGATGTGGTATTTCCAGGAGAACGTTAATTAATAATTTAATCGAAGAGCCTGCTTCGATCCTGCAGCCGCGGCTCCTGCAGGCTCTAATTAAAACCGACCACTCCTGTGTATCGGGGCGAATGCGTCGTTCGCCGCGCTCGCGTGACAACGAAACGCGAAACTCGCGTCGCGAAATCTTTGTTCCCTTTTCGTGCCCGCGCCGTAGCACTCGACCTCGTCACCCTCGGGCGTAACGGTTGACCACCGCGCGCGAATGGGTATCAGGAGCGCGAGTTTTTGCCGTTAGGGGCGCCACTGTAATTGGAACCTCAACTGTACTATATAGGTATACACGCAAATGCGAGTTAGGTTCATATCACAGTGTCGCCACCTACAACGCACTTCTCATATCCTGATCCCCGAAGGGAGAAAAACGCGAATACGAGTAAGAGGAGAGGGAAGCGTTCGCGCGAATTACTCGCTACGGGGTGTTACGCCGAGGGGTGTTCCCTCTTCGCGCGGGGCGCGAGCATTCGACGAAAGATACGTATATATGTATATCGGTCGGGGGATACTGTAGCTGCGGGTTGAAAAGGAGGTCGACGAGATTCCCTCCCCGCGGGGTTGAAACTTAACCCGGACAGAGCTTCCTGTAATCCGACGGATAAAAAACAAACACCTCGAGACAGCCCGCGTTTACCGGCGGCTAAATTTCTGCATAAACCGGAAACTGCAGCAGCCGCGGCTAAAGCCCCGTAAAGCGCGGACTACGGCGGGTGAGGGTCGTTCGATCACATTCGCTCCTTATATCCCGGCGTAATTTCCGTCCGTGCTTGCAGGACTTTCATCGCTTTACTGCCCGGGGGTGGAGAGATTGATCGGATATGATACATTTACTTGAAGAGGCTGCATATAGATACGGAGAGCACGGAAAAAAAGGATCAGTAAAAAGTCCTGAAAAGATCCGTGCATGTTTACAGTTGTCCCGGTTACAGGGTTCCTCGAGATGAAACATTGAAGTCTTCAATAGACCACAGCGTGCTTTTGGCAGTTTGTAAAAATATAAACATCGGTTTATAGGTACGGTAAAATTTACCAATCTCCCGTTAATATGTCGGGTGTTTACGAGTTTATATTATTACGAACTGTAAATAGTACGCTGTGGTCTATTAAGATATTCAATGTTTCTCCTCGGGAAATCCTCACGGAAAAAAGAAACTAATAATTGGTACTGCTTGATCCAGTAGCGCCGAGACTCGAGCTCATTTTCAAGAATTTGTACAAAGGAGACATTTCTATTTACTGTTGTAAACAGTATAGAGAACAGTCTCTCCCCTGTATAAATTCTTGAAAATGAGCTCGAGTCTCAGTGCTACTGGATCAAGCAGTAAAAATTGCTGATTTTTGTCTACGCTGTTACTGGGATTCACTGTACAAATTACTAATCCCTTTCCTCCGTGACAAATGACATTGTATTTACAAACCTTATACTTTTTCCTCGATATCGTTATCGATATTATAATATTATACCACAAAGGAAAATAATTGCTCTACTCATTTCGCATGGCAATGCGTTACACGTGTAGTGCAAGACTCAAACGCTCCGCGTAACGAGACGCAGTTCACGATCCCGCGTTACGCTCGAATCCGCGACGATATATCGAAACGGGCTAATTTCCCGGCCAGTCGAGACGATCGCGACGCGATTCGTCAACCCATGGGTTGGCTCACAGATAAGGTCGGCAATAAAGGCGCTTTATTGCGCGGGAGTTCAGGTGTATCGGTATAATAGCTCGCATCGTTATTACGCGAGTAGCGACGCGGACGTCGCGCTGAGGTAGAAGGGAGGAAGTGCGAGGGAGGGCGGAGGTGGATTAATGACCAAGGCCAGTAGATGGAAACAATGCACCCCGAGTTTCAGCGGCGTCGTTCGTCCAGTAGGTATAGCCCGATTTGAAAAATTTAGTCCTACTTTGATGCTTCTAATGCTGTATTTCACCTACTATTGGCCTACTCAGCCTGTAAGTCCCTCTTTTGAACCTAAAGTTGGGTGAAATGGTCAATAATGAACCATTTTTAAGCTCAGCGTAGGGCTTCGATAAATGAAAAATTAATCTACTGTGAACCTAAAATAGTAGGTGTAAAATTTGGGCTCCCCCCTACTGAGAAAAATAACTGGGTCAAAATGACAAAACGCATCTGGATAAACGAGTCTAGTTATTCTAACCAAAATACTAGTAAGCTGAACCAAATATTTAGTTATCCTAACTACATGTCTAGTTATTCTAACCAGAAAATGGTCAGTCTTACCAGACAGATAAAGGATCCATAATTCACCAAATAATTTGGTTATGGTTTCCAGAATTTTGGTTAGATTGACCTAGTTATTTTTCTCAGTGCGGAAACCCAAGTTGAGCCTAAAAATGGTCCGCTATTGGCCACTTCACCCAACTTTAGGTATAAAGGAGGGGCTAACCGGCTGAGGAGGCCAATGATAGTTCGAATAAAGCACTAAAAGCATGAAAGTAGAGCTACATTTTTCGACTCGAGAACCGGCGAGGCCCGCGAGGTCCTCCAAAACCGGTGACCAACGATTCGCTTCTCGCGGAGAAAGAAGAAGAAGCACGGTAAGGGTAAAGAGGAGGGCACGGTACACCCTCGCCAGGAGTAATTTTCAGCGGTGCCTCAGGAGAATCAGATTTTTCTCGCGCGCGGTCTACGTGGTGTCGTCCCCCCGCGAATATTAATTCGTCCTCTCCGCGAAATACATGGACTAATTTTCTAAAAGTGCATTAAACGTCCCGCGAAGCTCGGAGAATTCGCGAGGGTCGGGGGTGAGAGACGGTGGCGCGTTCCGGGAGCCGGCAAACGCGGCTGGCCATTATATCTGGAGGGTGGGGCTCCGGCTCGAAAATGAGGTTTTCTCGCAAATCGAAGGAAAACCCTTTAAAGAAAATGCCCATTGCGAAGAAAATTGCGAATTTTAGTCGTGCGTAACGCACCGTGACGGTTGACGACCGAACTGACCTATAGAGCCGCGATTGCTTCAACCCCCCAGTGCCGTCACGACTGCTCCTTTGATCACGAGTCCTGTTCGCCGTAATAAAAAATCCAATTCCTTCAAAATCAATCATGGACTATACTTATTCGTACACCGATCGATGTAGCAAAGCAGCGATAAGCAACGCTCCGTCGAATCATCCATCAATACCGATAAAGGTTCTCGGCATCAACCCCAGATGTCGAATTTAAAGTCCTGCCGCGTCGTGCGCGCGTTTTCTTTGAAAATTAAGGACCCATCCACTTCCCTTCCCTTCCTTTGACGAATTTTCAGCTCGATCTTCCCCGTCGACGAGGCGTACCCATCCATACCGGGCGAGCGTGATTTTTGAAATTCAACATTTCCAGCGGGAGAAGAGAGAAAGAGGAAGAGAGAAGCATCATCGGTCCGACTCATTCCGGCGAAAGAGGAGAGGGACCGCTGCTGCTCTCGGTCCCACTTAGCATCCGCGTATACCCCGGCTCGCCGAAGGATGGAAGGTACACGAGAGAGGAAGGGAGGGCGCGGCGCAGGTATTCATAATCCCGTCCGCAGGAAGAACCAACCCTACTCCATATATCCGCGCCGTATACCCGCTCCCTCGCTCCCTTACCCACTTTCCTCCATCCTCCTCCAACCTTTTCGCGCGCACCAGCTCTCGCTCGCGCAACCCCCTCAACCCCACGTGCATTCATTTTTAAATCGCCTTATTCACGGCGCGCGCACCTTGCTCCCCTATACGCGAGATTTTATTTCGAAAAGTTGTCTTTGACGAACTAATGACGTTCGGGGATAGGGATTTCGAGAACGCGTAGGGGAAATTGGGGTGAAATGGAGCGCTCGAGTCGGACCTCGGCTGTGCGACGGTTTGGGCTGCGCGGTCGGTAGGGGTGGTCGTCGGAAGCGTTCCATTTTATCCGATCTTTCCGTCGTGTACGATCGGGCGGAAAGTTTCGGAAAGATCTCGGGGGAGAAGTGGCATCCACATGTGTAGACGTATGGAGTAGAGGGGATAAATGGATTTGAATGTGTCGAAAGTCGGTCCGACAAAGAATCTTTATATCTCTATATAGACTGAGAAAAATAGGTTAAAATGACAAAACAAATTTAGTTTAATTATTCTAACAAATAGAGGATCCACATTTCATCAAACAATTAGGTCATCGTCTCCAAGATTTTGTTTAGATTGATCAAATTGTTTTCTCAGTGTATGCGCAACCAACCGAGGCACGACTCCGTCTGTAAGTAACGATTCAGATTCCAACTCGGAATCGCTCGGCCGAGATAAAGGGGTGAGAGAGAGATTCCAATTTAACCCGCTATGTACGCCGGGACAACCGTTGGCAGGGAGTTTGTCGCGCGTGTAAAGTTCGATGTCGTTATACGGACACGGATATCGCGAGATCGATCGAATGTTTCTCCGAGCGTGAATTTCGCGAGCGAAGATCGGATACGCGAGAAGGAAAGAATTCGGTCCGAGGAGGCTGCGATGTTGGTGATCGAAGGGGGGGGGGGGGGGGAGGGTGCGTGGAAGCGTATATAAGATCCAAGGCACGCGAAAACTTTCAAAGGAAGAGGAGGAGGGTCAAGACTACGAAGGAGCTCTCTCTCTCTCTCTCTATCTTTGTTCGCTAAAAAGAAGCCGTACATAACCGAGAAGAGAATCGTTCAACGGGGAAGCTGAAAAGAAATACCTCCACGAACGTGCGGGCCCGGTTATACCTACATAAAGAATTCCCTCTCTCGCGAAGTCGCGTATACCCGCGAGGGCGAGAGGCTCGCGTACGTACTCCAGCGGCACCCGCTTACTCACCCCGCGAGAGATGCCGAGAGAACCGTACGCGTCGATTCCTCGACGCTCGCCTGATGCATAGTCGATTCCACGGGGCTTAGCCCGTGCGAGCTCCACGCGCGCGCGCGAAGATGGGGGGAAAGTCAAATTTGCTCATGATAATGCGAATCTCGAGAGGAGAGTGGAATTGTTTACTCGCAAAAGTGGGCGAGAAAGACGTCGGCGTCGAGGACGTCGTCTTGGCGGTCGTCGGCGGTGGGCGTCAGCGTATGGGCGCGTCGAGGACTTACCTGAAACATACGAGAAAGGGGAACATTGCGTTAGAAGATCGGAAAGTCGACAAAAAGGGGCGGGGAGTTTCTTATCTCGGGGCGAGATTACGGACGCCTTAACGAACTTTCGGGCTCCCTTCGAGGGCTATCGAGGCGGGGGCGCGATGCTCGGGGGCGAGTGGAAAGAGGAGAGCAAAGATCGGGGAACGTTTCGGGGTTGGCAACGAGTTGCGGCGTATATATCTGGAGATTGTACCCCGGTTGGAATTTGTTCGGCGGGAAGATCGATCTTGGGGTGGCTATACGAATTGCCTTATTTATCGCACGCTGTAGTAAAGTCTCGATAACGTAATCTAATAAGTATGCTGAAAAATATAATATATTCCTAATTTTCAAGAGTACCTTCGTTGAAACGAGAAATTCTTTCTGCGCGAAGAAAACAATTACTCGAGTCTGTCAAATATTTTCTTGCACGAGAAAAACCATGACTTGATCCTGGAATTATATGATATAGTAAAAAAGTGGTGTTAGTTTTTACCACTTCACCGGTGTGAACCTATATACACCACATCTGGTGTCATTCAGTCTTACGTCATCGTTATCTAACACCAAAAATAGTCTACAAAGGTCTACGCTGCAGAATTTTTTACAGTGCATGTTTTTAATCGAAGAAAACATTTTTTTTGGCACCAGTATTTATCTCTCTCAGTGTACAGTACACTAGTTAACTGAATTCAAAACCTGTCTCATCACTATATTTCTTATTTGGAGTTCTTTCCCAACGCTTTCTGAGATTGATCGCTACCTTTCGAAGCATCATTTCTTTCAGTGCAATGAAAAACATAATTGCACTCCCGTGGATCCAAGATGCACGCAACGAGTAGTCAGGCTCGCGAATCCAGGAGGACGCACATTTAGCCTCCCGGACGTTCTCTGCACCGCACGCGAGAAGGACGCGACGAAGTAGAATAAAAAGAAGAAGAAGAAGAAGAAGAAGAGAAAAATCGGTCCACCGAAGCGCGAAGCAGCTCGCGCGAGGTGCAACGAGCCGAGAGAGACTCTCGAGAGACTTTGCGACGCAGTACAGTGGCGGTAGAGCGAGTGAGTGCGCGAGTAGGTATTCGCTCGCGTACCCCGTGTACCATAAATCCGGTTAAATTGCGGAGGTGACCTTCGATTTCGAGGGGCCGCGGTGGTACCCGCGTCGGCAATTATTCCTCGGTCCCGCGGCTTTCTCCCCGTTTTGTCGGCCAGCAGACTCCGCTCTCTTTCTTTCACTTCCCTTCGCCGTCCCCCGGTTACCATCCCTCGTACTCTCGATATCGTACTCGAGTCCTTTACGAGCGGCGAGAGCTTCCAGGATCGTAATAACGCGGCTCGTAATACGGCGAACACGAGTGGACGGCACCGTTGGCTATACGGGGGGGAGGGGGGGGAGGGAGGGGGGGAATCTCGAGGATGAATATAAATGCAGGCCACGCTCGAAGACGCCGTATACCGACATACCTCGTGTATACGGGGTGGGCCGTTTATCTGGGAGTTTTTGTGCTACGACAGGGTGGCAACCAAAATTTTACAAAAAAAAATTCTTCGACGTTTCCCTGATAATCCCTGATAATCTAGAAATAATTTTCGACTGAAAAAACAATCGAGAAAATTCAATTAAAGGCGTACATTCATCTGGATCAAATTTGAAATTTTCAATTTACGAGTTTTCCCTGAGAAACATTTAATTCTATTACATTTCTCTGATTTCCCTATAACGCGTTTAAAATTCCCTTACACTTTCTAGGTTTTCCCTGACAGTTTCCTGATTTTCCTTGCGCATTAAAAATTCCCTGACACTTCTAGGTCATTCCTGACGGTGACCATCTTGACACCCCTCTCAAAATTTTCGAAATCTTAACACTCTAGAACTACCGAATGGTCGCGCTTTATAAGACGGTCGTTTTGGCGCGGGTGATTATCTCGCTATCCGTGGATTTTTCGTCCACACTGCTATAGAACTTTTTTGTAGACCGAAATGTGCTCTACAAAAAAGTATTGTACTAATTTTGACAAAAACCTCACGGGTTACGAAATAATTGAGGTTGAATGGAACTCTGAATAAGACACCGGTCAAATTGACCGGTTGCGGTAGTTCTAGTGTTAATCATCGAAAGAAATACCGGAAAAAAGTATTCCACTTCGTTTCTCTCAGAATACATCGACACGCATTTCCCTATCGATTCAACGTCGCTTTCGACCGGTGGCCAGAGCCAACCCTCAACAGTGCGAGAGAAAACGCATACACCGCTGTTCCCACTTAAATTACCCACCCCGCATGTACACCCGGCAGAAGGCGAATAGCCGCTCGTATTTCTCCCCGCGAAAACCTATACACGTCTCAAAGACGGCGGAACTAGACGCGCTAAACGGACGAGATGGACCTTCGAATCGCCGGGACACCGGTCAGAGCGTCCACCCCCTCGCCGCGTGAGCGGCTATCACCGCGTCCGACCGAAGCCGCAACGGCCCGCGCCTGTATTGCATTGTAAACTCGTTCCGGCGAAGTACTGCGCCATATACGGCATCCCATACGACGTCAACATCAACGTCACCCCACCGCGCTGACATCGGGGTGCAGATGGGCTTTCCATGGTTTATGCGGCAATTCGCTCCGGTGTCACTATTTCATTCGAACGTGCGTCGAAGCCGTTGTGCGGTTTCCCCGTTGACTTTCCGGCATTACATCCGGTGCGAGGAAACGCGCGCGGTGCCACCGTCGATTGGCTTATCGGAGATCGAACTGCAGTCGTATCCTTTTGCGACGCGTGGGTGGGAAAGTGGGAGCCTCGTCCACTTCCGTCAACGTTCGACCGCCGCGCGATCAAATGATATCCGCGAGGAGCGAATTCTCTTCCTTTCCCATTCTCTTATCGGTAGTAAAATTACACGGTGCGCGCGCGCCGCACTTAAGTGGAGCAAAGGCGGAACGCAAACGGACCAGACACAGCGGCCCTCTCGCACGGTCCGACGGTGCGCCGCAGGAAGTTACTCCTCGAGTCCTCGCACTCTACTCGCTCTTCTACGCGGCGGCGGCGGCGTTGATTCTTGCGAAGGGATCTAATTAACGGCGCGCGTGCGACTGTACACGGGAGAGGGGATCACTCGGAGCGTGTCGCGCGGCGGCGGCGACGGAGCGTTCGCAAAAAGTCATCGCGCCCGGAAGTGAGCGCCGCGCCGCTTAGCGTAAGAGGATGGGTGGGAGAAGCGTTAATTGGAATAATTGACTGAAATTAAATAGGAAAAAAGGCGATAAGTGGGTAGAGGAGGGAGAAAAAGCACGAGGAGAACGACGCGACGGAATTCGACTGAAAATGTTCCATTGTCTCTTTCTCTCTCTCGAACTGCAACCTGTTGAATACCGCAAAACGCAGGTCCTCCAGGAGCATCCTGTACGCTAGACTTTTTATGGGGGGGAAAATTGTAAAGCAAAAAGATATAACGGAGGAATAACCGCGGTGCGAGATAACGTAACGAGTGCGGAGGCGCGCGCGGGTGCCGACGTAAGATACGACGCGGAAAGGCGAGAAGGAAGGACGCGATAAGAACGCGTCCCCCGTTCCTGCATTCAATTCCGTGGGCGCATTCTTGCGCTTCACGCGACTCCCCCCTTCCCTCTCTAGACTCTCTCTCGCTCTCTTAATGGACCGGAGTCGAGTCCACTGCAGAGTCGAGTGGACGCGTTCTGTTCCTCGGATCCTGTGTGTGTGGATGGAGTGACCGAGAGCGTTTGGGATGTGGCCGGGGTCGTTCGGGGGATGCTATTCCGTTCGTAATAGCATTGCCTTTTCAACCGCGATTACTTTTCATCCACTGCGTTCGCGAAGAAAAGTTTGTCGATATCTAGTCGACGTCGTTTCAAAGGCGGTTGATTGATGTTCGTTTGATTTGGTCAACGCTGCATGTCGATAATATTATATATTCGACGTAATACTTGTTCTTAGATCGAATCGAGGCTCGTTAAAACGAGATAAATAATTTCTACTATAGATTTCTATCAAGAAAAAAAGAAGATTTAATAGTACCTCGATGATTATATCGACTGTGTTAAAATGAATATCATAAATGTGGGAACCAATTAAACACACACACCAAGTGGAACATGATAGAAATTTTCTACAATTTTTGATAGTAGAAACTGCACTGAGAAAAATAATTAGGTTAAAATGATAAAATAAATCTAGTTAAACAGTTTTAATTATTCTAACCAAAATACTGGTCAGTTAAACCAAATATCAAGTTGTTCTAACCAAATGTTTATCCATTCCAACTAAACGTTCAGTTATTCTAAGCAAAAAGTGGTCAGTTTAACCAAACAAATGGAGCATCCATATTTCACCAAACGATCTTAGTCATCGTTTTCAGGATTTTAATTAAACTGACCAAGTTATTTTTCTCAATGTACCACTTTCTCCTTTCATCTATACGTATAAGATTAAGGCTCGTATCTTGAAAACTTCCAAATCCTCCACCGCTTCACCCCCTCCTCATGGCCCACGATTGGGTCACGCGGTCATACCGGATCGCCGTGTCCCGCGAAGGACGAGGCGAAGGGCCCTCGCGGTGAGTATGGGTATCGCCTTTCCCATCCGCGCGCAGAGATGCTGCGCGCGAGAGCGAGAGACAGCAAAGGACCACACGGAAAGTGAGAAAGAGACGGACCAGCGACCAAGTAGAGATTGTCATCCTGCACGGCGTGGAGTGGAGTTGCGTGGCGTGGCGTGGCGTGGCGTGGCGTGGCTTGGCGTATACGTTAATGTTACGGTGGGGTGAGTCGCGGTGCGCATACCTTGGCTCCAAGGTTGGGGTCAAGGTACACCTAAGTATCAGCCGTGATCGTCGAATGGCTCGCGCGGAGTTGCATTGTTTCGATATATCGACCGATCGCGCGGCTTTCGACGGAAAAAGAACGTCGCCGATCCGCGCGAATGTGACGTGACTTCGATGTCGTGGAAGTACGTCGATAAAAGAAACGAGCTGAACGAATCCACGAAGAAACGTGACGTTATAGGTACGCCTACAGTGTAGCTGCAGTTATTATATGCACGCGCGCGAGATAGCCCGTCTACTTGGGTACGATGTGTGTACATATAACGATTATTTCGATTCGAGCGCATCGTACCTATATGCGATCAACGCGCGATAGAGGATTTATAACTTTCCTTTATAACTCGTCGTCAACTTACCACGTGGTAGGTACGCTCGTGGTGGATGCGTTCGTTGCATCGTGCGTTTTTTAAGGGGCGAATCAAAGTCGTTAGGTATGCATGCAAGCATACGCAACGTACGCGTCTGACGGGGGTTTTGTTTTCGTCGTCTTATAGGAGCAACTGCATACTGAGAAAAATAATTTGGTTCATCTAATCAAAATCCTCGAGATGATGACCAAACCGTTTGGTGGTATATAAGCCCTCCATTTGTGTATGTGTGTGTTTGATTAAACTGACCAATTTTTAGTTAGAACAGCTGAACGTTTGATTGGAATAACTAATCATTTGGTTGGAATAATTAAATATTTGTCATTTTAACCTAATTATTTTTCACGGACAATCATTCAATTCGGAAAGAAATTTTCCTTACAATTAAAGGATAATTCGGTTTCTAATCTTTACATGTAGGTAAATATCAAATATCACACGATGGAAAATGTCCGAAAAAATAACTATTCACACAGTTATAAGCGCATTTCTCTCCGTAACGTTGGCGACCTCATCGAAACGCAAGAGAGGCGCACTTATGCCGGGCAACGAGCGCAAAAGAGAGTGTCTTACAGCGTTTTGAAGCTCGGATAAGGCCGGAAATGAAAAAAAAAACAGGAAAAATAACGTCGTCCCGATATATCGGATCTGCAATAGCAAAGATTAGTGAGAAAACCGAATTCGAGCCGATCATTGTTCGTCGATTAAGGTATCAGTTTGATTTTATTAATCGCTCGAATATCATTACCGGCGAGGCGAGTGGGCAGGTCGAGTGTCTTCAATTTTTGCGGGGAAATATGCCTAGAGGTAAGCGGACACCTCGAATCGATGAAAAGAGATGAAAAGAGAAGCGCGCAAAGAAGGGAATCAAGACCGACAACCGTACACGGGGCGCGGCTGCAATTGGATCTTCCTCCCCGTGAAACGGGGATCCTGCGAGGATCGAACGTCCCCCGCGTCGCTCGTCTTTTGGTGCAGCCGGATTTCACTGCCGTCGCTTCTAAAGCTCTCCTATACGGAACGGCGGCCACGCATAAAAGGCCCTACCGCTGATAAAAGATCGGAACAGACTCCCTCTCTCGCCTCCCGCGCGCGGCGGTCCTCGTAAAAGACGAATCCAGGTCGGCCAACGTCGATTAGAGATTACAGACTTTAGATTTACGGCGGCCCATATTCCGCCGCGATGAGGAACGAAACCCGACGCTAAATTGAAAGGTCGTCGATTTTCCGAGGGAATGGAGGGAGTCTCCATTTTCCTCCTCGAGGCCTCTATGGGAAAAGGGCTGAGCGCGCTCGCGTGGGTTAATTCGACACTCGAGCGAGTGAGCGCGGCGAGGATGAGGGGGGTGGTAACTAATATCGGGTGGAAAATATCCCCGTCGGTGGGGGGTCGGTCGATATAATTGTCCGAGTAAATTTCTCGTGGCTCAAATTGCGTTGAAATTATGATAAAACGAAAATCTCGCGCGGGGAATAAAATAAATGGTATCGCCGTCCGGATCGAGGGTCGAGAATGAAGGCCTAGGCGGAGGAGGGTGCAACGCGATGGTGCGAGAAAAAAGGTAATTGCATATCGTTATACCGCGCAGATCAAAATAATAGAAATTGATACGCGAAGAGCCGTGTAATACTTGGAGGTGGTGTGGCGGAAAAGGATCCCCGACTGACAGACGCGCGACGTGAAATGATTTTTTATTGCGACGAAGAGAAAAAGAATCACCGTGGTTGCTTTCATCGAGCGTCGAGATTCCAGTCGCAAAAGAAATCACTGATTCACTGGAATAAATGTCCACTCTCTGGAAATCGAGATTACAGCATTTTTCTTTGAGTGCTTCGAATAGAAGAGGCGTTCCTCGAGAGATGTATACCGTCTGCTTCGCAATCGTGCGATCGCGCTCCTTAAAAACCATTCGGCACGACGAGCGAGGGGAATTGGAAGGTACCGTCGTTGTAAAATTCGCGTCACCGGCGAAGGTCGACCTGATTTAACGCGCACGCTTTTCGCGGAGGCTGTCGGACGGACGGACAGGAGGGAGGACCCTCCGACGCGGCACGATGCAACGGCGGAGGCTGGTCGCCACGAGGTCGTCCTCGACTCTGTAATCATCGCAGACCAACCGCGCGACCGGACGACCTTCCAAACGAGTTCTCCCCGCGCGTGCAGATCCGAATGCACCGCGCGATTGCTGCCGTTTTGTACAGCAGGTACGACTCGGTTATCCCTTTAGAGGAAATTCCGATGGTACCAAATCTCTCCTCCGAAACGACGACTTTCAACGAGCAATTCATTCATCCCCTCGATTATTTTCCAGTCGGTTTTGTCGCCTTTAAAGTTTCGATTTTACCCCCAACAATTTTGAGCGCAGGACGTCTTTACGGGGGAGGGGAGGGGCCGACGAATTCACAGTTAGGACGTCTCGAGAAATATGATCCGTTGTACCGCGGCTCCTAATCCTATCCGCGCGCGTTGACACGCGGAATAAATTGTCAGCGGGAACGTTTTGCGGGCGGAGGAGGACAGGGGCGGCGCGGGAGGCAACGAAGAAGCTCGGCTAACGGGGGTGCCTGAGGACCCCCGGGCGTTTTGCAGCCCCGTAGCCCTGTCGCACGGTAATATGACAGTCGAGAAATAGTGGAACGCCTCAAACGCCACCCCCGCAGCCGCGCCGGAGCGGAATAACGACGTTTTAGTTCGTTTTTCGAGAGAAGCACGCGAACGAAGCGTCCGTTATTTTGTTCAGGCTCGCGAAAGACGCGAAACGAGGATGACGCGATGTCTCGTTAGCTTAAATGCGGTATGCTGCTCTCGTACACCGAGAAAACAGTTTATTTGTAGTTAATAAATGTTCATTTGAATATAGCGAAATAAACACTTTATGGGACTAAATAAATATTTGTTAACTATTACGATATTTACTCGGCACAATTGAATCCTTTGAGGTGCAATCGTTTGAATGAAATTAACATTTTAATAATTATCGTACATTTTCTTACCTTAACGAAATATTTATTCCGCCGTATTTGAAATTACATTTACTAACAATTAATAAACTGCTTTCTAGGTGTAAGGATATATGGAGAAACAAAAACTTACTCGCCAGGAAAAAAAAACTTGAATCACTATTATCTCATTATCTATGAGCTTTTGGCCGTGTGATATCTATATAATACTTTTTTGAAGATTACATTTTTATCTGTAAAAAGTCTTATATCGATGTAGGCAAAAAATTAATAGATAATGAGATAAGGACGATTGAAGCTTCTTTCCTCGCGAGTGAGATTAATCTCATTGCTGTAAGGATTTCCAGATATCCCTACTGTGCTGAAGAACAATTTTTCCCTAGAAACTATAATAGTAAATTGTAATGTAAATCTCATTACGATTTAATGTCTTTAAAAGAAAAATTACCATACCCCACACTGTAAAAACATCCGAAAACTCTCATGTGTATCTACTTTATTGCAAATACAGTAGAATTTACCGATATCAGTCTTTCTATAATATTCTGGACCAAAAGTCAGTTTCCTCCCCATTGCAAAAATCCGAAGCAACGATGCGGACGAGGCCGAGTCGCGCGGCGAACGGAATATCAAGTGAAGCGGAGGGATCGGGTTTCGAAGGCTTCGTCGAGTTCGGCTGCATGCGCGTGTACCTCGGTAGGTGCAGGCGCGGGGACACGAACTGCTACTTCGCCGCTCGGAGCGCATAAACATATTTATCGTGCGCAGGCGGTGCAAGATTTAGAGCGTACCCTGAATCCCCCGCTTTACGGCACACGGGGTGGAGGGGAGAGCGAGGGTGGGGAGGACGAGTGGATCCGGGCACGAGGTACATGAATATCTCAGTCGAGTTATTTACATATCCCCCCTTGCTACGGATATTCACGGATAAGGTGATGCGGAATGGAGATGGAACGCTATCCACGGTGTCGCGCGTGATGCGATGCCGTGGCGCGACGGTCAAGACGCCGGAGGAGTGCGTTTGCTCAGGCGCGATGGTGAAAAATAACGTCGACGAGAGGGACGAGCGTTTTTGTAGCGCGATCGCCGTTTTAACCCCTTCCTGCATCTTGTACCATATATGGCACAAACGCCTTTTTACTCATTATCTTCTGTAAATAACCTTCAAATGTGAAAAATGCAACGTTTTTCTTTGCTTCAATAAAGATGGAAACTGTTTTTATAAGTTGTTGTATAGAAAATTGTTTTGTCATATAGTTATTTAGAAAAATAGTTTTGTCATATATTTTTCTGTACAAAAGATAGAAAAATCATGCAGTAAGGGGTTAAGTGGCGCTGGAAGAGCGCGGGATCCATTAAATTGTATGATAAATCAATAATATCATGATCAGGATCTCGATGCAAATCTTGCGGCTCGATGCCACGATCTCAAATAACTGGAAAAAGTTACGAAGCGCTCTTTCTGCATTTCTCCGTTGCAATTGCCATCGTTGATGAATCGTATTCGATAAACCATGGACTGTCCAATTCACCATTACGTAATCACAATAGAAACAGTATTTTTTACTCGCTATCACAAATAAGCGTGACTGTCGACCCGCGCGACTTCGCACACTGCGCGTCAACGGGTGCGGACTAACGGTTACACTCGGGTGCTGGACTGGTCATCCTGCACCAAATACTAGTTTAACTAGATATAACACCTGTTTGCACAGAAATTTCTACCGGTTCCCCAGAAAAAGAGCCTAATTATCGTGTACAGCTTCCTGGGCAGAATCGTAGTTCAATGCTAGTCAAATTGTAATTCGTCTGGTTCCTTTTTTTCTCCGTATACTTCGTTCAACGTAGAAATTCGTAAACAGTAGATATTACGCAAAATAAAAGAACTCCACCACGAACCAGTAAATATGCAGGACTACATCCCATGCCAACCCTCCCCCTCCGCGCACCGCAGCATCCGAAGAGGAACCTTAAGACCGGCAGATCCATCGCGCATCTCCCCTTCGGTTTTCCATTTTACTGCGTCTTATTTCCCAAAGACGAACGGCAACGGATTTTCCGCTCCCTCATCCCGTAAAAGGAGCATCGAGTCTACGTACGGATAACCGCGCAAAGAGTACAAATCCTCTCGGTGCGGCACGGAGTACACCGCGCCGCGCAAAGTAGCATTGAACTGCTGTGCGCGGCGTATCGCGTCGTACACCACGCCGCACAACAGGGACGATCAAGCGGAGGAGTCGTTCGTCGCAATCGCTGTCGAGGGGATGACGGACGCGGCAGGAGGGGCGGATCCCTTTAATCTGTCAGGCTGCAACTCCATTTGCGTAAGTAAATCCTGCTTGCCGGAGGCTAGCCGCCCAGGAACTCCGCGATTCTGGTACGGGTCGCGCTGCTCAGAGTAGAGGACTGGCTTAGAGAAAGGGGGGGGGGCGAGAGAGGAGCGCTTGCGGTCGTGGCGGCCCAAGGAGAGCGAACGACGACGCCGGTGGCGTGTGTTGCACCGGCGCGCGAGTGCGACGGAGACACGTCGTTCGCATCGGTTTCCCTCGGGAGGCCTATCGGGAAGATAAGCTCCCGGTTCCGATTCGCGTTTCGAGCGAGCGGGAGGGTCGCGGACGGATATCTCGGCTCGTTGCGCCGGGAATTTCGAAGAAATTAACGTCGCCGCGAGCGGCGCGAAAATTATCCGTATCGCTCTCGCGTTACCGTGAGATAGCGATCGATGAGCCGCGGAAGGGGTTTCACTTGTTGCTGCGCCCGATCGATGCCGCCTAACGTCGTGGTGGGGTTTCGTCTACGTGGCGCGGCGGAAAGGGTCGACGGCGAGAAATTAGAGAAGAAAACGAAAGGGCGAGCGCGCTCCTCGGCGCGGGGTTGGGAGGCGGGCTGCGGCGGACCGAGCCGCGCAATAATCTCCGATACTTTCGCCCCGGGCGAGGAGACGGATGTCGGCGTATACGTATACCGCGCGCGGAGAGGGCCACACGCGGGCGGATGTCCGAGGAAATGAAACGACCGGAAGACCAACGATATTTTACCCACGAAAAGCCAGCGGCTTTGCCGCGCTGATCTCCGAAGGGTGAGGGCTGAAGGAAGGGTGTGCGACTCGGGGATAGTCCAAGCCGTTTCGACGGCCGTTCGTCTTGCGGCGCGAGAAAAACGCTCGCGGCGAGCTGGGCGAGGTGTGTGTGTGTGTGTGTGTGTGTGTGTGTGTGTTACGCCTTGAAACAACGTCGGGTGGTGCGGATGCTGCGACTTCGACGGTGATTATCTCGTTACCTGAGAACTTTTCGTGGGTATTGGTACAGGACTTTTTTGTAGGTCGAAACGTCCTCTTCGAAAAAGTATAGAACACATTTCGGCCAAAAGTTCATAGTTTACGAAATAATCGAGGTTGAAGTGAACCTTCGATTATTTCCAAGAGAATTATCCTCGATCTCGATTATTTCATTTATATAAGCAAGCGTGGAATTGTTCCTTTTCTTTTTAATAATAAAATTTATTTTCAACGAAGAATTATAGCATTTTCGGTGAAGAAATCCTACACTATACGCGCGAGATAATCGTGACTCCGACGAATGTCCAGCAACTCTCAAACCACGATTTCCCACCCCAAATTAAAACATTGCACTATACGCATACACTACATCTATCGAGTATCCAACATACGTTCAGAAAAGCGTCTCGCGAACAAACGCCCGTCACGCAGTGATGCGATCCGCGTTTTCCAAACGGTCGAGCACGCTCGTTTTTCTCCGACGCTCCTTCCCCCATCCGCACTACACGCTTCCCTACAGCCGCGCCCGCGCCCCGAGATCTCCCTCGGTTTATACATCCCTTCGCCGTGCTACATATTGCTGCACTCGCGTTCCCCACTTTTTCCCGGCGAAAGGGCGAAAACTCGAAGCGACTCGAGACGGACTTGCGTTGCGAACTGTCTGCGGAGAGAAACGTTGGGGAGAGAGAGAGAGAGAGAGAGAGACACGATAGGTGGTACCCACCACCTGCTCGTCGCATCCTTCCTTTCTACCCATTCCTCTCTATTTCCATCTCCCTCCGGAGCACCGGCAGGACGGATAAAGGGATTTACGCCCGTCAGACTTCTTTGTCGGCGTTGCGCAGCGAGCGTGCGCCGCATCGCCACCCCGCGTGACACCCCTGCGACGCGAAACGTATTTATTTTTCCTCCCCGAACCGCGCGCATCGTTTACACACGCGCGTAGCTGGCTAACCAGACGCGTTTCCGAATCGGGCGGTCGACGATCCTAAATAATTGTTTTTTCGCGGCGCGCGACGCGGACACAAAGGGCGGGAAAAGGGGGAGAGGAAACCGAGAGGGGGGAGAGAGAGAGAGAGAGAGAGAGAGAGAGAGAGAGAGAGAGAGAGAGAGAGAGAGAGAGAGAGAGAGAGAAATAGAATCGCGGCGGAGTGATTTCCGGCCGCCGGCATTCGTATACGGGCGAAATATCGCGCGAGTTCGGTAAGCTCGGCACATCAGTTCTCATTAGCGTTCAACCCCCGGCGCGCCGGGTCTCTGAGCCCTCAAAGGCGGTGGCGGCTCCCGCGAGCAGACTCGGAGCTTCGCGCAGTCCCGCGTGCACGTACGCGCGGACGACCGACACACCGCGCCGCGCACCTGCGCTGTATTATCGTCGCTGCCAACGCTGGTAACGCGGGCGTTCGCACTGGGAAATCGTTGGATGGCGATTAGCTACGTCTGATTATGAATTCAGAAGGCGTCGGCGCGAGCCGACACCGACGTCATCACCGCGTGTCAGAATCAATTTATGTATCCTTCGGCGTGTGTGTGCGCGTACACGGCGTACACGGAATTCACCGCCCGCGAAGCAGTCGCGAATGAACGCTGCTCCGCGTGTGGGGCGACCGTAAGCGCGGCTTAGGGAGGGATATACGGATGGGCACGTATGACGTTGAGAGATGTGTAGGGAGAGGATATCGACTGTGCGACTCTTTCTCCTTGATAGACGTCGCTTTGAAGCTTTCTATCCAGATGGCACAGTTAGTTCGTCCACTGGCGGTTAGTAACACGTATTAGGTGTAGAACTTTGCTTCCGCCGTTTTCGATTCGTGGATCGCTCAAAAGATGATTTGTTTTTTCAGCGTGGGGTTCGTACGCTGCCCGAAAGAGTGGAGAAATTAGTGGCCAGCGATGGTCACAATACTTTGAATCATAAATGCATAACTAGTTGTTTACAATATAAGCCTCGAATTTCGGGAAAACGGCGGGAGCAAAGTTGTACACCTAATATTTTCAAAGTCGATGTATTATTTGTAAGCAGCTTATCGGATGAGAATGTAAGATGCAAAATGCACCATACGTTGTACCTTTTGAAAAGACTCACACCCAGGGAAAAGGTCTAGTTGAATACGAAACCTGATAGAAATATTTATCCGAGATGAACAGAAATTTATTCACATTGAACAACAGTCTGTTTGAATTCGATTGATGTTCTACTGGGTTCGTATTCGATTAAAAAGATATGCAAAGTATTCGTTTAGCAGACTTTTGTTCGATGAGAATAAATTCCTATTTACCTCGAATACATTTTTCCATCAGTTTCGTATTCAACTAGACCCTCTTTCTCAGTGCATGGACGAAAAACTCTTGAATCCTTCTTTAAAATATTTGACTGTGAAAAATAGACGGTAGAATTTATCGAATTGCATTTTTTGTCCGCTTTCTTACTAATACATATATATAGAGAGATTACTGAAGTGAAAAATGTTATCTTACAGGTAGGTAGGCGCAAAATATTACGCTACTGTATTTTAATATTTATGACCTGTGAGATACATTTGTAAGTTGGTTCCTATCGATATATCAGTAGAGCGGACATATACTGTAAACAATTTTGAGGTGTGGAGCGACATAGACCACTTTTGATGTTAGACAACAATGGCATGAGACTGAATGACATCATATCTGGTACATATAGGTCTACAACGGTGAAATTATGTTAAAAATAGACACCACTTTTCTACTGTGTAAAATACATCCAATTGTTAACTAGCCGTATTATCCGGGCTAAATGTGGCGCATGATCTTGTACCACACGATTTACAAATCTAGCAATTCGAAGCGATTTAATGAACAGACGACTTCGTGACGAGGCTTCCCTGAATGACACTTTGCTGACGCAAAAGAGAGACGATGTTATTTTCCTTCACGAGTGCAGGAGCAACGCGTCCAGGTGTTTCCAAATTGGTGAGGGACGCGTAATAATTCTACGACACAGCTACATCGCCATATCCATCTACCGCATTCGCGCACATAATACGACCGCCTATAAACGTCACGCCTTCGATGTCCGTAGCGCGCACAGCCGCCGTATGACGTACGTAAATGCACGATACACGCGTAAACTCCGCGCGATAAACCGATACGCGCGTTAAAGGGGTCGCATCGCGCGTAAAAACGTCGTCCCCGCGAATTCCGCGGAGGATCCGGAAGCGCCGCGCGATCCCCGGCCCTCGCCGCGCCAGTATTTGCGTCCGACGTTTGATACGCGTTAGGTACAGCGCTATCTATCCGCGTATCGCGGCGCGCGTGTGCGCACGTTAGCGCTCGAAGCGGCACAGTAATGACAGGAAACCGGCAATATGAACTTGACGGGTCGGTGGCCGCACCGCACGCCGTGCCCCTACGCGCGCTATCGTACCACCGGACCGCAGCACACCGCATCCCGCCGACACTGTTATCAAACGCACAACTGCGGCGCGGTGTATCCCCCTTCGCACGCGCGCACGAGGAAATCTCGCCTCGTGGTCCGATACGCTGCAATTCGCCGCTTCCGCGCGCGGTGGACGGACCGCGTGCGGCCGCTGCAGAGCTCCGTGTCGCGTCGCAAAATTAGAGCATAATGTTGGGGAGTGATTAAGGGCCTTCACACAATGGCAAGAATAAGAATAAGGGCTCTCCTGCTCTCTCGAACTGAATTAGTGAAAATTGCTTAAAATCAGGGAGAAGTCGCTGAGATCCAGTAAATAACTGAAATTACGGTAACCTTGTATTCACTGAATTTCGGCGACTTTTCACTGATTTCAAGTGATTTTCACTAATTTAGATTAAGAGAGCGGGAGATGCTTATTCTTACATTCACTGGATTTCAATTCCTACGCACTAATTCTGTTATTTTTACTGATTCAGATTAAGAGAGCATAAAACCATCTAATGGCTCAACCAATATTTCCTATATTTTCATGATTTTCCCGATGTCCCATGATTTTTCCGACAATGTCTTTGCTGCATCGTTACGAGTGCAGCAGTTTGAGCTGCATTCCAAATTGCGAGCATTAAAAGTTTCTGGTTAATTTTCTTGTGTTTCAATTCTTTTTAGATATTTATAATTTATGATCATATTGGAAATGATGGTAAGAAAGTTTGAGTCACTAGATGGTTGAGCTATTAAATGGCTCTACGAGATAATACTTATTCTTATTCCTATTCTGAATCTTCCAATTATGTGAAGACCCTTAATTCCTTCGATTTCCAGCTGTATACGTCAGTTGTGTACCTTCATAACCTTAGCTTTTGTTTCTGCTGTGCGTGTATGTATATGCAGGGTGTTCACGCTCAAGCTCCAAAAGTGGGTGGAGCCTGTTCGAGTTTGCTGCAAACGCGAACCAATAGTCATCTACACGATTTGGTCTTCAATTAACGAATGGCCGCGGTAACAACAGGGAAGGTTAAAACAGCTGCTAATTATATTTTGTGTGCGACATATTTGAAAAAAGCTCCACACACTCTTGGAGCCTGGGCGTGAACACCCTGCATAAAGAATCTAGCATCCCAATTTTTCCAAGAAACCAGTTTGATAACGCTGCTTTTTGTATACATGAAATACACATTCACACATTTAATGGTGTTCAAAAAGAAATAAACAACTAGTCTGTAGCGTCGGATCCACGATGTGTAAAGGGCACACAAATACTTCGAGCGAGCATTTGTGTTTACCGGGACTGCATTCTATCGCGATGCTCGTTCGTTCGAGGCGAGCGGCGAAAATAACGTCAGCCTCGAAGACCCGACGTGATTGTTCCAAATGGCCATGGTTACGGGAACCGTGTAGAGAGTAGATCGTGTCTAGAAAAGCTTGCAAGACGCGCGGGGATGACGCGACGAAGTGTGGCGACGGTACCTCGTTCCAAATCACTTTTCCAGCAGCCGAGCGGTGTGCGATGGTACGAAGAAGAGAAACACGAACGAAGTGCGAGACGTTTCCTCGCGCGGAAAAGCAATCTTGAAGACGGTTGCACATCGTGCCGGTACGATATAGAAAATGCTAGCTTCGAATTCTAATTTTCGTCGCTTTAAGATTCTCATAATAGCAATTAACTCCGTTCCTGTGAACTTCTCAACAAAATTGATACAACACTTTATATAGAGCAAGAGCTGATCTTCAAAAAAGTACTCCACCAATTTCCTCCCAAAGCTCACGGATAAGGAGATAATCGCGACGGAATTACTGCAGCAGCGTCCCGCGCGAAATATCCTTCCCCCGCCCGCGTACCGATATCGCGCCCGACCCGATAACTCTTCCGCGAAGTTTCATCGAAGGTCGGCGTCGCGCGAGATTGGGTGAGATATGGTCGAGTAACGAGAATCGAGGCCGTGAGTAGCGTTCCGTACGAAATGGCATGGAGCCTCTCGTGGCGAATCTCGTGGCGAAACTGGAGGTGAATCCTCAGCTATCCGACTCTAACTAACGTCATTAGGTAATTAGATACGTGCCGGGCCGCGTGCTTGCTCGAGAGCCGGAGAAGTGGGATGCGGAGCGAGTAAGGGGGAGGGATGAGAAGACGGGAAAGGGAAGGGACGTAAGGCGAGAGAGAGACTTCGTGATATCGGGCGTACGGGAGAGCGAGAGAGAGGGGAAAAGAGATTTTAGAGGGAAGAGAGAGAGGCGCACGGCACCGGGACGCCGCCACTGCCGCCGCGGATTACGTCGGGGAGCAATTTGCATCCAATAAACGGGAAGGAACGGCACGGGACACGCACCGTGTCGATCAGTAAGGCGCCGAGCTGCGTTTAGGGATCCCGGACAGTTAGCCCGGCGCTAATCGCTGCCCGTGGTCGGCTCGTCTAATCGCTGCGACGTATCTGCGCGATACTAATTGTCGATAATATCGTCACGTATATGATAACTGATGGGGATTCGCGCATGCCGATAAAATCGAGAAATATCGTACGATCTATTTATCTGTCATTTTCTGCCGAAGAGTATTCGAATGCTTGATGTTTATTAATAGAGAGTGGCCACACGTGAAAATCTTTGAGAATTCTCTGATTTTTATCAATTTCCTAAACTTCTAACCTTCTTCTAACATCTCACATAGGTGTAATGTCCCATATAGCACTGCAAGTGAACACTTTTTTCGGTACCAGCAATTGTTTCTCTCGGTGTAACGTCTACAGTAATGAAAAAGTAGGCAAATTGTAGCAGACGAAGAATGCAGCCCGGTCAATTCCATCAATTCTTTAAAAGTATGATATTTAAAAAGGAGACAAGAATTTCGCATTTGTCAGTCTTTTCAATAGGTAAAGCATATGGTGTATTTTGCTTCTTATATTTTCGTTCACAAAATTCCTTACAAATAATGCATCTATTTTCAAAATACCCGTTACCAACAACGACTGAACGGGCTACCTGTACTATCGGGGATGTTAACGTACCTCGAAAGGCCACCAAAAAGAATTAAACTGTCATACGTGATACGCCACTTGCAGTTCACCCAATTTCCCTGCCCTTAACGCGAACACTTATCCCACCTACAACTACATACACGCGGAAACACTCTCTAAACAAAGACGGAGACATTCGAATTTCCGCCTCGCGCACTTTGCCGCGAACAGCAGTCTGTCTCGGAGTGTGTCTCTCCACAGCGGCGCGCTATACAGGGATAGCACGCGGGGGAGGATCTTCCGAATCGCGAACGCTCAGTCAAGATGTCGGGTATCGACTCGACGAGGCAATCCGACAATACATATGGGAGACTCGAAATTCTATAAGTCAATTTGACGAATCTCTTTCCCTCCCCGTCCCCTCCGATGCCTTCGAGCAACCCGCGCGCCCCATCGGCGGCATTCTTCTTCCTTCCACCCGTCGCTTAACTGAAATCGGGACGGTCGGGCATCATTTCCGGCCGGGCTCCCGGCTTTCGTGCCGAGGAAAAACCATAACGGCGTGAACGGAACAAGCGACTGATATAGAAAGTTCGCCGGGAAGGGCGAGAGACCCCGTCGCGGTAGACGGGGTGGTGCGTTGGGGGCGGGGCGCGCGCGCGTAACGAAAAACAGGAGACCGAAAGATTATCGGGAGCCGGGGAAATTAAGTCGCCGCACGACACGCGGCGATAAGCCCGAAAGTCGGAACGACGGCGGAACGCGACCAGACGCCGAGCGGGAATTTTCCGGTAAATTATAGGGAATTAGGTTCAACGCGGTTTACGCGGGTGTTTCGGCGATTTTATTCGAGGATCGGCTTGGTATTGCGGGGAGGCTGACGCGGGGGAGGCAACCGCGAGAGCGTCGTTAAAATGTGTGTCGTTAAGATTGAATGGGTATAGTGGCGAGAGCTATCGTTTATCGACTTACTTTGCACGCGAACGATGCATCACCGATACCGAGAGAGTAACGATTGAGAGGGAGTCATTGCCCTAGGAGTCATACCCCCGGTGTCACTGATTCTGTTGCTGGTGAATTTTGAAAACGTTATTTTTAAACGTATTAATCAACGATTAATAAATTCTCATGCTTTCATTAGCCAGGACAAACTTCGCCGTAGCTAACGAGAACATGAGAATCAATTGTTCATTGGCTGATTCATTTCAAAATGACATCTCAAAAGGTCATCGACGACAGAATCTGTGGCACTGGAAGTACGCAATAAAAAATCCTGTATGTGGATCTATACCGTGTGTGAGGCTAAACTTACTCGCCAGGAAAGAAACTCGAATCACTATTATCTCATTATCAATGGATTTTTGGCCTACATCGATGTAAGACTTTATTGTAGATAGATAGAAACGTAATCTTCAAAAAAGTATCATACAATACGAGCCAATAATGAGATAATAGTGATTTTAATTTCTTTCCTGGCGAGAGTAAGTCTAGCCTCATCCCCTCATATGGTACAGACCACTTTTGGCGTTAGATAACAATGACATAAGACTTGAACGACACCAGATGTAATAAACCTAGGTCAACACCGGCAAAATGGTGTTAAAAATTAACACCAATTTGTTACCCTAACAAAAAAAAAGTACATTTTCTTCCACATTTCGCCCCTCCCCAAAACCGACCCGAAACAAATCCACAGCGAAAACTATCCGAATCCTCCCACCCTCCTGCCGTTCTCCGCCAACTTTTTCATCTTCCCCCTCGCCAAACACCATCCGCGGCGCGCTTATAGCACTCGTCCCGCATACTTCGCGACTCGACGGTGTAACCGAGGGGCGCAGGGTCGAGGAGGGAGGTATACGACGGAAGGGTACAGAAGGCTCCGATGCTCGGAGGTAGCCGGCTAACGATAATTCCTCCCCAGCGTCACGTGCCGGTAATATAAATCACCCCGTTTCTAGCTCGCCCCCACAATTACCTAATACGTCGGGTACGTTACCCCTAGACACCCCGAACCACCCCTTCGACCACTAACTTACGGACGATCCAATACTAATAATAGATGTAGACGCTCGGAATGGATAGCGGAGGCGATGCCGCTTTATTTCACGGTGGTGTGCGGTGGAGAACGTCGTGCCTGCCCCGCTCGCCCTTCCGCCCTCTCTCTCGCTCACACGCTCGCCCCCGATACAGTCGCGCTTCTTGCCCCCGCCGATCGCTTCGCGCGTTACCTCTTCACTCGCGCCGCCGCCCTGCCACTAACGATGATTATTCTTTCCTTTTAACCTTCGGCAGCGGCCGAAAGTGACCCGAATGGAACGCCGTGCTTTTCGATTACGTATATGTACACACAGGGGTAATCCGAAAGTATTAAGATTCAATCTGGCTGGGCGGGGGGAGAAGTCGATAAATGCGAGTCCGGGGAAAGCTATCGCTACACTGGAAGGGAATTTGTTTTGCTGATAGTGATTTGTTATATGGAGGCAAATAGGATAAACTGGGGTATTTTTTTTGGGCCTTTCTCGTTTTCCCTTGGCACTCGAGCTAATCGTAGGCCAGCTCGGATAATCCACTTTATCCTGGTTTCCTCTACTGGTGAATTTTCAAGAGGAATTGATGAGATACGTTTTTTTAGAACCAAGCATGTGAGAAAATTTCATTTTCCGTCGTCACAGGATCCCTATAACGTCGTGTGAGTAGGTCTGAGGTAATAAATAATAAAGTAGATTCGTTTTTAATTAACTTGAATGGCATTTACACGATATTTTCTTGGTCATTTTGCGCAGAAGGAATTTAATCTTGCGAATAGAGCAATTTATAGATAAATGGACGAATTTCTGTTACCGGAAAAGGGAGAAAAAGAGCATCAACGAAATTATCCAAGCACCTCTTCATCTCGCGTACCGCTACATCCACGCGAAGAAGTTCCCACGAAACTAATAGTGCGCAATAAGGAACCTCCTCGCATTTCGCTGTACGCAATCCACCTTGTGCACTCGTCACGTTCGTCTAGTAACTACGAAATCACCGACTCGTACGATTTACAATGGACGTATTTCTCGCACGCAAATGCGGTTGAGCCGCACTGTACGGTAATCTCGTTAAAACTTTTTCTCCCACTCTTACTCTTGGGCGCGGAGTACCCGGTACCTCTCCGCGCTCCTTTTAACATACATTTCCGCAGATCTCTTTCACCATTTACCAGTGCGCGTGGCCGCGATGTATAGATGCCCGCACGTTACTTTGCGCGGTACGTCGGTGTATAGGGGTAGTTGGAGTACTTAGCGCGCGCGTCTACCGTTTCGCCGACAATGGGTTTAAGACCCGTTCGAATCGAGGGATACGCGTATATATAGCCGACGTCTGAATTGTCTTCGACGACGAGAGCAATAACGAGACGTTAATCGCGGCTTTTTACCGTTGCTCTAAAACGATTCCATGGAAAAGGTGCATCGTTCAACTCAAAATCTGAGCATATGACGCATCCGACCAACCAAAAGACGCAAAATGCCTCTACTGTTCTAGATGGAGAAGTGGTTCAATTTAAGCGCCGGTTTAAATTCGGCGACTCACCCCTATACGCCTGATTTTGACTGCACAGCCGAAATGCAAATCGCTGGCATTCTGAAAACGTCGAAGGTCCCAATCCGGAAGGAAAAATTGCACTTCGGAAGAAGCGAGGCAATGACTCGTCCCACCCCCGAAACGATAAAGGATCGCTCGAACGGCTCGGTTTCCGGGGGCGGCTCGTACCCATCGCTGAACGTCAACGGGCTCGCGTATACTTCTTTCGTTGCACTCCCTCGCGTACCATGACTGTACGCCATAGCTGCATCTCAGCCCGCGAGGCATGTCTCCACAATACCGCATTACGATACCCACCCTCCCTTTTTCTCCGAGCACCCACCCCCGGCGGTCTGCCGCTCCGGCCTCGTCTCGCTCTGTCGTACCGCGCCACTCATTCCCTTTCTGGAAAAGGGATCGCTCTTAACGCCGGGCGATATACGAGACGAAAAGAGGAGTTTCGAGAGTATCGCATCGCGCGCGCGTACGCGGACCTCATTACGCGGAGAGGCGCGATTCGTGAAAGCTCTAAAGGGGGCGTAACTGGATGAAAATTGAAATATCTACTCGCGTAAGTAAGGTAAAAGCACCCCAGTGGCCGGACACGTCCCAATATCCGGACATTTTTACGTATAACACTGATTATTAAATGTGGTAAAAAGAATCAATTACTTGGAAAGAATCTTCAATAAATTAGGAACGCCCATGACAAATTCCATCTAGTAAGAACACTCAATCAAATGTGCTACATAGATATATTTTTATGGGTGTCCGGATACTGGTCTTAACCGTCCGACCACTGGTGCTTTTACCTTACGAGACGATTGAGAATATTGAATTTTAGTCTTTGTTTTTATACTCCGCGAAGTAAGCTAATTATGGCATAAAATATGTACAAAGTGTACGCGAGAATCGTACTCGATGGCGTAATCGTGTGTTATTCGTAAAGCTATTTTTTATCTCTCTCGCGCGACCACGACGGACTGGCAGGCGATAAAATTCCAAATGAAATGTTTGTGGATTTCTCAGAGTTGCAGCCATCGAAACGAACAAAAAAAATATTCACTTATCGGCTGAGCACCAAACCTAAATTAACTTCTAATCCTTATGGTTATTCTCAGTATAGCGCTATACCGCGTTTATACCTGTTGGTAAAACCGGCCCTAAGCGAGTTGAAATAATAACAAAAACGCTCACCGCTCGTCATGGTAGTGAGTATTGCTCGCTACTCGTCAGACGGCTCGTGGCTCATCAGAGAGAGAGTGTCGGTATTATAAACTCGGTATGCTTTACGACGTCACATGACTAATTGTCAAATTCTCGCATATCTCCCTGAGCATTTAATCTGTATCGCGAATTTCCCTGAGATTTACAGATCGTAAAAAATCCCTGATATTTCTCTGATTTCCCAATTCTGTCGCCACACTGAATGGAGATATTTAAAATCTTGACACACCTTCGAAGATAATAAAAATAATAATGTATACGCGTAATAAAATTTTATACATTCGTGTTCCCCCATATCGTAACGAGCGTGGTCCATATTTTTTTAACGCACCGATATACCGTATGAAAACCCGACGCATTCGAGCGTAATCGTTAAAACTGTCACCCCTGTATATTCCTCGTAACGCGTGTGCACGCGCAACCGCGACGGATGTTTTACGCGTAATCGTAAAAGGGGGTTGCGGGAGGGCGAACGAAAATTGAATCGAGTCACGTCCTACGACTGGACTCGGTGCCAGCGACGGTGCAGTAGCGCGCGGGCCAATGTTGCTGCAGTTATATGAGCTCGTAACGCGTGGTTGGATACCTGGCTTGTTCGTCCGATCGATAGGTAAGGTGTGTTACGCGTTTGGGAAAAAAATATACCGATCCATCAGAGTCGTCGTGATCGTGTTTCGTGCAAATTTCTCCATAGCGAAGCCATCATCTCGTTATCCGCACAGAGAAAAAGAATTAGCTGGACCTACTGAAAATAACTTGTGCGATCGCCAGTAATTATTTATGTCAATGAAATTTTTCGATACATCAATTTGATATCTCTTCCTTACGATCATGTGGAATAGTACGCGACTACGAGGAAGAAATATCAAATTAATATGAAGAAAATGTCGTTATTAGCATAACAGATCAAACTAAATCTCTTTCTCTGTGCAGAAACTTTTCGACCACGTTTCCGAGTCGAAATTTTAATACCAGTTTGAGCCTAAACTTGGCGAAATTGAACAAATCGGTCACTTGTAGGTCTGAACTAATTTAAAATCCTTCACGTTCTTGAAGGATTTAACACTAGTTTATGCGCAGACCTGCAAGTGACCGATTTGTCGGCTTTCACCAAATTTAGACTCGAGCTATTATAGCATCTGTAAACTTTGAAGGTGCTGACCTAATATTGAAATTTCGACTCCCTCGGTATAAATCTTTTTCGTATAATACATCGAAGCACGATCATAAAGAAAGTATTACACCAACTTCGCCCAAAAGTTTACAGACGACGAGATAATGATGACTTTAGCCTATCGGAATAATATCGCTCCATCCTACACGAAACATTACCCCAAAGCACACGCGAATAACCCACATCCACACCAGTATAATACAGTCGACACGATATACCCCGTGTGATGTGCAGCCGTATTGAACCGGACACCGCGCTGCAGGCGCGGTATGCTCCCGCACTGCATCGCTGCGCGATTGCATCTCGAGGCCTCTCCCGCGGCAAAACGAGAGACGCGCCCGTCGACGAACTCGCCTGACGCCTGTCGGTAGCTCCTCTCGGCAGGTGATCGCCGCCTGCAGCTCACCAGACACGCGTGCGACCCGAGCCGCACCGCTATTTGCGAATTAATTAGGCGAGATCCCGGCGAAATCTAGGATTTCGGTCGGCGCGTTCCGCGGCGTCTCCCGCGCAGGGGAATTTCAGTCAAAGGACTCTCGCGGTGAAATTGCGCGAGAACGAGGGGGGGGGGGGGGTATACGCGCGCGCGGCTCCACATCCGTCCCTCCGGGATACGCGTAGCGGCGGTACCACCGCGCGGCGTAGCAAACCGAGCGGTTGCAAGACAAACAGAGGACGATTCGGCGTAATTTAACTCGCCGCAACGCGCGCCCCGTTGTGTACAACTTTCGCGTAGGTGTGTCTGGGGTTGCTTGATGCCGGCGCGGTGAATTCCGAGGGGTCGTACCGTGCCGCGCTTAACGGGGCGCGCGTGGTGAACGCGTTGCAACGACGTCCCGCGTGGATGTGCGAACGGAACTGATGCAGGTCCGACGTACGCTCGGCCTCCCACGCTAATTCGCGAGCGGAACACCCGCCAACGACTCGAAACAAGGAGAATGCCGCGTAACCGGGGGTTGTGTTCGGGAGGCGTGCTCGCAGACTCGGCACGTTCCGCGTTTCTCGCTTCGTCCTGCGCGATTGTAATTCACCACGGCTTCGCGTCTAAATATCTATGCGACGCGTTGTGTGATATTACCTATAGTTCTCGAAGTTCGCGTTTCGGCGCTTTTATCTCGATATCGGTATCCATACGTTGGGTAATGCAGGTTCACGTGTTATTATTGATACAATAGAGATCTTTGCGGGATACGCGGTGTATTCTATATAACAAATATCATCGTTCGAATGTTACTCGAGTATATTTTCGAATTCCTACGATTGTCATATAAAAATCCATCGAGTTTCGTTACCCATTCCGCGCATAATTCAACGAATAGCGCCGTGAACTCGTGCAAACCACAAAGCGTAGAATACTTATACACTGCAAAAAAAAATTATCAGTGATGTTAACCAAATTTTGGTTAATATGGAAACGACGAAATATTTTTATCGCGACAACAAATGATTGATTGTCACGAGCAAACATTTGTTGCCACGATAAAAATATTACGTTTCGCCAACCGGCATTTATTTGTCGTAACCAAAGTTGTTGTTGCCCCGATAAAAATACAATTGTTACAACCAAATATTTATTGCCGCAATAAAAATACTACGTTGCCACAACCGACATTTATTTGTCGTAACTAAAATTTTTGTTCCAATAAAAATACGATAGTTACAACCGAACGTTTGTTGCTGCTATAAAAATATTACGTTGCCACAGCGAACATTTATTTGTCGTAACCAAAATTTGTGTTGCCCCCACAACAACATTTCGCTGTTCCCATATCAACCAAAGTTTGGTTAACACATCACTAATTATTTTCCTCGGTGTATTATCCATTATGATTCACGAACGCCGACAGACACGCTTCCGGAAAGTTGATGCTCGTTACCCTTCCCACACCGACACGAGACATCCCGCGAAAGTTTTCTCTTCCCTCGGGGTCCCACGGAAAGCGAACCTCAGAGGGGTCAAAACGGCTACGCAGGGGGGGGGGGGTGATGAGAGAAGACGCGAGAGACTCTCCCGGTTGTTCGCGGTAACACGATCCCCCTATACCGGCCTCCAACGAACGCCACGGCGATGACCCGCTTTATCGAGAGTATAAATAAGGGAGGAAAAGACGGGGGAGGAGAACGGCAGAAGTGCCCTCTCTCGGAGAGGGTGAAACAAGTGGCAGGGTGCTCCTCGCCTCGCGATGGCAAGAGTCTATGAATTTAACGCGAAGTGTACGAATTGTCGAGCTCCCACCACCCACCTCCTCCTCGCATCTAACGCTCCGCGGGTATAACGCGCGCGGTGAGTCGAGCGAAAGAAAAACCGAGATCTCTGTGCACAGCGTGCGAACCGTATTCTCGCGGCGTGGCGTGAGAAAACGACGAGTCGAGCGACGATGAGGAGCAGCGGCGGGTTGCTCCGCGGAGGAACAAGATTTCGCGGCGGGAGGGTGCAGAGGGAGGCGCGGAGCACGGCATTCGTAACGAGCGTAACCGCTCGGAAATCCGCCGCGGTAGTGGATTCCGTATAGCAGGCGAATCGCGGCAACTGCATTTAAACGAACCATCTCGGATCGCTCGAAAGGCAACGACCGGCGTTCCTCGCTCCCGCGCGCGCTCGTTTCACTCCGCGAAGCCTACCGGAAGATGGTCGGGCAAGCTGTTACGGGAAACGAAGCGCGCGCGCGCGGTACGCATACTACGAGGCGCACCGCGGCGCTGATGCGCTGACGGTGAGAGGCTCGGGGTCCCTTCGCTCGCGCGCGTGATGCTCGGCCGGCGATATATCGGTGTGACGAGTGGGTGACGTATACCTACTGGGAGAAAAATCGAGTAGAATCAACTGAACGTTTATTTGTATATTACTGACTGTACCGAGAAAACATTGTACAGATTGCACGGCAATGTCCAGGCGGAAGAGTTCTATATGGTTTGTATTATATGTAATCCATATTTATGGATTTGACCTTGTATGGATTACATATAATTTTTATATAAACCATATATGGACTATATATAGATTATTTCAATCTTCAATGTTTCAAGTTTGTGTACAATTTATATATGCTCCATATATGGTTTATATAGAAATCATATAATATCCATATAGGACCAAGTGTCCATATATGGACTATGTATAATTCGTACGGGACTTTTTCGTCAGGGTGCTATTAGTTTATTAGTTTAAAAATATGTTCTCTCTGCCTTAGCAATACTTATTTCTATTTGACCATAATAAATATATGTTTCAATTATACGTATAGTCATTTCTATAATGCTTATTGCTCTTGTTACATTGTGTGGTATTACTTTAATACCTATACTATAAAGTTAACATGTCACTTGGCCTCAAAGTATAGCCGTCAGAGCTACACCGATTGCTATGGGACTTGAACATTTTTTCAATATAAATATTTCATTGGTTCAAGTAATATTTATTTGTGCTAATAAAATATTTCTATATCAACTTGAGCTAATAAAACATTTTGTTGAGACAAATAAATATTACTTGAGCCGATAAGATATCTAGTTAGTGATATATAAAAATAAATGTTTAGTTGATTCTACTAAATTCTTCTCTCAATGTACAGCGCTTTAGATTGTCTCTGAGATAAGACGAGAACGCAAACGAAATTCGGAATTACGCGTGCGAGCGATACCACGTGCGAGTATGCGTCAGTATAATATGGAAGCTCTTTCGAAGATAAGACGAGAGAAAACAACGAAACTCGGCATTACGCGCGCCAACATTTGTGACTGTGAGTAGAGATTTATAAAACAGATGCTGGGCTTCGAACTAGATCCCGACGCGTGACGTACGAAAGCCAATTATAGAAAGCCAGGGATCGTATGGCGTTTCCGACGACGCGATGCAAAATCCTATCTTGTAATTGGGTGAGGAGCACCGCGCGCGTTACACCTGATGCCAACTCGGTTGAATAGGAATCCCTTTGAAGGGCTTACAATAGATTTCTACGAACGTCAACTCGACCTTTAACCATGTAGGTACACGCGTGAAATTTGGGACGTCCACTGTTAACACCTGAGAGTCCATTAGGGCGAGTACAGTCGAGAGTCGACTGTACGCGAAAAAGGTTTCCAAACGTTTCAATAAACCGCCTCCTCGTACTTTAATTTCCACGCGCAGCTGCGAAACTATCCCTCGAGTAATTTTGAATTTTTTGCTACATGTCGTTAAGACCTTTAAATTTCTAAATCTACAGTAACAAAAATTCGGCGGTGTGGACTCATATAGATCACTTTTAATGTTAAAAAATAATGGCGTAAGACTGAATGAAATCAGGTATGACATCAGTGAAATGGTGTTAAAAATTAACACCACTCTTCATTGTGTACACCGAGTAAAATAATTAGGTTAAAATGACAAAACTCATCTAGTTAAACGCGATCAGTTATTCTAACCAAAATATTGGTCATTTGAACGAAACATCTAGTTACTCCAACCAAATATCTAGTCGTTTTAACCAAAAAGTAATCAATTTGACCAAACGGACGTAGGACCCACATTTCCCCAAAGAGTTTGGTCATCGTCTCCAACATTTTGGTTAAATAGACAACATTCTTTCCAAGTGTAAAATTCACAGAGTAAAATTCCTCAGCTCAGATTTCACAGCATCCTCCCCTCAACACGTACGACGAACTTCCCCCAGCCCTTTACGATTCACGCGCGATAAGTACCGATAAATAACGAAAGCTCCGGCCCGTTGAGTTCGTCGATCGAGCCCCGCTAGATCAGCCTCCGCGAAGGCACTCTCTCGTTAGCCCCTATTCCAGCAGTGTGCGGGAGGTAAGTTCGCGAAAAAAAAATACGTTCGCGAGGGGAGCAGGGAGCTTGCGGGGTGCCACCCTCCCCTACCACCGGTCGTTTAGAGAGGGGGGAAGTGTTTGTTCGCGGAAGAGCACGTTCGAGTTCGACACCTGTCGATCGAAGGGTTAAAGAGGATGTTTCTGTAGACATTGCGCGAGACTTAAAGCAGATTGCTCTTCCGCTGGGAACGCGCTCGCAGCACCACCAACCGCGGCGCGTTATCGCGTTCGAACGCTGTTTACACGGCAAACGCCCCGCGATCAGTAATTCATCGCGGTGAAAATCCTCGGATTTCACGGGTGAACGAGAGGACCGCGACGATGGGAATCTCCTCTTTGGTGCGCGGAAAACTATTTCCTCGGATCGATGGCGCGTTCGCTGTACGTTTTATTTTTGCCTGCACCGAGAAAAAAAATTTGCTCAATCGAAATAAACATTTTCGTTCGATAGTCCTAAGAGCAGATCTATTCGATTCAATTGAATACTGATTTTATTCAAATAATATTCAAGTAAAACAATAATATTTATACAAATCCAATCGATATTCACTCTAATCGAATAAATGCGCTCTCAGGACTATTCTGAAGCACGTTTGATCGACTCGAATAAATGTTTTTCTCGGTGTGCGACGTACAAGCGATATATCCACGTCTATCCGTCGCCTGTCGCCGATCGATCGATTCGATCGTTATTATAGCTTCCGCGGAACATCCGAATCCGCGCATTACGAATGCCCGCGTTAAGTCTAACGCGTCTCACCCGTTAAAAGCGTCGAAACGCGGATGACCGATTGGAGTACGGTACTTAAAATCTCAGTGAATCCTAAATTTAATTCCCCGTGATTTTGAATATGACACCGATACGGTCACCCACGATAGCCGTGTTATCGCATTTTACACCGCACGTAGGTGCACCGCGGGGCACGATTGTCCCGGGAGTTTATAATTAAATCACGCTAAAACGAATCCGGCGGACATTTGCAGCGTCGTGCGCAGCCACCGTTGCATCAACGAGCCGGAAATTTTGCGGAATTTTTGCGGAAAGAGGACGGAGGACCGCCCCTGCTACATCGCCGACGCCGAGATCTACGAGTCCGAGCTATCCCGAAGAACGCGTCGCCCCCCTCTTCTAATTGCTCACCATGGCTTCCTTGATGTGATCTACCGGCTGCAGCAGTACGGTCGCCGTGGCTCTGGGTTGCGGCTGAGGCGCCGCCGCCGCCGACACGATGCCGGCCGTGCAGGTGCACGTGCAGGTGCAGGCGAGGTTGCAGCCCTGCTGGCCCAGCAGGTGATTGGCTACCCCCGGTGCTGTATGCGGGGGCGGGGGCAGGGGCACCGCACCTCCCGGCACGAACGAGTACGAATGAAAATACGTGGTGGAGCGGGTCTCGTCGGCGCCTAGCTCAATCTTCGCGTTCCCCGCCACGAGAAGGCAGGAGCTCAGCGCAGGGTGCGCCTTCCGCACTGCCCCCGCGGGATGCTCCAAGGCCGTCGTCGCCCGGCGCACCGAGTGAATCAGGAGCCCGGACTCGTCGCGCGCCGCGCCGCCTGCTCGGACGCCGTTCGTCGTCGACCACCACAGTTTGCCCGAGTCGTAGGACCTCGAGAAGGTCGTCCTCACCGCGAGCTTCTACCGGCGCACAGCACCGCCTCGACGCGACTCCCCGCTCGAGCGCCGCGACGGCGAAACAATCCCTGTTCGCTCGTCACCCGTGCGCGAGCGCGCGCACACCCAATAACGATGTGCGAACGCCGAGCGATCGTCGAAAGGTGTGACGGCGAGCTCTCGGAGATTCGTACCGGTCGTTTTGCGGGGGTGGAGGGGGGGGGGGGGGCTCGGCGGGAAACTACGCACGCGGGTTTTCCCGTGCGCGGATCTACGCGAGCCTGTATATATATAGATATATATAGATACGGGGATGAATGTATCTGTATATATATATATACCGTACCCGTGGGGTTAAATACTCGAATAATTGAAACGACGTAGGTATACGTATAGAGTACGGTGCACGATTACACGCGATATGTGTGCGATTGTACGCGCGGAGCGGGTACGGGAGGGGGGAGGACGAGCGTGTTCAGCGTGCGGATCAGCCGGTGGATGAGGTCGGCTCGCGATTAATTTGTTGTCTTTGCCGTAAAGCGTTTATCGGGTGTGTCGAATCGAACGAGCTCGCTATACGACGCCTATATATGTATAATATATAATATTTATGTACACAGCAATTGCCAGTAGAGGAGATATCTCGAAATATACACGGCGTTGCGTTCGATAAAACGTATTAAAGTACACTAAGAGAGCTAGCTGAAAATGATTGTCATACGAAGTCCAGAGGATATCCTCGCCCTCGTTCCCGCGCGCCGAGACGGGAGACCGAGGTGAAAGTGGAGCTGTGTCCGTACGTTTATTCTCGTATATATAGATATATACGTATAGATATGTGTAAAGTGTGTGTAAATATCAGATAAAGAGAGCGGAGAGTGTATACGTAGATTCGGTAAAGAGGCTGCGGAGATCACATATAGATGTACTTGACTTATTTTTTTTTTCTCTTAACACCCGACCCACTACTCTTCTTGATTGTCTTAACGCGATTCTCTTGTCACTTAATCGATTTATCGTATATCTTAATCTCTAAGGACTCGTACGTATCTAGCGCGACAGAAGGTTTGCTTAATTTGTCCCCCCCTCTTTGCCCTATGTTTTACTTACAACTTTAGTGATACTTTTAGCGGCTCGTCGCGCGCGAACGCGCGTGCGAGAGAGACGAGTGTTGCTGCGAGGGGTGTGAGTTGACGAGTCAGCGACTGACCGACCGACCGACCGATCGACTTGAGCGAGAGCGAGCGAACGAGAGCGACAGAGAAAGAGAGATAGCGGAGCGAGTAAGCGAGTGGCTTGCCGGCTTGCGTGTGTGTGCGTGTGTGTGCAAATATCAAACACGTGTCTCCGCGAGTGGCTCTGGAGTGTGAAGGGGAGAGGGACGGGAGATTCAGCGTGGCTTTTTCTTCAGTTTCCCGCGGAGACGGATACCTTCGCGGTCGAGCGCGGGAAGTCGCGTCGGATTTGCGCCTTCTGTCTTCGATTCGCCGAGCCGAGCCGAGCTCGTTTTCTCGCAGGGGACGATGTCGACGGCGGCGACGGCGACGGCGGCGGCGGCGGGGGCGGCGGCGACGACGACGACGACAACGGCTACGACGATTCGACGGCGAACGTGGTGACGGTATTCGAAGCGGCGCTCGTGTGATCGTCTCGATGCGGTCGCGTTTTCCGCTGCCGAGGTTTCTCTGCCAGGACGGCTGCCGCAGCACCGCTTCCGGGCTCTTCCTTCTCGTTTTCTCACGCGAAGACGCGACTGCGGACGGCTCGACGGCGGCGGCGGGTCTCCCTCGGTGCGGGCGAAAGCGAAGCGGAACGAACGACACGTTCTGCGGGGGCGGCTGCGGCTTGCGAGGTGGAAGCTTCTCCTGGCGGGCGCGCGCGGGGACGACGAGTGGACGAGGACGACAGTGACGCGCGAGATTGCGACGGTAGGGCGCTCAGAGCTCGACGACGACCGAGTTCTTCCCTCTCGCCGTCACTTTGTTCCCTTTCCGTCGCGGTATATCGGCGGCTCTTTCTTTCCGTGCGCGCGCGAAGTGTCGGCGAGCGTCGCGTGTCGTTTCGGCCTGATGCGCGGGGCTTTCTCCGGCGTGAATTTTGCGTGTCGATATATTAACGTCGTACGTGTGTACGTGTGTGGGCTTCCGTGTGCGTGTATTAGCAGCGAACAGGCAGGCGTTGGGGAAAGATTTGAAGGTGGAACGATCTGAGAGCGTCCTACTCGATCGCCTAGCTTGACACAACTGGCATTCGCGAGCGCTCGAAGCCGCGGACGCGGGTTTCAAACGCGGCCTCCCCCACCGCGGCGCGCCGCGGCGTGGCGCGCCAATCCGAGCGGACGCGAGTTCGAGGGCCCGCGGAGCCGGCCGAAGCCGACCGAGCATGCGCGCGCGCCCGCGCGACACGGCGAAAGCTCGGCTTCGCTCCCCCCTTCGCCCCCGCGGCACCTCGTCGTCGCCTTGGCATGCAGCGGCGAGCTTGCAATCTCCCACCCCAACCCCCTCGCCATCCCACCCCGTCGACTCTATCCATCCGCGGCGCCACCACCCCGAGAAATTAATAATTCCTCCAGTTTTTTTACCGCCCGTTCCCCCCATCGCCTCTCCGACGCTACACCGCGCCAACGTACCCCCTTCGCGCGACTGTCTCGCGCGCGAAAAAGCAACACCGCGGAATCACACTCGCCGTCCGAGACAATACGGTAGCGCTCAGCTTTTCCCTTCGCTTGATTTCCTCCTTTCTGCAAGCGAGAGCGTCTCTTTCGCTCCCGTTCGAATCGAGGGGATGTTCGCTGTCGCTCGTGACTATATTATGACGTCGCGGTGTATATCCAGGCGCGATAAAAAATGAAACTACGGGGAGGCGCGAGACGACTGCGCTTTGGAAAGTATCCTCTCGCTCGCAATCGCGCAGTCCTTCTGTATGATGCCGAAGCTGAATCTATAGCAGATAGTAGGTAGGGCCGGTCATATGTCCGCCAATGTACCATCTCCGGTAAAGCGGCAGAGGTATGAGGGTTATCACATGTAGAACGAAAGTACGGCTAATTTTGCAACTTACATTTGGAGTGCTAGTCGTTTCGAGTATGGTTTAATAATAAAAAAACGCCATACCATAGCTGACAGAGCAAATAATCGTAGGTATGCTGCACTTTATAACGAATTACTCTTTCATGTTATAATTGATACTATAAAATTTAGCGAACAGCCGCCGCTACGCGCACATAACGTTGTATATAACACGAACTGATAATTTATTAAAATGCTACCAAAGCACAGTTATATTTCCGTGCAGCTACACGGAGAGAAAAAAAAGAGAACATCTAACCCCTAGAAGATGAGGAAAAAGTGTCATTTTTCTGACTAACTGTGCACCGAATTGACAGACGGTAGGAATTTTCCCCCTTTGGAATGAGATTTTTCCATCAAAATCGAAAAGTAATTTTTGATAAATAAACTGGTAAAATTTAACCCATGTAAATGTAAATTTTCCTTGCTAAAAACGACAAATCATACATTATTTTATTTCTCAAAAAGAAAAAGAATATTAATAAGGATTCAAATTTATCAGGGGGGCTATTCTCGACGCGTGAGAAATGTTTTTCGTGGACGAAAAGTAATTCGTTAACAGAGGTAAAGTTTCGTCGATCACTTTCGTTAATGATTCGAAAATCCCTTCCAAGATAGATCTCGTCGACGAAATGAATTTTCTCACACGAAAAATAATTTCCCATACTCCTCTCCCCGTGTTTACATCTCTTAGCAAAACGTCTTCTTTTTAGTATCTTGTTTAATCCCTTAGCGACAAATCTTCTTTAAGATTCCGTTGTAGTGGGGTTACGGACAACGGAATACTTGATTCTGATTGGTCTATAAGACCGAATGTAACATTAGCACTTGTCGGTGAAGATTTTCTCCAGGAAAAAGGGAAAAAATCCAGTGCAGAAGAATATATGTTGACCATAAACTGTAGAGCTACTACTACACTGCTGCGTAGTTTTTATTTTATTTTGTTGGGAATTTGAAAATTCACCGAAAATTCCCTTTTTTCAGAAGAATAATTTTCCAGCCCTTTGATAATTTCTTACCTATCTCACTGTAATTTCTGGTTGATTGTCACAATGGTGCAGCGTTACCCATAAAAAGGGGGAATTTTTTACTTTTTTTTTCTCCGTGTATGAGTGATTTTTTCATTTAACTCTCCGGTGCGATAGCGCACCACGATGGCAAATTCGCCAATTGAAAACCCATTCCCTTCGATTTATGTATCTATACACCGAGGAAAATAATTGCCAGTCTCGAAAAAATAGTTCTTCAACCAAGAACATATATGACCTTGAACATTTTTAAGAATATAGATTCTTGGTCGAAAAATATTTATTCTTGATTCAAGAATAACTTCGGTGAAACGAAAGATTCTTTCTGCGCAAAAAAACAAGTACTCAAGCTTCTCAAATATTTTTTTGCAAGATAAAAACCATACCTTGATCCTGGAATTATATATCATGTTTTTGATTGAAGAAAACATTTTTTCAGCACCAGCAAATATTTCTCTCAATGTATAATACATCGCGATTGAAAAATCGCATTCCGGCATAAATTTCATGAAGAACCGCGCGTCACGTATGCCCCGCATGGACATACGTGACAACCACGAGTCGCCCTGTATACATATCTCGCACCATGTACGACGCAAGTGTCGACGTCGAAATTACGATAGGGACCGAGCGTCGTGCGGAGTCGTCGCGAGCCGCACGGACCGCAGTTTCATTTGTCACCGACGAGTCCCCGGCGGACGACGTCGCAGCCTCCTCACCCTTGACCGGAGCGTATACGTATACGGAATTGAAATTTAATTTTAGATTAATTGGTATCCCCCGAGGTACGGTAACTCGAGACGAAGTGGCGCCTCCGTCGTATTTACCTCTCTTTTTTTTCCACCGCCCCCTACAAATTTTCGTCGCGCGAAACGACTGGTGCGTCGAGCGTGCGTCGCAATCGAGCATCCCTTAAAAATTCAAAATCTCGCGAGGGGACAGCCGCTAACCCCACCGCCCGACAACTGTGCGCCGTGCGGACCGCGGCTCGAAATTCTTCCGACGAAAGGAAATTTTCCGCATTCCTCGCAATACGTTTTTCCCGTGGTCGAAGGGGCGCGCAAGTATGGAAGCGGCAGGGTTGCGAAATTCTAAAACGGAGCGACTACTCCTCCGGTTCGCGAGGTATCCATGTATCGGACAGGTATGCAATGTAAGCGTACGTGCGCATTCATCTACGTCGAAAGATGCGCGCTCTCTGTGTGGCACAGAAATACAGGCAAATATACGTCTCCCGTGGCAACCTCCGTGGCGCTGGAGATCCCTCAGCCGACGGAGGACCTACTCTCGCGCGCGCACCGAACTCTCCAATGGGCCAATTACGAGCAGATCGACGGCGGTGTTTCCCTTTTCGAGGAAAACGAGGACGTCGGGAGCATTAAACTTACCCGCGCGGTAAGGGGGATGCGGGGAGAACTTCTGACTCGTGATTCTTACCTGCAACAAAAGAAAGCGAGAATCGTTAGGTGGAAATGCATTGTATCTCTCGCGCTCGGGAGGATCTTATAAATCGCAGGGTTGGATTGGATGTGGCAGTTAAGGCTTCTAGTGCATTGTGTTCGGGAGCTAGGCGTAATGTCGCCCATAATTGCCAAGTAGAAAAATATTCTAGCGAACGCCGGGGAAGTTAAATATGGGAACATTTGCTCGCCCTTTAATTGTATGACCAGTTAAATAAATCAAAAGAAAAATGTTTAGACTACTATTCTGTTTAGACAACACCTATATCCATCTAAGTTCATGTAAGTCGTCTAAAGAACTCGTTTAATTATCTACAAAAAGACGGGCTAATTAGAACCTCCGCAATTCGTTAGTCTATAGCACGCATCCTGCAGTTACATCCTGCTGCACTATACAAGCCGAGTAATCAACGCCTCGAGTGATTTATTGTATCGGTATACCCGCGCTCCTCCAATTAGAGCTGCACCGTAATGACTGCCGTCTTCATCTACTCAAGAAATCGCGTTAAAAGTACAATTTTGAAGAATGCATACCGACAAGTAAATAAGAATGCAACGGAATCGGGATATTTCGTCGTACAATTGTCACAGCCTAATTAATTTCACCACCGCAAACAGATGCACCGAGTCCCAGAGTGTCAGCGCGCAGTAAAAGGCGCGGTCGACTCGCACGGTCCGTAACCACTTATTCGCGCGACCTTAAGAGGAATCCGCTTAAATTCCTAATCGTCGCATCCGACCGCAGAGATATGGCGCGAAGGCGCATTACGAACGACTCTTAATATAACGTTAATAACGTGCTAATAACGCACGCGTAACTTACGTAGATTCGCGTTCGCTGCACAGGCGAGCGGAATCGTATACGCGTCGGGGCGTCCGTTAATTCTCCGCGCGGTACCGCCGACTTAATACGTTGAGCAAACCGTTTTATACACCCCCTCCGCCGACGTACATACACTCCGGCACCGAGAGCACCCCGGGAGTAAGCACTGTGCAGATCGCGAAATCGCACGGAGGATTAACTTGGGCAAACGAAACGCGGCGCGGTTGACTTCGCGCTTTAAGTGGGAAAAGCGTTCGATTGGGTCGATGCGAATTTAAAACGCATTCTGACGCATTTATAGAGTTCAAATTCAGACGTTTTGATAGCCTCTGCAGCGAATCGCGGAATGTGCGCGATAATATAACGGATACAAGTGTAATAAAGTTTTTAAAACACACACACACACACACACACAACGATAAGAAAATATCTTCACAACGTTCGCTCTTCTACGCTTATCACATCTCGCTGCATTTCCGAGATAATACGGTAGCTGGCAAAGTGCGCCCCACTCGTGCGAAGCGGCTGTTACTCAATCCGTCTGTCGGTCTGATCTCAACCGGTCATTACTACTACCGCTCGAGCGGCAGCTACTAGAAGTCTACTCATTTGCATCGCGTTACTTATGCTTCGCTCGACGAATTCCCAGCGAGTTTTTGTACGAAATCAATGAAGTCACTTTCGAAAATAGCCCGATGGTAGCATAATATCAACATTTGTTGAAATGTCACATGGTCAAATGAAGCGTAGCCCGATGCAATTGGCGATTGCTGGTAAAATTAGGCCACGTCTATTCTCGAGGTCTTACGTGTAGCTGCAAAATCCTGCGCTCTAATTTCTGCTCGTCACTGTAGTGAAAAGTTCACATATGAAGAATATAGAAAGTAACCAATTTTTTTTCATTACAGATGACACGCGACTCAATCGTATCGTATTTCCGAGATTAAGCTTAATAAGAGTTCTCCCTCGTTTCCATAAGATTCTCACTGATCGCTCTTCGACTCGTTGCACCTCCCGCGGCGTATCAACGTCGACCTCTGACCTCCGCTGATATAGAGAACCCGAACTCAGTCAGCAGCCCAGCAGCTCGGTACAAGAAGTTGACGCTTTCCTTCCTCCTTCGCAAACTTCGTTACAAGCTTTTTTTTTCCTCGGCAGAGCTCTGAGAGGCGGAAGCAGCTTGCGCGGGAAGCGCGCGCTCAGGCGTTCGTTTTTCACGGAAAAGCGAAAGAACCCGTTAACGTTATCCTATTTATAAGGGTGGCGCAAGACCGTAAACCCGATCTTCAGAGCGGTCTTACTTACCTACCTCGTTGACCGAACCTATTAGACCGTTTACCACCCTCGTTACAAAGAGGCGTCTCTCGTATGCGCGCGCAAATAGCATAGGCCTCCGCTGCATAACGAATAGCGCTGCACTATACGCGCGGGAGTAAATGTCGGCGTGGAGCGCGCGATAATTCTCGGAAGAGGAGCGTTAAAACATTTTCGTTCAACGCGGGTAAATAGGTGAAAGCTCCTCCACGAAATATAAGTGCTTTGAATTGTGATACCGTACAAAAAACGTACGCTCGACTGTTAAATTTGAATAGCCAATGAAATATTCGAATGATATCGTATCGCGTTTCAAATTTTATTTAATTACTCGAAATATTGACTCTCCAAACGCAAAGTCGTCGAATAGTTACATGTGTATCCATAATATTATTCGATGGGAATTATAACGGTAGCATATACATACGTGTATTGGCCTGGCACTCTCCTAAACGACCGATAGACATATACACCTCGATGCATAACATGCAGACCACAGAGATAAGTAGGTAGATAAATAGAGGAAGGTAAGAGTTATCCGGATATCGATAAAAGAGTATAGACAGTCCATGCGGAAAAGTTCTATACGTACATTTTGTATATAATCTATATCGTCGTCCCCTAATAAGAAAAATGCCTATCTCCGTTTCACACAGGTAAGTGGAGTTAGGCACTTTTCTTATTAGGGTGACGATATGTGGTTTTGGTCATATACGGATTATATATGATTTCTATGTTAACCATATGAGGACTATATCCATATATAGTAATTATATGGTTAATATAGAAATCATATATAATCCATATACGACCAAAACCACATATGGATTATATGGAAAATATATTGAATTTTTCCGCCTGGGAGGTACACACATACGTTTTCCCCCGGTCGACTGATAAATGCGCAGCGGCACGAAAGGCTTTGCCACTTACGAGTATTCAACGCGCTTCCGCGAACCCCTTACGAGGTAATATTGTACATCCTCGTAAAGTCCTCGCGCGCTCGCGATCAAAAGGATAATCGATTGGTCTTCCCGCGTGACGTGCAGAATCGCGTGAAAGTTACACGCGGAGAGAAAATATACTTACGGCACGTTAGCGGTAGTTGTTTAGTTATGGGTACTCGTGGCTATTTCGATCATAGGCTTTCGTTCAAATCGGGTATTAGACATCGTCGATCGAGAAATAATATATAAGATATCGGGATAAGGATAGCCTCGAGTACCATTGAATTAAGGTAATTTATAGCTGTATCAACTACACTAAAAGAAAAATTTGTATTTTTAATATATTATACTTCTACACAAAGCTTTTTTCCAACACGTGTTTATAAAAAATTAACATATTTCCTCATGAAATTGCCCTTATAAATTTCGTAACGGGGTATATTAATTTTCATAATCATATCTTGGATAAAAGCTTTATACCTACACGATTATATTAAATTTAACCCATTTTTTGTACAGCGCATAGTATTTTTTCCGTGTATGATAAAGTGCCGTTCTACATCCCATTTCAATTTTACATGCAGCTGAAATCAATTTCTACGGTGCGGTGTTCACTTCGAAGCAAAGCAATCGGTATACGGCGACGTTATTCGTAATCGACACCACATATGCGGTAGGCGAATACCGAAAGATGTCAAGGTTGCATTACCGCGAGTAGCGATATATTTATAGAGTAAAAGCGCAGCGTAAAGCTGCCCGAGGCTTGCGTGTCCGGCCAACCATAAACCGGCGGTCTGTATAGTCAGCTGTAGCGATACAACGGTAGACCCGGCACCCGCGGCACGACAGATTAACCCGAGCGACTCGACTTACGAAATTAACCGAGCTGCTTCGCGGACGGAGTCGCGTTTCGTGCACTCCGCACCCTCCCATTAGGTACACCCGTCCATTATAAGACAATTTCGAAGCAGATATAGCCGAGGGCCGCGTTTACACGTCACTGGAGTCGCGAGAGGGCGAAGTGCCTCGCGGGGTTACGATTTGAGGAGCGTTCTTCCTAATTAGGACTACATCGTTCTTGATAACTTCTGACGCGGACGTCTTATAATTAACCGTATCTTGTAAATCTTACGACGAGGCTCTAATTAGAAAAAAAAAAATATGTACACCCACGACTGAAGATTCTGCAAGTTTACGATTATCGCGGGGATATTCTTCCTAATTGAAACTCCACTATTGTCGGCGACTCCCAAAGTGGTCGTCTTATAATTAACCATATCTCACATATGATTCAACGATATGACATTATGACGTTGCTCTGATTAGAAAGAAACACAGATACATACATTCACCACGATGGATTCTGTAAGTACAGTTCTGCCCCGATTCGTTGTAATTAATTCTCATGTCGATGTCAAATTGAAGAGTGTAACTTCTAATTGAGTGGCTTAGTGCCATACTTGCCTAACCCACGAAAACTTGAATTTGGCGTTTTATTGCTTAAAATCATATTATATGCAGCAATATGTCAGTGTCAAAGGTGTGAGTGGCTCAGTGCCATACTTGCCTAACCCACGAAAATTTGAATTTGGCGCTTTATTGTTTAACATCATATAATATATGCAGAACAATATGTCAGTGCGAAAGTGTTATATTTGGAGGAGGCTTAGGCCAGTGTGGCACTGACCCACTCAATTAGTCTGTGTGCCAAAAATCGTTGATAGCGTGTTTAGTGATATAAATTCTTTGAATTAAACAATAAAGAACTTTATTTCAAAAATAAGCTTTATTCATGTGAAACATCTTAACTTCAAACAGCACTTAGCGCATTTAAAGGAACATTGGCCTTGGCACATAGACACTTTTCACAACAAAATCCAAAATTTCATTAAATTGGCACTTAGACTAATTCGAAGTTACACTCTTCAATTATAATATTATACTCGTGACTGGAAATGGGTAGAAGAAAGCGGTCGTCGCAGTCGCGGAGACGTCAACCGCGGCACCCCGCGGACCGCGTTGATTTTATAGTTACGTACAACGGAGGGCATCCCGATAGTTAGAGCATCCAAGGTAATAAGGGTTGATGCATGGCTCCCAACACGCCCCGACGCGGCATCCCCCTCCCTCTCGGGGCGCGGCGGGAGCCTCTCTTTATTTATTTAAACCCCGAGTGACCACGCGAGCGCGAGAGGAAGAGGAAGAGCGCACGGGCGAAGGGAATCCGCGGTTTCCGAATTTAGAACGGAAGGTGATTGGCCCCCGGTAACAATCCGCCTACCACCGTCGTTCCGCCCCTACGGGAGGCTAGAAGAGTTACGGCTGTTTTCCATCTGCACTCCAGACCCGGGACTCCGTTCCTTCCGTCGGCGCCGGAACGAGCCGTGCTCCCAGCAGACCGATTACACCCGCCGCACCTCTTCGTCTCGGCCCCGTCGAGAGGATTCGAATTCCTCCGAAAAGACGTGCGACCTACACGAGAAGAATTACGGACAGGGACCGAGAAAGAGAGAGAGAGAGAGAGAGCGAAACGCGGCAAAACCTCGTCCTCGCGCGGAGTCCCTTTTCTTGAAAAGGACGAAGGATCGCTATATCGAAAGGTCCTGGTGAATACTTCGCGTGCTGAGCGAAGCCGGCGAAAATAATTCTATAGTTATCGTTGACGTGCAAATCGGCAAGGAATCTTTTGATGAACATATTGGATCGATATGTAAGAATCATTCCAATAATCGATTTAAACGATGGAAGGGTATGGAATATGGGTCAGTCGAGAATATATAATTAACAAACTATAGCTCGGTTTTCCCATAATTCCTTTTTATTGCAGATTCGAAAAATTTAGAAAGAATTATTTACCCTGCATTTTTTCACTCTTCATTTCCGCCCTTATTTGAGCTGGAAATTTTAAAATGCAGCTACGATATCGTGCTGTAAGTTTATCTCTCTCGCGTTTTCTGCTTGGCGTTTCCATGACATCACGATGTCGCAGAGAGAAAACACTTATAACTTCGCGAATAATTATTCTTTTGGACATTTTCTTCCTTGCATGATGTCGAATATGCATACAGATTATACAAATTGAATTTAGAAATAGGAATATTTTTTTCTTTTTCTAAGAAAGCCAAATTTGCTTCAGAGTAGCCGCTTCGGATGCGAGTAAGCTTTCGATAACGCGAATTTCGCAAATACCTTATAAGAAGATTCGAATCTAACGTAGAAGGGCGCACCTCTTTCCCGGCAACGAGTTTTGATTAAAATTCGACCTGACACGGGACACCGAGAGAGATCGTCAAGTTCCGCAATCGCGACGAAATCAACACTTCACCCCCTCCCAATTCGACAGAGAGTTGACCTGGAAGGAAAGGATCTCTCCCGACTCGATAACCAGGCGTTTGCTTAATTTCCACCCGCGCGGTGCCGAAGAAACGGATCAAAAATTCAATCTAGCCCCCGTCTTCCCCGTAAGTCGCTGCAAGTACCCGAAGTATATTACCGTCCTAATGGGCGAGCGATGATACATCCGCACCCGGTATTACCGCAGCGGATCGCGGTGAACCAATTAAGTGGCATGCAGACACTTCCCGATGCGCTCTCGCGAACTTCGTTTAAGCGCGTAATTGATGGACTTTGGAGTGCGGCGTTATTCGCGATGCTGACGTCCGATGGTTTCGTTATAGCGTCAGAAAGTTGCAGACTCGCAACTGCGCTCCGTTGCTGTATAACCCACTTTGCTATAACTCGTTTTGTTTTTATCACATACTTATTTCATACACCTTTCGGCTGAATTTTGGATTTGTGTCAACCCGAGTTCAAATTTTACCCTTACTTTGCTGCTTTTAACACTCCATTTGGCCTACCATTGGACTACTCAGCCTATAAGCTCCTATTTTGAACCTAAAATTGGTGAAATATTCACTAACGGACCATTTTGGGCTCAATATAGGGTTTCGATACAATGGAAAGTTAACCTACTATAAGCATAAAGGAGTGGGTTTAAAATTTCGACTCGGGAAGTTATGTATTGCTTCACTTGAATTAAAAAATTTCGCTCGCTAACGTCGCTCCTCCTAACCCAGGCGGAAAAAGTCTTACGTATTTTGTATATAATCCATATGTAGATTTGGTCATATATGAATTACGTATGATTTCTATATTAACCGGATACGGACTATATATGGATTATCCAAGCATTAAAAAATGTATACATAGTCTTTATATAATTAATATAGAAATCATATATAATCCATATACTATAATCAAATCCACATATGGACTATACATATACAAAATATATAGAACTCTTCCGCCTGGGGACGTACGCGCGCGTATAGAAAACAAACAAAAGACGCGAGAACCGCACCGAGCCGTCAACGAGAGACGATGCACCTCCGGGTTCCGCTTCATCCGCTGCAACGCGACGATACCGCGAGCGTATTCCGCACCGCGCGCGGCGTATCCCGTCGAATCAATTAAGTGGCAGACAGTTCGCGATGCTCGCGCTCGCAAACTTCGTTTAAGCACGTAATTGATGGACTTTGGAGTACAATATTATACCTCTGAGAGTTATCAGTCGGCCCTCCCCCCCGTCAACCCCGCACCACGGCGGAACGCTCACAGAAGCGGAGTGGAGTGGAGTTACGCGTTCGGTCAGCCCCCGACTTTGTCCCGGCGAAGCGAGCAAGAGACGACGTTTCGACGGTGGCTTTAACGGAGGTCCACGCCCGCGAGAAACGACCCCCTCCCCTTCGATACGCGATCGTATCGAGAGGAATCCGAAGAATCCGAGACGCATCCCAATTACAAAAGGGGTGGACAAGCGAGCGACACAAAAGCGGCGAGCGGGATCGATATATCTACCCTCGATCTAACCCCCGAAGACCACGACGACGACCGCGTCGCGGTGGCGGCGGGAACGCCTTGCCACGTGGCACGAGAGTGATCTACCGTCGGGCGAGCAGATATTTTTATTACTCTCTATAAAAATTCTTCGCCTAATAGGTTGTAGTGCTCGAGGGAGGTGGCGGCGGTGGCGCGGAGGGGAGAACGAAGAGGGATGGCGAGGGTACGGTGAAAGAGAGTCCTCTCTCCCGGGAGAAAGATAGAGAGAGAGAGAGAGAGAAAGAGGAGTGAAACGAGGGTGGAAAAAGAGAGAACACGGAGGAGCACCACAGCGGCGAGGATGGAAAGGCGATCTCGCGAGCAACCCCCCGACCAACCCTCAAATCCAATAAACCCGAAGCCGATTAAATTTATGAAGTGAAAGAGGCACGAAAAAAAGTGGGAGTCACCGGGAGCGCGCAACTTCTCCCTCTCTCTTTGACTCGGTACGCGATTACGTTCGTTATACCCATATCCGATTATTGCCAAACGCGGCGCGGCGGAGGAAGGGCCGCGCGAACCAAGGAACGACCTGTCGACGAAAACGCGCGCGTCGGTGTCGGGCGCGGTGATATCGTCAACGACTCTGCATTATTTACGGGAGAGGGGTTGGCTGTACTGCCGATAGCGATACTCCGGGTAATGACGAAAGTTTTCGAGGCGGCTGCCCGATTGATAGTAATTAATTCGGCGGCGTTCGAGTTTGCGTGGGTACTTAACGCGCCCGTGGAACCGACCGACGTCGACGGACGATTAGGTAGGATTACTGTACAGGCATCGATACCGCGTAAGCGTGGTATCGCTCGCTCGTGATTTATTTTATGCTTATCTCTATGTATCATTTCTCGGGGAAGTTCGGGGGATGGTTGTACGAGTGTGTGTTTTGGAGGAAATATTTTTACGACCACGAGAGAGAGTTTGGAAATCCATGCGAGGTGCGCGGTGATAAAAGGGGATGAAATGCATCCTGCAGGAAAAGGAACCGTTCTCCCGTTGAGAAAGAAAAAGATACGAAAGCGCACCGAAAAAAACAGTTTATCCGTAGTTAACGAACATTTGTTTGAATACGGTGAAATAACTATTGCGAGATTTGTTTGGCGTAATTAAATATTTTGAAGTAAGCATTTCAATGAAATGAAATAACATTATAATAATTAAGATACATCTCCTTTTGGCCTAACGAATTATTTATTTCACTGTATTTAAAATTACATTTATTAACCATTAATAAACTGTCTTCTCAGTGCGGATGTCATCTCGATTGTATTAAGAACTTACTTTGCGGCTCTCTCACGATAAAATATCAATAGTGAACTAATTTCAATAAATCGCCCAGGTCATCCCTCGTCCTCTCAAAACACCACGACCAAAATACAAAAAAAAACCGCCCTCCAAAATTCCCCGAACCCGTTGAAAGCGCTACAGCCCTCGCACGTTGCAGGGATCGACAAGGACAACACAGTTCCGTCAATACGCGGGACCAGACGCGACATCCGGTTCGGAGGGTGGACACACGCGCGTACAGCCCGACCCTCTATCGGCAACGACAGCTGTAACGCGTCGTGCGCGCCGCGCGCGATACTGACGAGAGCCGCGCGCGTACATCCCGGAGTTCAATCGCACCCTTAATTAGCGCACTCAATTAACCACCCCGGCAAACCCGACGGCAAACCCGCTTGGCTGTCGGAGTTTTTGCGCTTAATTGCGCAGAGGATTGAATTACAAACAATTACACCTACGCGCGCACGTAACCGAATCTGCGAACACTGGTATTTCGCGCTGGAAAATTAGAGAGGCGTTCTTTACTGCGGGGTGCGCGCGAGCGGGATTCGGCTCTCGCCGTCGGGACGAATGTTCGGTGCCGCGCGGCGAACTATGCCCCCTATCCCCCTCCCCGCACGGAACGATATCCCCCCCCCCAAACCCCTTCGCCTCCACCGTCGCCGAGCGCGCGGTCGGCAAAATACACAAGCCCGGCCATCGTTTACCCCTCGCCCCCGGCAGCAGGCGCGATTTCAAACTTTTCCATTTGCGGTAATGCGATTTCAAGAGCGCATTAGAGAGATACGAAACGGCGAATGTGCCGCGAAGCCGGTATTCCGAGACAATATGCGGTTCCGCGAACGCGCCACCCCCCGTACGCCGCGTGGTTGCTGTAGGGGTTAGCGCGAGCATCGGGAATAGCCCGTCTCGGAATCGTCGGGAGATTCAGTTTTCCATTTGCCGTTTGCGGTCCGTGCGCGGGCATTCGCGGACGCCTCGATGATTTCGATTTGGTCGTTAGGCGCGGCAACGGGGAAAAGGATCGCGCGGGCGGAGCGGCCCGGGGGAGGATGGGCTTCTTCGTCGATTCCTCAATTCCCATCGGGCGTTCGCCGCGCGATAATGGCTGCTATCAGCGCGGGAGATAGGCATTGTGTCGTCGCTCGACCCGCCGCGCCGCGTATAGATATCGCGTATCGTATCGGGACACCCCAGTTGCAGGGAATGCTTTGAGCTACGCGGTGACAACTCCATTGTCCGCCCCGACACCCCCGACCCGCGTTCTCTGCCACTTGCCTCGAGTGTGCCGGAGACAATAGGCAGATAAAAAAGGTCCATTGCCATTCCGCGCGTTCGCTCTACGCGCCATATACACCGGCTGCCGCTGTACGCGAGCGTCTGCCTACGTACGTCCGCAACTACTGTGCGCAGCCCACTCGCATTAACGCGGCGCGGGCCGCCGATCCGCGGTGTGCGATTTCGTATCTACGGAATATTCGAGACAAACGTCGAACTCCCCTACGGAGGGGTGGGAAATCGAAGGGAATGTATCGTATTTCGCAGCGTGAAACGGCACGCGTTCTTCCGGGGAGCCTAAATTCGTCCGGTCGAACGTTACACTGCTATTTTCGAGTGCTTCTTGTAATTTGTACGAAATTTTTCGAAACAGGGGTAGCGCGAGGGTCTCTAACGCTTTTCAGCTATCTCTTATAAACCAAGCTATCCGCTGATAGTCTTTACCGCGAAGGAGGACCCTCTTGGCTTGATTACATTTAACCGGATTAGTCGACCAGGATCCTTATCTTTGATTCCATGGGGAAAATCGTCTGATCATGCGTCCGAGGTCCTTCGATTGAATAGAACTACGGTATTACTATACGGAAATCGACTTCCACCCCTTCGCTCGTCCGCCCTCCGCGTCTTACGCACTCTCCGAAGACGATAAGACTGCCCGCCCCTATGTACACCCGGGCTCACGGATTCTGATCCTGGTGACTTTTGCAAAATATCAGTTTTAAAGGTACTAACCTTGATCAATCAATTCTAATGCTTTCATTAACCAGGATAGACGCCGCTGTAGTTAAAGAAAGCATGAGAATTACTTGTTCGTTGGATAGTAGGTACCTTAAAAATGACATTTTGCAAAAGTCACCAGGATCAGAATCCGTGGCCCAGGGTGTACGTACTCAGCCACGCGTTCGAGTCCCCGCCGACTCGCGACCGAGCTTCCGTGTAAAACACTAGCGCCGAGTCCCATTTCCAGCGCCACTTCGCGAACAGTCGGCACTTCGTCTTACTCAAGCGGCGCTGCGCTCGTTTAAGACTTTGAACCGAGTCCGAAGTTTCGCCATTGTCACCGGAAATGGGCACGAACGAATAGTTTCGCGAGGGGAGTAGACGAAGATGAAAGGTGGGTACCGCGCGCTATACGACTCGACGAGTCGTCGATCTTGGAGTCGTCGCGCAAAAGTTTCCCCCGTCCCGCATACTCGTCCTTCGTATGTGTGTTTAACGTCCGGACTCTCATCGACGAGCGGCATCTGCGAGAACGCGGCGAACCGCGGTGACGAGTGCGAGAGATTATGTGTATCTCTCGTCGAAAAAAAAAATCAAGAAGAACGTTTTCTACACGCGTACGAAAATACTGATATCAATAAATGTTACTGTATTTATTCTTAGAATTAAGCACGGAGATTTTCTGATGTTCCTACTGTGTTGAAGAACAATTTTTTCTTAGCAATTAGTAAAATGTTATGCAAACTATTACAGATAGGTATGTTAAAAAAAAGACTATCGCATTTACTGTATTTACAATAAAAAAAAGTACATATGAGGATTTTCAGATGTTCTTACCATGCTGGAGAACAATTTCTCCTGAGAAATTAGTCAATTGTAATCTAAACTATCGCAATTTAATGTTTCCAAAAAAAATTACTATACCTTGCCATCATCAAAAATCTGAAAACCCTCGTGTGTATCTCTTTTATCGTAAATACAGTAAAATTTACTGGTACCAGTCTTTCCGCGCGTCGCGACGATGATATAAACGTTCGATGGAAGCGCAACCGGAACGGGGTACGTCGCGCTGAACGGAAGAGGGCTGCACGCGAGGACGCGCTGTACCGCCAATGAGAACGATACTCCCGCAATCGAGTGTATCCAGGAATACGATCCTTATTGAGAACGACATGCGAAGCGTAGTAACGTGCCACTTTCCGGATGTTTACACTATTATGTAAACGTTTGCCGCGCGTCACGAAAGAAACTTTTAATCGAAACTTTACACCGATATGCATGCGTACAATATTTCGCGGTATTTCAATATCTTTGTGATAAAATTCGAATATAATTCGAATATAACGAAAATACTATCGAACCAGCGAGTTCCTCGGAGCGGGACTCGCGCGAAGCGTACCGTATATTATACACGGCACACACCAACAAACGAGATTCGAATTCGGTCGACCGTCCGTGCCCGCCTTAACGAATTTCCTAAATCTCGCGCAAGGACCAGTGTATCGGCCGCCGTCGACAGGACACGAAGCGGGTCGATAGCCCCCGACCCCGGCAGGCCTAGTTATTATAACGAGATTGTTTATGTCGGCCTTAAATTCCGGCGAATTATTTGCTTCGACAGCGGCCGGACCCCAAAAAGCACCGGGGGGATGACTCTAAATCTGTGCCGCAGTTACCGTAAATCTGAGTAGGAAGGAGGGGGGGTGAGCTCTACCGCGCGCGTACCACGAACTCGCGCGATAACAGCTGTGCTACCTCGCCTTACCTTCGCGCGACTCCTGCAACGATATAAGTAATCAGACGTCGCACCTACACCGACCCGCACCCCGCGCGTCTCGGCGCTATCGCGACTTCCAACCCCGCGGTACAGAGAGGAGCGCGCCTATATTTAGCCGGGGAGCAGCACGAAGTGCTTCTTCCCTTCGTTCCCGCGAATCAGAGCCGCGCGGATCGATCAAGCACCCCCCCCCCCCTCCGGCTTCGCGTTTTAGTTTTCCCACCCGTGTATACGCGAGAGAGGAACCCGCCGCCGCCGCCTACCCCAAACTACGAAGTCGACGCTGTATACCTTCGAAGATTCGCACGCGGGGGAGAATCAACCCTCCTGCCGCGAGAGCCGAGCGCGGGCCGACGTCGCGACGGCCGAGTGACGGATCGAAAAGAAAAGAGAGGGACTCGCTCTCCGCGAGGGACGCGCGAAGGGAAGCTCGGAAGAGAGTGACGCGCGCGCGAGAGGGGGTGCCGCGGATCGTTATTCTCCGGAGAATCGTAGGAACGACGCGCGCGAGTTTTCACGCCGGGGCTAGGGATATCATTAGGGCCGGCACAGCGGGGTATCTCGTCAGACGTGAATTCAGCCAGCCGCGCGCCCCGACGAGGACACCCCCTCCCGCCCCGCCCCGTCGCGAATCTTGAAAAGGAAGACGAGAGAGGTCTTACGATCGTGCATTTTAATATATCGATCACGCTTTATCATGTTTTGTCACTTGGCTCGATTGTTGGCACTGGGTTTTGAGAGGGTGGGAGGGTGGCGCTAGACTCGGGTTTTGTTGGTTAATGTTATTTTCGGGGCACAATGCGCGCGATTCCTGCGAATTTCCCGGGTCGATCTCTGGGGCGCGGGGCATGGGGAGAGGGAGGGAGAGAGGGTGGACGTAGGGGGGCGAATTAATTTTTCTTCCCGACCGCGGGAGGTCCCGAGAGGGCCGCTCTTTAAACCCCTGCACCTTTCAGCGCGGAGGTGCGTACACCTACGCATCCCTCGTCACTCTCTCCTTCTCACGATCAGCCTAGCGCGGTGCTCCGTTCATCGCGCGTACGAGCACTCAGTCGCGAGTATCGAGAAGCTCGATATGTACGAGTAATATAACTGTAGCAATAGCAGAACACATTCTGGTAGCCGGTCACATCAGAGTAGGTATAATTCAAATTATCGGATGGGATAAAAAGGAACGACTAGTGGGGAAAAAAAACTTTAATAAATTAAGAATGCGTACAGGAAGTGTCACTGGTAAGAGCCATGAGTAAAATCTGATGCATGCACCGAGAAAACAGTTTATTAATATTTAATAAGTGTAATTATAAATACGGTGAAATACATATTTCGTTAGAACAAGAAAATATTGTGTGTTAATTATAAAAATGATTAATTCATTCAAATGATTGTCTCAAAAGATTTAACCGTGCTAAATAAATATCGTAATAGTTACAGAATATTTACTTGATTCAATAAAATGTTTATTTCGCCATATTCGAACAACCATTTATTAACTACAAATAAACCGTTTTCTCGATGTGAATTTTTATGACGATCAGGATAGTGTAGACCGAGGCAAATCAGATCACAGGGCGAATCGAATCATAGATCTACATTTCTTTGATCGTAAGGAAAATGAGCATTTCAATTGTTCGTATTACTTCATTGGAGAGGAACTCCATTAGTCCGAGTAACTCGATCTGCATTCCTCCACCCGTAACCGGCGATTTAGTCCAAACTTACTACATTATTCTCTCAGTGTACGATCTGCGGCTACTTCTCGTTCGATGCGACGAGACGAGCGGCGTTAATTGTTCCAAAGAAAGGCGTCCAGGAAATAAGCTCGAGCGACACGGTCCGTCGAATAGCAATCTCGTCGCGCATCCTCCAAAGACGACGGCTTCAACGAATCGAAGCGGCGCCGCGCGGCGGGAAATCGTCAACTTTGAAGATTGAATGGATTGCGTTTCGGTGTTCGTCGATGTATCAAGCCCTCTCGCGCGCGCGTAGCGCGCCTCGACCTCGGGGCGCATAAAAGCACGGCGTTTCCATTAGTTTAATTACAGCCGAGAAGGTACGACGCGTAGGTGAGGCTCTCGCGCGGAGTCCCTCCGTGACGAAGCTGCCTCGAGGAGCCAGGCGAGAGAGGCGGATGGTGTAAGAAGTCGTCGCGGTGGTGTGCGCGTGAGCGGCGTCTGGCTGTACGTCGGTGCAGCGCGCAAAGAAGGTGAGGTGGCGCGGATGTATACAGGGGAGGAATAGCGGAGGGCGAACGCGAAGCGCGCGGGTAGACGCACAATGGCGAGTCTAACTGGCGTCGATTGTTACTCTCTAGGCTGCAGACAACCCCGGTTTGATTGTCGCGCGCGTGAAGAAAGTTTCCGAGAGGGGAGGGGACGGTGGTATTAAAACTTTCCCGTTAACGTAAACGCGAGCGCGACGACGTACGGGGACGCGGGTTGAAGTCCTCCGAGCGAACGAAAGCTTCCTCCCGTATAGAGTCTTCCGGCGAGTGGATACACACCCCCTGGAAGTTTAGCGACCGTGTCGCCATGGCCAGGTGGAGAAATTTTATTATTTTCTATATAATCTATTTGCGGTTTTGGTCATATACGGATTATACAGGGTGTTCACTCCCAGGCACCGAGAATAGGTGGAGCATATTTCGAATTTCCTGCATACGTGAACCAATAGCGGCTCGTATAGCTTTCTTATTAAGGTTTCTCGAGCAGTACAGGGGCTTTTTCCCTGCTAAAAGTTAGTCCACCGAAGTACAGTAACACTCTAAAGTATGTTCTTCGTGCGATGTGGCGACAACGTTTGACGTACAGTAGTATGTGTTATCTGTGAGTTCAAAAATGGAGCCCAAAACATCTGGTCATGCATCTGTACGTCATGCGACCTTGCCACATTGACTTATCAAAGGTTAAATTTATAAAGAACAATTAATACAAAAAATAACAGGCTTCTTAATGAACGTGAAAATTGGTATAGATGATTTTAGTTCATTAAACTTGCTGTTCAAAAAATTTCCGAATTTGTTTACTATTTTTCGCAGAAATATCGCGGTTTGTTGGTTATAACCCATAAGAACACATGTTATTTCGTCATTCAAAAATCTTTGCAACGAACTTCTTAAAAGACTTGAAAATTTAACTGATTTTTTTTTTCACTTCAATCTACCGAATGCAATCGTTTTCAAGCATTTCTCACTATTTTTAGTATAACGCTCGAGAAACCTTAATTGATAGACGGCTATAATGATAGCAAGGGAGGCTAACCGAGCCGCTATTGATTCGCGTATGCGGACAAAGTCGAAGTATACTCCATCCGCTCTCGGAGCCTGGGCGCGAACACCCTGTATGATTTCTATATTAACCATATGAGGATTATAAAACCATTAAAAAATCTGTATCTGGTTTTTATATCATTGATATAGAAATCATACATAATCCATATATGACCAAAACCACATATGGATTATACTTATACAAAATGTACAGAATTTTTCCGCTTGGGTGGAGAACACTGAGAAAAATAATTTACCAATCCAAGTAATCGTCGACATGAATAGTACAAAGAACATATTTATTTAAGTCTGACATATAGCCACCGAATCAAGTACCTATATGTTATTCGAATCAAGTGTGGATTCGTTCAATTCAAAGAGCATTTCTCTTTGATAAATATGTTCTTGGCAGCTATTCGTGTCGACGGTTACTTGAATCATCAAGTTATTGTTCTCAGTGTAGATACGAGAAACTTGTACGCCATCAGCGAACGTCCGTCTCGATCGCCAAAAATAAATGCGGTGCGCGCATCCGTCATGATTTTCCCGTGAAAAATCACGCGATTACGTCGCACGCCCCGATCGCATTTCCATGGAAATCGCAAATCGCTTGCGTTCCACTCGATACGCGTAATTAAAAAGCTGCATGCATTTCAAACAGTTCGCGTTGTAAACGTAACTCCGCGCGAGAGGCGTACCCTCCCTCCCTCCCCACTTCGTACGACCACCAAACGAAGCCCTCGTCCGGGGGGTGCAGCGCGCCGGGACAGACAAAGCCGAATGCTTCGATGTACAAACGCGCGCGCGCGAGAGCGAGGCCCCTGCCGCGATGAAACTGCCGCGAAGTCTAACAATGGTTATTGTTTTAGCTGCCGTAACTAGGCTAATAAAATAGCGAGCGCCGCCGCCTCTCCGGCCGTACGGAAAAACCTTGGACGATAAGGCGTTCAACTTCGAACGGCGCGGCGGCGGCGCTCGCGGCCTCGTTCAATGGGAAAGTGCCTCGGCCGCCCTCGCGCGAAGAGTGTCTACGATTATGCAACTTTTTAATGGGCCAACTGCACCAAGAATCTCTCCCCGCGTCTGCCTCTCGTAACGCGGGCTCGTAATTGAACGAGAGAAACCGGCGCGCGGTTCGCTGCGAGTACACTCGTATAGCCGCGGCACTTCGGCCGACGATATACGCTCTGCTCGCGTTTTTAGAGCGCTCGCGCGCGTGTTATCGCCGAGAAAAGCCTCGAAGGGGTTGAATGTCGAACCTCCGACTCGGAGAAAACGACAGGACCGTGTTTCAACTCTCATACGATCCTCGGGTACATAGTGACCCATTGCGTTCAATGTTGATGAATTGTGATTGCGCGATATTAAGGGTTACATTGAGAGAAAAGGTCTAATTGAGTGCAAACCTAATAGAAGAATTTATTTGAGATAAATAGGAATTTATTCACATCGAACAAGTCTATTTGAGTGAAATAAATGATTTGCACATCTTCTTGATTAAGTACGAACCTAGTAGAACATCTATCAGATTCGAATAAACTTTTTTTCGATGTGAATAAATTCCTATTTATTTCAAATAAATTGTTACTATTATAAGTTCGTATTTAACTAGACCTTTTTCCAGGGTATACTTAAGAGTTTAAGAATACATTTATTTTTTATTTCCGATTGGGTCATATTTGACCCGAAAATGTTAAGTGCACAGTCAAATTGAGGGTCGTACGAGGGTTAAATTAGAAGTGTCAAACTTCCAAGTGGTGAACGCGCGAAGAGAGACTCTCGTTCCGGTGTGCTCTTCTCGCGGGGAGAGTATACTTCACTCGTACGACCCTCCGACAGAGGGAAGGGGGTGGAGAATTCGTCGGACACCCCGGCGTGTAACGGTAGTTCGCCGGACAGTCGCGGTGTGGCGACACTCCGCGGTTTGACGCGACTCTCGTCCTCCGCATCGCAGGGAGAGACACGGACGGGAGAGACGGACGACGAAGAGGAAGTGGAAAGGGGACCGCGAGCGGGAAACGATGCGCGAGGCGAGTATAATAACGGAGCCACTCAAAGTTTATAAACTGAATATTATTGAGATACGCGCGGGGGTGGAGCCTCTCACCGTGGCAGTGAGCGATGAGGGTGTCTGATTTCTATTAAATGCCGATTTATTTATGGAATATTCAATGGCCTCGCGTGTAAGGCTTCGCGTGGAGGGGGGGATGCTACCTCGAAAAATTCAAATCATCCCGCGCCGAGTCGCGCGCGATAGTCCGATTCTCACGCAGCGGGGGCGAAATTTCGAGGTAGGCGGTGAAGAATCTCCGAAAAATTCCGCAGCCTCCCTCGCATCAACGCGCGGCGATTATCGAGGAGTCTGAGGAGAGAGATTTGAAAGCCGTGAAAATGAGACTACTACACCGAGACGGAAAAATTCTATATGGATTATATATAGTTTATATATGGATCTAATCCTAGATGAATTATACATAATTTATATAGGTACATATAAACCATACACGAAAATTATATCTGCACGGAGAAAAAGAATCAGTTGGATATACTAAGAATTACTTGCGGGGTCGCAAGTAATTATTCATTTGCATCGATTAGATGTTCTTTTTTTCACATTAATTAAATAATTCTTCCTTGCAATCGCATGCTATTCCACATGATTGCAAGGAAATAAAAATTTCACTGATGTAAATAAGTAATTACTTGTGTTACTCTGTAAGAAATTTTCAGTAGACCCCATTAATTCGATTTCTCTGCCATACACGAAGAATAAACTATTTAGCATAGTGAACCATGCATGGACTGTATGGATTGTACAAAAGTTAACAATGATTCAAATAATTCATATGTGTATTATACAATCCTTATATGATTTATACAGAAATCATATATAATGCACATAGATCGAAATCCATATATCGCTCGTTTGCTGCAATAGTGTCATAACTCAAAATTGGAATTGTCCCAAGCGACGACTTTGAAAGTTGAATTATTATATTATACGAGCGTTGACCATTTGCTGCCAGATTATGATAATTATCATGAAAATTCTATGATAATTATCATAATCTGACAGGAAATGGTCAACGCTCGTATAATATAATAATTCAACTTTCAAAGTCGTCGCTTGGGACAATTCCAATTTTGAGTTATGACACTATTGCAGCAAACGTGCGATATGGCCTACATTCAAACCATGCAGTGATTTTTGGCGTGGCTATCGAGAGAAACACCTTTGAAAACGGCAAAAGTTACGACAGAAAATATACGAAGGGTGATCTGGACCAATGGTTAACTCCGAATCTAACGTTCGATCTGCATGCGATACTCCAACCGTCGGAGTACCTACACGGAGAGAAAAAAAAGAGAACATCTAACCTAGAAGATGAGGAAAATGTCATTTTTCTGACTAACTGTGCACCGAATTGACAGACGGTAGAATTTTTCCCCCTTTGGAATGAGATTTTTCCATCAAAATCGAAAAGTAATTTTTGATAAATAAACTGGTAAAATTTAACCCATGTAAATGTAAATTTTCCTTGCTAAAAACGACAAATCATACATTATTTTATTTCTCAAAAAGAAAAAGAATATTAATAAGGATTCAAATTTATCAGGGGGGCTATTCTCGACGTATGAGAAATGTTTTTCGTGGACGAAAAGTAATTCGTTAACAGAGGTAAAGTTTCGTCGGTCACTTTCGTTAATGATTCGAAAATCCCTTCCAAGATAGATCTCGTCGACGAAATGAATTTTCTCACACGAAACATAATTTCCCATACTCCTCTCCCCGTGTTTACATCTCTTAGCAACGTCTTCTTTTTAGTATCTTGTTTAATCCCTTAGCGACAAATCTTCTTTAAGATTCCGTTGTAGTGGGGTTACGGACAATGGAATACTTGATTCTGATTGGTCTATAAGACCGAATGTAACATTAGCACTTGTCGGTGAAGGTTTTCTCCAGGAAAAAGGGAAAAAACCCAGTGCAGAAGAATATATGTTGACCATAAACTGTAGAGCTACTACTATACTGCTGCGTAGTTTTTATTTTATTTTGCTGGGAATTTGAAAATTCACCGAAAATTCCCTTTTTTCAGAAGAATAATTTTCCAGCCCTTTGATAATTTCTTACCTATCTCACTGTAATTTCTGGTTGATTGTCAGAATGGTGGAGCGTTACCAATAAAAAAAGGGGAATTTTTTACTTTTTTTTTCTCCGTGTATCCGCGAGAGGCTTCGTACTTCGATACACGCGCGACTTGGCCTGCAGCCACACTTTCGAAAACTGTAGCTATACTTGTTTCTGGCTCGGGGCGACGTACGAAGCGCAACCTCGTAGTTTCGCTATAATATGCTGCAGCTCTCATACTTTGCAAGACTTCGGCCCATACTCCGTGGCCCGGAGCCACGCGTCGGAAGCTCAAAGCGGAAGTTAACGAATTTACACAAAGAAAAACCGGGAGAAAGAAATTCCAAAATATAAAATAAAAGTATAAAAATTGCGATAAGTCAATATTAAGGCCAGGTTCTGCTGGATTACGCTCATTTTTGAAATAATTAGTATTAATTGTACAAGAAATATTAAAAATCAAAACTTTGTACAGGTGAAAGTACACATATTTAACTACTAAAAAAAAATATTTTTGAATTTTTTTTCAAAATGGCGGCTCCCAAAATGGCGGCTGAAAATTGTCCAATTATTTGGTGGTTGGAAAGATTTCTCGAGAACCAATCATCTGAAAGCAAAAAACAAAAGAGATTCTTAATCTAGATGGAATTGGTTATCGTATTGACCACTCTGAGATTTTTTCACCGAAAAACAACAAAATGGCGGACTTATGAATTTTTCGACCTATTTTATGCACTTACAATTGTTTATAACTTTTTTAAAAAACAATCGATATATCTGATTGTGGTCAATACGATAGAGAGACATCTAAGAAGCAAAATGCCGTTTGAATCAAGTCGATAAATGGAATAGTTTTTGAAAAAACTTTCCGACCAGTTGAAAAAACGTGGTTTCGAGAAAAAGCAGTTTAAAGTTTTTTTTGTGAAAAATCGTAAAAAAAAGTGGTTTTCACTTACATATCCATTCCAGCTTCGTACACAACTCCTTCTCGATCTTCGTAGGCATCATTTTCCAGGCTTCTTGCATTTCTAGCCGCAGTTCGCTGCTCCTTGGACGCTTCAGAGGCTTCAAACTCGGCCCGATCAACACGCTTCTCGTTGACCTTATCAGCGTACTGCCTAGCTTGCGGACCAATTTTGATGCCCATTACTTCCATAACTTTCAATATTGCTAGGAATCCTTCATTGAATATGCAAGCAGCACTAAGAGCCGCAATTTCCAGTGTTTGTTTTCCAACAAACTTGTGTTTAGGGGCTATGTTCCATACACAAGAATTATAACTTTCGTTATTATTTTGAGTATTAGCCCCTAAACACCTCTCGAGCAGCTTTTCGTCAGTCAAATCTTCGTAAATGGGTTGTAAAAGTTCTTGTACTTCTTGATCAAAAGCCGGAGGATGTTTGAAATTCTGCGATTGACCTGTAGCTGCTGCCTTTTGAAAATCGCACCAGGAATCCGCTCCGGCTGGACAATACTCGTGCTGCGGTCTAGCGTCGGTGGAGCACTTGTGAAAAAGTGAAGCGAGAATTGCTTTTTTCATGTCTGTCACAGAGTCGGGATGGGCAAGCACAGCTTTTTTGAAATAGGTCGATAATTTTGAAAGTTGAGCTTCGGTGAATTTTAAAGATTGTACTGGAGGTTGGTCTGATTTTTTAGTCCTCTTTTTTTTTGGTACTACTTCACCTCTTTGTAATGCCTGTTTTGTTTCCTGTGCTTTCAGAGCTCTCTTTACTTTTGCAAGGCCTTTTTTTGCTTCCTTGCCGCGTTTATAAATGCTCTTGCCTACATGTAAAACACACGCTTTTTTCTTTACTTTCAGAACATCACCGTACGGTTCACAATCTTCGAGATGTCTGAAAGTCTTGCTATCGCCGTCGCCGATGTAATACTCATACATAACATCGTATTGCTCCACAGACCTCAAGAACATTTCTTTCACTCCTTCGACTTCTATGAGACCGGCACTTCCATCGTGATCTCGCGTACAATTCCCTGCTTCACAATGCTCAGTAAACCAAGCATCGAACTCTGGTGTATTTTCGGGAAACTGTTTCGAATAATTGCGGCATGCTTGGCAAATTTTTGACTTGACGACAACATCTACGACTTTATTTGAATATTTGCCAATCAAACTCACAATACCAAGGAGAGCTGTATAACCTCTTTTAGGCCAAGACCCATCACCCGAGACAGTAAGCCGATTTTCAGGAAATCCTTTTTCTTTATTTCTTTCTTTCTCTTCTTTGACGGCTTTTCTAAAAACTACTTCACTGACGGCTTTTATTGCAATGTCAACATGCTGTAAGCACTTATAATAACCGTCTAAACTCAAAGCACTCACTGAAATGTCCATCAGTCCACAAAAATTTAACAATCCATAAAAGCCAATTCCTAGTAAGCGAAATACATAAACCATCCTTCGGTTTATTTCATAACCGCTACTTATTTTTGAACAGGAAGGGATTGCTTCACTTTTCTCACAATCACAATTCATTTGTAATTCAAAACCAAGTCCTTTCGAATTACTCTTTCCAAAATCGGGTTTTTTATGACAGTTTGCACAAATAACTCTCTGCTGCAATGATAAAAATAAAGACCACTGAACGATTACGTAAGCTACAGATGGATAGACAGTCGGTTCAAATTGTGCATCTGTTTCTTCGAGTTTTTTAGCAGCAGCACTGGTACTTTGAGTATTACTATCTGAGGTGTATTGATTGCCATGAAACAACTTTTTTCTCGGTTTATAGTCAAAGTCTCTTCCTTTTTTCCGGTCTGACATGATGATTTCAAGCGCGCACGAAAATAAATTTACCAACGTAAAATCTGATGCCTACAAGGACTCCAGGCAGACTAAACTGTGCAGGACACTTTAGAAATGAATGAGAGAGAAAAATTTAGAAAGTTGGAGGGGTAGAGAGCAATATGAGTCGGCTCGGCGGCTTGCAGCAGCTGCCTTTGTGCGAAGGGCTCGAGCGGTCAAGATTTGCCTCGGCGCGCGTGACTCACACCGCTTGCCCACGGCTTTCCTCGCCTCGCAGGCCTTCGGGACCAATTTTAAAACATTTCTAGGAGTATTTTTGAGCAAAATATGCAATAAAAAAAAATTCGATTTTTTGAAAAAAATCCAGCAGAACCTGGCCTTAACTATGCAACGTTTCATTTAAATAACTAGATTTCTAGTTGTCCATTCGGATTTCTCTCGACTATCCTGCAATATAGGTATTCCATTTCACACTTACGAGTATTCTTAATTTCGTATCACTCTGCAGTAGAGATGCGTGTTATATTATATAATATACTTTCCCCGCGAACACGGAGTTTGAAATCGGATGCGATACGAGAAAAAACCGTAATCGAAACCGTTTCATAATTAAACGAATCGAACGTGAACCGATATTTAATTTCGATCCAAAGCCCTGTCTATAAAACTAACCAACTAAACTTTTACCATTCCCTTTTCATATATACATATGTATACATACATATACATAGATAGATACCTATTCGCTCTACAGGTACCTAACCCCTTCAGACCTGATTTTTTTTTCGCGCAGTAAACAAAATTGTTAATGATGTTTTAGCCTTTGGGGTATTATTATATTTTAACATATTTTTGCAATCTTTATTTTTTTAATTTTCTTAGAGGAAAGTCGCCTAATTTCGGATGGTTTCCTAATTTCGGATAGCAGACTAACTCGAGCGCCATCTGAAGTTGTAAACAAAAACCTCGATATATGCGAAGAAAAAGGTCATACCAAGAACATGCTATCATATGGTGATGATATTATCACTCTCCGTTAGATGGCAGTGCTTTCTGTCTAAATTGAGAGTTGGAGTTTTGTGTCGCTTTAAGTTCGAGCCTCGATTACCTTTAAAAAAAAGTAATTTTCTAAATTTGTGATTGTGTTCTAGGTACGTTAAGATATCACTTTATATATTTACTAGTTCAAAATTGAATCAAATTGAAGAATTAAAATTTCACAATGTCATAACCTCGAAAATAGGAAGGTGCCTAATTTCGGATAGTCCTACATTATGGTCACCATTCACAGAGATTAGTAGGTATTAAAGTATTCAACAAGTTCATTTTGTTTTTAGGTTAGAATGCAGAGAAATAACAAAAAACATAGACAGTGGGATCCAAATCAAATGAAACAGGCTATTAATGCGGTCAGAGCGAAATAAATGGGATATTTTAAAGCATCCACAAGTTATTTTCTGTTCCAAAGTCAACTTTGGAAGATTATGTCAAGAAAAAAGATCAAACTGCGGAGCAGTTGCTTAACATACCTATTGGTAGAAAACCAGTAGGGGAGACCGGGGTTGGTTGTTACAGGGGTTGGTTGTTACAATTAGTATAAAATGCGCACCAAGAATAATACAGCGCTACCATTAGCATCATATGTTCAGCGCACGCGGCACCATCTTTCAGTGAGGTTGTGTCCAATTTGGCTGTGTCGTTACCGAATAAATAACACTTATTTGTTTTTTGACCGCTTTAGTGATATTTTATACACGGACATTTTCTTTTATTACGACAATGGTGCAAATGCTACACATTTAGTAATTTTTTTCAAGACATAGCTGAATGTAAGTAACATTTCCGACACTTCTATACTTCGATTAAATGTAAGGTTAGGTAAGTGTATTGGATTTTGTTCGAACGGCGCACTCGGGGTTGGTTGTTACAGTTTCAGTGGGGTTGGTTGTTACATTGTAAAGTAGCCCCAGCGTATGATTTTCTTGAAATAAGTGCTTAAAACGTGTAAAAAGCAAAGGAAAACAAATAAAAAAGGGGAGTAAACCACTTGACGACGAATCAAGCGACGAAAACGACACATTGTGCTTAGTTTGTGCTGAAACATATTCCAATTCTAAATCTGGCGAAAAATGGATAAAATGCACCAAATGCCATGGATAGGCTCATGAGCTATGTGTTGAAGTCGGTTTGCACTATGTATGTCTCAACTGCGACTCTGATGATGACTAAAAACAATACCTATGTGACTGTAACAACTAACCCCGACGATGTAAGAACCAACCCCGCTGCGGGGTTGGTTGTTACAACTAACATGACCCTCTTAATATGCGTGCAGTATAATTTCTGTTAGAGATGAATAAGCGATACTTTATTTTTTTAATAAGGTATAAGTACGAGTTCAATGTAAACACTTCTTTTTTTAATTCAGTTTCAATAAATGCCCAAAATATATGATTATATAAAAATTGTAACAACCAAACCCTGGTCTCCCCTACTTACCCCGGAAATGTAGGCTCCTAATTTCGGACACCCTATCCGAAATTAGGAATCCTGTTTTCAATGGATCAGAAACGTTTTAAATTGAATAACGCTTATTTTCTTACCGAAATGTTTATAATAAAATTATTTTCATAATAAAACTTAATAATAATCAGTAGTCTGGTTATTTATTTCCCAAAAAAAATCTAAAAAAGTTATATATTTAGTAAGTTTTGGGTAAACAGAAAAATGGTATCCGAAATTAGGCGACTTTCCTCTATATTTATGTGCAAACAGTACAAAGTTATATTTTTGCGCAACATTTTTTAATAAAATAGCTAATATCCAATGTACACCAGGTCTGAAGGGGCTAAACTCGTATCACGAAAACGTTCGCCACTGCCTCTCGTCAATCCCCCTCCCGCCAATCTCCATCCCGTTAGCCTAATTGCACACGTCCCCGCGAGGAAACGCGTATAACTTCGCGCGACACGTACGTACGTTGCACGAGCGCGACTGCACGTTTCTCGACTTTCGGCTCCTATCCTCCAGCCGCGATGACGACCCGCCGGGACGTGCGACGTCTACATCCCCCGCGACGGATCGACGCAAAGGGCGCGATATATCGCGCGCGCGCGACGCTCCATCGGACCCGCAACTCCTCGCTGTTTGCGTATGCAAACGAGCGGCGACGCGGAGGGTTGGTTGGCCATCGGCGTCCACCGCGCGCGTCGGTATACCTGGCTACGTACGTGCTGCGGGGGAGGAACGCGACGGTGGGGTGGTACACGGTCGAATGACGTCACGACGCCCCGGGCGCGCATTCCGCGCTTGCCCCTTCGCGGTACGCCCGATTAATTCAAAGAAAATATCCGACCCGCGCTCTCTCTCTGTCGGGGACCGGCACGCCGCTGCACACGGCAGTTATATAAGGGCGCGCCAGAGCGTACGCGACCGCGCTCCCACCGCCGCGCCCCCACGTCAACTCGTCCTCTCTCGCTTCCTTTGGCGATGTACCGCCGCGGCAAAATAGGAGGGGGACGTAAAACTGTATTTTTAGGGGAATTACTCCCGCGCGGCGACCGAAACTCGAGCCCCGAAACGCAGTTCGACGTATCCAAATGGCGACCCTTCCTCGGAGGGCGCGGTGTACACTGAGAAAAATAACTTGGTCGATTTCACCAAAATCCTGGAGATGATGACCAAACCGTTTGACGAAGTACGGATCCTCCGTCTGTTCGATTAAATTGACCAATTTTTGGTTAGAATAATGAAACATTTCGTTGGAGTAACTAAATATCTGGCTAGAAAAACTTGATATTTGGTTCGACTGACCGATATTTTAGTTAAAATAACTAAACGCGTTTAATTAGATGTGTTTTATTACTTTGACCTAATCACTTTTCTCAGTGTACGGTATAATGGCAAGGGCTGGGAAGGAGTTATACGCACGAATTCACGGGGTGAAGGATTTTTATTACGACGCCCTTAAAGAAAATGCACGCAAATCGTGAGTTCTCTCTACGTGCTAAATCCGTAGTCGTGCCGAGAATCTCTCGCAGGAGGGAGTCGTGTTATTCGGTAATTCGATGCCCCGCGCCTCCCCCACCGCCCCGAACCGAGATCCCGCGATTCGATTCGAGGTCAGGTGCGGCGCGGGTACATTTTCGGAAAAGCCTCGCGCGTTGTTGCGGAGCGAACGTGAAACGCATCAGTCAAGCCGTCGCCCGACAGAATAGAAGGCGCACCACCCTCGCGAGGTGGGTGAGCAACCCCGACGGCCGGGCATTGTATATTAAAATTAAGGCAATATATTAACTAACTTAATGTTATTCAGGTTTTTGTTCGCGGCACTTTTATAAAAGAACTCGCTCCCGCATCTATATTGTAGTCGCGGGGTGGGCGCGCGAGCGAGGCCTCCTTTGCATTTTACGTTTAAACGTTATATAATAACCGGCGGTTCGGGGTGGTTGGGACAAAACCCAAGAAGACACAATGAGAACGCTTTCCTCTCGCGCGAGATAGAAAGAGAGAGAGAGGAGGACGACGGGGTAGATGACTCCGGATAGGATCCTTTAATTATTACCGCGGGAGGAGGCGATCGGGTTAAATTGCTTCCAAGTTTATCCCGGATTTTCGAAGGTCCTTTTCCTCGGAACTCCTTAATCGAAAATTTCTCTCCCGACCCGCCGTGCGCGCGGCCTCTCTCGACCTTCGGGTCCCGCGCGGAGAAAACGTAGAGAGCGATTCCCAAATCCGAAGGCTCGCCTCCGGATTCGAGGAGACCCCCGCCGCGCGATGGACCATCGGCGAAGGGGGATATGGGAGCTGCGGCGCGTACAGACTTATTTTCGATATCAGGGCTAAATGAGACGCGCGTAGTCGGCCGAACGGTGAGCAGTTCGCGAAACATTTGCGGAGGAATTTTAATTAATACCTCGCGGGAGAGTTTTGCACGGGGCGAGCCGCCGCGCGAGACGAAAACGATATCGGAGGGGTGGTCGGAATGTATCGGTATTTTTATCAGCCCTCGCGCGGGGCTCGGTCGTCGGGACTACCCGCCGACGGCTGTGCGCGGGGAGGAACTAGACTCGCGCTTCAATCGTGTTTCACCGGTCCATTGGCATTCGGCCAGCGGAACGCGGAGAGAAACGCGCGGAGAAACAACGAAATTTTGCGGATTCGGGGAAGATTGATGCCCCGGTCGTTCGTCCGGGGCGGGGCGCGCGCGAGCGACGCGCTATGCGTGGTTATTTACGCTATTGTATTGATTAACGATACGCGCGCGATATACGAAGACCGTGGAAAGGGGACGGTGGAAGGAAGGGGGGAATCGATTTTTATAGGTGGAAGCTGGTACACGCGAATCAACCCTGTCCGTATACCGGAGTAGCTGCTTTGAAAATATTTCAATTCGGTCTTCACGTGAAAAAATATTCATATTTTTAAATTCAATTTGTAATCCCTAGTAATCAGTATAGGTACATATTTAAAATGACACGAAAACAAAAAATATGTCCGGAAAAATAATTATTCGCTGAGTTATAAGCGCGCTTCTCTCTGAAATGTTGTGATTTCGTCAAAATGCAAGAGAGACGCGCTTATACCAACCAACAAGATTGTCTTACAATGCAATTTTTATTACATCGTAATAAAAATTCAAAATATCGTTTTCCAATTTAAATAAGGCCGAAAATGAAAAAATACAGGGTAAATAATTTTGTCCAAATTTGTCGAATCTCTGATGAAAAATGCTAATGAGAAAACCGAATTATCGGGGGAAATCGTTACGAAAATCAAAATACATTTGGCGATCGGATCAAAAATCGGTGTCCTGGACCCGAACTACAGCCACCACGTGGAAAGGCGGAAGACGCGACCAGCGCACGCGTGACTCGACACTTAATTACAAACTCCCACGACCGGTCCAAAATAAATATCATAAACATCTCTCGGAAGGAAAGACAAATAAGCAAAAACACCCGCCGGAAACGACCACGGACAACTCTCCTCCGCGGCGCGCGGGAGTTCTTTAATCAATGAATTAAATGCAAATACCTGAAGGGTGGCTGCGGAGCGAGAGCGGCAAGGGGATGGAGTAGCGCGAGGGCGAGCGTAAAGCGATTCCATTTGACTTTCATGAAATGCTGTTTCGGAGTCGCTACTAATTTTTCAACTACATTCTTTTTCCGATTTCCCCGTCATCGGGAGCAAACGGCGTCGCCGCGAGACGCGGAGAGCGACGATCGCTCGTTACGCCTCACGGTAAATCACAATCAGAAACACCCGAGTGACAAGATTTCTCGGCCAATATAGATTCTATGTAGGCACGATATTGGTTTTGTAACGGCCAGCCTATGTAGGTTTTCCATTATGAGGGCAATGTTGGTTTGGGAACGGTCAACCTATATATACGTCACCTACATACAAGCGATATTGGTCCTATGACGGACAGCCTATAAAGGTCACTTCCTACGTAGGGGCGATATTGGTTTGGCAATATCTGGCCTACATAGGCCATTCTATGTAAGGGCAATCTTAGTTTTGCGAAAGTCATCCTATGAAGGCCAAATCCTACATAGGAGCGATATTGATTTTACAATATCCGGCTGTTATAGGTTATCCTTTATAGGGGCGATGACGGTTTTGCGATTGTCCACCTATATAGGCTACACTATATGTAGGCGATGTTAGGCCTGTGACGGTCAGCCTATATAGGCCACATCCTATGTAGGGAAGATATTGGTTTCACAATATCCGGCTTTTATAGGTTATCCTGTATAGGGGCGATGTCGGTGTTGCGATTGTCAACCTATATGGGCCACACTACATGCGAGCGATGTTAGGCCTGTGACGGTCAGCCTATATAGGCCACATCCTATGTAGGGGCGGTATTGGTTTCACAATATCCGGCTTTTATAGGTTATCCTGTATAGGGGCGATGTCGGTGTTGCGATTGTCAATCTATATAGGCCACACTACATGTAGGCGATGTTAGGCCTGTGACGGTCAGCCTATATAGGCCACATCCTATGTAGGCACGATATTGGTTTTGTAACGGCCAGCCTATGTAGGTTTTCCATTATGAGGGCAATGTTGGTTTGGGAACGGTCAACCTATATATACGTCACCTACATACAAGCGATATTGGTCCTATGACGGACAGCCTATAAAGGTCACTTCCTACGTAGGGGCGATATTGGTTTGGCAATATCTGGCCTACATAGGCCATTCTATGTAAGGGCAATCTTAGTTTTGCGAAAGTCATCCTATGAAGGCCAAATCCTACATAGGAGCGATATTGATTTTACAATATCCGGCTGTTATAGGTTATCCTTTATAGGGGCGATGACGGTTTTGCGATTGTCCACCTATATAGGCTACACTATATGTAGGCGATGTTAGGCCTGTGACGGTCAGCCTATATAGGCCACATCCTATGTAGGGAAGATATTGGTTTCACAATATCCGGCTTTTATAGGTTATCCTTTATAGGGGCGATGTCGGTGTTGCGATTGTCAACCTATATAGGCCACACTACATGTAGGCGATGTTAGGCCTGTGACGGTCAGCCTATATAGGCCACATCCTATGTAGGGAAGATATTGGTTCCACAATATCTGGCTTTTATAGGTTATTCTTTATACGAGCGATGTTGGTTTTGCGATTGTCGACCTATATAGGCCATACTACATGTGAGCGATGTCAGTTCTGTGACGGCCAGCCTATATAGAAGGGCATTCACCACAAAGTATATACTGGGCGCAAAAGATGTCGCGTCGTTCATATATACTATAATATAAGATCGAGGGGACAATTCTTGCACCCAGTACTCTCGTGGGCTTCGGCACTGAACTCTAAAGTTTACTATGGATCGGAAACGGAAATTCATCCGAGAACGTGTTCAAAAGCATCGATGTAAAAAGCGTGCTCTGATAAAGTGGGAGCAAGTACGGAATGCTGCAGTGTTGGAAGCAGAAGGGGACTCTGGTTAGTATTACATAAAAATCGTACGTAATTTAACATTTTATAATCATTTCAGTACGCGTTTTATTGAAGTACTTTAACTTTTTATGAAGAAATGATTGTTCCTCATTTGATTGAATTTTGTATACTTCCTAATGGATATTATAGTTGATTGAATATTGGAAACCTAACCTAAATCTCGAAAACGTGAAATATCATAATTTTTTATAAGAAGATCGTTAATTCTATAGTAATATTTCTAAAAATTAACAATACTAATCCATGAAATTATCATTTCTCCCATAAAAATTTCCCTCGACTTGAGAGTTAACACTTAACTTAAGGGTCAACTGTTGTTGCAAGTTAACCGCCAATATTTATGGTTAACCTTTAACTTTCAGGGTCTACCCTCAAATGAAACTTAATTTGAGAGTTAATCCTTATCTTTGCGAGTTAACCGTCAATATTCAGGGTTAACCCTCAACTTTCATGGTTAAATGTTGAGTTCAATTGTTGAAATAACCCTAAAATTTTGAGGGTGAGTTAAACCTGCAAGTTAGTTAAGCCTCAAGTTGATGAGGGGCATTTCTATAAGGATTCTTACATAAAAATGTGAAACGTTAATTAGGATGTATGAATTATATCATAATTTCTCATTCTAGAACATGAAAGTTCTGATTCTGATAACGACATATCGACGGTATATCAAAATAATGGAAACGAGACATTCTCCAACAAGAACACCGTCTCAGGCACAGCTGACTTGTCCAGTTCCGAAAATGAATCATCGAAAAATGAAAACGACCATCGTCATCACGTTGGATCATCACAAGAATCAGATGAACTCTTTATCAACAACAATGATGATGATGATGATGATGAATACTACAGCCACGATGACCATGATGCAAGAGATGAAAGTGATGAAGATTTGGAAAATTTGCTCGAAAATTCAGAAATCGATGAAGAAGAACAAATTCGCGAGTGGGCTTTAACCGGTAACATCCCTTTGATCCTTCTCACTCAGTTGCTGTTAATTTTGCGAAAAAGACTGCTGCCAGGATTGCCAAAAAAAGCTGCAACTTTCTTAGGACTGAATAAACCTAAGTTCAATATTGTGACTCTCGAAAACTCTTTTTATAAATCTGCTCAATTTGTGTATTTTGGTATAGCAAAAGGCCTTGCTATGTGCTTTAATCCCATGCTGCATAATGACGGGGTTATTTATTTGGACATTAATATTGACGGTGCAGCTCTTTATAGATCGAGTGCTAATCAGTTTTGGCCAATATTGTGCAGAATTCATCATTCAGAACAAGTTTATGATCCATTTCCGGTATCCATATATATGGGGTCTAGTAAACCGCAAAACTTAGACTTGTTTTTCGATGAATTTAACAAAGAAATGAATCATCTGTTGGATAATGGGATTCTATTGGATGGGAAATTGTATCGAGTCAAAATGAAATGCTGGATATTGGACACACCTGCGAGAGCACTCGTTAAATGCACCAAAGGGCATACTGGGTTTTATTGCTGTGAAAGATGTGAAATACGGGGGGAAAGATGTAATGGTCGCACGGTTTTTACAACGATAGATTCCTCGAAACGAACTAATGAAAGTTTTCGCAAACAGTCTAATCCGGAACATCATACTGGGAAATCGTCTATACTTTCAATTAACGACTTGAACATGATTACTATGTTTGTACTGGATTTTATGCATTTGGGGTTTTTAGGGATAACAAAAAAATTACTCGACATCTGGATTAATGGTCCCATTTCTAAAGTTAAATTTTCCTTCAGTCAAAAGGAGGAATTGGATTTCATGCTTGAAACTATCAAAAATCAAGTACCAATTGAATTTCAACGCAAAACTCAATCAATCAAACACATTGCTCATTGGAAAGCGACGCAATATGGATTTTTTCTACTCTACGGTGGTGTTGTAATTTTGAAACAGCTTTTATCAAAACAATTGTACCAACATTTTTTATTACTTTTCACTGGCTGCAGAATTTTATGTTCTAATGAGTTAGCATTGAGATATAATACTCAAGCAAAAGTGTATCTAGAAAGGTTTGTTTTACTCATCAAAGAATGTTATGGCGGATCTATGCTAACAATAAATTTCCATAATTTAGTACACATTGCGGATGACGTCAAATTTATGAATTGTAATTTGAATAAAATTAATAGTTTCAGTTTTGAAAGTTTGCTTGGGAAAATGCAAAAAACATTACGCACCGGTTACAGGCCCCTCGAGCAACTATGTAATCGAATGCACCAAATGTTTTTTGTGAAGAAGAAGATACCGACTATTCCACAGAAAATTGTTATTTTGAAGGAAACAGTTTCCGAAGACCCGAGTTTTTTGGATGTTTTCAAAATAAATTACATGCGCACAACCCTGACGACTAAAAGTCCTAATAACACCGTTCTTTTAAATAATGATATTTGTTTCGAAATCCGCAAAATGATCCGACCAATTACAGGAAATCCAGACAGTATTTTATTGGAAGGAGTTGTATGGGAAAAAGAAAAACCTTTTTTCACTTTCCCAACAAACTCCGCGACTTTAGGAATATGGAAACTTCATAATAAACCAAAAAATACAAGAAAAAGAGTATCTATAAACGACGTGAAAAAAAAGATTGTTAAGTTGTCTGTAAAAAAGTCTGCTGATAGTACAGAAACTGTAGTCACTTTACCTTTACTTCACTAAATAAGTTGACTATACTGAGTGTCCGTTACTGCGAATCCAATTTAAAAACGAATCAAGTTATGTGTGTACGTTAACCAGCCTTAGTTATTTATATTGAATAAATGAATTGTGAAGACTCTAGAAAAAGGTCTTGATTTTTTGTTCTTTACTATCTGGACACCCTAATTACATAGCGATCTCGAGTGCAATTTGACGTGAAAGAACCCGAAAGCGCTAAACACATCGATATTCTATTGTATTGGCGTGGAAGTACCCCTCTACCCAACTTTACGCAACCATCATTTTTGTCTACTCATTTTGATCTGTTTTTATTACATTTTTTTAATTTTGATGATTTCTTATAATCCGAATTAGCATACGCCGAAAAACCATACAAAATGAATTGTTATTAACACATCCATTTGTTATTAACAATTCCATCTGTTTGTGACATGTAACTGCAGTTACTGTTTAATTCTGAACATGCTAAGCCGTACTTCAAAACTCGGTAGGAATATAATTTCGAAAATACGAGCAATTTCACAAAAGTATTAAAATCACTGTCAAATGAAATGTCGATTTATCGGAGCAGGGTGGAACGATTTAACATCACCACTCAGTACTGAGCCGCTAAGTGACCCCAAGTAGCAGAAAATATCTGTCAGATATCTACAAGATGTCTATATATCTAGAAAATGATATCTATATTTGGTATAATTGTGGTCGAAATCTAGATATAGACAGCGCATAGATATCTGACAGATATCCTAAGTTGACAAGAATCGATATTCTGTGGTAAATATAATAATTTTATAAAATATAAATTTATAAAATATTTGAAAAAGGAATTAAAAAGCTCTGGAGGGTTTCCTCGTTCTCTAATAGAGCTTCTATAGAAGCTAGGATTTTATTAGAGAACGTACAACTTGCACACGCTTCAGTAAGTAAACAATTGCTCGTATGAAAAAATTTTCCAGAAGATTTCCGGGACCGGGCCCGTGAATTTTCGGGCCGACAAATTCGTCTCACCGCATTCCATTTGTCCATTAGAAACATCTGTAGCTACTAAAATGCGCGCCAAGTATACGCGTACAGTGAGCAAGACAAAGAAAGAGTATAGGGCCGGAAAAGTGGTGGAAGTGGTCTGTGGGACCCTACCCTCGGACCCAAAGACCTTGGCCCAAGCCCCGAGGTTACTCATTTCAGTATTTTCACAGATTTTCACTCTGCTCTACTGTTCTCGCGTACGCGTTTTCGTGTGATTCCGCCGGTTATTTTAATATTTTGTCAATTATATCTGCACGTGAATCCTGGTGAATCCTGCAACTGCAACGCGCGCAGCTGTATACTTATTCATCATCATCAAGGTAATTCGTAACTGTTCGTTACATTCACTACAGGTAAGCTATTAATTATCTATTGATTTTCATTCATTTTTGCCATTTTTTTTCAATTACCGTAAATTCTCATCAATTTAATACCATTGATTTCTGCTGCGGCCAACGCGCTACGACGGTTGACCTAATGGGACCTCGGGCAGGTCGAGTACCGGCCCCCCCAATTCGGGCGGTCTCCGTCCAATAATTCGGCCCCGACGTGCGATCGGGATTAGTTAGGAAAGTCGGCATCCACGGTTGTCGACATAATTACAACCTAGACCTCGGCACGTTTCCTCGGCACTATTTCACGGTATATAGGGGCAGGTCGAGGTAAGGCCGACTTTCAAATAAACGCCGAAAATCAGAGGTACGCCCTCCCCTTCGCACGTTCCCACGGATCGCGTCAGGGAGAAGACGCAGCCCCCGCCTTGCCGTAGCGTCAGTCGTCAGTTATCGTCCCTTCTTTCATCATAACTCGTCCTCGAGCCAGAGCCTCGAAGTGTCGCAGTCGCCTCACGTGCTATCAGTGTTCAATGTAAGTGCTTTAACACACCCTCGGGCCCGAGCTCCTCTATCATATCAGCGTAACGTATTCTGTACTATCACTTGCATTTCCCCCATTTCAATCCGTTTCCTTAATTGTATTTGTTGAACCTGTTAGTTTTGATCTTAACCCTGGAACATCACACTTATTTGTTGTAACTCAGACGTCACACTTGGGTCTGAAATACCCATTGATTTTTTTTAAGGCAAACCTTCAAATTTAAACAAGCTTTGTTCTTCAATATAATCCTTGTTCGTAATAAGACACATAAAAACTACAACTTTTTTCTTTTCACTTATTTTAATATTTTAAACTCTAATGAAACATAAAATATTTGGTTACATACATACAAGCATAAAAATAATAATAAACAGAAAAGTGAGCATTTAAAAAAAAATATATTACTTATACCTCTATTGCATATGCGGGCTTAGCTTAAGTGATGCGCTGGGTATCTGTGACCCAACTGTGCAGTTCCAAGGTTAATTATATTACCTTGTAGTGTTCAATTGCTTATAATACCTTAACCGATCCAATCAAATTCCTTCCGTATTCTTACTCGAACATTATCCGTGTCACACATATCCTTGTCCCCGGGCCTTACAACCCCGGCGGCGATAACGACGCGATCGTATCTTCAAGCGTTCGAAACAATTTCCATGAATTCCTATCAATTCCCACCGATTTCTATCGATTGTCAAGAATTTCCATCAATTCTCACTGATTCCTATCAACTCCAATCGATTTTCATAAATTCCCATTCATTACTATTAATTTGCATTGATTTGCATGAATTCCTATCAATTATGATAAATTATTCACAATTCGTTACTCTCCATTCCTATTAATGTTCATCGAATTTCAAACATTTATATCCATTTCCATCGATTTTTGTTTATTCATATCATTTTCCATCAACTTGTATTAATTTCAATCGATTTTCACATCGATTGACATAATTCTCTATGAATGTTTATCAATTCTGATATCCCATTAATTTCCATCAATCACTGCTGTTTTTTATTCATTCTCATCGATTTCGATAGGCGATCGATTGATTACTCACGATTCGGTACATTCGATACACAACACACTCCAATGTCTTATCACTTTTTTCTATTGGGACAATTTTCATATTCTTATACTCCCCAGGGGGGGGGCTGACTCCCCCCCCCCCCTGTTGATCCGCCACTGATTTACCCATCATCAATTAATCTATATCGATTTCATAATATATTCATATATCCACAGCATGGCCGAAAATGGCGCCAAGGGTACGACAATATTCAAAATCATTGAATTTATAGAAGAAAAAAATGGAACACTTAGGAGTGTTGACATTGTGTGCTCTTCACACATCCGATTTGATCAAAAAACTGGAAATCTTGTCACTAAATTTATGCCACCTCCATATGACAATAAGGAAGATTTGGTGCTTCTGCGCAATGTTATACAACGCAGTCTTCCAGCCCCCGAAAGTTGGGACGATTTCCCAATTGCAATTCTCGGAGAAGCAGGTGGTCTTTTTTATATTCCATATAATGACTTATAAATTTTTAATGCGTTTCTTTAATTTTGTCATAGGTGTAAAACTACATGGCATAATTTGAATTTTCTGTCTTCTGTTGCATTTATCAAATCATTGATAAATAGATTATTAACTGTTCGCGATATATATATATATATATATATATATATATATATATATATATGTCTAAAGGTTACTTTGGGGACACGATATATTTTGGGTTAAATCGATGCAGGAAGGCATTATATATATATTAGGACTACGTAGAAAAAATAATAATGATAAAATGTCAAGATATTTTGAATTTTACGTAAAACAGCTACTATGAGGACATAGCATATATCCGCGAATATGAGGACATTATATTTTGTAAGGAATGGCGACTATGGGGACATTTTATATTAATAGAAAAAAGTATTTGAATCAATTGCGTTTGACGTTCTAAACAAGTAAACACTACTAACTGCTTCTAATTTCCTCTAAAATGTCTAAAACTAGAGACATTTAGAGTTACATATATAATGGTGACTTTGAGGACATCCGCTTGCTGAAATATATAAAATAGAACTAATGGTTCCTTTGAGGACATAAACAGTTGTTTTCTAAGTATTAAATATTTAGCAGATACAAATCTCAATATTGTTACTTAAGCATGTATAACGTATCCGTGTAATATGATTTTCCCCGACAACAGGACAAAACGACAAAAAGAAATTTCAACGCTTCTCTCCTTCACGTCTTTTGAGGAATGAATATATCGCCATATATATTTTCCAAAAGAATAATGACGCAAGTGCAAATTTTGAAATTTTTTAATTAAAAAAATTAAATTAAAAGTCATTTTTAAGACTATTGAGGGATTTAACTAAAAAATTTCAAAATTTGCACTTGCGTCATTGTTCTTCTGGAGAAGCGATATATTATCTGGGATGTCACTTTACCGACCACTAGCGGTTCAATAGCATACATACGTCCGACCAGCCGCCCAGGCCGCAAATCCTCCGTGGCAGATTAGTGCAGTCAAAATAACATATGAAATACAAATTAATCCGGATAGGATGAAACCTATACCAATCCATAGGGAAAAATCCCCTGAAAAACATATCAAAAGTTCCCAAAAAACTTTGGTCGGGAAATATGTTTAATTAATGAAAAAGTAACAAGAATCGCGGTCGAGCGTCCTTTGTACGCTAATATTTCTCGTTCAATGGGCTCAATTAAAAAAGTAGAACTACCATTTTGTAGCGTGAAAAATTTACTATAGAAAACAAGCGGAAACCCCTAGCTGGAAATGTTTCGTTTTAGTTTCATTAATGTTTAATCTTCTGAGCGTCTTAAACGCCGAACGATCAGCCGATTATTTGGCGTTTACGATGCTGCAGAAGCTTAAAACATTAATAAAACTGAAACGAAACACTTTGAGCTAGAGGTTTCCGCTTATTTTTTGTAGAAAATTTTCCCCGCTACAGAATGGTAGTTTTACTATTTCATTGAACCCATTGAACGAGAAATATCAGCGTTCAAAGGACGCTCGACCGCAATTCTTGTTACTTTTTCATTAATTAAACATATTTCCCGGCCAAAGTTTTTGGGAACTTTTGATATGTTTTTCAGGGGATTTTTCCCCATGGATTGGTATAGGTTTCATCCTGTCCGGATTAATTTGCATTCCATGGAATAAAATCGCCTATTTTCACTGCACTATACGTCCACTCGACGTGTGCCAAACACTTGCCAGAGCCGTCCTCCAAGTGCTTCGAAACCCGATATGTTTCAAACAGCGGGCATTATACTCTATGTCGGCTGGTGCCAAGACTGTATATGTTTGGTCATTCATTCTTTTATTTAAAACAGCAAAAACCCAAAACACGTCTAGTAGAATCCACCCGCCTAACGGAGGGTTAACCCTCGGTTAGTCGATTATAGGTCCAGCGGACCTATTGTCATACTACCTACCTACCTATTGTGCATAAGAGAAATTTGACGCGTCTAACGGAGGGTTAAATATGTTTTTGAAGGAAAATAAATTAAAAAAGTAAACATTTACACTCAAAAAGTTAAAAAAAAAAGCTAATTTTATTCCAAAATTATCAAAGCAAAAATTATAACCCTCGTAGAAGGCATCTGTAAAAAAAAACACCCGAATCAGTCTCAAATACTCATAACGCTCATAAAGTTTTCAAAACTACAGCAAAGAGCTAGGTATATACGTATGTCGAGTTAGGTAACTTTGGTACTTGAACTTTGTTTCCTCATAATGAACGAAAGAATGACGTTAGAAATATTTTCTCAATTTCTGTAATTTCGTTCGGAGAAAGTTTGAAAGTAAAGGGCGTGCGAAAGACTCCGAGAAGACATCAGATGCGTCGACGTCCCGTGGTGCGGTCCAGGGACGAACGTACGCGCGTCTCGATGACTTAATTTATGATAGGGCGACGCGCGTCTCGTTTATAGGCCTTCATACACGATACGGTTTACCGGAAGGCAGGTCTTTCGATATGCAAGCCGGCAGGCAAATCGTAGTGGTCATATTGGCCGGAAGGCTCGGCCTGAACTCTCGGCTTTCCGAAAAACTGCGGGCGCTTGAAAATTTGCCTCCGGCCATGCTTTTCGCCTGCCTGTCGAAAAGTGTATGGGTGCCATAGAAATATAGGCCAAGAGTTTGTGTGACGGAAAGTATAGCAGAAGTAGGTACACCCGGGGACACGGAATCTGTCGCTGGTGACTTTTTTTAATGTCATTTTTAAACGTACTAAACTAATGAACAATTATTTCTCATGCCCTCATTAGCTACGGTGGCGTCTACTCTCGTTAATGAAAGTATGAGGATTATTAATCATTGGTTAGTACGTTTAAAAATAAAATTTTAAATAGTCACCAGCGACAGATTTCGTGTCCCCGGGTGTACCTAGGCAGATATTGCCTAATTTCGATAATAATCAAGTTCCAGTTGTAATTTGTTGATTAAGTGCATATGCAAATACACTGCTCGATTTATTAACCACTGTTTTACCGATTTCTAACATTTGCGCTTTATCTTTTTCTTTTTTTCAGACAACAAAGCAACTGTTAGTCCTATTAACATAAGATCATATTCCGAAATCATGGGTACAACTTTTCGCTTTGCATTAACAAAACCCTGTTAACTGTCCGTTAGTTGGTAATTGTTGAAAAACTATTCCATGGTTTCGTTAATTAAATTTAGCCGAGTCAGATATAATGCTGTATGATTTTCCTCGGTACATAGAGGCATTATTTTCCTTGTTTCAAAGAAAAATTTACATTAGTTACAATGACGCATCATATAATTTTTAAAACATAAGAGTGTTCAAGTGACGATAAGAGAGAGGGCCGGTATTATAAAGTCCGGTTAACCGAAGGTTGAACTTCAACCGGCGGTTAGACTGCAGTTTCCGAATACGCTAACCGCCGCATAAACATCGACACGTGCGGTCTCTTTCTCGCTCGAGAGAGAAGTCAGGGCCGCTTAGTCTCTTTCTCGCTCGGGGGAGAAGTCAGGGCCCGATTATAAGAGAGTAGGTAGTTGTTTCATTTTACAAAGTGTGTACAGCACCGCATTTTTGAATTTGAGAATAGTTTCTCTTAAAAAATGAATGCACAACATGTAGAAAATATGTCACCTAATTAGGATTATGATTAATATGAATACAATACCTAAATGGGATTATTAAAATAAAAAAATGGAACTCTTTCTCGGAATAGATAATTAAGTTGATATTGCTCAGGAAGAGTAAAAAACATTTGGATGTACATGTATTTTTTAGTTTTATAGCCTAGTATGCTTTCCTATTTTATGTAAAAGTCCGAGTTCCCAAATAACGTGCCGAACAATTTTTTTAACAGTTGGGAATAACAATAAGGAGTCGAGCATGTAATAGTTTCAGATAACATGTAACTGTATATAGGTTATAATATGTTTTTTGTACTTTTTTACCTACTTATGTACCAATTAATGTATAATATTTTGAAAACAAATTAGGTAACTTAATAAATATAATTTCCTTTAAATGTTTTTACTCTTCCTCGGCAATGTTAACTTAATTACTTATTCCCCGAGAAAGAGTTTCAATTTTTTATTTCAATAATCCCATTTAGGTATTTTATTCTTATTAATCATACTCCTAATTAGGTGACATATTTTCTACATGTTGTGCGTTCATTTTTAAGAAAAACTATTCGAAAATACGGTGCTGTACACACTTTGTAAAATGAAACTACTACTTTCCGTAATGTGCATATTTCCATATCTAGCAGTGCCGTATTCCTTACTGACAAACAGATGCAAACAAATTTTAGTCAGTTTTCGTTGAAATTTTGAAGTATGAATACGATGTCGGGGGAAGGAAAAGTAGAAATCGTCCGACTCTTACAAATTATAAATTACAATTACTTATCATTACACTAATCAATGTAGGAATAACAGAATAGAACACTTGGAAAGACTTGGTCACTCATTTTCAGTTCGTTGATACGATACTGTAGAAGCACCGAGGGTCCGAACCCCTGCTGAGCCCCCTTTTTCGAGTCACTCGCAAGAGAATCGTACCAGGTCTTTGCGTATGTGTTGACATAGGAATCGTGCGAGTGCGAGTGAGAACGCGGATTAACACTGGTGAACCCATAAGAGTTTCTCTGTCGCACATTCTCCGTCCTTCTAGGAGTTGTCCAGTTGGAGTATGCGACAGAGAAACTCTTATGGGTTCACGAGTGTTAATCCGCGTTCTCACTCGCACTCGCACGATTCCTATGTCAACACATACGCAAAGACCTGGTATACGTTTCTTAGTGAGTAGGCCAATCAGGATCCCCACCACAACGGAATACTTGGTCCTGATTGGTCTATTGGCTAAGATGCGTATACGTAACTTTGCGAGTGACTCGAGAAAGGCCCCCTGCTTTTTTTTCACGCTTTAATGAATCCGCACTAGCGGAAATATCCCCCGAGCTAGTGCGGGGGATGACTGTACTTATAATCGGGCAATGACTTCTCTCCTGAGCGAGAAAGAGAAAGAGGTTAAATTTTCGACGTCTAACACTTTAAAGGCGTCGCCGGAGAGTCAGCTAGCTGTTTAAACTGTAACTGTATTGTAATTTTTAGAAGTGTACGTTATTTCCTCCTGGAAATGTATACTCACGACAGAGTTTTTTATTACAGTAAAAATGTCTAGAATCGTTGTTGTTTGAGATGTTGCTTAGTGATTTCTCAAAGAAATTTTTTCCCAACGTTGGTAGATAATTTTACAAGAATTTAAATAAAATTGATTTATTTTGAAATTATAAATTCTTGAATATATTGCAATATTATTACAATTTTGCAATAATATATTTGAGCGCAAGTATTTATAAAATTAAATTTAAGCAAAGTCATTGCAATATTAAATACTTTCTGGATAGTTGCTTTCAATTAAAAACGTAATTAAAGTTGCCCTTCTTATAAATTGTTATTTCAAGGACAGTCCTCAAAGAAACCGATTAATGTATTGTTACTTTGGGGACTGTCCCCAAAGTAACATCAATTTTGGCTGTCCTCGAACTACACGTAAGACTTGCGTTGATGATTTCGGGGACTGTCCTCAAAGTATACACTTCATGAGTAAAAATTTCGGGGACTGTCCTCAAAGTACACAAATGTCCCCGAAGTAACCGATCAGTGCACGGAAATGTCCTCGAACTACACGTTACGCATATATATATATATATATATATATATATATATATATATATATATATACTTCGATTATGATATTCATTTACTTCAATTATTGAAATATTCAAAACGTTTTCAACTTTTTAACAATGGTCGACGATTGATTTTTTATACTACGGCAAATTATATACCATCCATTTTTTTTTCAAGCGGAAAATCTGTTATGTCAGAAAAAACATCGATACCCAGCATTTCCTGGCAAAGCAGATTTTTTGCTTCGATAATAATCGGATCGTATTTTCCGTAATAAAAAGAATTACCAAAGAATTGAATAATCTCGGCTCTGAATGTGTTTGAAGTTTTTTAATTACAATTTTTCGAATTTGGGTTTCTTCGGTTATCTAATTAATGATTTTCTAATAAACTACTTCCGCAAAGTTGACGATATCATACAATAAAGACCGTGAATAATCGTTAGAATACCTACATTAATTTGCAGCTTCAGGAAATTTGTTAATCTTGATTTTTTTCACTTAAGAAACATACGCTGAGGCACAGCGGAAAATGGAGCAATTGGATAAAGAAATGTACGCTTTTTCAACGGATTCAGATATTTCGAAAGAGGAGAAAGCTGCAGCTTGCGCAAATTCATTCAAGAAGAAGGCTAATACCAATATAAAAGATTTGCTGAGTGTCCCCACATTAGAAGACGGCGGTATGTACACTAACAAATGTATAACGAAATAGTTATTCGATCACGTGTAATTTGTTTTTGGATTGCTATACAATGATTTTATCTAATTATAGCCATTATATTATAGATGATGTCCCTCAAAAAGAGTCACGAACGAAGCACAACAACAAGAACGGGAAGAGAAAACATCAATGTAAGCAAAACGTATAGTGATGTTCGATCTAGGTTTTCCATTTTTATTAGAATTGCAGGATTTAAAACTTCCACAATTATTTCCTGCAAAAATTTTTTGTTCACTCGCCTCGCTCTCTTGTAGGAAATGTTTACGTCAGTTTTTTACCCCTGAATAAAATTGCCCAAACAAGTTTTATAAAATGTATCTACAATTGATAAAATTCTAAAACTTCAAAAGACTACGTAAATTTATAAAATTTTGGAATCTCTTAGAATTAACAGAATAAAATTAATTTTTCAACTTCAAGAATTTGGCAGATTGCAGAAGTACTGAAATTTACAAAATTCATTAATTTTCTGAAATTTTCATTAATGTATACACAAGCATATTATATATGCTGATAATTTCATCATACAAGTTATAACATTATCATAACAATTATTTTTTTGCAGATGAGCAAGGCGGTCTTTCTGGAAGTTCTGTAAAAAAGCAGAAAACTGATAGAACTGATGGTATAATTGAACAATTTTAATAATTTTCTTGAAAAATTTCTTAATTGCTCGCTCGCTCCCTTGTGAAAACTGTTCAGTTAGCCTCCCATTCAAAATTTGGTAAATAAGTACGACAAAATTCTCTGAAGCTTTTGAAATGTCTAAAATTTCATACATCGTTTAAGTTTCCAAAAAGATGTGAATTTCACGATTTTAAAATTTCAGAATTACCTATAAAATGTTATACACTTTTGACATACGAGAACTTAGAGAATTTTTAAGATTGTGAAAATAATAAATTCTTGAATTTCCTACATTTTTTCTTCTTGTAAACAGAATCATTTATTGTCTAATAACTTTATCATAATAATAATCGTTTTTGCAGATGAGGAAGAGTCAGATTTTTCTGAAAGTTCTGGAAGAAAGCAGAACACTGATAAAACTGATGGTAAAAATTGTCATCATTTGTCATTATTTCATATAATATATCCATATTATACATTATAATATAATATATATTATAACTCCATGCATTTTTTTGAAGATAAAACCTTATCGAAAGTATAATAACATAAAGTTAAATTAGTACATTGTGCAGTGCAATTTTTTAAATTCTATTTTCAGATCTGCTGAAACTCATATACACTGAATTAATAGACCTTAAGCGACGCTTCGATAATTTTGAAAGAAAATGGCAAAAAAATGTGGCGAACTGCACTCAAACTACGAATGAGCCCGGGGATTTAATGGCGAGAAATCCGAAAAAACTTCCCACGAAGTTCGGAATATCACTTCCGCTCTCAGAAAAAGCATCGTTCGACGAATTTGATGTTCGTCTGGCCGATGACAAAGAATTGCAACACAGTCTGGTAAACACGCAAATAATGTGAAATTTTCCAACCGTCATGGAGAAAATACAATTCAATCGGAATTCATTAAAACACTGACTTTTCCTGATAATTTTTCTTGTTTTTGCAGAAAGAAATTTGGAGATATATTTTTGATGATGGGGAAAAATTGAAGAAAAACATCAAAACCGTTTTGATGAGTTTGATGACTCGGGAAATTGCTATGAAGTTCACCGCGGTCAAGCCTAAGGAGAACAAAGACAGATTTACTCATACCAACACTTCCCGGTTGATAGAAGGTAAAATCATAAAGAAATTAGTAATATTATTAATAATAATAATTATGATAATTAATATTATCATTATTGAAATTACAGTTACTTTCAAAGATTTCTTGTCTTCGACGAAGCCCGAACAGAAGATGACGAAGAAAGAATATGAGACAGCCCTGGGCTACGTTTTGACCAACGCGTACGACTGGGGTGATGGTCGAGTACAACGACGACGAGAAAAAGCGGCGAGACAAAGCGAAATTAATTCGGAAAATTTATCGTACAACTATAACGACATATTTCAACAATAAGAACCAAATTTGAACACTGAAAAATGGATTCAAAGCACGTGTATTCATTAGTATCGAATCCAATCAACATGTTTTTTTTCTCGGTTTAGTTGTTAATTAATCATAATAAGTGATTCATGAATTTTAATATAATTATGCTGTTCTTTATATGGAAATTCGATATTTCTCTGTGCAATAAAAATTGATGTTCTATGCATTTGATTGATTTTATCTTAATTATTCTTACAATTTGACTTTAATTGTTTCGGCAATGTTTAGCCTGTGATATAGTCCGTCAATTACTTGGTCTGTATAATCTCTGAATCTTGCTACGTAGGCCTATGCAGACTCTCTCTCTAGCTTGCTGGCCTATGTAGCCTGAATATCGTGAGGCCTATATCGTTCGAAAATTAAATACTCTATATAGCCTGAATATCACGTGGCCTATATAGTCTGCAAATGGTAAGGCTTATATAGGCTGTACATTGCATGGCCTACATAGTTTGTAAATCGTGTGGCCCATATAGTCTGCAAAGCGTTCGGCCTGTATAGGCTGTACATTGCATGGCCTATATAGTCTGTAAATAGTGTGACCTACATAGGCTGTATATCGCATGGCCTACATAGGCTCTACATTGCATGGCCTATATAGTCTGTAAATAGTGTGACCTACATAGGCTGTATATCGCATGGCCTACATAGGCTCTACATTGCATGGCCTATATAGTCTGTAAATAGTGTGACCTACATAGGCTGTATATCGCATGGCCTACATAGGCTCTACATTGCATGGCCTATATAGTCTGTAAATAGTGTGACCTACATAGGCTGTATATCGCATGGCCTACATAGGCTCTACATTGCATGGCCTATATAGTCTGTAAATAGTGTGACCTACATAGGCTCTACATTGCATGGCCTATATAGCCACTTTATAGACGAGCGTTACACTTCCTATATAGGCACTATGCAGGCTGCAGCTCGGTCGGCCTATATTGCCACCTCGGAAGGCCGATGTTGCTCCTACATAGAGCCGATGAATTTTGTCACTCGGGCAATTTCGAGGCGACGGATCGACGTGTTCGCTAGATACGTCGCTCTTTGCCACTTTCCGGCGGCCTTGGCCACCGGGTATCAACGACCAATGCCGAGAAAAGTGGATTTTAATCGCTGTAGTTTCCCCACTGTACATATTAATGCGAGGACTCCTATTTTTTAGGAGACCAGTTTAATTTGCAACGGACGTTTCTTTTCTCGTTTCATATATCATCAGAAATCTAGGGAAAATCATGGTAACATTATCGAGACCACGATTTCGACGACACCGAAGATGAAGAGATGATCCACCCAAGTATAATAGACTGGTTCGCGCATTCGCGTCCGCCGACGTCGAAGGTTTACACCCTCCGATAAAAATAACGACTCTTACCTTGATGCCGAGAGTGGGCGCGAGCATCCCGTAGTCGTGAAGAGCGGGCAGCATGACGGGGGGAAGGTTAGTCATCATCATCCTGTCTTCGCCTCTAAGGCGGTGATTCTTTCTCTCTGAACTACTCGACTATACTTTCTACTTGACCTACCTGAAACAGAAAGAAAGGAGAACTGTGAAACCATGCTTTAAAATATATTTATACGCTGAGAAATGATCACTAGTGTCAAAAAAAACATATATCTTGAATCAAGAACATTATATGATCTTACAAATGTTTAGGAATGCAGAGATTCTCGGTCGAGAAAAATACATACTTAATTCAGGAATATATCCGTTAGAACGAAAAATTCCTTCTGCGCGAAAAAAAAACAATGGCATCGGCGTGATTCTAGATTTATATCATGTTTTTGATTGAAGAAAACATTTTTTTGGCATCAGCAATTTTTTTCACTCAGACCATAATTTCTTCTTCACTTTATTCTCATGCGTCAAAAACCGTATGTTCATTGAAATCGAAATTTATGCAGCGGTACGTAAGATACGCGTACGTATGCGGGCACTCGGGCACCTACCCGAAGGGATGAAACTCTGTTCGCCGTCTAGATGGGTGCAGAGACCATCGTTTGGCCGCGAGGCAAGGGCGGCCGACCCGCTGTCGGCTCCTGCCCTTCGCCGTTCAATTACAAAGCAGCCAATTATAAAATTAATCCATTAAGATTTACATGGGACACTGTGGATGTTGCCGGGCTTAGCGGACGGCTAGTGGAAGCGCGCGAGAGGGTGCGGGGAGCAGTAGGGGGCTGGGGAGCAGGAAATAGAGATTTCGCGCGAGGTCTTACGTCGGATTTGCTCGTTAAGCCGCCTCTACCGTGGCGTTACAACGTCCCCCCCTCACTGCCACCGCCCACGCGTCAACTCTCTCTCGCTCGCTCTCCACCCTCCGTTCATAATGCCAATCCGAGTTTCGAACTCGGAATCGGCCCGACGCTCAAGGCGTCACACGTCCCGGACGCGCGTGCAGCCGCCGTCTAATCTGCGGTTACGACGCCCGACCTGGTGCGGGGACTGATTTCGAGAAGTCGAAATGGCTGGAGACGGCGAGGAGAGCCGCGCGATATCGACTGGGTGGAAGTCACGGATGGCGCTACGTTGTATTTTGGACTCGCGGGCGCAGTTGCATTTGTCGTTGGGTTCGACTCGAATGGTATTATCGCAATAAATGTGAATTTTTGCGCGAAACGTTGAGATTAACCCTTTCGACCCCGGGGAAAATCTGAGCTCAGTGCGCCCCATTACCGGGGGAACAGTTATTTCTACTCCGCGTGATTATTACGATGAAATAACTTGTCTGTCAAAGTAAGAGTCAACAACTGAGCAATATTGGTGGTTGTCGCTTGTTTGATCACTGGGGAGCGATTGAGATGAGAAATTCATGGAATTATGCGTTTGGAGACGTAACTTGGCGTTATTTTCTGTTCCTAGATGTTTTTCAGTAACTGAGGGACATATGCTGTCTCAGCCGTAAACTCAGAAATTTTCCCGCCTGGGACAGCATATGTCCCGCCCGGGTCGAAAGGGTTAAAGCTTTCTGTAGATCAGAATTTTGTTGATCTTCCAAGCCCAGGCGGAAAATAATCCATATATGGATTTGGTCCAAAATATGAATTATATATTATTTCTAAATAAACCACATATAGATCATACAAAAATTCGAAAAATTCAAATAATCCATATATACATATAACCCATACATAATTTATAGATATCATATATGATCCATATAGGAATAGGTTCATATATACTCATAGATTACATATGATTTCTATAACATATGAGGCTAAACTTACTCGCCAGGAAATTACGTTTTTATGTACAATAAAGTCTTATATTGACATAGACCAAAAATTTATAAATAACGAGATAATAGTGATTGAAGCTTCCTTTCTGGCGAGTAAGTAAGCTCAGCCTCACGTGGTGTGAACTAAATATGGAAAATATATAATGATTTGAATCTCTTTTAAATTGTTCTATAAACCATATAGAACCAAATCCATGCACGGTCTATATAATATAATCCATATAGAATTTTTCCGCTGTTACACTAATTTAGGATAAAATTCATAGATAGCGCCCATGTACATCTGGCTGATTACACTGCACCCTGTTACTACTATCGCCCATTATCTATCTATACCACGATACAATTTGTATATTGATACTGTTTCTCCGCGGTACACCTTCCCCGAGCGAGTAGACCGTGACTCTTGAATGACGGGTATTATATATAAAGCCGGGTCTTCACTGCGCGAAATTCTACGCGAAACTGTTGCGCGAGTCATGTCTCCTCCTTTTCTCGCGCTCCCTCTTCTCACTCACTCTCTCTTTTTCGCGAAACAGTTTCGCGAAACAGTTTTGCGCAGTGAAGACCCGGCTTAATATATCGCCCAACGCGGAGCGAAGATACGCGCGCGATCGTAAGTACGTACAACGCGATACGACGAAGGGCGCGAGGAATCTATTCACGGAAGGCGAAATTGCCTTTCGCAACCAGAAAAAAAGGGACGAAGTCGCGGCATTATTATTACCGCGGCGCTTTCCACGAAGGCGTAATCACGGTTGAACGGACGGAGAACGATCGGGCGCGGCGGAGATCCCGGCGTTCGATTCGCGCGAAGGGAACGCCGCAGTGTAAATGAGTAAACGATTTCGCGCCACCTTTTACGGCGCGAATATATTATTTAGCGGCTCTGCTTATGCCCATCGATGCCTTGGATGTGTTTGGCGTGGGGTATCTATACTCCGTCTCGTGCGAGAGACGAACGTCGCGGTGCATGAACGAGGGGGGTGAGGTCGGTAATGGGGGAGAAAAGAAGGCGGCACGCGATTACGAATGCCTGGCTCTAGCGTTGGAAGAGCTCTTATGGACGACGATATAGATTTCGAAGAGAGAAAGGGAAAGAAAGTGAAATATAGATGATAAATTGATAACCACACACATGTCACAATTCTACTCCTGTATATTTCTGTGGTCTTAAGGAAAAACGATAAAAGTAACATATTTTTGACTCAGTTCGCACTCTCGGTACTGTCAGAGCTAAAATGACAAACCTCTAGTCGTATAAGGATAAGTCTTATTCGTACTCTCTCATACGAGTATATTTTCTCGAGACATCTGTCTCTGTACTACAATTCAATTCTCTGAGCGCAGCTATAAAATTCGATATATTTTGTACATGGTCCATATGTGGATGTCGTCATATGTGAATTATACATATATTATTTCTGTATTAACCATATAAGGACCATATTTGGATTTTTAAATGTTTGACCTATTGTATAATCCTAATGCGGCTAAACTTACTCGCCAGGAAAGAAACTCCACTCACTATTATCTCATTATTTATGAACTCTTGACCTATATCGATATAAGACTTTGTGTTGTACTTAAAAATCTAATCTTCAAAAACGTATAATACAAATGTAAACCAAAAACTCATAGATAATAACAATTCGAATTTCTTTCCTGGCGAGTGAGTATACCGATATCATATTATATAATCCATACATGACCAAATCCACATATAGATCATAATAAAACTTTCCCGCCTAGGAATACAGTCATCGATATCGTTATAAAAATTTATCGTAGATTGAAACATAATCTTCTATAAAATATCATACCAATTTCGACTGAAAGTGCACAGATAGACTCGTCATTCGATAGGTACTGTGTTGCGAAAATATTTGCCATTACTCGAAGTATCAGTAAACATTCCCCGATGTTTACCACGACACTTGAAATAAAAGCCACGCGAGACTATAGAATCTTTCGATGCTTCGTCTCTATTATTCATAGGGGCCATTGTTAATACCAGTAGCCTCGGCTACACGATCGTGTACCGATTTTAGTCGAGGCTACCGGTATTAACAATGTTATTCGCGCTCCTGCGCGGGTACCGTTGTGTATGGAGATTAATTTTAATCGACCCCGATCAAAAATTTACTTACCTGCGTTACGAATACAAGAGACATCGGACGATCGATCGCAGCCATTCGATTGTTAAAATCGCGAGCGATAAGCATGAAAGATCGCAGCGATTAATAGGATTTGAAAATTATACAGAGACTCTCGGGGTAATATCACAGATCTCTTTTGTATTATACTTATAAATAATTTGGGCTCTCTCTGCGTCGATGCGGATAGCATTCAATGAGGTCAATTAAAATCGTTCGGCAATTTGGGAATAAAAATGCATCCGAATGGATCAAGCTCACAGTTACGGTAAGTTAATAACGGGAATAAAACAATCGCGATGCGTATCTCAGCCATTCTATTTGATGCCTCTCGTACCATGCAGCACAGCCCTCCCACCCTGCCCCCATCGCGTTATTATATTTGGCCAATTGGAAGAGTGTATGTTTCATCAATCCTATAGTTATATATTTTCCAGCTAGGTGCTTCGTTAGCCATTTCGCTAATAATGATCGCGTCCTGCCGAAAAGTGCAACGATGATGAAAAACACACAATTGCGGGCCACCGAGAGCCTTTCGAATTGCGGTAAAACGTACCGACAGTACATATCAAACAACGGAATTTGAAATGCGCGAATTGGTATCGATATAATATAGACCCGTCAACGGAATTTCGACGGGGAGTAAAAACAGCCGCGAAATAACGAACAACTTTTCCCCTGGCTGTACGGTATTAAATATTGGCAGGCATAGAGTTTCGTGGGAAAATAAAAAAACTTTAGCCGATTTTTGTATAAAAATTCGCTTAGAAAAACTTTCTCCCATCACATCTATCCCTTTTTCTAAGCCACATCCGGTGGCATAAATTTCACGAGCACTTCCAGCGGCGTTCGATTAATATGTTCCGAAACTGATTTTTCGTTCCGTTTGAATTTAATGAAAAAGTAATTATTCTTCTTGTGCCACAACCCGATATATCGATGCATCCGTTGCCACGTTCGAAAGTCGACGGTGCCACAGTTGAACAAAGCAACTTTTACTCGCGCGAGCGACTCAAGGTGCAGCGCTGTATTGGATGGCTGACCCGTGCGGGGCTTTTCTACTGAAGCGCACCTCTCTTTGCTTCCGACGCGCGATGAGCACTGGATATAAGACCTGCGGCCAATCAATAATGGAAGATTCGATCTAATGGAAAGGTAGTGCGAGTTGATAAAAAAATGAGACAAGGGAGAGATGGAAAGTGCGAAAAAAGGTAACGAAGAGGGATAGAGAAAGGTAACTCGATGGAAATGGAAGCGTTTTCGAACCGGTTAGCCCGTTCGTTAACGCGAGGAGAGGGAAGGAAGGACGGGCAGATACCGGAGATGACGCGTGTTTTCAATTACTTCACAGCCGTTGGTCAGGTTAGGGCAGGGCAGGGCCGAACGAAACGGGAGAGCGGTGTGTCAGGGCAATTTACATTTTTCGCCAATATTCGGGCCGTTCCGTACCGGCAGCTCGGTCGACCATAACGGCCAACCTCCAACCCCAATTCGCGTCGTTCCGCCGAACCAGAAGGGACCTGTTGCCCCGATTTAACGACGCGCGCGAGTCGCGGTTTATTCCGCAAGTTCAATCGATTGACTTTTGCTGATTAAAATAGAACGGCCCGAACCGTTCGCGTTAAGTATCATCGTAAAGTATGCCGAAACGACGAAAGTACAGGAACGTTTTCCCCTTTAATTTGGAATATATTTAGTTTTACGCGTAATAATTCGATGTTTCATTTTATAAATGTGTACTATTATACATTCCTCGATCTCTCGTAGAAGTCATGGTTTACGTACCGTGTACGAATAGGATTATGCGAAGAGAAGTAATTGCTAGCTTCAAAAAAAAATAGATCAAGAATACAGATTTTTGGTCAAAGAATATATGTAAATTCATGATCGAAGAATAACTTCGTTGGAACAAGAAATTCTTTCTGCATGAAGAAAAACAATTAAAGTAAATGTCCCAATTCCTAACCATTTGTATTATATATTAAGTTCCATCAATAAAAATATACCTACCTAACATCGATATGCCTTCAATTAACAGAAATATTTATCTAAATAATAAGGAATAGTAAAGATATTCATGTAAACAGTCTATAAAGAGTTAATAAAGAAATATTTGAGGATTTAGTTAGAAATTAGGACATGTCAAATAAAAATCATGGTTTGATCCTCGAACAATATCATGTTTTTGATTGAAGGAAACATTTTCTTGACACCAGCAATTATTTCTCTCATTGTAGGAAGCAGACTAAACCGCGGCGCGTGTCGCCATTTCAACCAGGAGAGACAAAAAATAACGAAGACGCAACGGCCGATAATCCTCGAAGAAAAGCGAAAGTGAGACCGTCGCCTTCCGCATTGAACGATCAGCCGCGCGTCGCGGCGGGTGAAATTTAATATCGAAGTGGAAGACGCCGCGCGTCGTTGAACCGTCCTCTTTACGAGGCGCTAGCTTAATTGCCTCAACCTCGCGCGGCTCTCCCCGCGACACCCCCGAGTCGCCCGCGCCGCGCCTTCGCTCGGTCGTGTCTTCGCCTCGCGCGCGGCAATCCACTATCTCCGGAGTGCAGAAGCGCGAGCGAGCCTAGCGCGGCTCTGTACACCTCGTACAGCTTGGAAGCATAATTAAAATTTTCTAATTAAGAATTTCGATAAGGAAGCGCGAGCGCCCCTTTCTCTCGCGATGACGCTCCACTCGGGGCGTCGCCGTCGCTCGGCGTGGTGGATATAGGCGTACGAGTCGCGCGAGTGCATGTATCGTGTGTTTACCGAATTAATGCACGGTTTACCGTGGAGATTACGAGGGAGAAATCGAAAGAAACCGGTGAATAGGATGATATAAGTCGGTAGTCGATCCTCATTGGTTAATTATTTAACGTTACTCAATAAATACTGAATTCCTATTAAATGTACCTTGAATAAGATATATATATATATATATATATATATATATATATATATATATATATATATATATATATATATATATATATATATATATATATATATATATATATATATATTATGTATTATTATTTCCTAAAAGTATAACAACAAATCGAAAATACGCCATATCTGTCACGCGTATCGAAATCGAAAGAAACCAGTGAATAGGTTGATATAAGTTGGTACTTAGTCGATAACCGCGTAAAGGTTTAACAAAAAATAAATGCCACAGGGGTGGAAAAAACCTCCCTTTCTATATGCTTCGTTATAATTTTTCTTTCCCCGCATAAAAGCTCCAGATAACTTCAGTAAGATCGAATCCCCCGTCATTTCCGCGTACCCCGAGAATTTCTCGAGCAGCCCTCATTCCGCAACCCGATTAACGCCGGCAAAGAGTCGCGCGAGCAAATATCGGACGCGAGCATCTCGTAACTTTCTTCCCTCCTTCGCCGAAGGAACGAGGGCGCGGCGAACTAGGGGTGTCGGTTTAATCGGGATAACTGAAATTCCCGTTTCCGCGTCTCGACTAACCCGTTCGTCCTGCGAAACTACCCGGTAATCTCGAGCGAGCGAACGAGAG